>BOPP01000014.1:6708133-6855465 GCA_017312745.1 Gryllus bimaculatus | reverse complement strand
GCCGCTGCCGGCGTCCGGCTCCACCAGGAACGGGTCCACCTCGATGGACATCTGCTCCGCCTCCTCCTTGACGCCCCCGCGCCCGCAGATGTCCTGTGCCACATGCGCGCCGCACGGTAATGCGGAAACTACATCGGTGCCGATGTTTTCAAAACATCGACACATTTTTTAGAAGCATATATTAATTTAAAATCGGTTTATTGAACTCCATCCTTTTTAATATAGATGTTTTCAGTTCGATTTTTTACTCGGTTGGTATTTTATTTTATAATTAAAAATATTAAAAAAAACTACAATAATTTTCATAATTTAAACTTTCTTCAGATCGAAGTCACCAATAGTGAAAAAGAGTTAATTCTCGTTAATAAATGTAGTACATTATTTTGTATTGTCCAATAAAATACTAATCGTTTTTAAATCGCTCTGCAATTATACCACTTCGTTTTGTCAGCATAATCTCAATTATAAATTAATAAAAGCTACCACCGTGAAATGAAATCCCCCCATGTGAACACAGATGCTAAATGTTAGTAGAATAGTGTTACGAACGTCGATGGTTATGGCCCGATACATTTTGTTCATCCATTTTAAAATATGAACGTCAATGCTTGAAAATATCGGTGTGTTGTTGTAACTTGCAATAAATGAGTAGAAAAGTATTTTCGAATAAAAATAATTTAGGTAATTTTACCACGAAATTTGATTTTCTAAGGTCATGTACGTGAGTATATTTGAAAAATTAGTTGCTCAATTTTATATCGAAACCCCTGTCATATTTTTTGAATACAGTTATGTGTATATTATATACTATGTTGCACCCCAATACGTTATCCTGGAAAGTGAGCCTAAACGTGCGTTTACACGAACAGACAAAGTCTCCTAACTTCATGACGTCACGGAGATAAACTCTCTCTGACGGCTTTACACGGTTCGAAATATCTCCCGAAACGCGAGTCTCCTACTACTCTACTCTACTCTACTACTCTACCTCCATTTGTTTCTTGACGTTTAATGTTGTTCTTTTAAATATTTGAACACATTTCGACCAAATAATTAGGGACAATGAAGAATGAATGACATTAGCGATTAAAAAACTTATTCCAAAAGTATTTTTTATGTTACTATAGCCAATATTTACTTTCTCGCTACCGCTCACGCAGTAGAAAGGAAGTTATGCAATGCTGCGGGAAAAGCGGAGAATTTTCGACAGAAAACTCATATTGTCAGGCAATGGTAACGAAAAAGTGGAAAAATCCAATTAGCAAATTTAGAAGAATGAAAAAACTCTAACATGGTGGCCAGAATTCATGTTCTGTAGGTCCTTCATACCGAAAAATTGATTGACGACAAAACGCCTGTCTGTCTGTCTGTAAACAACACTAGTGGCTAACCCGTTCAGCTGATTTCCTCCAAAATTGATATATATATATATATGGCTGATATCGCGGCCCTTTGAATTTGAAACCGAAATTTTAAATTCGGATGGTACTTTATATGAAGACCGTGGGGTCATGTACTATTGAATAAAATATTTGATGAAACTTATCGAATAGTGCGAAAGACGTTTAAGTCCATGTCTCCTGTTCGTTGAAAACGCTAATTTTTCCAAAATTGCAAAGGTTAAAATTATTTTCGACGGCTTTCTACAACTAAAATATTAAGTATAGAGATTCCTTCCCTATACTTAAAGATAGATTGTATAATGTCATATATAATTTTTCGAAAATTTGAATATTTTTCATGTAACTGTGCGTTAAATACAGCCAATTGTTCACTTTTCCGTATATACGGAGTATATACATAGTACAGGGGAAGTTTGTAATGCTGGGAGAAAAAAAGGATTTTCCGCAAAAAAAAATTCATTGTTAACGAAACAGTGGATAAATCCTGTACCTAAATTAAGAAAACAAATATTTTAAAACGTGATGTAGCCAGAATCCATGTTTTGTGGGTTCTTGATACCAAAAAATCTATTGATGCCAAATCGTCCGTCCGTCTGGTGATGGTGAATGGTTTTTACATCTAAACTAGGTGTAAAAATTTTCCAAAGTGAATAAACCTCATTCGGTGTGACCCGAGTCAAAGCTCTGAGACTTTCATTAATTTTTGGGGAAACTTAACCCAATGCCTCACGGATTCAAAATTTTCAAAATATTTAAAATTTTCTCAAAAGTGGATGCAAACTTTTTCTTTAAATTTCTTTTAAGAATAAAGTAAAATGCACTTATGTAGGTAGCATAGGTACTATTTTCACGGATTAATATAAATTTTCGATAATTCGGTAATTATATTTTCGATAAGAGTTTGAACTTTTTCGGCATCTTCCTACAACTACAAAATTGAAGATATATTTACCCTTTAAATTAAATTTGTTCTCCATGATTAGTGCTTTCATTAATGTTATGAATATCTTTTCAAAATTTAAGAAGTTTTCGAGCAATATTGTTCAAAATATGTACAATTTAAAAAAAAATAACAAAAGCAAGATGATCTCGAATACGGCTCGAAATTTTTTTTTGAACTTTTGGTTCATATAGTGCTATATGTACTCTATGAAATGACATCAACGTCATATTGTATTCTTTTGTTGTTTTTCTTTCATGAATTACAAAATCGTTTTTTTTTACTTGTCTGTCACGTCGTTAATACTTATATTTGCGGAAATTCGTTCACAATATTGTACTTATGAGTACACGTGCTTTAAAAAATGTAAGATAAAGTTTCTCGAAAACTCAACAGTTTTCTGGGAAAACTAGACCAAAAGTTCGCATTTTCAGATACGCTCAAACGCCATTTTCTCAAAAAACGGCTCAAAATTGTTTCTTCACACTTTTCGAACCGATACTGCATATTGCACTCTTGAATATGACGTAAAGTTTATTTCGAGGTATCTTGTTTCTGGGCAGCTGGCAGCAGTATGTGGCAAGTCAAAATAGCTTGCCGCGACCAAAGGAAATAGAAAACTATGGGAAAGTATGATCCATTGTAGCACCTCTAGTTTTACTTTCTTTCTACGTAGTAGAGAGAAAGTTCGGTAATGCTGCGCGAAAGAACGGGGAATTTTCGGAAGAAAATCTCTTAATTTAGGGCCCTAGTAACGAACTTACGGATAAATCCAGTTGCTACAGGTAGAAAAAATCCAACAAACACGGGGTGTTGGTAGAATATATGTTTGGTGGGACCTTGATACCGAAAAATCGAAAGACGGTAAAACTTGTCTGTTTGTGAACAACGCTAGCGACTAAACCGTTCAGCCGATTTTCTCCAAAATTTATATTCCCCTATCGATCTGGTTGATGTCGCGGTCAGTTGAATTTGAAACCGATATTTTAATTTTCGGGGTACTATGTAAAGCCCCCGGGACATTTTCAATACTTTCAAAAAATGGCTTGTTGTTTTTGTCTTGTTGGATAGTGTTAAGAGCATTTAAGAGAAAGGCGGAGGTCTCATTTTGATCGAAGGCTCTGATTTCGCGAAAAATAAAAAGTTTTGTCGGAGTCTTCTTACCGCTACAATTATGAAGATAGAAATTGCCTTAATGAAATCTGTCCCTTAAAAATACATCTTGAAATATGGTCATGCAGAATTCTTGGAAAATATGAGGACTTTTCGCGCAATTTTGCATGAAAGTACGCTCTGTTTTAGCACCACTAGTTACACAAAGAGTGGTGTTCTTTCGCTCAAACAGTGGTAATGTCTCCTTAGATCCTACTGGCTCTAAGCTAGCTAACCTCTTTTTGTAGTACCCCATTTAAATGATTAAAGAGAGTTTCAAATTTATCAGAAGACATCCTAAAATAGTGAATGAATGTTTAACCGTCATCCAAACTTGGATACAACACGTTCAATTTCCGTTTTGCCAGTATTGTTCTGTTTACACCAGAACGCGGGCTTTCTGCGACTCCTTGCCTCTTCTTTAAAAACGAGCACACGACAATTTTTTCTTTGCATAATATTGTGTAGCTATCGCCTACTATACAAGGCACGGAATAAGGTGCCTAACTGACAACGAAACTAACCGAAGTGTCTGTCCCGTCCCGGTGAGCACAATCCACACATAAACTGCCGTCCGGAGCGTACCAATCCAGTGCGAGAGCAGCTTTACAAAATCATTTTTCAATAAAACAAGTAGCGAGATAGAACAATATAACTTTCCAAAATTCTAGATTATCGCCGATATTATGAAAAATATCTTTTATTTTTGCAATTATTTTAGGCAATGAGAAGTCTCGTAGAAATCTGAACGAAATCTTCAAAACACATGTTTGAAGGCAATTTTATCAATGGCAGATGATTTCTTACAACCAAAACTAGTGATGTTATAGAATGGTATAGACTTTGTTGTATTTAGTTTTATCATCTCTTTAGCTTGAGCTATCTTTTCGGTTTTGCCCAAACTCTTCTCAGCTGTCGTCTATTTGCGCCTAAAGAACATTTGTTCAATTTTTTTCAATTTTTCGGTCCTCTAATAGTAAAATTGAAATTTACTTAATGAATATCATAAAAGAATAAAACCTTGTTATATGACGTGCAAATTTTTGCTGAAAAATTTGGGAAGACTTTTCAGAAATTTCGTTTCACGTTTCCAAAAACGCGCGTTTTGTAGCCCATTTTCACCCAAAACTTATGGGTATTCGGGAAACATAAATTATTTAAAGGAATTGTACTCAAAGGAAACGAGAGATTAAAAAAATTCATTTGTGTAAAAAAATCTGCAAAACGGCGTTTACGTCATCTTATGGAGTCGATTCAGCACCATCCAGAAAGAATTAAAGGAAACATTTGGAGCCATTTTTCGAGAAACTTCATACATCATTTAAAGCCCTTGCACTCTCAAAAGAAATAATATAAAAATTACCGGTAATGTACGATCATAAAAAATAACGCGAGAGATAAAAATATACATTACGTTTATTTAAAAAAAACAACGTAACAATACAGCAAAATGTCGTTTATGCCAACGCTACATTTAGCAATAACCCAACAATGTTTAAAGGAGCCATTTAAAAAAAAGTTTTTAATATTCTATAATATTGCCCACATTTTACACAAAATTGCTCGAAAATAACGAAAATTCTCAAAAAGAAGAACTTCACGTTAATGAAAGATTAATTTAATTTAATTTGAAAAAAAATCCCTATCTACAATATTGTAGTTGGTTGGTTGGTTGTTAGTGATTCTGGGTACGTCGACTATTGAGGTCATGAGCCCCTTAAGTGTAGTGCGTATTTTTTCCTCGAAAGGTGGCGGTAATCTATCTCTGATATATACTCTCTGTACCACTGCTGGATGGCGAGATCCGGCGCCGACCTACCGTCGGCTAGAGGGATTTCCTCCAATCAGGTATCTTCCACCTGCCGGGCACCGCCCCAGCCGCAAAAAGCTCTAAGCTCCCGACCAGCCTCCTGGCGTGTGTGGTAGAGTAGAGCATGATAGTGTAAGTGTGTGAAAGGGGTGAGGATAGGATAAAGAAGAGGAAGCAAAGGTCACTTGTGGTCTGCTCCGGCATTCGCCTGGTGTAGATCGTAGAAACCACGGAAAACTACCTATCAGAGCAGCCGGTCTCAAGAATTCTCCTCCAGACACAGACTGAATTCGACCTAGCTGACTAGTGTCCAAAATCTTGCCACTGTCGGGACTCGAATCTAGGACCCCACGGTCAGAGGCACTGCAGTGGCATCATTGGTTGATGCACCGAGTCTTCTCTCCCGGATCCAATATTGTAGATGTAGGAAGACGCCTAAAAATTCAATATATTGCAATTTTCAAAAATGCAGAGTTCATGGTGAAAATTGGACCTACGTCATCTTTAGAAGATACCATATTTATTTCACTCCATTTTTACAAGAAATTTAAAGAAAGTTTGGAGCTATTTTATAAAAAGGGTGCTGCCAAAGTACATACTTTTTCACAATGTTTCTACACGATTCACAATATTATATTGATTTGAATATTATATTAAACAATTGATTTGATGTATCATACGTTTTAAAATAGGACCAGAGACTTGTAAACTTGTTTAAAATTTCAAAATAGGAAAATGACATACTACAGACACTTCCACTTTATTTATAATCTTAATAAATTGTATTTGTGAGTAGAATTGCTTCAAATGGCTTTCAATTAAGTGTCTGAAATTCTCGATAGTAGTCTGCGGTAACAGAGTTGCGACAAATAACAACCCACCAGCCAGTCTCGAACCAACGGCCACAAAACGTCATTTAACCACTTCGGCCAACCGGGTTATATAGATAATTGGTACTTCTGTAATAGTCATAAGGGCCTAAAGATAACAATTGATTTGATGGTTCATACGTTTTACAAATCCAATAAGAGATGTGCAAAATTGTTTGAAAGTTGAAAATTCGAAAATCACGTACAGCCACTTCCAGTTTATTTATCTTGATTAACAGTATTTGCGATTAGAATTGCTTCAAATGGTTTTCAATATTTTCCCAGTAAGTATCAATTATTTCTTGCGGCAACACAGAATTGTCACAAATAGTCCCCGGCGAAGACTCGAAGTCGCCAACGTCCCCTCCGAAGAACTCAAGCCTTACCCTCCCAGTTAGCTACCCAGTTACGACGCCCAATGAATACATCTATAATAGTAATAAGTATATAATTGTTTCAGTTCTAGCTTTACAGAGCAATGTAATTAAGAAAATGTGAAAATGTGTGTTTTTCAGGCGTCGAAAGAAAACAGCCGAGAAGACTGACACCTGTCGGAAAAGCTGGTCAAGAATAGAAACAATAGAAAACTAGGGCGATAAAATATGCGCCATTCACGCGCACCACTAGTTTATTTATTTATGTAATTAGATAATTTTGTATAATACACTTTGCCTGATGCAAAAATCTATATCTTAAAATTTGTAGTTTTGAAGTGTTCTTGCAATTTAAACAAAAACAAACAAAAAACAGCAATACACGAAAATGGGATTAGCGCCATATTTCTTACCGTCCCTTATTACATTTGTGTAGAAAATTTAAAGAAAACATTAGAGCGGTTTGTGAGAAATTTTATTGTTGTAAATTTCAAGCCCACATTACGCAAAAACTACTAGGTGCTTCAAAAAATTGTACATGACCTTTTCTAAAGACGTAATTATCTACAACAGTCTTTGTTTGAGCCAAAAAACTCTATCCTTAATTTCGTACTTACATTTTTTGTGCAATTTTCGAAAAATCAGGGATGTAACCAAATATGAGACCTGCACAATTCTTCGCACCCTTGAACGACACAATTTAATTAAAACATGTCGAGCCATTTTTGGAAAATTTTCAAAATGTGAGGGGGGATTTATGATAAGTACCAGAATTAAAATATAGGTTTGAAAGGCCACAACATCAGCCAGATCGACTGGTGGATATCAAGGTTCGAGCAAATCGGCTGAACGGTTTAGACGCTAGCGATGACCACAGCCGGATATTTGCCGTCAATCGATTTTTCGGTATCAAGGACCCACAGAACATGGATTCTGGGACACCACAAGTTAATTTCTAATGTTCTAACTTCTAATTTGTTTTCTAAATTTATCAGCCAGATTTATCCACAATTTCGTTACCAAAACCCGGCAATAGGTTTTTTCTGACGAAATTTCGGCGTGTTCTGGCGCACGATTACATAACTTTCTCTTGTTACGAAGAATTCGTAAGGCGAGCAAGTAAAAATTGAAAACGTTCCAGGGGTACTATAAAAAAAGAGTTTCAAAATGGCAGAACTTCTAATCAGGACATATAGTTCGAGGAATATTTATTTTGGGGAAAACCATACGAACAGTTTAGGAGCTATTGTTGTTCACTGACGGACGGGCAGGCTGTCAGTCACATGTTTTGGAAAAAAGAACAACAGTTTTTTTGGTTGCAGAGGATCCCAAAACGTATATTTCCGTTGAAATCTCAAAATATATTTCCCGCAGCATTACATAACTTTCTCTATACCACGAACGATTACGAGGAAGAAAAACAATGTTGATGCCATGCGCGAGCGCGGTTTTTTCGTGCTTCTAAGAACCACTGTTCAACGCTGTCACTTTACGCGGAATTCACAGCGGGCAGGGGCGAATCCAGCCGATCATTCTGCGACGGGGAGGGACCATAGATTTTTGCTAAATAATAAATATATTTGCTATTAAACTGCATATATTTTTGTAGTGTATATATAATTCTATACATTATTATTTTTTAAATAATTACGTAATTCTAACAAAAATAAATATGTGAATCAATTTTGTCAAATAAAGGAAGGTAACAATCGAAAACTCTAGCCGGCCGGGGAGGGGGGGGTGATGGCTCCCTTACCCCCCCTGGATTTGTCAATGACAGCGGGTACGAATAAAACTGAATTGTCGAGTTTTCTGATGGCATTTGAGTTGGTATCTCACATTCCAGTTCGTTCATGAAAACTACATAGTTCATATTTATATTATAATTTTAAAATGTAAATAATATATTACAATCTAGCTCTTGTTTGTGAATTTGGGAGAAAACTCTGCTTAAACACTTATGACGCGTGTATGTAATCTCGTGGATTTCGTACGGAACGGTATTCCGGTACAAAGGGAACGAAAAAACAACAAACGAAGTTTCTAAGTACAAACACTTCCGTTTTTGGTACGACAAACTTTCGTAGATTGAAAATGAAATAAATTTTCCATTAAAAACTTTGTAAATTTTTTTTTCAAATTTTTTTTTTTTCTTTTTAAAGTTTCTATAATATATATATATATATATAATATTATATATATAATAGTATATATATATATATATATTATATATATATATATATATATATAATATAATATATGATATATTTAACATTCGTAGAGCGTGTCTTGAATACATTGAACATTTATGGAAATATTGATTCACTTGAATTTTTTTATTAAATTCATTTAAATTTTTACGACTAAAGGATGTATGAGTTAATTCAGAAACTTCTTTATATGCATTGTTATGTTTACAGGCACTACATCAACCCAGATATGAGGTCAAACATTTTGTGTGATTTAAGGAAACTATTATTCTATTTTTAAATTTTACACTTCCAGGCAAGTAAACACCATGACACAATAATTCTTTATCTATATCAGTAAAATTATATTGAAGGAAAAGTTCTACCATAATAAAGATTTCGTACATTTTCAAATTTGAAACAATGTGAGAAAAAATCAAAACGTTTCCTTTGAAACTTTCTTTACATTTTCTATAATTTTATATATAACTTCTTTTAATGTAGTTATAAAAATATTTGTACCCTCTTGATAAATCAGTGTTTTCAAACTTTAATATGCTCTTTTAATAAAAATTACTAAAATTAATTTAATGATAAAAAATAATTCCATGAAACAAGGAACACAAACAATTTCTTGTCAAGCAACATTTCTGTCTGAAAGCAGAAACTTATGGAACAAAGTTGTTATTTTCAAGAAATTTCATAATTACACAACATGGGCCTCTCCTTCAACAGGAATCAACATTCCTAAAAATGTTCAATGTATTACACGATACACAGCGAAAAGGAGAAATAAAATAATATAATTACAGTACCATAAAATTAACACTGGTTTAATCAGTAATCATTTAAAAACTGTCTTAAATATACATCTTTTATGATTAATCTTAAAAAACTAAAATAGAAAAATATATATTTTAAATCAACCCTAGTCAGTGAATCTATTAATTCTTTTTATTTAATTTTGTTCTTCACAAATCTGCAGATTTCTTTTCTACATTTAAAGCCAAATTGGAGAACCCAATATCTAGTTTTCTTATATTTTTTCATTATTTGCTTTTTGTAATAAAATGGAAGTGAAATCACAACAGAAATAAGGTAATACAAAATGATATTCCATATTTAAAAATCCATATTCCATATTTAGAATGCAATACTACACTTTTCAAAAACTGAATGAACTTGTGATACCCCAAAAAGATGGGGAAAAAAAAAAAAAAAAAAAAAAAAAAAAAAAAAAGTTGGATTTTGTAATCTAGTTCTTGCAAAGTATGAAACATGATAATAAATATTTTCTGCACTTATGAAAGATGTTAATTGCAAGATGTTAGTATGCACGTACTTCCATGGACAACATTTAAACTATCAATAACATTATAATGTACCAAGAGGGGCGCATCCAGCTGATAATTTTTTGGGGGCCATAGTACATTTCTATGAATAACAAAACATTTGTTTTTATTTTGTTAATTATTTACATACTGCACATATGATACTACACAATATTATTGTTTACATAATTAGAAGACTAATAAATATTTAAATTAATTTCCTCAAATGAAAGGACGGTAAACGAAAACTCTAGGCCTTGAGAGGGGGAGCGGGGGAGCAAGGCTCCCACCCTGGATCCGCCAATGTGTACCAAACAAGTATTGTAATGATCTCCTTTAAAACATGGCACTCCTTTTTATTAAATAAATAATTACAATGAAGTTAACTACGTGAAACATTCTTTGATCCAAAAATGATAATGTATTTATATCATATTGACTTAAGCAAAACATTTAGAAAAGTGTATTAATATTTGAAACAACATGAAACTTTTAATTCATAAATTGCTCTCATGATATTCTATTTCTTTATTTAGAAAACTCTACAAATAAAATTTACTTTACAATAATATTTTTCAGCATTTGTGTGCATTATTCGTTTGACCTCTTCAAACATTCCTACAATTTGAAAAGAAACATATTGACTCTAGGTAAGATATATCATTAAATAACAAATTTATAGCCCATTTGCACGATTTACAATTTTCAGTAGATTTTAATTGAAATACAAGTTTAAAATTGTTGAACACACTTTAGCATAATGTATGATGTTGAAAGAGAAACACCTTCCAGTATAACAAAAGAATACAAAATAATGGACCTGTAAACAACATTTTATGTTAGAAAATTAATTTATTTTAAATATTTCTCAAAAGTTAATAATGTTTGCTTAACTGATTGTTAAATAATTATACAGCAAAATTATTTAGGCAGTGAGGAAAAGCTTGCTTCCTTACAGATTAAAAAAAATCTTTATCACTAAGGTTACTTTTCTTGACCGTAATAAAGATGCACTTTCAAAAATAAAAATGTTGTAATCAATTATGAAATTAGTCACATCAATTTAATGGAGCACTAAACATTATGATTCATGAACTGTTGGTGCACTGTCAGACTATCATAATTTATAGGTAAGAAACGTATGTTTTCTGCTAAAAACTTCATGTTAAATGACATTTTTCATCCTACCAGTTAGGCACTATGTTGTTCAATTTGGAATCAAGTCAATAATGCAAAGTTATCAATACCATGTATTTATTAGATAAAAGCACCAAATGTCAAATAAACATTATATACCAATACATCATGAATGTCCGAGAACAAAATTAAAAATAATAATGTTACAAATTTGAACAACAGAACATATTGAATAAAGATGACATACGTTGGTTGCCGCTAGCTTGTAAACAAAGCAAGAACTGTCAAGTGTCAAGATAACCGGTGCGTCATTATCATACATTACTACGCTCACCTGGTCGTCACGCTTTTGGATGACGGGTCCCAGGTACTCCTCTCGCAACAACACAGCTTTGTTGTAGGAATCATCATCTTTTTCCTGTAGAAGTGCCTTGAACATCGTCTGCGCCCTCAGGCATTGATGGGCATAGCGGTCGAAGGCGGTGACCCGGCGTGTACACGCATCGCACACCGTTTGAGGCAGTTCATCCTGGTTGCGAATCTGTAAGCATCCGCCCAGAACCATTGCAAATCCCAGTCAACAAGCACCGGCCCGGAGGGCATGATCCGGCAACCCCAGCCCGCGGGACCTGTCGCCTACAGTGTGTTGGAAACACATCGACACGCCAGCCGTTCAAAATAAACATTGGGTAGGAAGAGCTAGAAGCTGACGCTTCATAACCTCTCAATTCCAATTAAAGCCGGTTAAAATATACACTAATAGCAAAGGGCAATTCAAAGTATCAAAATATTCCACAACAAAAACACACTTTGCACAATGAAAATGGTGGCTCACGAGCGAGGTGTTTTTGACACATACTATAGACCTACCGTGATCGAGAGGTATTTGAATATTTTTTCCGGCAAAAGTTGGTCTTCATTCTGGAAAACAGGCGAGGAATTGTCGTCGGTATTTGCACACAAACGGCACCAATCTTTCCATTCCATAATATTTAACGCACGATGTTTATTTTATATTGAACAAAAATGACATTTTATGGTCAACACGAAATGATGCTATGTTCTGAGGGTTGCTTGTTACATACAATTGTGCCAACCAATGTGCTAATACTTATCTTCCAAACATACGTTGTATCATTTTAATTATCTATAAAACCAACGTGAAATCATATTTACGTACAAACTGGATTATAGATGGACATATTTTTGTATATCCCTGGGTAAATTACATTTAAAACAATTTTTTCGTTGTAGTCAGGTTACCTATACCGAAAACCCTCGTTGAACGATTATCCTTTGTTTACCATTCTGTACGACGCTATCTCGTATTCAGTATACAAACTACTTCAGACTCCCCCAACAACAGCGCTCTTGGTGGTAGAAAGGAAAACTAGTTCAAAATTCTTGAATCGTATCGCACCTGGACCCGAGGAGACTGCTCAGCATCCCTGTATTTCGGCCCGAGGGGTTAACACTACAGGAATTTAACATAAAAAATCGCATTGACTCACGAGACCACGAGGAGTGCCGTAGCAAAGAAGGAAGAAAGGGAGGTGGAGAGGCGAGGAACGGCGTGAACGTGGCGGCGACGTAAACGCGCATGTCACGCGGCGAAGGGCGCGCGGGGTTCGATAGCGCGGAGGCGCACGCGCGACGCCCGCGCGGCGCCGGCGGCGGGGGCGGCTCGGAGGGCGGGCTCAAGGGCGGCCGCGCCACCACAACACAACGCGCGCGACAGCGGCTGCAGCAGGAGGCGCTGCGTGGTGGTGCGGCGCAGCACGGGCGCGACGGCGCGCGCGTCGGGCAGAGACGCGCGGCGTCGATTCCCGCCCGCGCTCCGCCGCCCCGCGGCCCCCGTCGCCCGGCCGCGCGGCGCGCGCGTGGCACGCGACGCGCTTACGCGACGGCGGCGGAACACGGGGCGCGCCAGCGCTGACGCCCAGTGGCCGCGGCGCGGCGGCGGCGCTGCGCTCCCGCCGCCGCGTCCCGTATCGACCACCCGCGGGGGCGGCGCGGCGGCGGGCGCGGGCGCGAAGCGAAACCGCCCGGCGTAGCCTTGCCGCGCGCGCGCGGCGTCCCGCTGCCGCCGCCGCCGCTGCAATGCGGGGCAGTCGCCAGCGACCGCTCACCAGCGCGCATGGTGCAGTAACCGGACGTCCCCGGACGCCACCGCCGACGCACACCCGCTCCACGCCAGTGACAACCGACTTCGCCATGTGGAGGAACGTTGGGGCGCTCTTTCTGGGCGCCCTAGCTGTGACGGTGGCGCCGATGCCCCATCGCCACCTCCGCCCACCACCCGCCGGCCGGCAGCGTGGCAACCAGCGTGAGGGCCAGCGGGGGCAACCCACCGTGGGCCGGAGCACCACCCCTAAGCGCGGTGTCGACGTCGGCCCGGCCGCGCGCGCCTACCACGCGCCCGGCCCCTCCGTCAACTGCCGGGTCCACGGCCGCGCCCTCCACGGCGCCGCCGGCCTCCACGCGCGGCTCCACCGCAAGGCACCACGAGCAGCTCGTCGTCGACGTCGGCGGCGCCGGCGCCGTCTACCGACGCGCACGCCGGCGCAGCGCGTCCACGCCGGCGCCGCGGCGGCGACGTCGCCGGCGGCGGCGCCGGCTACGCGCGGGCGGCGCAGTCTCCTCCGACGCGTGGACTACCCCGGAGCCGCCGACGACCAGCGCGCCCGCCGCGGCCTCGCCGGCGCCCGCGTCGCCGCCCGCGTCGGCGGCCCGCGTCGCCGCCGCGCCGTCGCCCGCCGCGCCGCCCGCCGCGGCCGCCGCGCCGCCCGCGCGCCCGCCGAGCCGCACGCGCGCACCGGCGGCGGCGCACGGCTTCCCGTCGCGCCTGCTGGAGAAGCTGGCGGCGCTGTCGTGCGACATCCCGCCGCTGCCCGGCGAGTCGCGCCTGTGGCGAGGCAACGAGACCCACGAGCTCACGCTGCCCATCCTGGTGAGTCGGCGACGCGGCCATCGATCGCGGCGGCAGCGTCGCCATGGAGACGAGAGCGCGTGCCGACGCAGCCTCCGTGCGGTCGATGGGCCGCAGCCCCACGCCGCCGACGCGCTGCCCTTTTGACGCCCGCGTCTCCGCCGCGCCGCCGCCGCCGCACGTGCTCCACATACGGGAGAGACACTGCCCCTTCGGATTCCGCGGAAGGCAATCGAATGGCCTAGTTCGCGCGCTGAAGATTTCTCATTCCAGAACGTCCAATCCAATCACAAAAATCCCCCACAATTTGCTCGCTTCTGGAAACCGTGAAATGTTCCAAATAATCTTCGACTACATTTTTTCTCGAGGAAGAAATACATCAGAAACGTCCATCGTGACTGACATAAATTGACACACAGATTTACTTACATTTAAACGGACCCTTCTTTCTCTGGTGCACCTTGAATACAGTTGAAAGTCGTAAACAAATCTCACAAAACGTTGTTCTGAAACGTAGTATTTGGAATATATGAACGCGGTGTTTAACCAGTACGAATAACATTTGGTATTCAGAAAACTCTAAAATCAATCTCATTTACTAATTAAAAATTCTTTAAGTTTTGAATTACAAGGATTACTGAGAGGGTTACTGATTACACTGATATTACAAAGTCTCTTTGCAATTTTTAAAAACATTCGTCACAGACTAATGAATAGCGCAAGGGAGCTAAACCCGCGGTCATCTGTTTTTACACCAGCCTTCTGTGTCAAATCGTCTTCAAGAAATTTGTCTTTTCATAATTTATAGTTAAAAACTAAAAAAATTCAAACAGAATGTCAATTCTTAGTAGGATTTACATTCGAGTATTAAACAGAATTCGGATAATACGTTTCTTATTCAATCTCTTATAAATGAGAATTTAGGTTATCGCCAACACAATGGAATACAAGGGATTATGCCTTGCATATGAACTGAGAAATAAAATTTCAATCTGTATTGCAAGAGTCAAGCAGATAGAACATATATTACGCGGTAATTGATCTCACTTTCCCATTAGTTTCATTTTATAAGAGCGTTTGTAACCAAATTTACTTTCGTTTGTAGAGATTATTGCGTGTAGTAAAGGAATGTATCACTGAGCTTTTTCCAGAGAATATAATCAAGTTCTTTATTTAACTATACATTTTAATTAATAAACTGATCTAAGGGAATGTCGAAAACTAAATATGAAACGTTTAAGCGGTAGCCAAATTTTAAGAACTACAATTATTACATCGCTTTACATATTGCATTTATTTTGAAAATGAATCATTGACTTCCAACTAATTTTATTTACGCTCAAACAAGCATAAATGGCTCTAGTATATTCCATTTTAACTATTCAAATCCGTTAATGCGTATGACCACGTACACCAAATGAATATTCATAATTTCGTTTATAACGAGATATATATTTTGTTTCTATTGAATTCAGCAAAGCACATCATGGCAATAAAATAACTTATGAATGTATACATTTAACTCTAACAAAGTAAGATGTGAGAGAAACTGATGTCACTTTCATGACAGGGTTGTCAATGTCGTGATGATTCATGACGCTAAAATATAAAACCTAAAGAAGGGAAAACCAAGAGGTTTGGGCTGTTTAGATACAGCACCCATTCGACAGTTCTTACATGCTCATTCAATTTTTGTATTGGACAGTACGCTAAAATCTCCGGCTTACACAGACGATTAAAAAACTGCAAAATTAAATTGTTGAAACAAATTAGAGAGTATTGGAGCGAATGTATCATGTATTGAAATCTCGCAAACCTTATGTAAACGGACATTGAATTGAGCGAAGTCTAGAACATATTTTAGAAATCAAGCCAACAAAATAAAGTACTAAATACGCATGCACTAAGTTCATTCTTAATGTTGTCTAGCCGATCTTTCATAAATATTTTGGAGGCCTTCGGAAACTTGAGCCAATTGACATCTCAAACGAGTAAGACAATCTACAGTTAGACGCATGTGAGTGGTAATTTTTCTGAAGTCTACGTCAAATTTAGGATGTTTTTTATATCATCTCGATTGCAATCATCTTAAAAAGATAAGCTATACTCACGCTGTTCTATACAAAATACCAAAGTGTGGGTAATGTTTAACCATACCTTCAAACGATTTGGAAATCTTTCATACCTGTCGCCTTTAGAACTTCTCAGAGTTTTACGTCTCTTGAATTTTATGTAACTTTCAGATTTCGCAAATGTGCTTTCAAGAAAATAAACCCTATGCACAATGCTTGTATAAAATATCGGGGCAAGAGTAATAATAAGCATCATCGTCTTATCTGTTTTGGGAGTCTTCGAAATCCGTCGCGCTTTGGTATCGCAAACGATGTAAAGGTTAACTGCTGCCAGTCACAACGGGTCGCAATTTTTTCGTATTCCACGTCACAACTAGGTATCCTTTTGTGGTTTTTATTTACTATTGTAATTGTTAACTCGCTCTTACAAAGATAAGACCTTTACGCTTCGCCTACACAAAATACAAGACTGAGTAAGGTTACGCCATGCTTCAAAAATATTTTGGAAGATCTTCGAAATCTACCACGAAGTGGCATATCAACAGTGGTAAGAGTAGCTGCAGCTGGCCCCGTATTGATAACTTTTCCGAGTTCGGCAACTCTTTTATTTTATACATCTTCCGCGTTCGCCAACGCGCTCCTCCAAAAACAAACCGTGTTTTCGCTTTCCGCCGTCCGTCCGCCGTTGCGTTCACTGGGAGGGCCGAGGCGCCGCGCAAATATTTGGGTCGTTCGAGGGAGGCCGCGCGTCTTGGGCGTTTTTACGTATGCGCGGGGCGGGGCGGGGCGGGGCGGTCGATGTGTTGTGTATGCATGCACTCCGCGGGAGTGGAAAAGAAGTACACGTGCTGTCATAATGGCGCTGCTCGCGTCTCATTGGCTATGCGGCACGGCAACTTCCGTTCGCCGGATGCCTTCTTGAGTTGGCGGCGGTTTGCGAATGGCTGGCACGAATTCCTAACCGGGAGAGGAGGCGAGAATTTTACTACTCTACACAAAATCCAGTCCACGCGAGTCCGCGTAGAATGCCTTTCTTCTATTTGTGTTCGTACATATGTAGTCGAAGCGACAACGGTCCCTACTTCTTATCGAAATGCGTTGGGAATGAGTAAGCTGAAAACGTCTTTTGAGTGATCCTTACAAAATTTCGGAATGTTGAAGGATTTCGTCACTTTGTCGATTGCAATTCAAATGAGCGATTGTCGTCTAGTGAGCAAAAACGTCTCGGGATCTCAATTACAATATTTGTTTATAATAGAGAGTATTTTGGTTGTATGATTTACGCTAAAATTTGGTTCATAATCAACACATTGAAAAGAATTACCCCAGACAATACTTAGTGAAATACGGAATCAATCCTAGAAATAGAAACACAGGAGTAAAAAAGGATTAGAACCATTGAAATAGAATTTCACATTCAATCTTTTGATATTTGAAAAGATCCTGCTATTGAAAATGGTAGAATAAATACACATTCTGCCAATTAGCGTGGATTCATCGTAGATGGAAAAACACAAATATTGTGTTTTACACTTAAAAGCTCAAGATACAATATGTAGTATAGTGTTTTGCATTTGAGAAAACGTGTGCAAGTATCTAAAAGTAGAATGTCAGTTTTACTATCTGGATTTACACATTTCTCACTTTTGGTTTCAAAAAGTTTATTTAAAATACTGCCCGAAAAAAGAGTATGTTCATTTCAATTATACATTAACGTAAAAATCTGTCAATTTTTATACACCGGATTAAATAAGAGTTTTTAAACTGAATTCACATAAAAACTTTACTGTTTAGAATTATTATAAACGTGAGTTTAAGATCAATGGAAACTCGAAAACTTAAAATGTATTCTCACTTAATTCGCGGAATTTTTTAAGTAAACTGAGAATGCAAAGTGGAAAACTCACAATTTTACTATCAATTTCCAGTTTTCAAACTTTTCCTCCTTTCCGAAGTTGGAACTAAACGACCGAGAGAACAAAGTATGTTCAAATGTTACCATATACTCTGATAAACAATTTACTTAGGGCTCCTAACACTTCATCTTATAAATTTCAAAGTAGAAGCGGGCATTCTCAATTGAATCTCTCAATTCTAATTTTTTTTATCACTTTTACGTCCCCTTCATTCCTCTCTTCAGGCGGTGTAGCACAAAGTTTGATGATGCAACTGACTCAAAAGGATTTGGTGTCCAATTATTTATGACGAGGAAAACAAACATTTTATTTTACAATAACAATAATAATTAAAATATTAACTGTTTGTAAAAATATTAGCTTCAAACATTGCCATTGATTATTACCTCCAATAAATTTAACTTGGCAGAAAACATTGAAAGAGAATCCGGTTCCTTTAATACATTGTGGAAATTATAGCTTCCAGTTGCTGATACCATCGGAGCGCGACACGATGTTGGGTTCTTGCGGTCCTTTGAGAAAATTGTGCCAATGACTTAGCGGTGAACAAACTAGAGACGTGTGACGCAAATGTTTACTTAAGGTGACATTAGATTACGACTGTCTCCCAAGCAAAATCCTGTAGTTGAAATGAATTAATGTTGCATATTCAAATGAGCATTGATTAGTTACTGCTTTCTTTCTTGATTCGTTTCGTAATTTATAGATACTTTCAAGTATTCGGTCACGTGAAATAGAAAAAATACTTTTTATTTAAAGTCGCATCAACATGTAGGTCATTAGCGACCACTATTGCTTGTAACGGTATGGTAACTATGAGGATGACACGATATGATGATGATGACGAAGATATGGGGCGAAAGAACGAACACAATACAACAATGGCCGAGGCGGGACTCGAACACGCGATCCTGGGGTACGGCACAACTGCCTTAGCGATGTCGGCCATCCGGACCAGCGGAAAACGACTTTGTTTTTACCAAACGCGAATTAGTATAAGCTCTTGGAGCATTGTAAACTGTTTCATTTTCTGTTTTCTTTTATTATTAACTAAATAGGGACAGAGAAGATGTAGCTAAAGTGTACCAACGCTTGTGTTTTAACGCTTGTGATAAATTAGAATTTACATTGTATTTTTTTTAGGAAACTGTAGATAAATTAAATAGTTTAACATTCTCAACAGAAACTTTTAACATCTCTGTTAAATGTGGACTCTTTAAAGAGACGTTAGTCCATTTATAAAACAAATTTACTCAAACGTTACTACATCATTCAAAATTATCGAATTTGCCGTTGAGATAAGCAAAATAATATTATTAATCTACATATTTTAATCAGTTACAAAATTATGTTCGGGAGTGATTCTTCTAAATAAGCTAGTATAATATTTTTAAGAAGTACGCTGGGTGTTTAGCTGAATAATTTTTCTTCGCCATCGCTGCATTTGAGTCGTGATATTGGTTTCTTGACATTGTCATTTCAAAATAACAAAACTTCAAAATATAAATTTTGTAATTATCACTTTGAAGAAGTTACTTTTAATACTTTCTGTAGTGTTTTCTGGTCAAGCAATTGAATGCGTTGCTAGATAATTGTTTACATGCATGAAAATTTCGAAACAATCTGATAGAAAATGATAATTTCTTGTTGAATTATATTTTGCAGAATTGATGGTACGTTGCTGCCCTCTCCGGTAACTGAGCCAAGGCTGCTTTAACAGTATTTCACCCCCCTCTTTCGATGCAGAAATATGAAGAAAAACCCCTTCAATTCCCATTGTATTTTGTATTTTTTAAATATATTTTAATATTAAATTAATATTAATATAAATTTATATATATATATATATGTGTGTATGTATATATATATATATATATATATATATATATATATATATATATATATATATATATGTAAATTTTAATATTAGTATTTCATTAAATATTTAATCTTAGTATTTCAATTTACAGTATACACACAAAAAATGTAAACATATATGTATAACTAAGAATAACAGATTTATAATTATATTGAAGAAGACTACAAATTAAATAGTTTTCATTTTTTAGTGAATTGTACTGTATAAAATTGAAACGCATCAATAAATCTCAAGGATGCGGAAGGCACAAGCTGTGCTTTGATGTCTTTGAAATACGGAACTACATACGCAGATACTTTGAAGTAATGGAAAAAAATAAGAAACGTTCGAGTTATAAAGATATTTTGAGAGCGCTTTAAACAAGTAGTCAATGAATCAAGGAATTTGTGTTCGCATTTCCGAATGCAAAGCAAGATTGACTTAAGTTACTCATTTTCATGCATACAATTACAAATAATGTCGTAGCATGTGGTAGTCGTGGTAATTTCAAAAACTGTAATTTTAATACCGGTGTACCAATATACTCGTAAAACTTGATATAAATATTTGCTCTAAGCAGTGTTGCGCAGTTAACGCATGGGACCGAAGGGCTCCTAATGATCAAGTGGCCCCCATAGCAATTAACAACTATTTAATATTACATTTTTCAAAGGACAAAATAAAAACGTATAAAAAGTGATGTATGATTAAACTAGACGAAAAAACTGGGCCCAACAGAGTGATGTCACGCAACAATGGATAATATTTATAATATGGAGTGAGGATGGTTGATGCGTTTCAATTTTATACTGTACATTTCGATAAAAAATGAAAACTATTTAATTTGTAGTCTTCAATATAATTATAAATGTGTTATTCTTACTCATACACATGTTTAAATTTTTTGTTTGATTTCTTTGACTGTTCAATTGAAACACTAAGGAATTCTTTCAAAATATTACAAAAATATAAATGTAAAATATAATGTGAATGGATAGAGTTTTCTTTATTCTTCATCATCGAAATTGGGAGTAAGTAAATATGGTGAAAGTAAGAATAGGGGAACCTTGGCCCAACGGTCTCCAATACTGTTAAAACAGCCTTGGCTCAGAATGACTGAAGAGCAATTCTACGATTTGAGAACAATGCTAAAATCTGAACGGAAAAGCTTGCTCCATTTTAACTTCTGCTGCTATGACCGCGAACTTAATTCATTTTTCAGATGACTCATTTTAATGGAGTTTATTTACATCAATAACAAAACAAATCAAGCAATTTTTTTATTCACATGCGTCGCCTGAATACCTACAATTACGGTGATAATTACAGTTCGTCGAACAATAAATGTGGTTTAATAGTACAAATCCAATATCGGTATTCTATCAGCCAATTATTCTCCAACAATTCTATTATTAATAACACTTCACAGAAAAATTTTAAAAAGTTTAGGAGTTCTTTCAGCTTCGCGATGTAACACATAGTTATCGACGTAGTTCTGCAATATAGATTAAATTGAGATTAAATTAGCGCTTACAACAGCGCATATTTTCTCGTACTATTTCTAAATTTTCAATTTACGAAAATGTAGAGAGTTCAACTAATATAAAGATCGCACCATTATTTTAAGCATCCATTCTTCTATCCGTAGAAACTTTTAAAGAAAAAAATGGAGTGGCTCTTTTGCATTTTTCAAAAATAATTGTGATTTCAACGAACATGAGAACTGCACCATTCTCTTAAGCGTCTTTTCCGCTATCCCGGGTCAGAGATTAATGAACAAATTTGGTGCCATTTTTGAGAAAGTTTTGAAAATGTTTTTGAAGCTTCATGTAAAGTACTCTCAAAAATCCAAATACCCGTTTCAAACTCCCAAAGGCTTGAGTAAATTTAGATCGAAGGAAGAATTTAATATTTGAAGAAAATCGGTTGAACGGTTAGGCGCTAGCGTTGTCCACACGCGAACAGACGGGTAGGAGACGTTTTGCTGTCATTCGATTTTTCGGTATCAACGACTGAAACAATAAGTCTTCTGGCAAAACCACGTGTTTGGTGACAACACAAAAAAATATAATTTTTTTTGAAATACAGTTCAATTGAATTAATTCTATAGGAATAGAACATTTATTACAGTTCACCCCGAACATAAGTAACTCGAATTAATAGATAACTTAAGTTGTTCTTAACCTTTCACCTTCAGTAAACCAAGTGACCAGTAACTCAAACGTCAGTCAAGCTACTCAATAATATTAACTAGATAATTTACAATTGTTTTTTTTTTCACTTCAGCTTTGAAATATTGAGTTTCCACTCTAATGAAATTCCCGAAATAAAGCCTATGAAGTACCCTTGTATGTACTTGGCGGGTCAGCCCGGGAATGGGCTCAGGCCCCTTTTCGGGAACGTTCTTGCCTCGCGGCCATGTGTTAACGGGGTACGTGTGGTTAGCACGTAGACATCCCCATGCCGTATTCTGGTCTTCTCAACCTGAAGAGTGAATTTTCTCATCGTCACACAGCAACGTATTCTGGGACATTGCAAGGAAAATGCACTCTATAATCTTGCCTCACGGGGAATCGAACCCAGGGCCGCGTGGTGGAAAGGAAACACGCTGACCAACAGCTAGCCACGAGAACATGTAGAACCCTTACATGAAAAAAATTAATGGATTTCAATTTTTAATTAACTAAAAACTACTTTTTAATTCCCATTTTCAATTTTAATATCCAGATATTTTAGATCGGTTGAGCTTGAAATTGAAGCAAGAGTGGATTTTGGAAACAATTAAGACGACAGTTTTAAAAATTAAAAAGAACTTTTAACAAAATTTAAATTATGGTAATAACTTTTCAACTACTACATTCCGTTCAATTTGTGTATTTTATTTATTAAAATTAACTAAAATATAAATTAATTTGTTTAAACGGTTTTGTTTAAACCTTTTCTAATACTATTTTGGCCCTACTACAAATAGATTGAATTTAAAATCAGTGCCTATATTTAAAATTTAAAAAAATGTAAATTGATAATACAATACCCATAAAACTACAAAAAATAAATAATTTTAAAACATTTATAAAAAAAAATTTCAACCCTAGAAAAAAGTTTATATGCTAAATTTTTATCTGTTTGTAATGGCCCAACACTTGGAGGTTGATCCGTTTACGCGTTCTCTACATGGATGTACATGTTGAGAAATCTGCGCCTACGAGAATTTGGCACCTATCATCTATGGGATCATGGCCTGTGAATTTTGACTCCAATTTTAGCCGCCATGCACCGCTTCCACAAAGGATGTAGAAATGTTTAACCCTTACTTGAGACGTTTCCAGGCTAATCTAACATCGGATCTGATTAGGACGGGATTTATCGGGGGATTTAATTTCGCCGGGCGTTCAACTATGGCTGCAAGTACAACACCCCCTGCCCCCTGCGGATCTTCCACCCTTCTAAAGCCCACTTACCTCAGCCGGGATCAAACCCACTCTGTGGGGGATGAGTGCAGTAGAACTCCAATTAAGCGGATTAATTGGGACCGGACTGGGGCCGTAAAATTAAATATCCAGATAATTGGTTAAATCTTAAAAATAATAATTTGTTAAAAAAACAAAATTTAATGTACATGCTAGTGGTATATTAATTTAATGACCACAAAACAACGTTTACATTCTCTTTCTTACACAAAGTGTCAATTTCTAATCATGTGGGTAAGAGACAGTTGATTTGCTGTTTTAAATTATTTTTGTGCGTCCACGTCTCGCATCCATTTGATGGTCTCTTGACGCTCAAACGTCTCAACAGCTGAGAGTTCCGTATCTGGTTCGATAGCAATGTCATCTTCTTGGCCATCAATTTCTTCTCTCGCAACAAATGCTTCCATCGTCACTGAGAGTTTCGAATCCAGAGTCCGAAGAATCACAAGCAAGCAAGACTCTTCAAAAGGATCCTTCTCATTCCCTCAAGTTCGATTGATTCATTAGTGTTTCCGGGCGCGTCAGCTTCTAAGATCGTTTGTCCCGTAAGTGTGGTGGATTTTATCGCGGGAGGTGGCGATGATTTTCCCCGCCTGATGGTGAGATCCGGTGCCGCCCCCACACGTCAACTTCCGGGATGCCTCCAACTGGGTATCTCCCACCAGTGGGCACCACCAACCTCTAATATTGTATCAGGTACCAGTGTTGGGCCATTACAAACAGATAACAAATTAGCATATGAACTCTTTTCTAGGGCTGAATTATTTTTTTATAAATGTTTTAAAATTATTTATTTTGTGGTTTTGTGGGAATTGTATTACCAATTTACATTTTTATAAATTTTAAATGTAGGCGCTGATTTTAAATTGAATCTCCCGACATTTGTGGGAGGGAAGTGCGTGTAAGTGTAAGGGATGAGGATAGGACAAGGAAAAGGAAAGAAAGATGGCGCGGGCCGTGACCCGTTTGGTAGAGTACTGCTCCGGCTTTCGCTTGGTGTTGACCGGAGAAACCACGGAAAATTACCGATCAGAGGAGCCGCTCACTAGAATTCTCCTCCACACATCACATGAATTAAACCAAACTGACAAGTGTCGAAAATTCTTCCACCATAGGGACTCAGAACCTAGGACTTCCCGGTCAGAGGGACTGTAGTCTCACCAGTTGTTGCCCTGAGCTACCTAAACCGTTTGCGCTCAGCTGATATTTCGTTTCCTTCAGCTTCTCTTTCTTCTTCTTCTTCTCCTCCTCCTCCTCCTCCTCCTCCTCCTCCTCCTCCTCCTCCTCCTCCTTCTTCTTCTTCTTCTTCTTCTTCTCTCCATTCTCACGCTCTTTTTATTCTCTTTCTGTATCTCCTCTTTAAAGTCCTCGGTGGCTCGATGATTAGCGTCCTCGCTTCTGACGGCGTAACCCTGGGTTCGATTCCCTGTTGGGGCAAAAGCTAGATGTGCGTTTTCCTTGCAATGCCCCAGTATCTGTTGCTGTGTGACGATGAGAAAGCTCATTTGACTGGTTGAGAAGGTCAGAATACAGCGTAGGGATGACTATGTGCTAACCTCACTTACTCCTTAACCCTTGGCCGAAACGCTCCTGGTAGGCCTTAGCTCATAAAGAGCAGTTGTGCCAAAGTACATACATTCATATTTCCTCTTTGGTTAAAACACATTCCAATTTGTTCCAAGCTTTTTCAAATTTGGTTGTCCGCAAACAATTTCGTGCTTCCGCCACTACGTTAGGGCAGTTTCTTCATTTTTCACTTACCCACCTTCATTTTCAGCAGTGTGGTCCTCGCATTAGGTTAGTTTGTGTGCAAGATGGGAAGTTTTTTCACATTTTTGAATGTCTGGACGTTTTTCGATTTTTCATATCAACAGAAGGGGTTATTTTGTGGTTTCCCATAGAGCACGGTAACACGACTTGTACTAACTTAAAGAGAAGGAGGACTAGGTTTACTTTTAATAGCTACCCTTCTATTAAATGGGGCCTTCCAAAAAGGCTTGTCTCATGTGCGTTGAATAAAATTTTACGATCATGAGATTCTGCTTCCATTTTGAATTTTTCAATAAAATTGTCTACTGTTTTGGGGTCTAGTGATAATTTTTCCGCTTAAATCCAATAGACAAATACCGTGCGTAGGCTTGAAATTCCGTAGCTTAATTTCAATAAAAAATTCTGAGTTTTTTCGGTTTTGTGTTTTCGCAAACAATCGGCCCTGAAAGGTTTCCCAATGATTGCTGCTGTAAAACCACTTGAACTTTCTGTTTGAGCCTCTGCAAAAGCCTTTTGTAGTTTTTGTTTGTTTTTTATCGCTTTTCACAATGAACTCCCAAAATCTCAAGAACAGGCACAAAGTTTAAATATGAAGACTTTTTCTAAATTTGTTCACAACGTCTCAGCTATCTGTTTACTATTCCTTTGTTTGGTCAAAGATTTTTATTTTTCTGCCAACGATAAGACAACGCGTTTCCTTTTAGAAAACATGACACTCAATGACATTCAACTAAAATAAACAATTAAAAAACATGTTGACAAATCAGTCATCGTTAAATTCATGTCTCAGATGAAGGCCACATTGATTAACTTGCACTGACAACAATGCGCGTAATGCATGTACAATGTACGTACTGTATTAATTGTTAGTTAAAAGAGCCTTTCAGTACATTTGCATTTTAGAATGATATAGAAATGTGTAGTGTACTGCAATAACAATTGAATAAAAACAACTCCTTGTTTCAATAAAGTAAGTTTAGTTATACTTTCTTTCCCCAAAGCTATCCGAATAATTGACTATACATACAGTTGATGTACGGATAATTGGAATAAGGTAGTGTGCTAGGAAAAGAAGTGAGTAGTATAATGCAATTTCTAAAATGCAGCATCGCCATGCAGTGTTTCCTGCGCGCTCCCTGGCTGCCCAGGGAGTGGCGCGGGCGAATCGCGCGGAGCGAATCGCGCGGAGCGAATCGCGCGGAGCGAATCGCGCCGAGCGAATCGCGCCGAGCGAATCGCGCCGAGCGAATCGCGCCGAGCGAATCGCGCCGAGCAAATCGCGCCGAGCGAATCGCGCCGAGCGAATCGCGCTGAGGGCGTGCGTGCCCGCGTGGCTGCGCAGGCGGGCGAGCCGGCGTGCGGCGAGGGCGCGCAGGCGGGCGACGAGGGCTGCCCGCCGCTGTCCGTGAGCTGGGAGGGCGCCGCCGAGCTGCAGGCGGGCGACGTGCTCATCGTGCGCATCGACGACGCCCGGCTGCGCGCCGCCGCGGGCCCCAGGCAGGTGCCGGCCGACAGGTGAGTGCTGCCTTGACTCCGCCCTCCGACGGGAGCTCAGCGTCAAATGGGTCAGACCACTCAGTCGACACTTTTGGATGCAGTCTTTTGTGTCGTTCTTACGCGATTGTGCGAACGAAAAAGTGTTTGGTAGTGAATCTTGTGTGTTTGTTCATTTCCATCAAGTGCTCAATGTTCGATAGACTTTTCATTGTTTCGTGCGCGTCAACAGCTTTGTTGATTAGATAGATCTGTGAGAGCAGTGCACCTATAGTTCCGGGGGTGGAGATGTTTCTCTCCCGTGATTTGGCATTTACTGTCTTCACGTTGGCTTGCGAGGGTCCCCTCTTTAGATATCTACCAAAATACGCCATCATCTTAGTAGGGACAAATACTACGCTCCGGATAAAAGTGGCAGAGAAGTGAATGTAAGTGTAAGTCTATGAGTAAGGTGCGAGGAGAGGACGAAAAAGAGGAAAGAAAGATCGTAAGCAATCAGGGGCCCGTTGGTTGGGAAACTGCTCCGGCACTCCCCGACTATTGGTCAGAGAAACCACGGACAACTATCGTTTAGTGCACCGGGCTGCTCGAATTCTCCAGACAGCGATTGAATTCGACCCCGCTGGGTAACGAGTGTCGAAACTCCGCCACCGCCGGGATCTCCCGGTCAACAATGCTGCAGAAGCAACTGCTTTCCAAGCAAGCGATCTCAGCCGGAACCGTATCTTATAACTGGCGGGTAGTAGCAGTAGTTAAACAATTAACTCTCCGGCACACGCGGTCGATCTCTCAGATGACTGAGTTGTTCTTACGTTGATAAAGCGTAGAAATATTTGAGAACAACGTTGTCCTCAGAACCCCTCTATTATTGTTTTTAGATCTCATAGCTGCAAGTTCGTGCAGATAGACTTGATACTGTCGTCAAAAGAATAAGTTAAGTAAGATGGGATCCGTGCTCTGACTCATTTGTGCCATTTGTATCTGTCTCAAGGGACGCAAAGGAACGTATTTGACTGTGTATCTTGTATTATCCCTCCTGGTACTCGAAATTTCATTAATTATCAGACTACGTCAGAATTACTCAGTATTTATCGGAAGAGAAGGATTGGCTTTGAAGCTTCTAACTCCGTAAAATAATTTTAAAGTGGAGAAATATAGGAAAATGTGTCGCAGGTTGTTTACATTTTTCGTAAGTATCGCTGGCGTATCACCGGTGAATTTCTAGTAGAGAGTAAGTGCGCGCTTCCTCTCAAATTCTACTCTTATATTAATGAGGAGAAGTTCGAAACTCTAATGCGACCAATATATAGTCCCAGGGACTGGTGAAAATTCTGTGAAAGTTTTAAAATATATTTCAGTTAAGTTTATAAAAGTAACAGGTGTACTACAGCATGGATGCGAGGCACTAAAGAAACGGATGCGCTAGTAAATATCAGCTCTCGTCGTACAAGAACGTCCTTTAGAGTACTCTGGGGTTTGTTTCTTTATAAAATAATGATACTCACTATAAAATCTGATTAGGAAATGGGTAGAGATCTGTATTCGCTCGCGAGCGGGGTAAGAATCTTCAAATAAGGAGTTGTTTTGAAGGGGTTATGTATAAGTTTATACAATGTTTAACAGTGTAGCTTATTTATGATACATTGAACGATACGATACATGTTAAATGAGGTACGAAGGTCTGGTCTGAGTTATAATTTATAGTTTTGATTTATAACCCGATTGCATCAATGTTTTGTGCAAAAGAGCAAGTAGAGTTGATCGTCAATGAACGTCTGGCATAGCCTCAAAAACTATCGAGTAGCAACTTGTCCGGATAGAAAGAGCTGATGGTGAAGATAATATGTATTGTAGTTATATGTACGAATAGCATGAGCAGACATGTAATAATTGTGAGCAGTTCTTTTGGGTAGGTTCCTGACGGAAATCTATTAAAATTTGTGAAGAGCTAGAACGAACATTCGAACTACTTTTATAAAGTGTTTACAATATTGATTGCAGAGTTGAAAAATTACAAATACTAACTTCTTGATAAAAGAAAATATCCAAATTCGACAGTTGTTACAATTTACGGGATAATAAAATAAGTAACATCAGTAACAGATTTAATACGCGATAGTTTTTAATGACTTCGTTTACTTTGCCCCTTAACCTCGTCTGTCTTCAGATAACGTTCAAAATACTGGGAAAATTGGCGTTGTCTTTATTGGATAATGTTAAATCCTTTTAAATATCACTGAATTTATCACCTTTTTTATTATTACAGCTTTCCAATTATTACAAGCTTGTGAACTCTACACCGAAAATTGTCTATTGAGATTCAAACTCGTGTCGCACTGAAAGCTAGCGAGCAAGAAATTTTCTATTATGATACCATACAAAATAATGAAGTGTTTCTAGGGTCTCAGTTATTATTGACCTCAAGTGTCTACCATAATTTAATTTGCAAATAATACGTTTGACAGAATGTCTCAGAACAAATGTTACACACTTCTTGGCATGTCAAAAGATTGAAGATGACCTTTTTTTCGGATAAAAGTGTGAAAAATTTCAATAACGCTGTTACACGTGGCATTTACCCCTGGTTAGTGCACAAGTCATTGAGCGCTGACGTTTGGCATATCTTTCTCTAACGCAAAGATATTTCGTGCCAAACCAAAGCAATAATTTTAGGATTGCCAATCAAGGGAAAATATCACATAAATTCGTTATATCAAATTCACAAGCTACACTTGTATTGTAAAGCAAAGTGATCATTTTTGTCCGCACTACATGCCCTAGAAGTTTGTAACAGACACTATAAAATAATTGCCTGTCGTTTATATTTTGTATATTCTTCTGTCACTACGAGTATTGCGTATTATATTGCACAATCTACAATACTGGTGGGTAAAGTTCTAAGTTTAAGTCTCTCCGTTACTAAGGTTCTTGTGCTGTATTTCTGGAGAAAATTGCTGTGAAATTGGGGATTCCTGGGTTGATGTAATTTTCGTAATGAGAATGTTCGTTTCTAACTTACCAAAGAATGTTGACTGACTTGGAAAGTAAAAAGAGTTGTGCGCATTATTATTCCAATAGATCTTGTTTTAATTTGTAAAGATAATGAATATCAATTTCTTTTTAATTACCGAATGTTGTGTCATCATCCTTCATGGAAAAATGAGATTATAGATCGCAACATTTTTAAACACTCACAAAAAGAAAAGAAAAGTTAACACTGTAGTACGCACATTCACTCACGCATAACACTCCAAGTACGCACATTCTAGATGAGTAGCACTTTAAGAGGTTTTGTATACGTTAAGGTTCAGAAAGTGTGGCTATGGTGTACGAATGAAATATTGACGGACGGCGAACGTTAGGAGCCGATTACATTTTAAAAAGGTTACATCAAGGACATAATTCATTGAAACTTACAAGTATATTCTCTTGGGATCATTCTCAACACGCGGCGCGGCAGTCATGTTCACTTTTTCGCACCGGTGATTTTTTTACTTTGCAGTAACCAGTTGTTTGTAAATGAGTTTGAGAGCTTGAAAGTGAGTGTTTGGCGTACACATGAAATAGTGACGGATGAGGCGACGATGGCAGAGAAATACTTAAAAATAAGTACCCCAAGAACACATTCATATCCGTTACAATATTTTTAGAACACGTTCATGGAAACGTACAAGCAGGGGCCCCCAGAAGGGGGGCCGTTGGGGCAATTTGCTCCACACCCCAATTTCATTGGTCTTCCGATTTTTTCTTTCAAATCACATACAAAAAGTGATTACTTCTAATTCAAATTAAGCGCTGTAAGTTATTTTTGTTGCACGGACTGATGAATTCTGTTTGTGTTTGAGGGGAGGAGGCTTATGTTCGAAATAACGGGCCCCTGTGAACCTATTGTCTCAGATCCCTTGTTTTCTCAGGGTGCCCCTGCCTACAAGAATATTCTCTTGGGATCATTCTTAATATGAGAAGCGACACTCAGGTTCATTTTTACGCTCCAGTAATTTGTTTACATGTAATTTGTTTACACCTAACGCGTTCGGCAAAGAAGTGCAGAATAATGAAGTTTTTTTTAAACCTATCCCACTTCCTATTCGTTTTCTTTCAATAATCAAAGAATTTCCGGGGGATGCCAATCCCTCATCGGCATTGTATTTTAAATGTTCAATACAAGTATTGCGTATGTTCATATTAATTCCAATAATTATTACAACTAGTATGCTAGCAGCGAAATAAGTTTTCTGTGAGTATAAAAACGAATGGTTGGTGCTCATTCGGCCACTTGCATATGATTTAGATGAGTTCAAATTATAATAGCCATTAAATGGTAGTAAAGGGCCTCGAGGCTACCTCTTGGTCAGCATGCTCTCTTTCCGTTACGCGGCCCCGGGTCCCGTTCCAGGTCGAGCCAAGACTAAAGGGTACATTTTCCTTGCAAAGCCCCAGTATATATTGCTGTTTGGCGATGATAAAATTCACTTCTGAGGTTGAGAAGACCGGAATGCGGCGTGGGGATATCTACTTGCTAACCACACGTACCTCCTTGGCCACCAGGCAGCGACGTCGCCGTTAGGCCGTGAGCCCGTTCACGGGCTGTCGTGCCAAGTACACACATACAAGGGTAGTAAATGGTAATAGGTCTGATGATAATAATATCTGTATATGTCTGTTCATTAGATTATTCAATCTCAATACAAAAAATATTCTATATGAATTTTTAATGGGGTTTATGAATGATATAAACACAATGTTGTATGTTTTTTTTAAAGAAATCTGTCTTAGAAAATCAATGGTAAATGGTTCGGTAGATTAGTTTTTATCTCGCAAGAATATTTCTTCTGCTAATGGAATTTGAGCAAAGGATAATTCGTAACAAATGCAATTAATATTTCATTGATTCACTTAATATACTTTTCATTTCAGATGCAATACCGAAATAATTCAAATCCGAGGTACTGAAAATTCTTTCCATCGTCTCTCTCTCTCTCTCTCTCTCTCTCTCTTATATACATATATATATAATATTATAAATTATAAATTAATTGTATATAATATATAATATATAATATATTATATATTATAAATTATATATTATATTATATATTATATATTATATATTATATATTATATATTATATATTATATATTATATATTATATATGAATACTGAGACTCCCTTTCCTGCCCTTGGGACGTCTCTCCTCTTCCCTTACCGCGAGGGCGCGGGACGTGACGTCACTTTCAAGCTCGCCATTTGTGTAGCGCGGCGGAGGGCCGTGCGGTCTAAACGCATTGGGAGCAATCGTCGCTTTCGTGTGCGCATGTAATTCGTGTCAGCGGGCGCGGAAAATCCTGGCGCGCCACTCCCAGTGACCTGTGTTTTAGTGATGTACGGCACTAAAGGGGTAATTGTGCGCTCGTCTGTCTTTGTGTCGTAGGCTCTTGGTCGACAAAAAAATTCGCATGCGTGAATTTGTACAACAAACCGCGCGACAAGGAACGAGCAAAAATTTTGCTCAACAAAGGTCAGCGAAAGATCCGGAGTAAAAAAAAATTGCGTGCATAAAAATGCAAAAACGCATGGAATTGTTCTATCGTTCAATCCCTTCTACCAATCCAACGTTCTTGATTGTTTCCTGACGATGTATTGGCTCATTTTTTATTCTCACCACGAACAAAGAATGTCGGATGTAGTGCCGTCGATTAAACGCAACTGTGAACGATGAGTACGGCGTGGTAATGGAATTCCGGCTATGCGTGATCAATGCCGTCAAAATGAATGTTCTTGACATAGACTCATGAATCTCTATAAGTGTTGTATTGTAGCGCATTTATTTTCAAGTCGTGCCACTCCAGGTCAGCGGATATACTGCCTCAAATCATCGTGGCCAATTTAGGAATCTATACTATTCGAGAATGATTAGCCAACAGAGGTAGGTTGCTGATTTATAAGAGTATCTAAATGTTCCATTATGCGGGACCTCAAGCAGTGCTGTTCAATTCTCTCTAATGGAGAATGCTATCCAAAATTTTCGGCTCGAATCGGGTTAGTGCCAGCCAGCAGGAAAGGTCGAGAGAATGTTTTTTGAATAATGTAATTAAACCACTTCAGCAGGAAGCGCATATTATTACGCCCTGCACAACTCAGAATTTTCATGTAAAGGGCGCTTCCTTTTTCCTATCAGAGGCGGATGTTAATCGTCAGCCAATTTGTTAGACCTAGTGCAGTCTCGAGGAAATTTCCAAAAGCCCGACTTCTATCAGTGGGTCCGAACGCAGTTTCGCCGATACCTTTCAATGAAGGATGGTGTCATATATCAAGTGAACGGGCCAAGAGCTAGCGCACTAGACTTTTTTTTCGATTTTCATGAAGAGCGAGCATACAGCCCTTCACCCAACAGCAAGTCCCTCCACGATCACAGATCGTCCATTGCACTATACAGAGTATCACATAATATTTCTTACATTGGTGTAAATGGCTGTGGGAGCAAAGAAGCGTAGGAAATAATACCATTTTAGAAATGAACGAACTAAATTAACATTTTATCCCCAAAACACATTGACATTATTTTACTCAGAGGTTCACTAAATCGATAAAATTGAGAGACTATTTTTAAGACATTTTTAGAGTATAAAGAATTTCACAAACTTCAATATCGTTTCTAATTTTGTAAATATTTATATAATGTTTCTTTAAAATGTGACTTTGTTATCTTAATAATATTTCTTTAAAATTATCTACATTTTGTGTGAGTCGACTGTGTCTAGCATTATATGAAGGACTTCTATTGTAGGAAATTACTCGTATTTTAGTAAACAATGATGTGTTAATAAACGAAAGTAATTTACCGCAATTTCCAGACTTTAAAAATATTTGTTTTCGATGTTAGTTCACAATAACTTCCACATATCCAAACACGTCATTTTATAGACATTAATTAATGAAAAACCTAAAAACCAATGTTAAAAGTTTCCAATGAGAATTCTTACAATAAAAAGCTTAAACATCCACAAACATTGAAAATAATTTAAAAGAGAAACATACGGTTTAAAACAATATTACAGTGTAAATGGATGCATGTTTGATATTTTAGTTGAGTAATATTTGTTTTTAGTATTCATTCATGATATTGCTTTTCTTTTAAATCCTGTACAGATCTGCGAATCTTCCATGTTTTCCTGTTTTCATTTTGTGCCATTTGTTGTCTTGTTCCAAGCATTTTTCAACCACTAACCACGATTGGGTAGCTCTATATTTCTCGGAAAAAATAATGTTGCTTGAGTTTATATTTTTCCACAGGAGTTTGGAGAAATATTTATTTGTTTAATTCAAATAAAGAAAAAAATAGTATCTAAAATCCCCATACAACAAAAGGCGCAAATGCAATTCAATCTTTAAGAGTGACAGAATTTGTATCGTGTTGGACTTGACTCAAATTTTTCGCAGGTTCCTCTGCATGATAAACTAAGCCTGCCCCGAGGGCGTGCACTATCCTTCCCGATCAAATGCTCCACATGTACATTATATCAGAATATACCGACAGATCGGTGCCATCTTTCCAGTGTTGCTCTCGTATCACCCGCCCTCTCGTCTCCTCGTTCTTGTGGACCAATAGGAATCATCCGCGGTGCGACAATCCGTTCGCAGACGCTTCGATGGTCAGCGCGGACGCCATCCCGGAGTCCTGCAAACTACAAGGACGCGGAGAACCGACGTCACAATGACCACCAGCGATATTTAGATGGCGGAGAAGGCATTATCGAACCGAAGAGAAGGCTATAAAGACGACCTTTAGCTGCTCCACGTGTGGGTACTGTCCTCGTACACATTCAGTGGTATGCCTATCATAGTGTGATGCCACCGACATTTTTCTGTGAAGGGGGACTGTAGGTGTAATGTTCATACGACCTAATGATTTCTTATTAGTTTTCATTTAAGCGTTGAGTTAAAAATTTAATTTTATTTGCTTGTGAATAGTTATTTAAGTCGTAATCAATGTATATAATAAATGATAATAATTAAAGATGTTGTCATTGCCAACAATGTTTTTTAATTCAATAGCAGCTTTCGATGGCTTAGCCATCATCATCAGTTGTCTGCTAGATGGAAGCCACAAAACTAGTCGTTTTCCAAATGCCAAAGATATCTTACCACAACACCTATATAATAAATGACTTTCGCTTATGTAGAATATTCTTATAAATTATATTTTTGAATACGTATCGACTTCTGGAGAGGGAGTCTGAATCTCCATGAGCCTCCCCCGCGCCCGGGCTGGATCTGGATTACTTCTTTTATACGATGATCCAAAAGTCATTATTGCATGACGGAGACGGAGGTATCTAGGTGCGTGAAGACTCGCCCAGAACCAGCAACACGACTCCCCGAGCCGTACCCAGGCCAAGCGTTTGCTTGCACAGATTCACTTCGAGTCGGGCGCTACGTCAAAGCCTACTGGCAACATCTGCGTAAACGGAGGCACTGGGCTTCGGTTGGGGTGAAGCAGGCGGCGGCAGTGCGGGCGGAAGCAAGACGGTGGCAGGGGGTGCGACCCGCGCAGCGTGAGGCAAGATAAGGGCAATGGGAATTGAGGAGGGTGCTGGGAGCAAGTTGTGGAGATCAGGATCGGTGCAAGAAGCGGGTTGCGGAAAAAATACAGGTGGAAGGAAAAGAGGAGACGGATGGGAGAAGGAGAAAGCGGGAAGGGTGTTAGGTGTTACGGGGAGCAAGATGCGCAAGAGAAAAAGAAGGAAATGGAAACGGGGAGAGAAAAGTAGGGAGGGAGATGTGAGAAAGGGAATAGAAGGAGAGGAGAGAAGGAGAATGGTGGAAGGGTGATACACGGAGAGTTGTGGGAATTGGAACATGGCCGGTAGAGGGTGTTGCAAAGAGCGTGAAGAGGGGGGGAGGTTGCGAGGAGGGGCAGAGATGAGGAGTAGGAGGTTGCGAAGAGAGGATGGGAGGAGGGGCAGTAGGTTGCGAGGAGGGGATGGGGTGAGGGAGTGAGGTTGCGAGGAGGGATGGGTGAAGGGGCGGAGGTTGCGAGAGGGATTGAGATGAGGACAGGAGGTTGGGAAGGAGCGAGCGGAGCGGCAGGAGGCGTAGAAGGCTCCGAGAGAAGCGGCTCGGGCGGGCGGGGCGGGGCGGGGCGGGGCGCGCCGGCCGCGTTCGGTGCGGTGTTTTACGCTTGTCGCGCCCCGCCTGCGAGCGCTCGTTGCATATGCCTCCGCCAGCCGCGCTTCGTACATGTGCCTGCGCTTCCGTAAAACGCACTCCCTGCACTGGCCGCTGCGAAGCGTTCCAAACGGCCACCTCATTTCCATGCCCCCCCCCCCGCTCGCATTTTTCGCGCGCATCAGCGGATGTTTGGAGAGGATCCGAACCGACGTGAGGGACACGTTTCGGTCGGGGATTAGCCTAATGCGTGGAGGTATATACAAGGAAGTAATGTCGAGTGGAGATGCTTTCACAACCAAGGCGAGGAACAGTTTTTCCTGAGTACGTGGTTCGTACATGGCCTAAGAAAAAGTAAACTTTAAAAATAAAAAGAATATCGGCAAAAATATCATTTAATATTATCAACAGAAAATAACCAAATACATTCGAGAATCCCAAATAACTAGAATAATTTAATTCCAACGAATATAATACGTTTCAAAGATCATTTTAAACACGTTCTCATAGGATTGTTTTAGATACCACATGAAAATACAATTTTCAATCTCTAGAACATCTAATTTTACTCTCAGGATTCACCAAAATATTTGCAGTTATGATTCTATTATAGAGCACATCCATTAATTACATTTAATTCTGTGATGTGACTTGTTTAAATTGTGTATCTCCTGGACGTACGGTCAAGTCCGGGAAGGCCGACATATCGGTTTCCTGGGAAAGCGGGCTTCACACGCATTTGTTCCGTAGAACGCGATCTGGATATCCCTCTGTAAATTGTATACGACTGGTTTCCGCGAAGGCAGAATTCGTTCGCGGAGGGAACAGTGACAAGTTGGCGCTTCTCTTCACAGAGAAAACTATTAGTAGATAAATAATACTTTTTTCACACGATAGTTTTAACACGTTCAAACACTAAAAAGTGACCGTTACAGCATTTCGTTATGGATTTAATAAAGTATATTACATGAAAAGAAATTTTTCTGCGTCCGAAACATTATTTTTGTAATTAGGGCGAATCGGAACATGTTGACTAATTTCTTCTTGTTTAGGAGTCACATTTTTGCCGCAATATTATTAAATTTTAAGTTTTTGTTTTCAAAATCACTATTTCATAAAAGAGTGTATCCTATCACCAACTCATAATACTCATATGACGTTGTTGGTGAGGAGGCCAAGTAAAGATAGTTCTAAATAAGTCAGGAAATATTTGAAAAATAAAACACGTAAGAAGTATTTATACAATAAAGTATGTATAAACCGCAACCTGTACAACCCGGAAATCTGCTTTAACCGGAAAATTTCTCCTGCCCGTGAAGTTATATAGCGTTTTACTCAGCATAAAACGGAACATGGTCAACGCCAAAACGGAAAGGTTTTTCATGTCCTACAAGGGGTGGAAACATTTTTGGAGCGGAGTTTCTGTGAATTTAAAGCAATTGGCAGAGAGACGCGAGATGTTCTCAATAAAATTAATGCATCTGCAAGTCAGTTTTAAATTCTCTACCCCTGTGACTCGAGATTTATGCTGCAAATTTCCCTACGCAGCCCCTGGCAGATATCAGCTGTTTCATCCCAACCGGAACTTGAACGTCACCACAGTGACGTCGCTATGGTGACGTTTAATCTTCCGTTTGGATGAAAATGGTAACAGCTAATAGGGGCTGAGAAGGAAAAATCACAGTTTAATCGTGGCAGACGCATTGTGTAGGGTTGCCAGATTGGGCGGAATTCCGCTTCTTGGGCTTGAAATGCAACAAAATAAGTGCGGTTTTGGGCGGGTTTTATGATTACGAGGAAATTTTCAAAAAACAACCCTCAACGACGTTGAGAGCGCGTGATGTTTTTGTTTTTTACTTTATACATGATTTATCAGTAATCATTTGTTAATGAGTTTTAATTTACTTTGAGAAGTGAGTAATGTTACATTTTAGTCCGCTAGTATAAGGTGAGATCTAAAAGTCATAGTGTATCTGTTGTTAGTAGATAAATATATCATATTGGCAGTACTTGCAGTTAATTTTAGAACATTTCATTTAAAATTAGTACGGTGTCACTGCAAGCGCATTCAGTTATTCCGCGTCCTTTTATATGTAAGTATTTCTGTGGTAATATTTTTAAGCGCGGATATTGGTGAGAAAAAAGGATAGTGAAAATGTGGAAGTGGGGACATTATTTTATCCCGAAAAGTATTCTTCCCAGCTGCTGCAGTGGTGAGAATAGTAAAAACTAATTTTTAAATATTCAGATATAACATTATCGCAAAAAGCATTATTTTTAATATATTATTAATTAAAATACTCCAAAACAAAACTGGTGGTACTACAGAATGGCACAGACTTTCCCGTATTAGTTTTCCATTCCCTTTGATCTCTGCTAGCTGCTCGAATGTGCCACATATTCGTGTCTGCTGACATCTATCACCGCCGGTTTCCTAATAGTAGAGCGGAAATATTATTTACGATTATTATAGAACAGTAAAACCTCGTCCTAAATAATTATTTTCTTTGAAAAATTTGGAGGCGTTTTTGAGAAAATGGCGTTTACGCGCTACTGCAAATTCCAAATTTGTAGCTCTTTTTTACAGAACATTTTGAGTTTTCGAAAAAACTTCATTTGAAGTCATTTTAAGTACTTTAACTCAAAAAAACAATAGTGTTTACCAATCGCTGGAAATGTGCATATCAACGCCGTGAGACATCTTCCAAAAAATTTACATTTGTGGCTCAAGTCGAAGCTTTTAGATTTTGAAAAACATTCTTTAAAATGTGCGGGTACTATATAGGAAGCCCCCTGGTCAATTTCAATTTTTTTTCAAAAACGGCTCCACATTTTTGTTTCAAATTTCTAGCACGATTACAGTAAAATACATAGGCACTGGTGGTATAGGTCCGATTTTCACTGTTAAATCAGAATTTTGAAAATTGCAAAAACTTGAGTTTTTTCCTGATTTTTTTTATGATTTGTCTCTGACGTCTTTGATATTTGTAGTAACGACAATTTATTAACATTATTGTATTTATGAATTCATGTGCTTTAAATAATATCAGATAATTTTTCTCGAAAACTAAACAGTCTTCTGTGAAAATGAGCTCAAAATTCCTCATTTTCAAAAACGCACAAACGCCATTTCCTTAAAAACGGCTTCTTAAAAATATTAATATCACTAATGTGTTTTATGCAGGATTGTCCGTTGTAGGACAATCCTGCATAAAACGGAACTTTTTTTTGTCCTGAATAATTCCGGGTTAGATTTACTGAACTAGCTGTTTCTAACGGCGAGTAATTTCCTCTGAACCTCTGTTGTCCTGCTACTACTACCACCATTGTTATTCCTTTTCTGAGAACGGGAACGGTAGCATCGCTAATGCCTCCACGGCCCGCAAATGAATCTCCTGGTTAGTCTGAAAGGCAAAAGCACAGATACAACAGGAATTACTGAGAAGACTAACGACCTTCGTACAATGACTACACGACGCCGGACTCTCAAGGCAAATGAAAGAGCAGAACGCTAAACTTAGCAGATGATGCCAGCCTCAGACCGCAAGACGCGTTGTCGTAATGTTGGTGCGAAACCCTCGCTGCTTCACTCCTTGAAGTTTCTGCTATGGGTCAGAGGGAAATTGTTCTGAATTGGACAAGCGAGTACAAACGAGCTTTCAAGTGTTTACATTAAAATGTTCGCAAAACATAAATAGTTTATTATCAAGCAAGGGAAAAGCCTCTTCAAATAATTCAGTTATTTTAAGGTGTTATGAGAAATGTTAAAATTTTAATTTTTGTCAAAGAGCTAACTGGATTCATTTGTTGTTATACGTAGCAAACGCGATCATCTCTTCACGCACCTAAACACGATTTGCGAATGTAGCACTGTTCTCCGAATTATGATTTATGAACGACATCCATGTTTTAGAAAAATGTACGTTCAAACCTAGATCGAATATAAAAAACAGCATTGTTTGACGACTGAGTACAATTTGATAAATCGAAAACAATTATTTGGCTCCATTTGTATCGTTTTCCTTTTGTTGATTGGCACATAAGCTGGTTGAAGGATATTCGTATTGATTGGCACATAAGCTGGTTGAAGGATCGATCTCTAGAATTTTGACTCTCTTTTCAAAACTTTAACTAAATTGGTTTAGATCAGAAGTAGCCAAACCTTTATATACTGTGCTCCAATTTTACAGGAACTAGCTCAAAGGCCCCATTCAACTCAAGCCCATTTTCTATCTCCTTGTGCTAATGGTTGTGGTTCATAAATAGGTTAATTGATTGATAATTTCGTGTCTCCGGATGTGTCAGCTGCTATGATTATTAGTTCCGTAAGTGTAGTGCATGCTTTCTATCACGAGAGGTGGCATCGTTCTCCCTCCACTAGATGGAGAGACCCGGCGCTGACTACTGCCATCTTGCAGGGTTTCCCCATGCGTATGTGGGAGTGTAGTGCATGTAAGTGCAAGAGTGTGTAACTAGGGGGTGAGGATAGGACAAGAAAGGGGAAGGAAAGATCGCGCAGACCGTGGCGCATCTGTTAGGGTACTGCTCCAGCATTCGCCTTGTATCGATCAAAAACACGGTAAACTACTTATCAGAGTAGCAGCTGACCTCCAGACAGAATTATTGTCCTTCAGACAGCGGCAGTAATTCAAAGATAGGGTTTGTAAATGATTTACATGCCGTCGTTTTCGTGTGCATCGGAATTCTTAGCCCTCTCTTTTAGCGCCTCTCCTATTTATTGTATTATGAACAAAATATAACCACAAATGTTTACGTTTGATAACAATAAATTGTCGTTTCTGTGAAATAACCAAATATCTCAATCGTCTCATATATAACGAAATGAGAGCTCATGGCAACGTGAGCGGAATAGACCCTAACAGAAGGAAAAGAAAACCCAAACACACACATCTAAATTTATATACGCGAGATCACGAAATACGTTTAATTGGGCGTCAATCTACGATCCGATCTACAGCCGATGTTGTTACAATCACCGGAGTGTGCAACTTTAAACTAAGAAAGCTACAGAATGCACAGCCTTTCTGTATTTGTTCGATTTTTAATTTGTCTGGTCTGGGCTTGCTCTTCGATTTTGTCGCATCCTCTTTCCATTTGCCATCTACCGCCGTCCAAAATACATATTTTTACATTTTCTAAATTATTCGGTCCCCTAATGAGGCCACATTTTCATATTTAAAGTCTCAGAAGAACAGTGTTTATTAAGGAAAAAGACTTTCTCGTATTATTTTTACATTTTCTTTGCTCTAGAATAGCTATACTGAATTACCACATACTTTTGCCGGCTTCCATCTATCGTCGCCCAAAGTACATTGTTTTTAATTTTTCTCAATATTTCGGTTTCCGAAATGTAGAACTGAAATATAACTTTAAGAAAATTAAAGAAGAGTAAACCGTTGTCAAAAAAGGCAATTTTGATTGAAAACTTGAGGCGTTTCTATGAACACGATGTTTAAGCGTAAATGCGAAATTCGAGGCCCTTTTTCACAGAAATTGTTTGTGTTTTCGATAAACTTCATTGGAAGTTATTTGAAGCATTCTACATACAAGAGCAATAATGTTTACAAACATCTGTGTATATTAACGGCGTCCAATCATAAATGTAATAGTGTTTACAAATCGCTTGAAATGTGCATATTAAAGCCGTTTGAGAGATTTGAAAAAAAATTACATTTGTGTAATATGAAAAACAAAACATAAGAATACAGCAAAATAAATTTTGTGTCATAATAAACAGGTCAAATAACACTATACGTTGGAATAATTTGAAGAAAAATTTGGAGTTATTTATGAAACAATATGCAGTTTGAGTATTTCTGAAAATGCGAAATTTTGACCTCAGTTTAACATTCACTGTTGAGCTTTAGAGAAACTTTACATTGAGCATTACTCCTACCAAAAGTTTAAAGAAAATATTTGAAGCCGTTTTCGAGAAAATATTGTTTCTGATATTTTTTAAATTGCAAATATTGCGCGCAATCTGCGGAAACTACTCAAGTTGTAAAAAAAATTTGCAATACATTAATGAAAGAACTAATTAAGGAAAAAAATACTTGAAGGGAAAATCTGTACCATGAATTTGGAAGCGGTAGGAAGTCGCCAAAAAAATCAAACTTTTGCAATTATCGAAAAGTTTAAGTTATCAGTGAAAATCGGACCTATGCCACATTTATAAGTGCATTTTATTATATTCTTACAAGAAATTTAAAGAAAAAAATTGAAGCCGTTTTTGAGAAAAGTTTGAAAATTTCCCAAGAGCTTCATGCAAAATATCCCCAAAAAGTTAATGAATGATTTTCAAAATCGCAGAGCTTCGACTCAGGCCAAAAGGGCAGGGATTTCTTCAATATGGAAAAAATCCTACGCATGGTTTAGGCGCAAGTGTTGTTCATATAAACCAGGCAGACAGGCGGGCGAACGGACGGACAGAGGACCCCAAAACGTATATTTCTGTTGAAGTCTCGAAATACATTTTCCGTAGCATTACATAACTTTCTCTATACTACTTATATTATTTCGAATATATACATACGTGTACGAGAAAGTAACTGATGGTTCTACAGAATGGCACAGGCTTTCCCGTATTACTTTTCTATTTCCATTGGTCTCGGTCAGCTATTCCGACTTGCCACATACTCTCTCCAGCTGCCATATATTGCTGCCCAAGGTTCATTTTTTAAACATTTAATTTATTGTTCGGCTTCCTAATAGTAGAACGGAAATATTATTTTCAGTATATTAAAGAACCGTAAAACCTCGTCCTAAATGGCAATTTACTTTGAAAAATTTGCAGCTGACTTTAAGAAAATGGCGCTTTAGCGCTACTGTAAATCCAAAATGACTCATTTATCAAGGACGCACAAAAAGGAGTTTTGGCTTTCTGGAGAATTTTATTTCTTAACTTCGTAACTGGATTTATCCACTTTTTCGTTATCAGGTCTCGGCAATGAATGTTTTCTGCCAACGAATTTTTTGCGCAGCATTACATAACTTTCCGTATACTACGTATATTATTCGTATACATTATAGTATACATACGTATATTATATACGTATGTATACGGGAAAATAAAAACATCAAAGAACATATATTGAGGAATTATCGAGAAAATTTCGAAAATATCGTTAGGGCTTCCTGTAATATTCGAACAAAAACAAAATATCTCTTTGAAATTCCCATGATCTTGAGTTCGTCCAGGTAGATAGAGGGGTGTATCAATTTTGGAGAAAATCATAGAACGGTTTTGTTGTCAACAATTTTTTCGGTATCAAGGACCAACAAATCGAGGATACTAAGTACACAAAGGGCTGAATAATTTTTACTACTCATAGTAATATGATTTATTCACATTATCGATAACGGGTCTCACAATATGAGTATTTTGTCGAAAGATCACAAATGTTTGTCGCAGTATCACAACGCTTCCTCTTTACTAAGTAATTAGACGAGAAAGTAAAAATGTTCCATTTATAATCAAATCACCGAATGCGCCAGGTTTGGCAGGTACGCCTCAAATTAAAAAGTTACACGGCAGTATTTACCTTACTTTGCATTTCTAAATAAGTTTAGAGGTAACACAAAAGAAACGAGGACAATTAAATTCAAGATAATTAAGAAGTTTTGGCTGAAAGTGCCTCACTGAAAAACAAACATTACGAAAAATTGATTTTTAAGACAAACGAAAAGAAGTACTGATGTTTTGTGAACTTTTATTGGTACGATTCTCCTACATTGATGCAATACTGCTATCCATCGGTTGTTTGAAAATTGATAGTCACTGTGTTGATTTTCAAATAAGGGGTATGACATATACAACTTGTATATCAACAAGACATTTATGGTGATTATTTATGGTGTTTGGTCAATTATCTTTGTACTTTTCAACATTAGGATCTTGAGAGATGTGAAAAATCAGTTTTACATTTACCCACGGTGAAGATATTTTTCACCATCTCCCTCCACTACTATTAAGAAGAACATTTTGAAAAATATTGATTACGACGATATAAAGGTAACTTGGTTTTTGAGAGTCGCTCCTCCCTATAAAAAACCCATAAACGATTGTCGGTATTTCCGAAACATCAACTGTCATGCTCATCAGTCCAGTTAGTCTGGGGAATGTTTTATTTTGGGGGTATGCCTGTGTTTCTCCCTCGAGGGAGGTGGGGTACAGTACCGACATACTCGCCGCAGTGTCGGCTTTCGGGGGATTTTCACATCCATCGCCTAGAAGCGAATAATTGCTCTCATGAATTGATTGTACTCTTCCAAAGTTTCCATAGTTTTGTCAGCATAATATTAAACTAAACAGGATAATGATGTAATAATTATGTCATTATCTGCTTGTTTTAATGCAAAAATGTTTTGATATAATATAAGTGGGATAGCATTCTAGAATGCAATACAATTTCCTACTGACAAAACATATTTTTTAGAAAGCACGTCCCCGTAAGACAAATAAAAAACTAGTGGTGCTAAAACAGCACGTACTATCTCGCCATTAGTAATGGTTATGTTTTACACCACAATTTCTCTCCGGATTTTTTTTTTTTGCAAAACTTATTTGAAATCGTTGAACATTTGGCGTGATAAATAAGCAGAACACAAGAAAGTAAAATATTTAAAAGTTAATAAATAATATTTTGACCTATAATTTTCTGTCTCTTATTTCGGGATAAAATATTAATGTACTTAGACCCGATTTGTTTTACATACAGCGACTCTGAAAGAAAATAAAATTTAATTTACATTCATTACAATATATCTTTAATTTCTCGTTTGCAATATATTTAATATGTATTCTTATTTCCAATATATCTCTTCACATTACAATGTTCTTCACTACGCGTTTCGAGTAATTTGTGTAGAGTACACTTCTTCAGGTTATTCTTTTTTTCATTGTAGGATAATCCGCGAATATCCTCTTTACATCAGTAAAATCTTGCCAAAATATTCCATCGGTACACAAACCATTGGAAAATGTACGTAGATAACTACCATCGTTAATAACTCTTAGAGAATAAATCATAAGAGTATGGGGTAACAACATTGGGAATGTGTAACAACAACTAATAATGACCGATCAAATATTCGTTTTCACATTTAACACAATTTATTAAAGGACGCTATTTAAAATGTAATAACATAAATATATAATATATAATATATAATATATAATATATAATATATAATATATAATATATAATATATAATATATAATATATAATATATAATATATAATATATAATATATAATATATAATATATAATATAATAATAATAATAATAATAATAATAATAATAATAAAAAAATGATTTATGAAATAATACACAAATTCGAACTTACGTAGCATCCAACTGCGTTAATTGGAAGCGGGTGATTGAAGGCTACCAATATTTTTCATATTTATTTCAAATAGGTTTTCAATAATTTCTAAAATATTAACGTGTAAACGTATAAGAAAAGCTGCAATGTAAGATACAAACAAAGAAATATGAAATACTATACATCCAACTGTCTCAAAACACCTAAAATTACGATCAAGAAGCGCAGTATTTTTAGAGCGGGCGACTAACTTTGCGCCCAATTATTCCAAAAGTGATCATGGTTTCGAGAAATTTAACATGATCTTATTTGAATATCTGTTTTTGATGAACACGTTTCATCAAGAAAAAAATGTATCTTCGTAAGTATAGTTGCAGGAATAGGCCAAAAAAATTGACGTTTTTCAATTATCGAAAAATCAGGGTTTCCAACCATCTTGAGATCATTTTCTTAAATGTCCTTCATTTTCACAAAATTTTATCAAAAACGATAGATCCGGTTTTGAAAAAAAAATTGTTAAAACAAAATTAAAAATTGCCTAGATTTTATGCAAAACTTCACGAAAAATACTCACATTTTCGAAAAATTGTACGACATTATTTCAAAATCTATCTTTAAGGTTTATTTAAAAAACTCTATCTTTAATATTTTAGTTGTAGAAAGACGCCAAACAAATTTTGAATTTTTTCAATTTTTGAAATTTTTTTAACAAATATGAGATCAGTGCCATTCTGTTAAACGTCTTTAAGACTATCCAAAAATAAAATTTAAACAAAGTATATATCGCCATATATTTGAAGATTTTGAAAATGTGCCAGGATCTTCATGTAAAATACCCCCAAGATTAAAATATGAATTTCATATTCAAGGAGCACATTAGTCCGATTTATTGAGGAATATCATTTTTGAAGAAAATCTGCTGAACGGTTTAGCCTCTAGCGTTGATTAGAGATAGACGTTTTGCCGTTAATCAATTTTTAGGTATCAAGGACCCACAAAACAGGGCTTTTGGCTACACCAAGTGTTAGGGGATTTTTTCTAAATTTATCAACTGGATGTATCCCCTTTTTCGTTGCCAAGACCCTGTAATAAGAGTTTTTTGGACAAAAATTCGCCGTTTTTTCGCGCAGCATTTCATAATTTTCTCTTCTTAAGAAGTTTCTTCTAATGTGCGAGAAAATAATAAATAAAATCCATGTTGCTATGAAATCTCAGTTTTTGTTTGAGGCTATTGAAACAATATCACGGTAAAAATTGATAGTTTTCGCAGCGTTCAATCCGATAATTGGAGTATATTTGGGGATAGTCGTGGATTCCTATAATATTGAGACGAGACAGTGGGTAACATCGTTCGTCATGGAAATTATATAATTAATTGAATAAATTTAATGCAAATGAAAACTAGTGCTGCTTCAGAATGGCACATACTTTCCCGTACTAGTTAGTTTTCTAACATCTGGTCTGGGCTAGCTTTTCGGTCTTCCCCATCTTCTTGCCAGCTGCCATCTATCACCACCAAAATTACATTATTTTAAATGTCTTCAGTTTTTCAGTATCATAATGGTAGAGCTAAAATACTATTTTAAGAATATAAAAGAAAAGTAAAATCTATTCCAATATTGAAAATTTTCGTTAAAAAATTTTGAGCCGTTTTAAGGAAATGTCGTTCAAGCATTAACTGTAAATACAAATTTGAAACTCTTTTTCACAGAAAACTTTTGTGTTTTTGAAAATCGCCATTGACAATGATTTGAAGCGCTTCCACTCACAACTGTAGTAATGTAGTAAGCAAATCGCTGGAAATACGCATATTAACGAAAGAATTACTTAACAAATTACATTTGCGTAATTTAATAGTAAAAGAATACAGTAAAATGGCTTTTATATTATCTTAAACAGTTCATTTAGAAATATCCGTGCAAAAGGTTTGAAGAAAAAATTTGGTGTCGTTTTTGATAAAATTACGTTTGAGTATTTCTGAAAATGCAGAATTTTCAGCTCATTGTCACTGAAATGTTTTGAGTTTTCAAGAAACTTTATAAGACATCAATTAAAGCATACGTACTCATAAATGCAATAACGTGAGCAAATCGCCGCTAACAACATGAGAAACAAGTCAAACAATTAAATTTTTATAATTTTTGAAAAATCAAAAGATTAGATCAATATGGTGTTTATGTCGTCTTATAGAATATCTTGTGCACAATCTCTATCAAAAAATTAAAGAAAATTTTGGAGTCCGTTTTGAGAAATTGTTTAAAACAAGAATTTTTTGAAAATTTCCAAGGTAGTATGTTGTGTTAGGTACTCACAAAATTTAAATACTGTTTTTTAAAATAGCAAAGCTTAATGTGAAGCCACATCGATTGGGGTGTCTTAATTTGGTAAAAGCGTACGAATAGTTTAGGCGCTACTGTTGGTCATAGACGGTCGGAGGGACGTTTAAAAAATACAAACAACTTTTTGGGTATTAGAGGACCCCAAAACTTGAATTAACGTTGAAATTGATTTCCCGCATCATTACATAACATTTTCTATACTACGTGTAGTCCTTAGTCCTCCGTATATATATATATATATATATATATATATATATATATATATATATGCATAAACGAGAAAGTGAAAACAGTGTAAGGGGAACTTTGTTCAAGTCAAATTATTGGGGAAAAATGTTCACAAAAAATTGATATTTCAGAAAATGTTGAAATAAAAAAAACGTAGATTTAATATTAAAGAAATAAAATTGTGTTCTACTGTTCATTACAATGAATTATTAATATGGGACTTCGATTTTGCCCCGTCAGTTTTCACAGGTTATCCCACAAGCTGCCGTGCTGCTGTTCTATTCTAAAGAAAACAGGCCTCAATATCCTTTTTTCGAGTACAGTATAGAACAAACAGGAGGATCCTAGTTTAAGAATGTCATGTTTGTATACACAGATAAGTACACATTTATAATTAATGCAAGCAACATTGTATTTCTGGGGGGGGGGGGAAGGATTTATGGAAAAGAGGAAAAAATAAAGAGCTCACTGCCCTGAGGAAGCCTGCGACATGTCAGGCGAAACGTCGGCACCCCAGCCAACGACGCGGCGTCTCCCGAGCCGAGAATTCATGGATTCGAGCCGCGGAAGCTGACGTATACATCAGAAAAAATTAAACCCGATTTCAGCCGATTTCGATTTTCACACCCAAATTTTCCATTTGACTTTTCAGACAAAATCAAACGTTTAAGCTAACTCCCTTTCTCAATGTTATTATTTTAATGCCTGTATACTAGTCACGTTTTTCGTGATAATACAAACGAAAAGATCTCTATATGAACTATATCAAGTTGTGCTCTTCAAACTTACCTCATATAATTGCTGTTGGCCTCAGTTTCAAATGTAGCAGCAGGAGTAGAATATAACTACATTTACTGCATGAATATGTATAACTCCATAAGCGTCTGGTATCGGTTTGCATCAGTATTATTACATCACAGGGTCACTGCCCCTTCACAATCTATTTCGCGGTCGTGTGCACGACATTGGTCTCCCTGCTTGCCTTGCCTTGTTAGATCTGCCTAGCTGTGAAGCGCATAACTATTCGGCTACCGCTGCTACGAACTCGAGACTCAGTAATCCACAAATATATCACTGAGTATTTACATACAATATTCGTACCATACATGTGTCATGATAAAGTTCAGGCATTCAAATTTGTATTGTAAATGTACGTGTTACTGCAAAGACATTTCATATCGGAATATCAGACAGAACTCCATTTTACCAAGCACTCGCAAAAAAAGAAATAAACATGAAAAAGTCGTAACATAATTTAATTATGAGAAAACAATGCTTCATTCTCCTTTTTTGATAACAATTATCACTGCATGTTAATTTTTTTCCCTCCGCGTGGTTTATTCACTTTGTATAACGTAATGTTATTTCTGTACGCAATGCAGCGCATGACGTGAAAAACTACTGCATGATTTTTTTCATTCTGCATTTTTCTGTTTGTAAATATTTACATCCCGAGCTTGCAGGTAAGAATGTGGGTCTCCACAAGTATCCGGTCCGATGAGAGACCAAATTGATGTGAATATAAGTAAAACTCTTTAAAGAAGAGAGACTGAAATGGAGGACATTTGACTGACAGCCCGTTCTGAACTTCAGAAATAAAATATTTGCAATTGGTAGTTTGGCGCTGCCTGTAGCTGAGTTTCACACTAGTGGACTAGACGGAGCAAGAAATTCGAATCATGAATCCAAAAACCAGAAATCTGCTCAAAATGCATCATGTCCACTCTATAGGTGATGTAGAGTAGCCCTCGCAAAAATTTACGGTAATGTATTGCATCTGCAGGCAGGAAGATTAAATTAATACAGTCAGCAACAAACGGCGCAGAGATTCCTCAACTTTGTGCAGGTGTATAATACGACGAAAAAATATGTTCAGCCTATTTTCCATCTGTTACAGAAGTAAGATATCCTTTTATTTGATACTTGGGCTGATTTCACTGTTAAGGAAGAACGGATCCCGAGATAATGTCAGTGTAAAGGCAACTTCTCTTGGAAATCCCACTTAATAATAATTTTTGGACTACTAAACATATTAATTGTTATAAATTGTGCCAGAAATCTAATTAAACAGAAATCGAAAACTAAGGCAAGTTTACAACTTCGGTAAGATGTTGATAAATTCCCCCCAAAATACTTTTTTTGTTCATTCGCTTAAATTGCACCTCCCCAAAGTTCTTCTCGGTGGTTATTATTAAACTCTTTAAATTACCAAGCAACCGTTTTTACGTTTGGCCAACCCAAAATCTCCAAATTCACCGATAAATACTTAGGAGTAATTCTTGATAAAAGATTAACATGGAAAACTCATATTAATGAAATAGTCAACAAAGTATTAGCAAAAATATCAAAACTTTTCCATCCAATTAATGCATATTATTCATTCAAAGATGAATGTCAACTGATAATATTGAAATCTTTAATTATTCTACCAAACATGACTTACCCATGTCCAGTTTTGGGATGCTCTGCCCCTAACCATCTCCAAAAATTAACAGCCATTAAACACAAGTTTTTTAAGCACAACTTTAAATGCCCCTAGTTCATTCCAAACATCCAGATTTGCAGGGAATTAAATGTATCTTCATTAAGTGCCCACATAACACAATAGCTCATAATGTTTATGAAAACCTTCACTCTTTACCGTTCTTTTTAATCTTCAGAATAGGTCGCAATAATTCATACTCACGTATCAAATACAGATGTCTCATAGATCGATTCAAACCACAATACTTACCTCAAACTGTCAATTGAATTCAAACTGAAACTCAACTTTCGCTGTCAACTGAAACATTCTTTAACCTCGCTTTATTTAACTTAGCACAGCATCGTATATGTTCTTCCGAGTAATAAAAATCATTGTTTATGGATGGCCATTCCCAAAAAGCTAAAAACTGTGTATTGCATAATCAACCTCTTCGAAAAACAAAGCTAGTTAACGAGAAGAAATATATTAAAGAAAGTGTTTATTATCAAGTACATAAGCTAGCAGTGAAAACACTTCCATCTATTTCACATCACATTCCATCTATCGAAGCTCTGAAACTTGCTAACGGGATACGCACGATCAATATTTAAAAGAGCGCTATTAAAACACACACAGTGAACGCCACTTATTATAATCACTTTATCATTATCATTTGGCTAATATTATCACTCTTACGACGTCCAGCCCAGACAGGTATTAAAACACTAAGAAAACGTCGTTTATAGTTATCAGAATTCGTTTTATATTATCAGTATTTTGAAACACGTTTCAATTACGACCAGTTTTGAACACTCATAGCGTGCGATTTGCAAAAGACCAAGCACCGTTATTCGCGTATTTGACTCTCGCATGGTGAAATCATGTGCCCGTGACTAACCAAATTCGAGGGAACACGAATTTCACGAAATGATGGCTATGGATCACTGCATTTCCTGAACAAACAGATATATGTATACTCATTATTTCTACGGACTTACTAGGGGCAACAGGAGTTTGTGGAGAAGAAAATTATAACGATACTCTAGAAACGTTTCACCCTCCAACGACGACTGAAAGAAGATATGCATTAGAAATATTGCGACTTGGTGTTCAACACAGGCCAGATAGTTTTCAAAAACACTGTGAGTACGAGATTTATATTAATGAAACACTCTAAGAAAATCAGAAGCAGATCTTCTTGGAGAGATATTTTAAATTATAGAAACTGCCTGACATTGTAATGCGAATTTAAAATGAAATACTTTTCTCTTCTTAATAAAAACATGAATTGAATAAAGGCAATAATGAATTTTATAATAAAGAGTGTGCTTCCCATAGTAAACTATAGAAGTATTTTCTTTTTCATTGGATAATCTTTAATTAGAATGTCTATTGTTATCATAATATTTAATTTAATTATTAGTTATGATAAATTGATAACAATATCATAATATTTTAATTAATCATTAGTTATGATAAATTGATAACAATAGAACGTCTATTATGTAACGTAATGTTAACATATTACCTGTGACTCGAAGTGAAAACATTGGCATCCACTGAATTTATGCATCATATTCAAGCTTTGATTTATGCATACAGAAAGTGCTTTGACATAATCGAGTTACAACAAAAATTAATATTGGCATTTTTTTGAAGTGTGAGCAAACAGAATGATCTATAAAAGGGCAAAATCTATCCAGGCTATTTCAACTTTCCCTAATGTTTAATTATTGGCTGCAGTGTCAAGGATGCGTGTATACATTTATGTATGACAATTCGGATTTTATTCTTGTTGGTTTCCTTTAAACGTGTTATTATTTCCTTGCTCTGTGTCGCTCTTTGTTATATGAGTATTGAAAGCTATTTGCGTCTCGGTTTGTGTCCTCCATCGCCGGTCAAAATTAAACAAAAGAACATAACATGTGAACAGAGAGGACAATATCTGAATGACATTAGGAAATAGCTTCATGTGCAAATAAACATAGTACAAATGAAACGGTAATCGACATATTTCTAAACATTTAAGCTTGCTAGAGATGTGTAATGAACAACCGAAATGTTCTGTTCGTCAACGTCGACTGTGTACAATCTTGTACGACCAAACAAATCCAAACTGATCGTTCGGTAGCGGCAAACAAACCTGATATTGTTATCCGCGCCGTCCCGCGCCGCCCCGCGCCGCCCAGCACCGCAAATCTTGATTTGGCGGTCGAAAAATATTGAGAACATTAATTTTCAATGTGTATAATTCATTGTCAAAAGAAATACAGAAAATAAATGTATGTTTCCTTACATAATTAGGCGTATTATTCAATTTAATGAATCATGGACCTAAAGATTCACGATATGCCAAATAGGCAGTAATTGTAAAAACTCACAGCGTTTCACCAAGATATGTCTTAAAACACATAAACAACAGGTTTTTCAGCTTTTTTAAAATTAAAATATATGCCTGAAAAACAATACCAATCCATTTGCCTCGTTGAGAGGTATCAAATGAGATACTTATCTCGCTTGTAGGTGCCGTAAGTCGTTCAAAACACGCGTTAGTTACTTAAAAATGCAAAAACACACGTTTTGGATAAATTTTTTAGACTCTTCTGGATGGATCCGGAAACAAATCACCAGTTCTCCACCAGGGCTGTGACGCGACGACTGCTCGTTCATTTGCCTGGATTGGTGGACGGGAAGGTGTCCAACTGTGAGTGATGGGCGGAAGGGCGGACGTACGGACACGAGGGCGGACGCGGGTTACTCGAATACCACACAAGAATTTCATTGCATTGGATTGCTCTTTGTGTCCAATTGAAACGCGTCGATATTATTCTGTCTTTAGCGAGCCCTGAGGTCATCGCGTTGTGCGTTTGCTGTGGGGAAGAAGAGCGAAAACTAATGTCCACGTCATGCTCTCAAACTCCCATCACAAAAAGGCAAGCTTTCCGCCATTTTGGAGTTGGATACAAACGATCGGCGCCGGCGATGGAAATAGCATCAGATGAGCGAAAGGAGGAGACACGGCAAATGCGAGTTTAAGCGTCAGCGTTTGATTATCAAATCAATGGAGTTGGTCGCGTAACTGCTGTCGCACCGCAAATGTAGTCATCAGCGTTGAATCAGCGTGATCAGGGGCGCAAAATCTGGGAAGGGGCAAATCATCGTCAGGGGACTTCTCTCCATATCCCAATGCGGCAAATGCTTGTTGCGTCGACATGACAATTCTGTGGAGTTCATTAATATTTACATTGTGTTGTCGAAATCTGAGGATTGGAGACGACGAGACGGAAATTGCATTAATTGGCAGAGCGATAATTTGTAACTCTTGTAGTTTAGATATACGGATTTCCGAAGAGTCATGCATATCGATTGCATGGATATGAAAATTGCATGTAAATTTCAATTTTACGGTTTACATATTCGTGAGACCCTTCTTGGAATTCCTGTAAATGTATCTAAGTTAAACTTTATTTTAAAACGTCTGCTTATGATTCTTCATTTGTATTGTATTCTCTAGAAACTATATCAATATTTCCAACAGTGCATAAATACTCGTTAAACCGTAGGATCGCTCTGAATTCAAATTTAAATGTATAATTTATTGCGAGAAAAATGTGCAATTAAATTGACAATGAAAAGTGCTCCATTCATCCAGACGAATGTTCGGAATACGCAGTATTTCGTTCTTTGCGTTTACGTACAAATGGTGGTATGTCGTGTTTGGGCTATGCGTCACACTTTATCATACTTTTTGCCAGGCGAATACGTTCATATTGATCCACATGATTTATAATTTGTATTTAGCGCGCAGTATTTTACTTGGGATTGTACTTTACTTGAGTTTCGCATCTCGTATTTCAACACGTTTGTATAGGCCGTCGGATGTTGTTGGGTCGCGTCGTCACGCTTCGTCACTTGCATTGCGCTCGTATTGTATCTCCGCCATTGTCTCCCGTCATTTGCGGTCCATCAGCTCCGTTCCAATACTGTCGCGTCAGTCGCGCGCATTACATTTGCATGTACGACCGGCGTTCTTGACGCGAATCAGCCAGCGGCGTCGACCGTTCTCCGAGCAAGGAATTTGTCACTCGAAGAGCAGGCGACGTCGGAATGTACTCGGTTGAGTTAATGGATCAGCAACTCTGCAAGGGAAGGAATTCTGGTTTTATTATTGCACTGTTTTCAGAATGTTCGTAAATGTTTTGTAACAATTTTTTAAAAAAAAGACCACATTCACACGCATATTCAGAAATAAAATTAAATATATTTTTTACATTTATAAAAAGTTAATGACCGCTTTTTATGTAACAAGGGAAAACAATGTAATTATACTTCATGATTGCACAATATTGCTGTACATGTGTTTGCAGTAATTTTGTTGTAATTCCGACTCTCCTCTTACGCTGCTTTTGCGAGTGTAAATTCCTGGAAACCCGCGAGTGGAGCCCGGAAGACCGGAAGTTCACAGATTTAAATCCCGATGTTTTCGATTTCCGATGACGGATTTTCCCCGACGAGCTAAAACATTATCAGGTAAATAAACGGAACGAATGACGTCACAGTTTGAAGAGAATGTCAAAGGCCGTCTGCTCCGTTGGTCGTTTCCTCTGACCAACTCTAGATGGGAGCAGGATCACTCTGTTCAGATGCCGCGCGCGATCCCTCATCACCTTTTCCCTCTCCCCTAAACACTACGTGCTAACACGTGCACAGATGTACAATATCAATGCTAATGAAAGTCAGAGGTATTGGGGTTGGAAGAGTGTTGACCAAGGATGTGGACATGCACAATTAGTAGGTCCAAGGATTACTTTCTAAATTGTAACGATTGTTTGGGGAAGACTGTTTTCATACTTTTGCGTTTTAACTGCACAAATATCGGACTCGTTCGTAGATGATCACAAATTAAATATTCATTATTTTCTACGACGAAGGAAGCTTTTTGGGTGTTCTGTGGAAGGACTACGGGAAATGGAAGGTAGGAAAAATGGTTTGAAGAAATAGATCACTACTCAAGACCAACGATTATTAAAAAGTCAAGGGGTAGTAAAGAAAATGATAACCGCTTTTCACATTATTCCGTAAAACATATAAAAATTGATATTATTACAAAATTATGTACTAGATATTAATGAAATAATTACCTGATATTACTGCAATAACCATGAACAAATTACCACTTAAGATGAAAATAGACATTTGAATAAAATGAATCGCAATTTATGTAAGTTATTGTAAATAAATTATCTTTAAATAATGGTAGCATGGAATATAGGTGTGCAACTCGCAAACCAAAATCTATGTACGCATATTTTCAAATGAATTCGGCCCACAACTATTTTTTATGAAATGACCACAATTTAAAAAAACTTACATATTTTAAAAACTTACGTTCTTTTTTCAGAATTTGAAACGGGTTTCCACATTTTTCATCCTATCCATTGGGGTTATATGGATATTAAATAATTGAATACTTAGAAGGTAACTTTAATGTAAGACAGTACCAGACTGAACGCACAGGTTCCGCTCACCAACGGACTATTTACACCAATGTGTTCTACTAGTTCCCTCCAGTGCATCCGCCGATCACTCTACTAGTGACTAGTAGCCAGAAGAAGGCGACTCCGCGCGGCGAATCGGCGAATCGGAGCGGCGCGCGGCGATTACGAGCTTTGCGCGCCGCCGCGGCAGCGCTTCACATCGCGAGCGCAGTGCGATTCATGTGGCAGGCTGCGCCGGCCCAGCCGCTCTGTCGCGCGTCCCCGCCACGGTCGCGTGTTGGCGCTGCGTGGGTCGCCGAAGCCCCGCGTCGCTTCCGCCCGAAATCGTCCGTTTCCGCTCCCAACCCTTCCAACCCCACATCTGCCTCTTCAGCTTCCGCGTTGCCGCCGCAGCCGAAATCGTGCTAAATACCTCGTCGCCCTCTCCGCTCGTCTCGTTCACAGCTCCCGTGGCGGCCTGCCATCGCTGCCCTCACCGTGGATGTTTCCCAAAACCTCGGTGCCGCAAACACTACCGTTCCCGCCTCCACTCTCTTCACCTCGAACGCATCACTCTGCCTTCCTCTGGTTTCGTTGCCACTCCTATGGCCCCACACCCATCGCTAGCGTGTGAGGTGGAAACGCCACCAATGCATTTGTCGGCCCCCGTTCGGGCCGAAGCAACTTCCGCCACTCTCACCACCTCGTGGCCTCCACCGCAGGCGGCCCTCGCCCCTACCTCCAGGCCCGCGACCGCAACAATCAGCGCTACCGCCCGCACGCATCCCCAGTCCTCGCCTCCCTTCCGCTGAGCCCCGCATCCGCCTCCGCTCCCGCCACCGCCTTACCTCCGCTCCCGCGCCGCTCGCACTGCTTTGCGCCCGGAGCCGCCGCCGCCGCCGCCGCCGCCGCACCGCAGGCTTCGCTCGCTATGAATCCTCATTGCGATGCGCCTCGCGCTCCTCATATACTTCGCGCTTCGTTAGGCGCCCCGTTCCCCGCCCCCGCTCCCCGCCCCGCTCACCCCGCTCGGCCCCGCCCGGCGTGCGGACGTATTCCATCACCCGGCGAGCCGCCACCTGCCAACTCGCAGCCCTGCCGCCTCGTTGCGCGCTCGTCGCCCGCGCCTACCTGCATAATCGCCCCCCCCCCGTCCTGCCTTGCCACACCGCAGGCCGCTCTCGCTGGGCCTCGTCGTCGCCTGCATTGAGCCTTCGCGTTTTCAGAAGCATTCGCTGCCGTTTTCGTTAATGCTCCCTCTCTCGCGGCGGACTCACGCAGCCGCCCCTGCAATTTCCGCTGCCTTCACTTTCTCCGTTACAGGTCTCGCCTTCAATTTAGCTCGTTCAAACGGATCTGACACCCTATTTGCCACGTTTGATGTCTTATTAGTTTTCTACCGCCTTATTATTCCGTTTTTATTGGTTTACGTTTTAATTATTTATTATGTTCTGGTTTTGATGATATTGTCCATATTTCAATTTATCCCGTGCCTGCGGCAAATTAATGTGCTTCCACTTCTGCTGCCGTATTTGCAAATTAACTGTTCAATCGCTTGCAACGTCTTTGGCTCGACTGAATGCTATTTCTGTTCTATTCCCTTTACTCTTACCCTTTGATTGTTCACTCGTCCACTAATTATACTTCCATTATCAGTTTCTTTTGGCTGTCATTTACTCCGCGACGTCTCCCGGTCTATTTCTTGACCTTCGTGTTCAGCTTCTGCTCCATCCGAGGCCTGTGAGTGCCCTGCCGTGCCGAAATACTTCACTGCTTCTCAGCGCCCACAAAGTTCGCGCAGCTTCTGTGACTTTATGTGCCAATCAACTCGAAGTCTTTTCATTGTTCAGGGGTGCCTGTGACCTCGCCGCCAAATTGGCCCCCTCCTTCCGCTCTATTGCTTCTTTCCATTGCTTGTTTTGCGTCACTTCCAGTCCGCTGTCAGGCAGTCGCCTGCCTGTCGCTTACGTCCATGCACCGCCACCTCCGGTGGAACCCTTATCACCTTTGTCACCCAGCCACCCCGACCGCAATTAACTTTGCATGCGCGCAAAGCAGACACCTCTGGCAACTTGGCCTCGCTTTCTTTAAACGTGTTAAATAAGCTTTGACGTTCAAAGGTTTTGACATTTTTCTACAAGCCTCATTATTAATGCTTTATGATAAAATACAAAATACTAACTAGTAAAATATTTACTATCTATTTTTTTCGGAAGTGAATGTATTGGAATAAATTAATAATTCTATGAAAAATTGATTTAGTAATTCGAAGTTAATAATAATTAACACTATCTATCAGGTCAGATGGGCGAGATCGCTAAGGAGTAGTTCCGTAGCTCTCTCGGACCAGAAGATCGCGGAGTAGAGTCCCGCCTCGGGCATGGATATATTTGAGTACGTCTGTGTGTGTGTGTGTGTCGTCCTCTCACCCCTCATAATCAACATCATTTCATCTTCCATCCCTCCAGGGCTGACAACCCTGGGGAGTAAAAATGGACTATGCGGAAATGATTCATGAAACTTAATATAGAAGACAATTTTAAATGAAAAAAATTATTAAAACTTTTATGTTTGCTGAAGACCAGATTTTAGTTGCAGATAAAGAAGATATACTATATAAACTATATAAAATAACAAAGCAATATAATCTAAGTGTATCTACAAATAAAACCAAATCCATGGCATTCCAAGGCTCACAACCTTTAAGATGTAAATTCATATTAGAAAACAAAACTATTGAACAGTTTAATACCTTTAGATTTCTAGGATGTGACGTATCATATCTCGGCGAAGTTGATATTGTAAGGCAGATAGAAAGATTCAATATGATGTGTGGCACCATCAAAAGAGCGCTCAAAGGAAAGGTCCGTAAAGACACAATGCTAAAGTTTTATAAAGTTATGGCAGTGCCTTGGGGAGTTTACGGAAGCGAAAACTGGACTATGAACTCCAGAACACACAGTAGACTTCAAGCAGCGGAGATGAGATTTTTAAGATCAGTCCTGAGAGTAACAAGAATGGACACATTAAAAAACGAGACCACTCGGAAAAATATAGGAATTTACAACTTAAATGAAAAAATTAAGGAATACAGAGAACAATGGAAAAAACACGTGGAAAAAATGGAAGACGACCGTATTCCAAAGCAAGTGCTTCAGTACATCCCTAAAGGAAGAAGGAAGGTGGAAGAAGAAGAAGAAGAAGAAGAAGAAGAAGAAGAAGAAGAAGAAGAAGAATCGGAAACGATGATCTCCCACCTGATATGGTTTCACGTGCACACACCCTAGAATAAGTATGACTGGACCTTGGTGGATATAACTGCACGCGTGGTCTATAGGAAGGCCAATTAGTGACAAAAAAATTAACAGTTTCTCATTTTTTACTAATTGTCTTTAAATGTAATTTTCAGATTCACAACGTATGTTCACACTTGTCAGTTTTGATACTAATATGTTCATTTTTGTATTATAATATTCGGGAAAACGTTTTTCCAATATCGCCAGAACTCGACACAGACAAAAACAGGGCAAGTAGAAGGCCACATTGCTGATGGAACAAACCTGATAAAAAGCGTCCTGCTGTCCCTTGCGCACGTCGAAATTCAGACAAATGTGTATGGCTTTTCTGGTTATTATAACGTTTTCGGCAAGAAAATATAATCATATTTATTCCTAAAATAGCAAAATATTAAATATGATTCATTTAAGTTTTTACACAGCGAATCTAAGAAGTACTAATAATTTGTTTGATAATTTTCAAGCTGAGAGTCTTTGCTAAAGTATTGCAATTTATTCCAGTTACTGCGAACCTCGATATGACGTCAGTAGAGGGGGTGGAGTCTAAAACTCGACCATTTTGTACCTTGGCTCCCTCTGCATATACTTTGGTACACTGCACCACCACGTTTGTTCGAGTTCGAATGCAAACCTCAAACTCTGAGAGGAAAAATTTGGCAGCTAATATTAGAAGAAACGTATTTTCATTAATGACGAACTCCAATTTTGTTAACCTATCAAGAATTTGAAGTAGAAAGGGGATGACTTGTGTTTTCTGTTAGCTCAAGAGGAAAAAAAACAGCTTATCAACATGCCTAATTGGAAACGATGAGACAAAATTTGGAACTACTCATCTACAGAAAGACAATGTACATTACTACATGATTATTCAAGAAGATGATTCGATTCAATTGTATTGATAAAAATATTAAATAATTACCTGTACGAATAAATTAACGGCAGCAACAGCGCATGTGAGGTCATGCCGCAATGTTTATTTCTCGCCAAAGGCAATACGAAAATGCCGAAACTAAGAACCATGGACATGGTGTCTCGCAACTTGATATAACTGGCACTGCGACGAGACAAAAAAATTCTCGCATTCGCCTTATGCATTCAGGGCAGTATGAAGCAAAACGGTTGATCTGGTTTCTTCCCAGACCTCTGCTCCATTCTTTGCATTTGCTACCTGAGACACGTTCGCCCCAACTTCCCTGATGCGGCCTCTCTTTTCTTTTCTCGCTCATATCTGCACTGAGTTTTTGCATGTCCTCCTTTGTTGACTTTTCTTTTTGCATCTGCAAACTCGGCACGAATCACGTATTATTCCATTGCGGCAACTGATGTTTTATATGTACTAGCTTGTTCGCATTTTTTCTGGCGCTGCAATGTTTTATTCCTAAATTTAGTTTTTGAAGAATTATAAAACATGCAGGTTTTGAGTTTGTACTGCTGTTTGAAGTTACGTATAAACGTGCCAGAATAGTTAACTATCTTCCAGTAAACAACTATTATCACCAAAGCCCTTCAGTATGCAATGTATTGGCATACTAACTTGATATTACGATTACATTAAAGGTTTTAAATTTGGTTTGAAAAATCGAATTGCAATTATGCATTGAAATAACTCCACTTCACCACTGTTGTTCTTTCTGCATTTAGAACATAGCAGTCTGTGAAATCTACCGTCTCCTGTTTTACTGCGTAACATATTTTAATCATATTAAAACAACGTACGCTATATCAATTCAACCAACGTGTTTTAATACAGTGCATATAGTCAACAAATTATTTCTCATTTTGAATGATCAGTATTATATATTCGCCAAAATATTGATAATAAAAACGAACGAATTGTAATATGTTTCACAGTACTTTTCAGAAAGAGATGAGTTGACCTCATTTACTGTTTAAATTACTTTGGACTCTCCCCAGTTCGTTTTTGAACCGCAAATCAATCAATGTGATTGCAATAAACCACGAAGGCATTCGAGAACAAACATTTGTTTGCGCTTACCTAAATATTTTATAAGCTACAGTAATTAAAAGTATAAGAGTAGTATATGAGTGTTCTACAACTATTGAAGACTTTGAAACCATATTTTTCTGCTTCATTTGTCATGAAGGTTTCATGTTTACAAGGATATTTATTCAACATTTTATATTACTTTCACATATCACATTTTAAATGTGCACTATGATTTGCTCTAGTTAGCAAGAGAAAAGTACGAAATGAATTGGAGCTTAGGACATATTAGTAGAAACAGTTTCAGCCAAGTACGTCACCAGAATACTGCATTTCCATCTCTAGTCTTAATTACACCATGTAGCAATGTCACGTAAATTTCATTTAATCCAACCCTTAAGCTTCAGGCGAAAAGTTAAAGGATTATTCAGGCAAAGAGCTCTTTTACTCACTTTCGTAATTATTCTTGAGCCTGATAAATTATTCGAGAAATATTATTATCAACAAGGAACATTTTGGTGACCTTATCTTGCTATGACCTGTAAAAAGAATAAAACTTTAGCATCTAACTTAAGCACTTTTGTATGAACTTACCCACCTCCATACAAAATGTTTCGAAGAATTGTCGTCAACTCAATGCTGATGGAAATACGCGCTCGTAGCATAATTCCTCAATATAATAGAAATATTGTAATATATTTTAAATAAGGTACTACTACAATGAATTCCTCCAAGACTGGAGAGCCTAAATCTCAAGAGAGAAATTCTTCTCAGGTAAAACATTCTTTTTCTCGCGAGCCTTCTCTAGAAGCATCGCTCACCTTGCTTCTGCATACTGGTTGCTGGCCTGGGAACCGGGTGCTCTCCGCTCCAATAAACGAGCGTCTTTCAACGCAGCTGCCTCCTGGTGACAGACTCATAACGTCGCGCGGGGCGCCCCGTCGCGCACAAATGCCACTTCCGGACATCTCGCCGGGAACATATTTTCTCAAACATGACGCGAAGGAAGCGGCCCGAACTCTTAGGAGTTATTACCAAAAAAAAAAGTTGGCAGAACTCACAACTACCTATAACTTTTGTATGAGCCATGTTTCTATAGCAACGGAGGGGGAGGGGGTACAAAAGTCCGCTTCAGTGCCTCGTCTTCCACCTCGTTAAACTCGTTAACTCAGAGGTGGGGGTCCCTCTTCAGACACGCGCGAAAGCCTCATAAGAATCTCCCGGAAAGTTCGCACTTGACGCTTAAGAATACACCCGAAGGCGATAGCACGGCCAAGTGTTGGTGCGGTTCATGCCCGACAAAGCTGTGCGCGGCTTCAAAGAAGCGGCAGATTACGTTTGAGAACCTGTTATTGGCAGTATTAAATAGATGGGATGCGCCTTATAAAATGCACGGAACACCCTTAGAGCTTCGAAAAAAGTCTTTAAAAGAGGTGCCTTCCCAAGCTTATGAATAGCATGTAAATGGAAATATCTTTTTTATTTATTTTCGGTATATCTGATGAAAATCATGCATACTTATTTTTCAACAAAGTAACTTCTTCGCAATAGAACAGAAAAGTTTAGAAGAAATACAGACGTGGTGAAATTATTACCAAAATGGTATTTAATAGAAACATTTCGTTATTATAACAAAACAGAAGTAAAACCATAGAAATGAAAATACAACTTAATAATTCTTGGTGTGAGCACTTTGGTGATGGTAATGAGTACTTCACGAATAGGCTGTTTTGCCTTCACTTTCGTTTTAAGAATACTCCGTAGTGATTGTGTTGGATTCATATTCGGGCTATTTCCTGGCCATTCGAGTGCATAAATATCACTCGAATCAATTCACTCTTCACATTTTTTGATTGGTGGCTACGAGTACCATTGTGCTAGAATATTATATCCCCAGTTGGAAACATCATTCTTTGCTGGAACAAGGCATCTCTTATGATCTCGTTATCTTGCGCGCTATTCGTATCGCCTATTACTATGTAAATTTGGCCCGGTCCATTTACTGAAATAACTCCAAAAGTTATCACTTTAGCAAGAAACTCTACTAGTTGCACATCTTCTTTCTTGAAGACTTCCTCTGGCCGTCTTCCAACATATTGAGGGCTGTCATTCATAGCACAGATGATTTGTTTCATTCCTGAATACGTCCTGAAGCAAATTTAGTAAAAAATATTTTATTTACCTGCACATTAAAAGATAGACGTACTTTTTTATTTCCGTCACAAACGTTCTAAAATTGGAGGAGAATGAAGTTTTATTTATGAATTGTATAAAATGACCTACACAACTTCTTCTATTGCTGGGTTGTCAATCCTTGGTGCATCTTGGTCATTCGATGTCCTTTCTTGGTCATAGAATTAGTCAATGTTTGTTTATTGGGAGGTGGTTGTGCCTTAAACCATCTTCAAACAGCCTCTTTCTTACAGTTCTTGAGAAAATTTAGACGCCGTTATCTGGAATAACACTTTGGTGTTGAGACGATGTTAAAAATCTCTTTTTGGATGCTTTTCGTAGTAAAATACGGACGAAAAATTTGGTTGTAGCCCTCTTTGGTTCACTTTTCCCTTCCTCTGCGGTGTGGTCCGCTTTTCTTAACTTTTTCGCAAATCTATAGACGTGCAGCACATTAACTCCTACAATACAAGTAATTACGCGCAAGGTATTATTACTGGATTGAAGTAACACTTTAACTCTCGCACGTTTTCACGGAGACACATCTGTTTCCTAGCCCATTTTCGTACTTTCACGGACTCTCGTGCTGAAAGCAACTCCGATACCTGTTACCCACCCCAGGCGCTCCGACCCCTCTTTCACAGTTTTGGCGGATTTGGGATGAGGCCTTGATCTGGAATGTGGATTGACAAATTGCACGGCAAATGTACAAGAGTTGAAAAAAAATTACGACACTCAAAGACGCCTTCAAGAAAACATAAAAATACTCTTAAAATGTCATGTCAGACTAGTATGCTTTTAACCTTGAAGTCATTTCAGAGAATAAGGAATAATTTTGCTATTAATTTGTCGACGTCTACAGCTGTAACAAATAATACCTAAATATAAAAATACTGAAAATACCAATATAACAGTTACGATTATATAAAATCTAGTAATAGAATGCTAAATAGGATTGTATCGGGGCATAATAATAATAATAATAATAATAATAATAATAATAATAATAATAATAATAATATTTAAAATTGAGAATAAATGATATATAAAATTCAGAATTGCAAACATCGGAACAAAATATAAATTTACATCTTTTACTTTTTTATATTAGATGCTTCTATATTCTAATTAAAATAATAGAATTCTAAAAGCTTTTTAAACAGTCCAATCATTTCCTATTAAGTATTGAAACTTTTATATTTGATAATATAAAATATAGTGAAACATATATTTATACACACAATATTTTGAGTAAAAAATAAACAAAAATATTGTGCATGAAACGAAAAACAATGTTGTTTTGTATTAAATGTTACCTTGACATATTTGCAGTCCTAAAATACGCAATTTTCCATATATTAGCGTATTAAGGGGGTGTCACACTCCCTACGCAAAATACCACGCATGAAAAAAAAGGTGTAAAATCTTTATGGCATTTCTCTCTTTAGGGATCGCTTTAAGTTCCCAGACGTTCTGTACTCTACCTTCGAACAACCGTTTTATTCGTTCCTCCGTAATATTTTCTTCTCCAACTCATCGAGATCGTTCGGGACAGGCGCCCTCCTCCCGCCCTCCCCCCATGCCCGCTAGGCGCCAGGCGCCAGGACAGCCGGACGAATTAGGGGCGGAAACCCTACTCCTTAACGGGATTCGCTTCCTTCCCGCCTTCGCGGAGCGGCGCGGCGCGACGGGGCGGTGCCGGGCGGAGCGGGCGGGGAGGAGACGGGCGGGGCGGGGTGGGCGCGGGGCCGGGCAAAGCGGGGCAAGGCGCTGCGTGGCATGGCGTCGCGTGGCGGGGCGGGCGGGGCCGGGCGTGGCGGGGCGTGGCGGGGCATGGCGTGGGCGGGGCGGGGCGGGGCGTGGCCGCGCGGCGGGCGTGGCGGGCGTGGCGGGGCGTGGCGGGGCGTGGCGGCGGGCGGGCGTGGCGGGCGTGGCGGGGGCGTGGCGGGGCGGCCGTGCGGGCGTTGGCGGCGTACGTGGCCGGGGCGCGGCGGGGTGTGCCGGGCGTGTCGGGCGGGTTGTGGGGGCGTGTCGGGGCGTGGCGTGGCGTGGCGTGGCGTGCGTGCGTGGCGTTTCGTGGCGGGCGTTTCGGCGGGCGCGGGCGCGCGGCGTGCGTGCGGGGTGTGTCGCGGCGTGTCGAGGCGTGTCGGGGCGTGTCGGGGCGTGGGTGGCGGGACGGGGCGTGGCGGAGCGTGGCGTGGCGGGTACAGCCGGGTACCCCGCCCTGCCTGCGCGCTCGGCCCGGGGCGCCCTCCTGCCCCCTCCCCCGCCCCGCCCCTAACGCCCCGCGCTCCACCCACCGCAGTACTAGCTCGCTGCCCTCACCTGGCTCCTCCGGCTTCCGGGTGGTATTCGCGTGGGGATTTGTTTTTTGGGACGTCCTCTTATTCCGAACAGCTTCCTCCAGATAGCTCTTTCATTTTGCTTGTCTTTGCTCTCATATATTTCATCTTCTGCCACTCCATGTATTCTTTATTTCCATGTTTTCTCTTTTTGCAAATATTTTTTTCATTCCTTTCCGTGGTTTAATATTGAAATCAGGATGTTTACTTCTTCATTTTTCTCTTGACAACTACAATAATTTCCCTTTCTGCTTTTCTGCCCGCCCTACGTTCTACTACATTCAGTTTCTGTCTCTTCAGGCATGACGTTGGTGAAAAATAATAAATAATCACAAAATCCAATAAAGAATTACGGAGGAGATGGAAAATGACTGGATCAGGAAATATATTTTCAACATATTTTTAAATAAATTTGGGAGATAAAAGTATGTAAATATTAGAATTATAATGAAAAACATTTATATTTTTTCAGTTTTGCAGGAAAATAGAGGACAGTCATTTTGAATAATTTAAAATAATTCACATTTTTCACAATAAATATGATAACTGTGTTTAAAAATGTAGAATCTAATTGTTCATTTGTTCTCTCTAATGGTTCCCAATCAATCCGCTTTTGTTCCTTTTTATTCAACTCATAAGCCACCTTACTCTAAAGATCGCTCAATACTCTGAGCTCCACCCTCTCTTGACTTTTATCACATACACTTTCTCCCATTTTCACCTTCTTAACTTCCATGAGGCTCGACCGTCTTTCCTTCTTGCTTCTCTCCCGACTCCTTTTCTGCAAGTGCCCTCGCCTCCCGGCCTGCTGCCGCGACGGTCTGCCGGCGATAACGCGCGACCACCGCGTCGCCAAATTGAGCTGAACAGGTCCTCCTCCGGCCTGCCCGCCAGCGACGCCGCCTCCTCCGCCAGTGTCTTTGTCGCCCCAGGAGCCGCCCCCGCGCCTCCGCCGCCTCCCGCCCCGCCGCCCCGCCTCCCCCGCCCCGCCTCCGCCGCCCCGCCTCCGCCGCCCGCCTCCGCCGCCCCGCCGCCCCGCCCGCCCCGCCGCCCCGCCGCCCCGCCGCCCCGCCGCCCGCCGCCCCGCCGCCCCCGCCGCCCGCCGCCCCCGGCCCGCCCGCCGCCCCGCCGCCCCGCCCCGCCGCCCCCCGCCGCCCCTCCGCCCCGCCGCCCGCCGCCCCGCCGCCCCGCCGCCCCGCCGCGCCCCCCGCCCCGCCTCCGCCGCTCCGCCCACATTCCCCGGCGTCGACTCGCCGGCGCCTCCGCCACCGCCGCCCCCCGCCCAGCCGCCCCGCCTCCGCCGCTCCTCGCTCCGCCCCATCCCCGCCTCGACTCGCCGGCGCCACCGCCAAGTGCCCGCCTGGCGCCACCTCCCGCGCCCAGACCTCAGGTCCCCGCGGCGGCGTCATCTCCTGGCTGCCGCCGCGCTTTCGCAGCCCCTCGCAGCCCCTCGCCGCCGCCGCAGCCTCCATCGACACTAGTTCACGTCCCCACAGCCCCGCGCTCATTGGCCCTAAGTCTCCCTGCGAACTTCCTTCTGCACGTTGCGCCGAGGCGAGCCCGCTTCCACCTCCCATTGTCCCTTCACGAAAATCCCTGATCTAACAGCTTCTGTCCAAGATACCATTTCGGAACCCTTACGTCAAGATCTCTGCGGTCATAATTTCTCATAATATTCTCTTTTGTTTACTGTCATTGCTTGTCTCCGCTATCAGTTTTTCACATTTAGTATCTTTTTTCTGACCATTTTTTTGATCACTGCTATTCTTCGCTGACTTGTAGCTCGGCGTCTCATAATTTTTCTTATAATTTTCGTGACACCAGCTCCATGTAACAAGTACGTGAAATACAGTTTCGGACTATGTAAATTTGTTGCTGAGAATCACATGTTGCCACTCGCATTACTGCTGCCGTTGTTTGCCATGAAACTAAACAAATTTTTTTCACCCATTTTCAATGTCGCGTCACGTAACTTCAGTGCTCTCTTATCATACATTTTCTTTTTGTTCACTATAAATTCCATGCCAATATTCTACAGATCACATACAAACATGTTTATTGCATGATAATTTATTATTCATCTTTAGGATAAATACATTCCGACGAGTCTGACTGCGACAGTTTTCTACTGTTCTTTTCCGCACATGTATTTTTCTCTGTAGATATTAGGTCCGTGTATTTAGCACTTACTTCGTCCTGTATCTTCTACTGCCGTTGTTAACTCTCCGTGTGATGGCAAACTAGTACACGCATCACTTGCACTTGATTCCCCAAGTTCACCTCACCGTCGTTGATATCGCTACGCACAGTTGTCTGATGTTGCCGAATAGTTGAGCTGCTCTTCTCGAAGTTGTCTGCTCAATGCCGCAACTTTCTCACCTGCTCGCTCATTGCGGTATTCCTCTTCTCTGTTACACGTCACGTCTTCCGATATCCCCTCCGCTCTGCCTCGCGGAGCCCCCCCCCATTCGCCCGTCAACCCCCCCGCCCCCGCTCCAAATGCGACTCCGTCCCCGCCTACACTCCAGACCTCTCCCCCACCTCCGGCTCCATCCCGGCCACGCCCCCACCTCCGCTCCCCGTCCCCGTCCCGACGCTCACCGCTTACGTCCCGTCCCGTCCCGTCCCGTCCCGCCTCCGTCCCGTCCCGTCCCGTCCCGTCCCGTCCCGTCCCGTCCCGTCCCGTCCCGTCCCGTCCCGTCCCGTCCCCGTCCCGTCCCGTTCCCGTCCCGTCCCGTCCCGTCCCGTCCCGTCCCGTCCCGTCCCGTCCCGTCCCGTCCCGTCCCGTCCCGTCCCGTCCCGTCCGTCCCGTCCCGTTCCGTCGTCCCGTCCCGTCCCGTCGCGTCCGCCCCGTTCCGTCCCGTCCCGCCCCGTTCCGTCCCGCCCGTCCCGTTTCGTCCCGTTCCGTCTCGTTTCGTCCCGTCCCGTCCCGTCGCGTCCCGTCGCGTCCCGTCGCGTTTCCATCGCGTCCCGTCGCGTCCCGTCGCGTCCTGTCGCCGACCCGTCCCGTCCCGTCCCGCCCTCAATCCCGTCGCGTCGCGTCGCGTCTCGTCGGCGTCCCGCCTCCGTCCCGTCCCGTCCCGTTACCCGTCCGCCCGTCCCCATTCCCGTCGGGTCTCAGTCGCCGATCCCGCCCCGTGCCGTCCCGTCCCGTCCCGTCCCCGTCCCGTCCCGTCCCGCTCCGTCCCATCATCCCATCCTCCGCTTCGACCGTCCAGGCCCGGCCCCGTCACCTTGCCCCGCGCCGCTCCTGGCAGCCGGCGCAGCCCCAGTGGCTAGGAAGGGCAAAGACGGCGCTGCGTTTCTGGTTTACGATGCCCTCACCGCCGCAATTTGCCTTAATGCCCTCCCGCGCCGCGTGGCGGCGCGCACGGCGCCTCTGGGGGCAGCGCCGCTCGTGCTGCATGGATGATAGCGCGTCGTCATATTTCATGGGGCATTCATAATTCTTATTCTTTTATTCCCGGGTCTTCCTTTCGGCTCCTCTGAGAGCACGCGGTCTTCGTCTCGGCCCCCTTTGTTTTTTCTGTTGCGTCATCGAGGCTCCATGTCGTTAGCGATCTTCGTTCCTTTTTCTCGTCTTCATGCCATTGCAGCTTTGAGAGAGTGATCCCAACAAGTTTACGACTTTTCAGAGACCTTTTTATGCTGCTCGGGAATGGGTCTTCCTTTGGGGGATAATCACTCAATTTCCGGACCCTTTCGCGTAATTCACCTACAGATTTGCCGTACTTTTTTCCACATACGTAGATTGCAGAATAGTTTTAATTTTCTCGAATTCGCGGATATTAAATTCAACAACGGACGAGCTCGACAGACTATTTAAGTTCCTGATTTCGAGGAAAGTGAATAAGCTTGGATCTTTTCTCACCCTTGGCACCCCATTGCACGAAAGCCTTACGGCCTTATTAAACCACGTTCTTCCGAGACTACTAAATAAGGCAAGAGGACGTTAGGAACACCGTTTGCTGTATCAAAGTTTCCAACTAACTTTCCACAAAGACTGCGGATGTCGGAAGTGCTCGTCGAGTCTTGAAACTTCGTACTATCATTCAATCTACGGAGCTAGTACCAAGTTTCTATTAAGTATAAGCAATGTTATTTCATAGACTTCAAATCTACGAAATGAGATTTCGTGCTTTAAAAACAAAATTGTGCATATATTTTTCTTCCAGGATATTTCCATTTTCCAATTGACATTAAAAAGCAACTTATATTTTAAATACAACGACAGTAGACAAAGTTAACGTTTGCTTATGGTAACAGGGAAGAGAATAATTAGCAATCTAGTCAGTTTATATCCTTTTTCAGGCAAGGAATGTTGACGTAAAAAGAAGCTAATGCTTACTAATGATAGGAGTACGAAAAGTTATTTTCCTGTGGTGGCAAAATATGACTTCATTGCCAAGAGAAGTGTAAATAAATGAAACTTATATGAAGTGATACGTTTACATTATGGAACTAGTTGTACTCAGTTCAGTAAAGTGTATTGAAAAAGAGACTCATGACATTATCTCTTTCAATGGGTAATCATTAAGTAGTTCGGTCCTGTTACGCAATTATTTAAATGCATTTTCATAATATAAAATTTCATAAAAGAAATCGAATAATTCAGCAGCGAAAGCTCTAATTATTGTTAAAGTACTTGATAATGAGTAAATGTAGACCAAATTATCTGGAAATTAATCGAGTAAATGTACTATTCCTTGTAACGGTTAGACTGCGACAATTATCAGTAATATCGATATAATCAATACGAATATAGTAAATGCTATTTTATATAATTTAACTTTCAAGATCGATATAAACATTTGCGTACTAACACTTCTCATGAATTAACTACTAGTCATTGTCCATGTGTTTTGAAAACCCGCCCAAAACCGCAAATGTTTTGATGCATTTCCGCCCATTGGATGATTGTCTGTGAAGTCAGTTTTAGTCCCGCGAGACAGGGAGAGAGAGAGAAGACAGAAGAGAGAGAGAGAGAGAGAGAGAGAGAGAGAGAGAGAGAGAGAGAGAGAGAGAGAGAGAGTCAGAGTCGCTTTCCAGCCCAAAAAGCGGAATTCCGCCCAATCTGGCAACCCTAGTGACAAAAGTACCATTTCAATAATGGTGTGGAAAACAAAATCTGAAAAGATATTTTCATGTTAATTTAAACTACGTATTTAAAAAATTATAACCCCTATTGTCATATTTTAAGAACTTTTTTTACGCTTCTAAAATGTCAGTATTAGAGCCGGAATATTAGTAAGTATAGGGACAAATGCAAGTGTTAGTTCACATTAGATATCAGAAATAAAAAAAAACAATAAAAATCGTAGTCTGAAGTAAAGGAAACGATTAGAAAAAAGCGAGATAGAAGGCAAGAAACGGAAGACAAATACACAAGATAAGAAATAAAAAAAGAAGTCAAAAAATGTTAGAAGAGAGATCAAAAAGTATATGCACAAGGAGTGAGAGCAAGGGCTACTGCCAGAGCTGTTTGAAGAGCTTTGAGACAGTCCAGCTAAAGGCCAGAGGCTGCTCAGCGGACAGAAAGGAGTTTGGAGGGGCTGCTGGAAACGCACCACGACAAAGAATGGAATGGAGATCGGGGTTGCGCTGGGAGCGGGGGTGGGGAGACAGCCTTTGGAACTGTCGCCAGGATATCTAGGTCAGAAGAGAAGGCGGCCACGCGCTGAGGAGAGCCTTTGAGAACATGAAGCAAGAAAAGGGAAGCTACAAGGATGGCAGTCGAGTTGCATTTAACTCAAAACTTCGAATCGCAACATATGTGCTCCGGTTTCTAACTAAACTTCCGAAACACTATTTCTGCTTCCGAAACTGCTGAGGCGATGATTAACCAAGTGTTCAAATGCACTTATTTTTATTCGTCTATTTATTTATTCTTCGTGAAAATCAGTAACAACTCTATGTGATGTAAGAGGAGAAGTGTAAAATGCCAACATTTTCTTGAGCCCCAGAATCCCTTTTCTGTACTTGAATAATGTATACTAGTATAAAGGTACAATCAAGAGTGGTTGCCACAATTTGAAAACTTAACTTCCGAGACAACTCTCGAGAAACAGAAAATTTGAATGCATTGGTAAAACTTTAGATTGGTTTTTATAGTATGACTCTACTCGGGCCTTCCTCTTGAAATTACCTAAAGAGAGCTTAACAAAAAGTGAAGCACCATTTATGTTCAGAAACAAAACAAGGGGTCGCCTCATCATTTGCTCAGCGGTTTAATAATAATAATAATAATAATAATAATAATAATAATAATAATAATATTTATTTGGCTACAATTGGCTGATTGCCAGGTGGTAGCCACAACCCTACAGTTTTCCAATATATGAACATTTATAATACAAAAACAATTTACCATATAAAAACAATTTACACTACACTTCTTTCGAGCATATACACTCAATATATAAACATACACAGACCTGAATACATCTATGGCACATATATACACCCATACACACACATATATACATACACATGCATACATACATACATACACACACACATTCCTATACATGAATGCTCACTCTCACATTCACACATAACACGAACACACACACGCAAGGAAAAATGAAACAAGGGAAAATGAACAAAAAAATATAAATGGGGTCATTGACTCAGAAGATGAAGTACCGTTCTTGTTACAGGTATATTTAGTATTTTGTATTTATATTTTACAAATTGTAAGAAATGCTTTTCTGTAGTTATTAAGATAAATTTCACGTTCTGTTTTGATGGTCAACATAGTCTCTAATTGTAGAGGAACAGTCATGTGGGAGAATATATTTTGTAATAACCCTCAATTGAATTAACTTATATGAACGTATTTTGAGTTGAATTGAATAAATGCCTTATTTTACGTGGCGAGACTCAGGCCATGAGCTCTTCCGTCTGACCACGCAAATTTCGCGACGCTCCTTTCACCAACTATCAGAGAAAGAAGGTATATTTTGGGCGAGAAACAGGCGATTTCAATTTAGCTCAGAGGCGACATTTAGTCTTGAGGATCTTTTACATGCAAGTAAATCTACTAACATGGGACAGCCGGCTTTACTTCCCCTCCGAAGGAAGGCGTACGAAGGATTTTTTCGCCCTTAAAAATCAGCGGCTTCGTAAACGCCCCGTAAATGGTTTAATTTTAATATCATCTAGAAATGTGATATAAAATAACGCATACACGTACACGTGCTTATTATACTCATTGTACAATGTACACACGTATTACATATTGTAATTCGTACTAGTATTTCTTGTAGTGAGCTGTTGAAATTGACACCTGATAAATATGTTTCAGACGATAGTAATATACAAGTGTTGTAAATATTTAATTGTAACATTGCTTTTTCTATTTAATCGTCAAATTCAAAACAGCTAACCGTACTACGAAATATTTAATAAAACGAACTATTTATAGTGTTGCACATTGTAATTAAATGATTATGAATAGTTGCGAAAACTTGTGCATAAATCTTGAATAATGCCTACCGTTTTCACGTCATATATTTAATATTAGATGTAATTAGGCAATAAAATTATAGTGTATTGAAAACAAAGTCAGTAGGTTATGTCAATGACGGCATGACATTTTTGTCCAATTTGAAACAATATTGTTCATTCTTACAAAAACGGAAATCCACAATTTTGAAATTGAGGCGCTCCATTTTACGTATGATGGTGCGATAGTATGATGGTAAACTCCTCCCTTTTACTTATCATATGCTGAAATATCAAATGAATTGGGATATGGCAAAACCCTTAGATTTCACATTCAAAACATTGTCCTGAGTGAATGTGAACGCAAATGAAAACAGGAAAAGTCATTTTTCTCGGAACAAACGTCGGTTGGAATCTGCCCTTTCTATTCTGAGCTCATCAATTGTCATGTATAAATACTCGCGGTATTAGTTGTTCTAATTTTATGGATGTTGAAAGGTGAAATAAATCAAGTAAATAAAACATACCATTCAAGTTACCGAATGTGATTTACATACAAAAACAAAATTGAAGTAATTTACGCAGTATATTTATTGACAAAACAATGTTGTGACTTTCATCTCACAAATCTCGAATTGGTCTTGTTATAAAATATATGAAAAATTTAATTTACTGCCCGTTGAACATCATCCAGGCAACAGCTATTATTTTGCGTTTCAAGGACAACCAATCATACTATTTATTTTATTTCAATTATAACTATCCGAAAATGAAATGTGTTCTGGAGCCACCAAAAACATGCTGACAAATTAAACAAGAAAACTTTAAACTTAATTTACATGACAAGTAACAATTGAAAATGAACGTCATTCTACAGCGAACCTCGAAACAAGGCCTTGGAATTTCAACGTTCCGGGACTAAGAACTAACAACCGGATACATGATATACAAGACTGTCTATTGAAGTTTGAATATTATCAATGTACATAAACGTGCCATATCGTTCAGAATGATGAAAATGGTTTACAATCATTAAGGAACGAATTTTGTCTTACAAAATTAACTGAACATCGGTGTATAAAATTTACACGCTCTAACATGATACTTTTAGTGGAATTACATGCCTTTTAAGAAATGAACAGCTCTGGAAATATTTTTCTTTCCGTGACATTTATTTGTTAAAGCCTTTGCAATTGATCTTGCTCTCATTATTATTCAGTGAAATAGTGAATTGTTCATTTTCGAGAACAGTACAGTATCGTGTAACAGTATTACACTGCGAAGCCAACACAGCGTATACATTTTACAGCATAACGCAAAATTAACTAGAAATGTCACAGGCATTAATGTCAGGTGGGTGGTCCAAGGGAATTTCCATAGGCAGGATCTGACTCTCAAAACAAGTGGAAAAGTATATACACTATATGATCAAAAGTATCCGGATACGTGGCTGAAAATTATTACCAGTCATCTCCATCGCTTCCCTCGCACCAGTCCCAAGCGTCGCCTCCGTCACCTCCCCCGCAGCAGTCACCCAACCCGTCGTAGGTCTGCGTGCCCGAGCCAATGATTGGGATCAACGAACATCCCATCAAATTTCTCGAATGCCCACAGTAAGCCAGAATTCACATCCCGCGTTTTACTAATGTGGAGATCATTCTGGGGCATAACTCCGGATACAATGACCCTCGCATTTTTAAATTGATGGCATACTCTAGTTCGACACATTGGTTGATTGTGTCGTAAACAGGTTGCTGTTTCCGCGTATTGGTCCCTACATGAACTAGAACCACTTCTATTTGTTCAATTGGTTCGGCTTTATTCACTAGCGAAGTAATTCACGTAATGCTTACTTCGATAAAAAGGATACGTCGGCAACTTTTTTCTTCAATACGCCGCCGCTGTGCCGCAGCATCGAGTCGCCTAGAACCTTCACTTTACGATACAGGGCACCTGATTGAACGGACTCGCTCGTATTTGGCAGCTCGTTACTTATCTCTTTTTCATGTGGGACGAGAATATTTTGTTCTTCCTTTCCCTTGCTGACGTCTTCTAAATCCCTGGTCCGTAACGTCTGTTCTCCAGTATGCCTGTGTGCCTGAGCCAAATCCGCTGCCTGTCTTCTAATTCTCCGCTCGTTCCTATCACATTTGGAGCACGTCGACTCTGCCTCCTGTACTCAGGGACCAGGATTTTGATCCACTCCTCCTATCACAAAGAGAGTGGCCAAAAGAGCTGCACAAAGTAGAGCCACGCCGCCTCCTTCCCGCAAGCTCGAGAACGCCCCTTGCGCCGAAGCCACCCGACCGGGAAGGGCACACGCAGTCCATGCCCCAACGCGCACTCGGTACACAGCAAGGCCCACCACGCCCATTGCCTTTCACTTCGAGGAGCTCCTCGAAGGACGTCCGCACGCGGCGACTGCCTGAGAGCTATTTAGTGAAAGGAACTCATTGTATGAAAATTGAGTAAGGATATCATCAACACCGGTGAAATGTATAGTGCGAGATGCTCTACCACGAAGAATAATAAAGTAAATATGACTTCGCTTTAATTTACTTAGGCAGTATATCCACTTAGTGCCATCGAATTGATCTGGATTCGGCCCAGTCAGCCATCCCTTTTCCACCCAGTGAAAACTGCGTTCTGCCCACCTCTCTTTCTACCTAAGTAAAATGTGCTAAGCTACTTGATGTACATCTACTCTAACTGGCAACACCAATCAGTCAGAAGTTGTTTAACATCTTCCCACAAATAACACATTTAATATTTCTGGTTTAACAATCTAGTTGTGCTATTCTGTCCACGCTGTTGTCAAACAATCAGGAAATGCGATGAGAGGGGCCAGCTGAAGTGACAGCGGATGTAAACGCGTAAGCCAAGCGCACGCGTGGCGATCCCGTAACCCACGTGACAGCTCCGCGCCACCGCCCACCCTGTTCATCTGGATTCGGCCCAGTCAACCATCCCCCTCGTTCCGCCTGTGACAACTGCGCCCTGCCCATCGCTCTTGCTACGCTCTACCCTAGCTCCGCCCGCCCCGCCCACCTCGCCCCTCGTCAGCCAGATCAGTAGGGCAAATGCCCTTCCCACCCAGACTCTGCCCTCTTCAATTAGCCTCTGTTGGATCCGCCGCACTTCTGCCCGTTGTATGGCCTCTGCCATTTTTGCCGGCCTCTGCTCACTCCATCCCTGCCTCTCCCCAATCCACCCTGCCTCTGCCCGCTCCGCCCTCCGCTGCCTGCTCAGTGCGGGAACTTTCATCTCCGGCCCGCCTCCGCTTACTCCCCTCCGCCTCTGCCCTACCTCTCCCCGCTACGCTCTGCCCAACCTCTGCCCGCCCCGCCCCTCTCGCTCCGCCTCTGCCACTTTAGTAGGGCAACTACCCCTTCCGCCCAATCTCTGTCCGCTTCAATCGGCCTCTGACGTGATCGCTAAATCGATTCTAGAAATCGAAGTAGAAGACTATGGACCAAACTAAAAATCCCCTCATAAAAATATATTAACATCACAAAAAGCTATTAAGAATTATTACCAGACTTAGGATAAAATGAGCCACTCGTTAAACACCCAGAATAAGATACTCCGGCAAAAATCCGCCCGCTCCGTCCCGCCTGAAACTGCTCGACTGACTGACTGAGGGCATCTGCCCTCTATTTTCCAACTCTGCCCGCTCCACTTCGCCTCTACCCACTCCGCTCCGGTCTGCCTTTCCGTTCCTTCCTGAACTATTCACCCCTTCACATCGCCGCTGATTGGCGTCCCTCCACCCCCTATCCATTCCCCGCGACACGCATAGTGGACGGCAACACGAGCGTCGAAACTCAAAACCATGATTAGTATGCCTGTTCTCGCCAGCGGACACGCAGGGCTCCACAAAATAACATCGAAAGTTACATTAACATATTACGAAAGCGAATTGCCTAAAGCTACATTTTCCTGCAGGCAGTTCCTGATCCGACTGGCTTTCGCGAGGGCCATAAACAAGGCGCAAGGTCAAACTTTCGGGCGCATAGTACACTGGCTGGAAAATCACGTTCTCGACGGAATATGCACATGTTTTCGGATGTTCCGAATAACAAAATAGTTGATCCAAAAAAATTGATAGCGGGAGAAAACAAGGACACCAGAATTGCATATTCTACACATGAAACGTCGTTTGTTCCAAAGTTTTCTAGTTTAGAGTTCGTGTTCCCTGCTAAAGTAATTCAGTAAACCTATCGTTCGCTGACAATTTCAACTATGCGTAGTCCTGTTAATAGTGTGTTAATCGGAAATTTTGTAGCTTTTCTAAAGATAATAAATTCTTGCTTCCACAAATTAGTTTTTTCAGTAATCCAACTAGTGTAAAAAGCGCATTTATTCGCTATGGTAGGTTTCTTCGAAAATGACATTGGTGTGGGTATAATGAAATAAATAAAAACAAAACTGCAATACGTAAATCAATAGGATATTAATAAATGTGTATGTGTATAGCGTAATATCTATGTATTTAGGAAATAAGGCTCTTTTACTTCTAAGGAAAAACTCACTTCTAAACACTAAGACTATATATTATTACAATGTGTTATGCTTTGTCGAGCTTTCATAAATATAAAAATTATCTTTCATATCTTAATTTTTTTCTTACAGTGTTCTAAAAAGACCCCAGCGTCAATGTGTATTAATAAAAGTGAATTCAACAACGAGTAACCGACATTGATGCCACAATAAGTATTGTATGAATAGATACGACATTTTTACAGGCTTTTCTTCAGGATTATCGCAGTGTCCTTACACAGTTTGGAAATGATTAATACATCACAAATGAGGAAAATAAATAATTGAAATACTATGCTGGTAGATGCACCACAAAAATTATTTTCGCCTATCGCTATGAGCAAATTGGTTCCCAATATATTGCATTGAGGCCAGGTGCCAAGTTCACGTAGTAAGATTCTAAGATTTTTAAATTCTGGATTCCTTGCTTGTGAAAAGACGTAATTGTGGAGTGTGAGTAAAGATTTGCCAAGTATTAACTTTTCAGAAAGTTTCTTCGATGACATTTTACATTGACAGTGAATACAATATTGTATGAACATTGCACATCATAAATTTTGAGTGCCCCGGTTTTATTTTGAATAGAAAACATATAAATTGGAAAACCTTGAAAACCACACGCATTAAGTCTACACCTTAATACAAAATTCTAATCACCCAAAACAATTTAGTGACAAACACAATAAGCTTAATTGCTCAATTTGCTCACAAACTTGCAACGAAATACCTAAATCGATACTAGAAATCTATGATCTCTGACTGTAATGCTGACTATGAAATCTAAGACTATGGATCAAAACTAAAAAGCCCCTCACAAAAATATATTAACATCACAAAAAAAACTATTAAGAATTATCAAACTTAGGATAAAATAATCCAGTCGTTAAACACCCAGAATAATATACTCTGGCAATTTACCAAAGGAATTCTAAAAAAGATTAGTAACACTTTCATTAGATACGCTTACAGGCAAGTGCTACGTCCTTTTAGAAAAAGCCGAATGTTGGCACAAAATTGCTCATTAATTCTCACGGCATCCTTGTCTGTCACCCCGATCACACACCCCTCGCCCCAAATTTTAACGTTCCGAACAAAATAAACTGTTCCATCTCTGAAGAAATTAAGTCCAATATTAGTTAGCCACCCAATAAAAAATACTCAGGGCATGACAAAATCTCTAACAACATCCTCAAAAAACTCTCATCAAACTCCATAGCATTCATAAATAACAAACACAACTCAACTTTCATATTAGGCTCTGACCCTTTGAACAAGAGGTTCTATTATTCCTACACCTAAACCCAACAAAAATCTGATAGATAGAGACGGATAAGTCTCCTCCCCACATCAGCCAAATTATTAGATAATTGTGTCCTTAAAATATTAAAACAGCACACAAATAAAAACCAAGGCTTTCCCTCACCATCAATTTGGATTCACCAACACCAAACAACATTTCAACCTCTCATCAGTCACAAAGGGTGAATGAATTCATCCAAGAAGCATTTCAGAAAAAGCACCATATGTGTGGATCTAACCCAGGCCTCTGACTGAGTCTGGCACATTCGCCTCGAGTTAAAATCAATAGCCAGCCCCGTATATCTATTCAATGCAATAACCAGTTTCCTATCAGACAGAACTTTTGTAGACAGAACTTTCAGTTACTATTGACAATCTCACTTCAAACTCCAAAAATATACAAGCAGGTCTCCTCCGAGGATCTCCATATGTCCCACACTCTTTAACGTATTTGTAGTTGAATCCCAGTAGCTTCCAACACCAACATCGTCCAATTCACTGATGATACCATCACATATGTGGATCCAATTATTCAAGCAATACAATACAAAACAGAATACAAAAGCACCTAAACAAAATAGAGGAATGATCTATGAAATGGAAACTTAGGCTCAATGAAACAAAACGAATGCAAAAAACTTTACCCTCAGTCAAGTGTTTAGAAATGTTACACTTTTTACTACCAATTAATACGTTTGTTGAAGAGCTGGTTTGCAAACATTTTTCGATTCATTAATGATTTCGGGTATATCAAATACCAAGCTCATTAGACCAATACGTGCAGTGCACGTTATTTCCTTGGGAGGTGGTGGAGATGTCGCTGCTGAATGGTGAGATTCGGCGCCGACGTACACATCTTGTAAGGAGTTTTATCCCACCCCGGTGTCTCCCGCCAGCGGGACACAGCCCCAGCAGAGACACGCTCTAAGCTCCAGACGGGTCTCCGGATATGGATGGTAGTGTGTGTTTATATGAGGGGTGAGGATAAGACATGGAAGAGGAAGTAAAAATCGCGCACGGTCTGAGACCCGTTTATTAGGGCACTGCTTTATCATTCGCTTGGTGATCACATAATCTACGAATAACTACCGATCTGGGTATCCAAGCAGTAGTATGCTCCTGGAGACAGTAACTGATCTCGACCCAGCTGTAGAGTTAGTGTCGAAAATCCTGCCTTCGTCGGAACTCAAACCCTAGGACCTCTCTGTTAGTGGCACTGCAGTGATAGCAATTGATGCACTGAGCCACATTTAGTCTGTACACGTGTTTGTGGTTGCCCTTTGTTGAAAGTGTATGTGTGTGAATGTGTGAATGTGTGTATGTGTGTATGTGTGTATGTATGTGTGTATGTGTGTGAATGTGTGTGTATGTATGTGTGTAGGCGTGTAGGCGTGTGTGTATGCGTGCGTGTGCGCGCGCTTGTGTGCGCGTGTGTGCGCGCAGGTGCGTGCGCGTGCGGATAGCCCTCTTGTCGTGGTCGTGTGCAGCGCCCGTCTCGGCGGCTGTGTCCGCAGGCGGCGGCCGCGGGTGTTCGCGGTGCCCCGCGCGGGCCGCGAGCGCTGCGACACGGCGGCGGGCGCGCTGCTCGACATCACCCCGCTGGCCGTGGAGGGCCGCCACGTGCTCACGCTCTACGACAAGGACCTCACCGACGGACTCAACCTGCTCATCGGTGAGTGCCCCCCGCGCCCAGCGGCCCCGCTCCGCTGGGGCCCGCCACCTCATTGCTGGAGTCGTTATTATTTAAATTATGGAGTTGTTAGTATTTACTAGGCCGTCCGGGTGACGCCGCGTCCATGGCGAAGGGGCCGACGTTTCGGTCGCCATTCTGAGACCTTCCTTGCATTACGCATTACACCCTGAGAAAGGTCGCAGGATGGCGACCGAAACGTCGGCACCTTCGCCATGGACGCGGACAGCCTAGTAAATACTGACTCCGGCCGCGGAAGCCTACGCTCTCATATGGAGTTGTTATTAAGTTGTTATTATTTGTATAAAACTTATAGTTGTCAACCAGCTTGGAAAGAAATGAATCGGCCGCTAAGTATTCCTACATACATCAGTAGGGGGGGTCACAGGCACAAAATAAATTTAAGACCGCAGAACAGATGTGGAGAAATTTTCTTTTACAAATCGAACAATAAGAGAATGAAATTCATTGCTTGCAAAAACCTTTGAACCCTTTCCTCGTAGCGTACAAAAATTTAGGAAGTTATTACTATATAAATGAGGGAATTAGCTGACAATAGTAGGTTATAGAGCGATGCGTCAGTTACATATTGTGAAGTGAGGTGTCGTGAAGTGTAGAACAGAGAAATAATGAAAGAAATGATTAAAGAGTCATAGTGAAAAGTGTAGTGAAGTGAAGTTGAACAAAGATTCAGTGCGGAGTTTGATTATGTTTCTTTTTTTAAGGTAATTTTAATTTTTTGATGAATTAGACAGTTTTATATCGTTATTATTTTTATTATTAATGTTATTTTTATTTTCATTATTATTTTATTATTATATTATTGTTATATTATTATTATGTAATTTGCATGATAGCTATACTATTTAATTTATGTAATTAGCTGCCACCGGGTTACGCGCATTGGCAGTTCAAATAAATTTATCTTATCTTTAAGATTAGCTTTTTAAATTGGTTGCCACAATATAATTCTACGTATGTACTTGTGCGACCACAATGAGAACTGTCAATTTAATTACAAAATTTTTCATTAACCCAAAATTATTTTCACAAATTTACAAAAATAACAAATGGAATAGGATAATAAATGTAATTATTATTATTATTATTATTATTATTATTATTATTATTATTATTATTATTATTATTATTATCATTATTATCATTATTATTATTATTATTTTACATATCACGACCTGATTACAAATAAGAGTTTCAACAGTGCAACTAAACGTCTACGGAAGAATGAAGCCAGAATCAAAGCAGTTATAATAGCTCCCCAAGATCAGGTGTTGAGAAAACGACAATATGATTAATCAGTTCTCAAAATTTCCCAAGATGACAAACGCCGATTAGCCATGAACAAGTAGAAACTATTGATCTTATCGTCTCAGTTTGTCCAATTCTAGAAAAGACAGAATTCCTGAAAAGTTACGACAGGGTATGTATTTATCTGGGAAATCTATACCCCCCTCAAAATTCCAAACACATGCTACAAGGGTTTCGAACACTCACCAAAACCGGTAATGTCTGATGGTCTGTGTTCAGATCTAGACGACCGACAAATTCAAACTGATCGCACGATAGCGACAAACAATCCAGATATCGTGACAACTTGTAGATGTTGCTGTGCCAAGGTCAAGTGTCGTAGCCAAGGGGGATGAGAAACGTTTTAAATACAAGAGTTTGGAAATCGAGATGAACCGAATGTGGGGCTTAAAAGCAAAGGCCGTCCTCGTAGTTATCGCAACTCTGGGATTTGTTCCGTAAAATTTGTCTAAGAACTTGACGTAACTTCCGGATCATTCCCAAGGCTGCGAGGTGCAAGACATTACTTTATTTGTAACAGCCCACATTTTGCGCAAATGTGTTGTAGAGGAACCGACAGTCCCTAAATATGCTCCTTAGGATGCTGGTAGAAACCCGGTTTAGACTTTATAAACAAAGAACTAATCTCATCTTTGGTCATGAATTAGAGTAATGAAAATAATAATAATAATAATAATAATAATAATAATAATAATTATTATTATTATTATTGCATATTCAAATTCTCAGGCTGGTCCGAAGTTTCAAGACAGAACCTTAATTTAGTAGCAACAGAATTGCCAGCAGGTTTCTGTTCCAAATTTGTGAGACTCCGCTTAAATTACTAAGTTTACGCCCGATATTTGTGGTTACCAATAGCAGTGTCTTGTGTGTGACTCCGAAATGCTCTCATACAGCTGAAACTTCTCCTTCGCAATTTATCAATCCTTCAAAACAAATCCATTAGAGGTAATAACCTGGGGCATAAAATACATAATTTGAAGCTGGTATTTATCGTTTTGTTCAATTGCAAGGCATTATAATTCTTCTATTTCCTGGAATCAATGACACGAAGTTTTGATTGATTTGGTATGGGTAATGGTCTATTAATAATTGTTACAACCTTCAAGTCATCTTAAAAAAGTACGGCGTTTGGCAATGATAATGAAACTTTGCGGATGATGCATCATATTGTAACGTTTCTCCGTGGTGAATTAAAACACACACAGGTAATATTTAAACAAAAACGTTTATTTTGTTTCATAATGCTACACTAAAATACTTCATTTACTTACGGATAGGTTACACAGTCCTTATGTTCTTCACTTGATTATTTTCCTTACACACGACACTGTTCACTTCTTCTGATTATTTATTTACACTGTTCACTTCTTCTGATTATTTATTTACACTGTTCATTTCTTTTACAATATCGCACAGTCCGATGCACTGTCCACGGTCTACTGCACAGACCACAATTCACTGCGCAGACCACAATTCACTGCGCAGACCACAATTCACTGCGCAGACTACAATTCACCGCGCAATCCACAATCCACCGCGCAGACCACAATCTACCGCGCAGACAACAATCCACCGCGCAGACCACAATCCATCGCGCTGATCAGGATCCACTGCACTGCTGTTCACCGCGATGCACACTTCATAGCTCAGCTTCCGACTTCAGGCTGCTGTTCTCCTACTGCACCGACTGACTACTCATTCACTGACTACATGCACTGACTTGCGGCTGATTACTTCCGACTGCGTCCGCCGGCAGCGGCAAATTTATGCCGGGCCGTCGCCCGCCTCGATCCATCAGGAACGTGCGCAATATTTCTACTCGAATCTCGAATAACCCGGAACCGTCCAGTTCGGGGGGCGCCGGCAGATGACGCAATACGTGCAACGAATCCCGGCAGATGATGGAATACGTTACAATATATTGTATTAACTAGTAGTGCTTCAGAATCACGCCACTAATAGGTGCTTCAGAACGGTTTTCCCGTGTTAGTTTTTATTTTCTTTGGTCTCGGCTATTTGTATAAACTTGCCATATACTCTTGCCAGCTGCCATCTAACGCCGCCCAAAGTACTTAATTTTTCGGTTTCCTAATAGTAGAACGGAAATATTTTTTTGAATATACTTTTTTAGTGGCCAACTGCACATCCCATTAAGGGCAAGGGCCTTCTGCTCGCGCAGGGAATTATTAATCCTTCTTTAATGAATTTGAGTGAAGTTTAGTTTCAATGAATTAATAGGATGATGATGAAGAAGGGTGAAGGGGCGATCACAAATACATCCATAGACGAGGCGGGATTCGAAACCGCGATCCTTCGATCCGAGATCGCCACGATACTACTACCTTGGCGATATCGGCTATCCGGATCGACTTATGAATAATAAATACAGTACAACCTCTAAATTGCAATTTTCTTTGAAAATTTGCAGCTGTTTTTTAAAAAAGGGCGTTTAAGCGAACTGTAAATTCGACATTTCAGTAGCTTTTTCACAGAAATTTTTCGATTTTTAGAAAATATACATTTGCAGACATTTGAAGTAATTTAATTCACAAATACTACAGTGTTTAAAAATTGCTGGAAATGTGCATTTTAACGGCGTGAACGCCTTAAACGCCGTAATTTGGGATTCAAAAATATATCGCCCGCTCCGAAATTACAGCGCTTCGTGAAAGTAAAATGTATGGTAATGACAAGGAGGTGGGTGCTATCTAAGTGGATATTTGTATATTATTTAATACTAGTGAGCCATCAATGTTTCGCTATTGCAGTATATTACACAACACACACTAACGCAGATATTCTAATAGATGAAAGCATGTGTGGTTTCGTCCCATGTCCTGATTTGGAAGTGGTTGTCAAGTATTCTGTTGCTAAAACTTCTCTCCCAAATTTGCGTATGCGTTCTCTATGACGCTATCTTGGAGAACTTTAATTTACTTGTCACAAATTCAAGTAATAATTCAGACCGACATATGAAAATTCGCAAAATATACTTGAGCAGCATGGAGGATGACTGAATTTGAAAGAATTATGAAAGCGTAGCATAAAGAACTTAATTTACTGCTCAATTCATTTAAGTTGACGTTGCAAATTAGGTTTGACTGAATTGAAAGACCTAAAAATTTTGTTACCTTAACAATGGCACACCGTTCATTTTCAATGGAGCAGATTATTTGAAAAAGAAAACTACATTGAAACCGTTTTCTTTTCATTCACTATTAATTTGATATTACGGAAACAATTTGAAATATCTGCTATTGTTCTATTTACGGTTTCTTTATTGCAAAGAATATTCGTTTCATGAGGAAATATAACCATTCTTCCGTTTCTAATCGTCGAGGACGTATCGTTTACGTATTGTAGAGAATAGGGCTTAAAATCGATCCCAGCTGGACTCCACATGTAATTGGCAAAGAATAGGAAAGGGGTGTAAGAAAGGTCCATTATTTCAATAATGTATTTCTTCTCTCTGAGGTCGTTTTTAAGGAACGAACAGAATCAATCTAGAGCAACTCTTTAAACACTCCCATTACTAATAACAAATGTGAACATTTCAGCAAAATCGGTTGAATAGTTTTTCCGTTTATGTATATACATATACGCACATTCCCTTTTATTTATACACAGATTTCTTTGTTCGTTTCTTACATTCGAACTTCTGTGATACATTTTAAAATTAATATTTTACATATTGTGAAGATATTTTAAATTGCTTCCTTTAATTGAGTTAAATGTGAAAGCGAATAGATGATTTTGCTTTGCTTCATAAGTTGTGGGGATGAAGAGTAATTCACGTAAAAACAAATTACTTTGATGAATATAAAAATATTGTATTAAATTATTATATTTTTATACCCATTTTCATTTTCTTGCTAGCAGTACCAACAATGCTAATAGGCAAAATTATATCCCATACGAATTATCGGTCATTGTTGCTTGTTGCAACCTATTGTTGTAACGCCGCACTGATAACAGAAAGTGATAATGACTGCTGCTTTACGCTCGCGTTAATATGGAGCTAATAGTTTTGTTTACAGCTAAAATGCGGATAGTGCATATTTGGTACATTTATTGAGAACGTAAATTAACTGTACTCAATGAAAAAAAACTTTTTTCGTTTCAGCATTTTGAATTTTTTAAAATATATGTATTTTTTGCGCTTTGTTTGTTTAAGACTTTTTCAAATGGTAGTTGAAGTATAAGAAATTGTCATAAAATATTACGTAGCCATGAACAGTCTTATTGTAGTATCTCTAATTTATTAACGATGTTCATTGTATTGTTGACGCGTCATTCTAGCCATTAGTGATTCAGTGACGTCATTTATATAATATTTTAAGAAAAAAGATACCATTCAAATTCTAAATTAAAAAGAAATAATAACATGCTTGCTGATTTTATGTTCTGTTTAACTGAGTATCTTTAAATATTATTTCCTGGTATTTGCTATAATCAAATGTTTGACAATGATGAGTTCTGAGAAAAACACTTTTATTAACGCATATGGTTGGATTGATGTAAAAAAATAATTACGAATTCTGAGAGGAGTTTATAAATATATATGGAAATATATATTGAACATAGTATTTATTTTGAAAAATATACAATTTTTCTGCATTTTCCCTTCTCAAATACATGCATATATAATATAAAAAGATGCATTAGAAATACTTATGAACATAATATTAGTTTTATATAGCTACCAGAAACGTTTCGATAATGCGATTGGAGTAAAGTACAATAGTATGACTGAAAGCACATACACCATGAGGGTCAATCCAAAAATAATGCACAACAATTTTTTAAACATTTAATTTTCCATATCTTTGCTATTTTTATAGGATGTTGATTCACTCTTGAAGAATAAAAATACACTTCTCTACATATCTCCGTTTCTTTGCACTGCCTTATGACACCTTTGGAGAAGGGCATATATACCTGGACCATCTAAGCCTAGGCCAGCACGTCTGAGCCACTGTTTACCAGCCTCCAAGTAGGAGTCATCACCTCCTGGAGACCACCTGACAGAAATTCTTTTCAATTGCAGTTCTTTTAATAGTCTGCCCATACTCGCATCTCCTAAACCCTTCCCTTGAAACTTTTTCTCGATTACACTTTTGCCAGCCAAAAGGAGAGTGTGAAAGAGCTGCTCATTACCAGGAGAATGTGACGAACGCGATCTGCCACTGCGCGGCAGATTCTGAGTATTTGTTTGCCTTAATTCACCAAATAATCTGGTATCCTACCCACTAACTGTACTATGATCAATAGCATAATCTTCGTACACATTTGAAACATCTTATGAATGTTTGTCACTGTCTCATTCTCAAAGTCGGTTGCTTCCGGCGAACATAAAATGCAACAGCCATTTTAAACGAGTGCTACAAGTGTAACACTCGCGGAAACACATTGAACTAAATTTTAATTCAAACGAAAAGAATAATACTGCGAAATCTGTAAAGTGCAAAGGCGTGGAAAAGAAAATGATTTTTTTAAATTACTGTATATTACTTTGGGAGTGATCTTCGTAGTTTGGAAAATTCTGTTACATTATGTTGCACCACTAGTTTTGTTTTGTTTTAATGACCACCTTCGGGAATTCGTTGTGTGTTTTTTGTGTTGGAGTAAACGGTTTTAGTGTCTATTTCTATGACCTATTTTATAAAACTCAAGAGAAAAAAAGCATGTGCATTTGGGTGTTTAATGTGTCTTCAGTTATTAAATATTATTTTCAAAGCTCCAATATATGCAAAAATAATACGTTTATCACCTACATATTAGCAATTTTTTGATATACTCATAAAATTGCATTCTATTGTTTTTTTTTTTTTTTTTTTTGAGAAACAAGTTTTATTTCATGAAATTACTGAAATACAAATCTACTCTTTCACAAGGGTATCAATAATGAAAGCATTAGAGACACCTGATGACGATCACAAACGTCACGATATCACTACGAATTCGTGTTAAAGATTTATTCTATTGTGCCAGTGGATCCAAATCAATATCCTAGTAGTTACTCAAGGTCATGCGTGTTCAGCGCCTAGCCGACGCTTTCTAATGCAACCCGTAATACTTCCCTGTAAACGAAGTTGCAGCCACACCCCTTGACTCACGCGAACGTAGTTACACAAGAGGTGGACATGCGAGAGCGGGAAATATCCGTTTCAGTAGCACGAGACGGAAAAGTCAGTTGATTTCTTATTGTCAACTAAAAATGGATGAATTCACGTCGAAGACATTAAGTATGGATTTCAAAAGAGAGCACGTACGATGATTATTGTGACTTCATTAGAGACAAAAGCATACTTCGTTTTGTTACATTTATATTAACAAATTTAGATATGCACAAAAGATTTGTTTCGTATTTACTTATAAAGCATTCACACTGGCCGTACGTTTGACGACGTGGGTCCTCAGATTCATAAAATCACCATATCAGTATCTGCACTTTAAGTTTAGTTCACATCTATGAGTCGAAACATGAATGTAAATATGTAACATTAATGATCGTAAATATATAAATATACATCTGTAAATGTTAAAAAATAAGACTTCTAATAAGCGCAATAATGTAGTCATAATTTGTACAATAACGGAGATGAAAAATATAAACTATTATTTGTTTAATTCATTTCAACCGAAAAATCCTATGACATCTTACTATCTATATTCAATAGTCAAAGAAAATGCTTGCCTTTTATTGATTTATTTATACTCGTTATTTCTAACCCACTAAAATTGAACAGTAAAATAATGTTGATTATAATAAAACTTGTCATATTTGATTAATTGTCACATTTATTATTTAAAAAACAAAACGGCAAAGATCAAACAAATTCTACAGACAAAAAGGAAAAATATTAGTATAGGGCATATGGTATAGTTCTTTTATAGTTCTGTTATAGTTCTGTTATAATTCTGTTATAGTTCTATTATAGGGATAAAGTGTCAAATATTTACTTGCTAGATAATAATGTTGTTGAAAATATAAATTCAGCAGAAGGTCGTGAAAAAATACATGGCAAATAAAGAAGGAAAAGGAAGTCTGAATAGACATCTTAATACATCACTACGTCATGCTCAGAAATCCTGAGTGGTTTCCGAAGTGTGTTTCAAAACAATTTCCATCCAGAGAATAAAATCTTTAATATTACAACATGTTAAGAAATATTGTCATGAACAAAACGTTGTATTAATAATTTGTTAAGACTGAAAAATCTTTTTAATTTACATTTCTTCAAAATACGTTCTTCATAATAATAATAATAATAATAATAATAATAATAATAATAATAATAATAATAATAAGTTTTTAAGAATGTAAAACTGTGAAATAATACACATTATTATTATTATTATTATTATTATTATTGTTGTCGTTGTTATTATTGTAATATATGCTGTATTTCACGACGATCTGTAGTAGGATCAATTATGTTGTTCATGGGCTTTAGTTAACACAATATTATCTCAGTTTGCTTATGCAAACTAAGCAAACTGAGATAACATTGGACCAAAAGCAATGAACGTGTTGAATAATAATATAAAGAAATATCTAAACTTGAGTGTGTTGAGATTATACCATATATAAAAGTAGCAAATGGTCTTGAAAAAATCTAAAGTATTGCCTTCAAAATTATTCCAAATGCCAAAAAGTCCTATATACGCACGGTGCTAGTAAGTAAAGTTAGGAATATTGTATGCGTAAAGACTCCTTAAATCTGGATCACCGGGTGATAAAAACTCGTATAATAATAACAATAATAATAACAATAATAATAATAATAATAATAATAATAATAATAATGTGTATTATTTCACAGTTTTACATTCTTAAAAACAACTTTCTGTTACCCAAAAATTCTAATACTTTATATAATTTTAATTTTATTTTTCCACTTGTTCGATCTTCATAATCCTGTCTATTAAATTCTTCTCTTTCAAAACTCCCTTAATTTCTCTCAACCAGCAATGTTTAGGTCTTTCTCTTCTCTTCATACACACAGAATACCACTCTAAAAATACTATTGGAATTCTATTTTCTTTCACTCTTTTAACATGTTCAAACCAGTGTGATTGTTTATATTGTATAGTTTCTAAAATTGTATGAATTTTATTCTTTTTTTGAACTTATTATTTTATTCTATTTTGATGCTCTGGATGACTTTAAAAATCCATTTGTTGCCAGTAAATTTAGTTGTCTTTAATTTCCAAATTTCTGATCCATATAAAACGGTACTTTCTACAATAGATTTATATATCTTTAATTTGGTTTCTTTTGTTGTATGCTTATCCCATAATATTTTATTTATCATCGAAGTCTGATCTTCTTTTTTAATCTATGTCTTATATAAACTTCTTGATTTCAATCCTTATTTCTTTCTACTTCCTAATATTTAAAATCTGAACAACTTTAATATAACTTTTCCTTTTCCTACTCTCTAAACGTAAATCTGTACTCTAACTCTGAAAACTATACTCTAAAATTAATTCTGTATTACGTACATCACACTCCATATAAAATGTCTTTTACATATTAATTTTTCGTCCCCACTTCTTGTCATCTCCTAATAATTTTCTAAATGTATATTCTGGCTTTTCAGAATCGTGTGGTATTATCACCTGGTAATCTGCAAATAATAAAGCGTATATACTTTTATTTACTATAGAAACATGCATTCCTTCAACTTTCTTTTTCCATATTTCTAGCGATTTTTGAAAGTATATTTTAAATGGAGTTGGAGAAAAGCTGCATACTAGTGACACACCTTTAGTGATAAAAATTGATTCCGATATTTGGACTAGAGAAATAGCACCGTCATATAAATTCTTTAATGCCATTAAAATGTTTTCATTGATGTTAATTTCTCTCAATAGTTCCCATAATTTTGTTAATGGAATACTATCAAATGCCTTTTTAAATCTATAAATATAAAATGAATTTGCTGTCCAATTATTCTGTTCATTATATCCAAATAATGCTGTTCATTATTTTTTCTATTAGCTGTTTTATTAAAAATATATGATCGGTGGTCGATCTGCCCACTCTAAAACCTGCTTGAAAGTCATCTTTACCTTTATAATTGTCTTCTAAAAATAATTTTAGTATTCTTCGGTAAAGTCGACTTATTACTTTTAACACTGTTATTCCCCTATAATTTGTACATTCATATATTTTTTTCTTTTCTTTGAAAAATGTCAAAATAATGTAAATTTAAAGAAAAGCGAACATAAAAACAAAATTTCATTTTTCAAACTTCAAATCCTTTCCGGGAAACCTCTTTCTAAGCTCCTTGTCTCTCTACCGACTTCAGATCTCTACCGCCCTTCTCGCTAATTGTAAGGCAGCCAATTAGAGAACTCACGCAGACTTGTCCAATTACGTCGAAGCAAATTACACTAGCAACCTGACATGTTGCTGCATCTAATGTGATGCCAAAGTCATCCGTGCTCCCGAATTTGAGAATCGGCAACGCAGAGTTCTATATTGTACAGGTTGAGATAATTGCTTTCCAACAAAGTTCGTGGAATGTTCATTATCGTTCCGAGATGATGGTCATTTCTTCTAAGGCGGGTGAAAGCGAGAAGGAGCAAATGACGCTCTTACCGAAGAAAGGGGTATGGTCGCACATTTGGAGGTCGTCAAAACGAGAAGAAGTCGACTACTCGCAGGGGACAAACCGCTTCAGAAAGGAAATCTCGGAGCAGGAAGTAAGCGGCCTGCCATGAAAAGAGCTTCCATTTCAACACATGACCCTCGAGACCCCAACGACCTCGCATGAGGTACACCCTCCTCACCGAATTGCCCTTTCCCCCCAGCCGCCCGTGAACAAACTAATCTCCGAGCAGCAGAAAGAACGTTAACTTAGCCGGGGACATTCAAATGGCAACACAACTTCTTTCTTTCACTTCTTTTCCGAGCTGGCAAGTGCAAACAGTGAGCGGCCGTACTTCAGCGGGAAAAGTTCGGACCCCTCTGCGGGCAGCTAGACTTTTATCCGGGCTCGGGAGCGAAGTCTGTACTTCTGAGACGGTTCCCGCGTAGCGCCCACCTCGCCTCCCCGCCCTCCCCGCCCTCCCCCCCGCCTTCGCCCGCCCTCGCCGCCGCCCGCCGCGCCGCCCCCGCACGGCCTAACGCGTTTCCGGCTGCCATCAGCTTCGAGAGCGCAATTCTCCACCCTGCGAATTCCCTTCTTTCCTCCTTCGCCTTCGCCTCCTGCACTCGGCCCTACTTTTCTCCCCCCCCCAACACCTTTCCCGGAACCCACAACCGCGTTCCTATCCACCATTTCTTCTTACTCCCTCCCCCGACACTTCTTACACCTCTCCCGCTTGCAGCTGCAAACCCTCGCGCCTCCGACAAACTGTTCAAATTCGATTTTGCGCAATCGAATCACGAATTCGCTTGACCGAAGGCGAACGAGTCGAGCGACAAACTGTCGGCAAACAGAGTCGGAGGCGTCGTGCCCAGGCGCGCGATGCGCCCATCCTCCTGGACCGCCCCTTCCCTCCTCCTCCCCCTCCGCGTCCGCGCCCGGGCGACGGCGGACGAGACACTCGCCCGAAACGACTTCCTGACAGTATCAAATCCTCTCAGATTTATCGCTGCTCAGAGGAAGATGAAAACAAGTTCCTCGGAGTGTTTATAAAACATCTTGTCAAATTTCTTGCTGGCTTATATTTTGGAAAGTGTTTGGAAATATTTATATGAGAGGAAATAAATTGCAAAGATGACACCCTTTTTCAAGAAAACTCTCTCTCTCTCTGTCTTCTATCTCTATCTCTCTATCTTTATCTCTCTCTCTCTCTCTCCTCTCTCTCTCTCTCTCTCTATATATATATATATATATATATATATATATATATTATATATATATATATATTGGAAATTTAAATTGGAAATTAATATTCATGCTGGAATAATATACGAATAATATACGTATATATAATACTCGTACAGACAATGCAACAGCAAAATTTAAAATTGGAAATTATTATTCATGCTGGAATAATAAACTAGCAGCAGAGCGTTTTTCATTTCCAATTAAACCTGCCTTTTCAATTTACGTCATTTTGGGGATGAAGCTAATTAAGAAAATAAACAACTTCTATTGGCAATGTTCGTGTAGAATATCTCGTTATTCAACAATCAACTCTGTAATGAACTCGCGCATACAAATAGTGACGACACCGTCAATAGCTTAAAATCGGCGGTTTTTATTTTAAACAGTCGTTTGTCCAGTGCTTAATGTTCCATGGACCCAACACAACTGGTGCACTCTGAATCCAAGGCTACTCACATAATTCAGCGAGTCCGAAGTATGAACAGTCAAAATCCTTCAAATGTCGATATCATAACACGATAGATTCGGAAACTGTCAAGGCTTTCGGTTTATACGCTCTCCCGCCAAATACGAGAATGAGAATTTCGGGGGAAACACAATAATGAACGGAAGTTCTGACATGACATGTTTAAATATTACATTGCTATATCATTGCTGCAAATTAAATTTGAAATGTTTCATTACACTCATTCAAAGCAGCTCGCTCATAAACGTCTTTGCCATATGAACACCATTTTAAATGTTGTTTCCGAAATTAATTAAAAAGTGTTCGCATAAAATGAATGAGAGCACAGATGTATTAATTAGTCTGCAAAACCCACTCAGTCCGTAAAGACAAAAATTACGAATTTTCACCGGAAGCTTTTTACAGTTTATGCACGTGGAATATGCTTGTCCGCAAAGTCAACCTTCGGGAGGAAATCATTTCACTTCGCTGGCGTTCTGGGATACCTGGAACTTCCTCCCGACACAAGGGAGATAAATGATTCTGTGAAAATAGCTTGCCCCGTGCCCCGGCCCTGGTAGTCGGAGTTTTCCGAGGAAACAACCTTGTTAGCCTTCGCCCTTCACCCCCACCGTCTGTCATGCGTTTCCTGTTTCGTTGGCTGACAGTTGGCCTCCCCAGGATGTGAAGACTCAATTTGTCACGTCTCACTCTCAGCACTCTGCAGACAAATACCACGCTCGTTCTGCAAGTTGGTAACGATTTCGTTCATTACTGTTCCAGGTGGACAAATTAACCACAAGACACTAACAGCTGAACTTAAGAGACCAAAACGGGAAAAAAGTCGAAGAATGTTAATACTAATGGTTTGACAGGAATATTAGATAATGTTATGTGTTTCCTTGTATCCAAGAAAATGCATAATTGTATGAGGAATATATTCTTGTGAAACCATTGGTGTTAATACTGTCATATTATTGCAGTGCGTGATTGAAACATCTTACTGTCAGTGATTTCTTAGGCCAAACGCATCCCAAGAAGCAAGTTCGTGAAACACGTAATGGTGTTTAGGAAAAGGTGGAGTGTGGTTCAAAACTGTCCAAAGAATGTTGAACTGTATTTCTGTTTCCACTTCTTTGCATATTTGCGGGTGACGCATGTTTACTTTGCTTTGCGAATTATCAACAAACACGGATATTCGTGATTGAACTTCTCGTCTAAGGATATCACTGAAAGGCTGAAGGAAAATTAGGGTTGTTGATTCTTTGAAATTGATCCTAGTAACGATAACACTCGTTCACGTTTAGACAATCTGGGTACGTCTTAAAACATGACTGAAATATTTGGACGAAACAAAGCACTTCGCGTACACTGTTTAAAATTAATTTTTATACACAGGCATATGTATACATTTATCTTGACATTACAAGAAAATTTCAATGTTCATGAGGAACACAGATCCACACAGGATTTCCCAAGGGACTTACGCGGTAATTGCAGATGAGACCCATCCCTGCAGACAGCACATACCGTTTGGCGAGGGTTGTTCTGGGTAATCTGGCGGGGGTCAAGGAGAACAATAAGACAATGTGCGTGAGTTCTAAAATTTGATGACGCAAATTTCATGGGCTAAAGGAAGCATTTAACTGTAACGTTTCGAATAGTTATTTATATAACTAGGTACAGAAGGTGAGTGATGGACGTAAAATGGAACTGTTTCCACAGAAGGCGTATGGAGGTTTAAATTGAGTGTCCCAAAGACACTATCGTACAGGGTGCGTCAGAGAAACTTATTTATTTGGAAAAATTTCCGCGCGGTGAGTATATAATGTGCCGTTAGAAAAGAAGCTCTCGACTGCGAAGGCCCGCTGCTCTCTAGTCCACAGCATGATGGCAAATGGTTGGAAGGAGAAAAAAACTTGGGAACTTCCCCCTCCAGATACACCCCCTCTCGCACCTCTAACCGCCCAACTCACCGCGCGGGAATTTTTTCAAATAAGTAAGTTTCTCTGGCGCACCCTGTACAAGCTGTGTACATTCTGTTTTTAGTGCAAATTCACAGAAACACACAAGTACAAACTATTAGGCTCTTTCAAAATACGCATGACGCATTCATGTTGATTTATGTCGCCCCAGTATATTGTTTGTGTGGCTTCTTTGCCGTATACGCTCTTCAAAGTGCAACATTCCAAAGAATCAAATCAATAAGGGCTGAAACATGTATTTTCAGGCATTTTTATTCATTGAACTTCGCATTTCAGTACAATGACACTCTTTGTGCGTAGAACAATAATGCACGCACAAAATTCCCCAACCCCGCCGTAAGAGGCAACTGCGGATGGGCCCCATCCCTTCCAACAGAGCGCACCATTTGGCGAGGAGCGCCGCGCAATCTGGCGGGGCGCTCCTCGGCCCTTTGGCCAGATTGCGCGGCGGGCAATTGCGCGGCCGGGCGAGCGCGGGGCAGGGCGGGCATCGCAGGGCATTGTTCTCGGTGCGCAGTGACGTCAGAGCTGTGGGGCGGCCACTGCGTGCAGCTGCGCGTCCTCGTCAAGTCGGACAACTGCGGTGACGGCCAGGACTGCTCCGGCAAGGGCGTCTGCTTCTCCAACACGTCCATGGTGAGTGAGAGCACGCACTGCGTGTATTCCTCTATTACTTTTACCCGTAACTCGTTTTCGCTCTTTCGGGCACAAGGTGATCTGTTTAATTCAAAGCTCAAGAACAATTTAAAGAAAATCGAATCAATGTTCAAACAAAACTTATAAAAACATATTCTAAAAATAGCAACAATAAGAAATAGATTCCAGATAAATAACTGAAAAAGAGCACAAATTTTAATAGCGCTGCTTGTAGACGAACAAACAAAAAAACAAATTATATTCGCTTTCCGAACAATTTTAACCTACGTAGTTCATGTGTGGCTTGAACAAACTTAATACGTCTTTCTACCCAAGCATACATATAGAAAAGGCCATGATGTTTGTATGGTGATAACCAAATGTCTATAAGCATTCGTGTATTATTGAACACTTTTTATTTTCTTAGCGATAATCTCTAACGTAGAGTTTTCTTGGAGTTGCTTTCATGGATCAGTTAGTTTAATAAAAATGTCGTTGACTTCAGAATTTGAGATTTTTCAGAATATTCGTTTTCTGGCGTTGAACAATTAAAATACAAATATGCTCAATATTAGAAACGATAATAGTATTGATATTAGAAACGATAATAGGACATTGAGTGTAAAAAAGGAAGATATTACAATATGAAACGCAGTGGAAATTTTGAATACATTTGAAACACCCTGATAATTGGTTTTGTTCACCAAAATGTTTACTCTGGAGAACCCAGATTCGAAGAGTTCTAGAGCGGAAAGGCGAGGGAGCTAGGTCGTGAGTGAAGAGGTCTAAATGAGTATGATACAATAGAAATTGATACTTACATGGCGTCTGGGAGATATCGTATTCTGGGCCAGTGTATATTTCAAACAATGTAGGCTTCATTTTGCATTATGACTTACATCCAACAACATAAATTTTGGTTGCATAAGCGTTCGTGTAAACAGTAATTATTTCGACGTAACAATGTAACTTGACATAGTACTGGTTGGATACTTATAGTCTCCTATTTTCCACATCCAGACACACGATCTGCATTTTTTTGAATTGAATTGAATTTGCTTTATATTACGTGGCGAGACTCGGGCCATAAGGCCCGCTCTTCCGTCTGACCACGCAAATTTCGCTACGCTCCTTTGACCAACTAGGAGAGAAAGGAGGTATTTCTTGGGCGAGAAACAGGCGATTTGAATTTAGCTCAGAGGCGTCATTTAGGCTTTTTACTTGCAAGTAAATCTACGAACATGGGACAGCCGGCTTTACTTCCCCTGCGAAGGAAGGCGAACGAAGGATTTCTTCGCCCTTAAAAATCCACGGCTACGATCGGATTTGAACCCGCCAACTTGGGTACAACAGTCTAGTACGCTAACCGTTACACCATCGCGGCCACCATTTTTTCTTACTCATATTATCATTTTAGAAAAACCTGAGGTATGCAATTGCACATACTACATTTTATTGTTGGTAAGAATTACTCTAGGTTACATATTGCTCTTATTTTACTATTCCAACAAGTTAAAAATACCATAAGCTACACATCTCGGTTAACGTTATTAGTGGATGTTGGAATATGAAGGTAGAACACGTGTTTTGGGAAAGTACGAGGATAAAGTCAAGTAGACGGGTTTATTTAATGATTCAATGATTGACGACAGAAGCCAATTCTGACCTACAGTACATTTTCTCAATTTCTGAGTGGAATCGCGTAGATCGAATGCTTCAGCGTATGCGTTTGCAGCTCCGAGAACGTGGATTGGTATGACTGGAAAGGCGAGATTGAATAACGTGTTTTGAATTCCAGTGAAAGAGTAAAATCAATGACGCCCTCCTTTGGCTAGCGGTCGCAGGATTAGAAGATCACCTGAAAGAAACGGACTTGTGGTGGATTCAATATGAGAAATGTCTTTTAATTAGGATTGGCATTGGCTTCTGAAGGAACATGCGTTTGTCGGATGAGTTCAGTTAAAACTTTTTTAGAGTGAATTCAGTAAATACATTCATTTATTAATTGTAAATATTGGTTAAAAAAGTATACGGTTGAAGCATAACACTTGCCACGCCATCTTCACCCAATTCTAGACGTACGACCAATTAAGAGAAGCCCGTTACATTACTTTGCACAGAGGTCCGTGGAAGGGGTGAAGGACCGAAAACGGCTGAAATAAAAGAATTACTAATATTCTTGAAACCCTAAGCAGGTTAAACTTGCTGTACCGACAGTAAAAAGAGCAAACAAAAATTAAGTAAATAATTTTTTACCTAACAACTGACATTACTGATTTGCACAGAATAACCATATGACAAACACGTAGCCAGGAGATTAGTCCTTCACGAATGAAGTTGTAGGACGACAGGGTCGAAATAAATGTGGGAGCGACTTATAGGAAACGTAGCTGTTAACCCCCACATTTCTACTGGCAGAAAACCTTACCTATTAATTGATGTCAAGGGCACAGTAGTCTGAACTTTAACGAGGGGCCTGTTCGATATTCTATTTTTCCCATAATGGTATATGTTTGTTCTCGTCAGCATCATCATTTGGTTTCGATATCAGTTCCATTGCCAATATGCTAATACAATGCAACAATAGGTTCCATAATGTGTGTGTATGTATACATATACACAGAATATGTGTGTATGTATGTATATATGTTTGTAAAACTTTCAAAATGAAAGATATTCGGAATTTGTTGTGTATTATTTTAAACTGAATACATTTTGCCTTTCGTTCATCTGATTTTTAACGAATATAGCTCGCGTTGCTGTCGAAAGCAACTATATTAAATTTAATTCATTTTAAAATTTTCTTCTTCCTATTTAGCCAAGCGTTTTCAAAACTTTATGTTAATGCTCGCGACAGCTTTGCAAGCGGTAGCCTCACCCAGACCATCCTGCTGCTTTCCAACTCTTTAGAAACGGACTTTAATTTTTTAACGAGTATTCAGGGAAGAGCATAAGATTAATAATGGATGCATTTAGAATGTAAAAGACTCCATTTGGAAGCTTACTCTGATGTTGAACGTGCGCAAAATAGGCTTTCCGCGGATATCGTCCTGCTTTACGTTTCATTATGCTCGTTTAGGTTAACGGACAGGCCGTAAAGAGGCTCAGAGGTAGAAAAAATTAAAATTGGAAGCGAGAAGCAGCAGACGGACATTTAAAGCGGCGGTATACGAACGGAATTTAAAAGTTTCGCCATTACTTATGAAATTATAGAAAATATAATTAAGGTATTTTTTTAAAATTAACGTTGATATTTACTGGAATGGAATGTTTCTTTTTCTTTTATGAATATCATTATTCATTTTACTCTTTTACGCTGAAACAAACGTGCAACTACCACTGGTTTATTTGACTGAAACATAAATTTTCATGCCAGACTTCTCTACTGAATCAGAAACATACACAAACCACTTCTAAATGATATCAATTTCGTAAAACACGGAGAGGTATGTGAATACATCGGTAATAACTGAAAGTCTTCCGGTAATATCAATTTAGTTCAGAGAGGATTTTGCGGGGAGCAGCCACACAAGCGACTACATGTTAACACGAAACCAGAGGGCAGAGCGAAAGGGAAGTCTCCGTGGTTTTAATTTAATTTTTAATTAAGAAGGGAATATATGGAGCATATTCCGATATTTTAGTTTCCCGACGACGTACGCTTGAGAAATAGCGTCGACAATAAAGCGTCAATTTTTTTCCTTTTCTTTCCCACTTCGTTTGGCCTTTCCGTTTTAACCGAGCGTCAGGAGATTTTACGAGCACCGACTCCTGTTGAAAATTCATTATCCAACTTCTGGATGTAATAACTCGGAAATAACCAATCACAGGCCTCCGTGGGAGGGTCGAGTGCTAAAATGTAAAATCTATAGGAGGTTCGGCGGCGGTCACTCGGGCCGAAGGGCTTCGCCCGCTGCCATTTTGCCGCCCTCCGTTGCTCTGCCCACCCCCCACGGCGGGGTGGCCGCAGGCGCCAGTGCTAGCGCAGGGGTGCCAATCTGAGTGGATGCTTGCTGCGAACTTCCGGCAGGCAGCGCTCGCCTACAAGTTCTTTTTTCAAGCAAACAAACGCCACTTCATTTTACTGATGTTCTGCTGTGTTTGTAGGATTACTTGCCCTGGCGCAATCTGATTACTGGTGACCCAGTGGTTTCCATCAATGTTGATTATGTCTCTCAAGAGGAATCTGCAACTCTTTGCCTCCTCTTTTTAAACATACTATATTTTTTTAATGTTATGTTTGTAATAATCACAGTATGAGCGTCTCTTCTATATTTCAAATATTTGTGCTTTCTTTTACCAAACTAAATTTCTCTTGATTTACAAAATATACGCTTCATGAATCTACATTTTTGGAAAAAAAATAAGAAGTTAGAGAAAATTATTTCGGTAAATCCAAAATAATGAATAGAATGGGAAATTACTTACTTTTTAAGAATTCTCTCATTACTTAAGGGTCCTCTATATATGAGTGTGCATTTAAAAACTGTATATTTTTGAAAGGTATTGAATGCATCGTAGATACAATATTTTTATCTAGCGATATGCTTGGATCAAGAAACCGGAAACAAGTCAAACAGACATTCTATATTCTAAAACGACAGAGTGTGTGACCGTAACTTAAAATCAGCTTGGACAAGTGACTAATTGCAGCGTATCCATGAGGAACGGAAAAAAGAATCACTATAAGTGACCACTCATTTCAAGCAATCACTTATTCCTTAAGAATTCCCTTATTCCATTAAGCGACGACTATAAATTCAACTCTACGTTGGGCAAATAAATTAGGAATTCCAGGGCAAAAACATACTTTATTCATATTCCAAATATTGCACGTGATACAATCTCCATGAAGTATTTTCTTCCAAAACATTTAATAAACAAAATATATTAATATTTCATTCAAACGAAACTAACATTCTAATAACAACCTGATTATAATTTTGGAAATGAAAACTATGTGGAAAAAGCAATTTCCAATTTTTGTCGGTATTATTTCGTATTTTTCTCTCATGTGTATCTCGTGTTTTCATTACGAATTTTCGTTAAGATATTTGTTCCACTTTGTCGGTGACGGACGAAATATTTTTTCGCGGCGGCTGCGACCTCTGTCGGTCCCTGTTCGCGCGTGGACAGTGGGTGACAGTGGGGCGGCCGCGGCGGGGGGGGGGTGGCGCAGGGGGCGCTGCCAGTCGCGCGCCAGCAAAGGAACCAGAGGGGGCGGCGCGCGGCTGCGGCCGGGGAAAGTGGACTCCGCACTTTTGTGCTCCGCAGATCTCTCTCCTTTCTTCCCTTTGTGCCCCGGTCGCTTTCAGTCTGACACTCAACCGCGTTCTATTTCCTTCACATCCCCTCGATTTCTGATCCTCCATTTTATTTTTGCTTTTACCATTCGCTTTTTTTTACATTCGTCTTTATTTCTTTAGTCAATCCCACATCATTAACTTTCCTACACGTTACACCTTCTATTTTTAGTTTTCGCGCTCGTAACCCTTTCATACTTTTCCTCTTTTCGTAAGAGCACAGTTCGTTTTCTGTCGTCTTATGTACTGCCATTTATCTCCAGGTCTTCAATTATGGGAGACGAGCGAGGACGAGAAGTATCAAGGAAGAAAACCGAGTTTGTAGGAGCAGGAAGGGAGGATGAATCCCAACGGATGTGCACGATGTTCCCGAGGGCATGAATGATGAAAACCGGCTAACAGTAGGTCGGGTCGTACTCCGAGTCGGTAAGGGACATGGGACGAGCGTGAATCCGGCCTCCTATTGTTCACGTGATAAACGTGTTCTGCTCTATTATTATGTGCTTTCGTTACCGCATTATAATAGCCAGCATCATAAAGTTCGAAAGACTTCCTTGTTTATACACCCGGGACTAAGCATGTATGGAATTCGGAATGCTCTCTTTCTTTATACTTGGAAACAATAATGCAACTTTATGTTTACATTTTGTTATATAGTAAAAGTAACAGACACGGTACAAACTCTTGCAAGGATTGTAGAGGTTTAACAAAATGTGTTCAGAGAAGTTCATGCTCGAAGGGAGCGTTGAAAAATCTAGATACTTTATGATGATAATATCAGTAGAAAAATAACGTTACATTTAAGATTCGTTACTTGTTATTACATTCTGTTCAGCGTTTGAAGTACAGTTTTAGAAATATAAATGAACCTTATTAAAACGAATGAAGAATTCTTTAATCTGTTAATTTGAAATATCAATCTTTCATTTTTTTTAAATCATAGAACTGAAAAAGTTGAACACATAAGTAATTTGCAACGAACACTTATATTATTTAAAGAAATGTTATCAACTGGATTATAAAAACTTTATTTTAATTTTATAAAAGATTAAACAAAGTGTGACTCTTATAAAAACACATTAAAATTAAAAGTTACCTGAATAGAATACACTACTCACACGCTATAGAAGCACGTACAAATATATGTTTCCGACCGCAAGAGTACATTTTTGATTCTATTCAATTATATTGATTTTGTGGATAAATAGTGCACATAACTGGATATTCCAACATGGAAATTGCGTCTTACGGAACCTCTAACCTTTGTAAACGATAAACGAGTTTATTTGTATACGATATCGATAAAAAGGACCCTCGACTGATTCAATTTCGATTATTGTGACGCTTATCTCATGTTTCTTATGATATTCAGTGTTGGTGTGTTCTGCTTCGGCAACCCTTCTCCACTATCGCATTTTTATATTCACGCACGTTACATTCACTTTGAACATTCTTACACACGTTCACTCATTACAAGGTAGTTGGCAGATATATTTAACTAATATGTTAAATATATGTTCTTTGGAGAACTAAAGTCTAAGAATTTTTTCAATGCGTGGCGATCACTTGGTTGAAGACTTCCATATAAAACTACCTGGTGCCACTTTCTGTTTTTCAAAACATCATCACTAATATGTTCTTAGAAGTTAAAAGGAAAACAAAATTGCCGGTCTTTAATATCATAAACCTAAACTAGTGGTGCTATAAAATGGCACAGACGTTCTCGTACTGATTAGTTTTCTAGGTCTTGTCCCATCCTCTTGCCAGCTGCCATCTATCGCCACCCAAAGTCATTTTTTTGTAATTTTCTCAGTTTTTCGGTTTACTAATGATAGAATAGAAATATAACTTTAAGAATATTAAAGAAAAGTAAAACTTCGTCTTGTACGGAAATTTTTGTTGAAAAATTTGGAGTCGTTTGTAAGAAAATATCGTTTAAGCGTTAGTGGAGAAGCGAAATTTGAAGCTCTTTTCCACAAAAAGCTTTTGAATTTTCCTACTTTTCATTGGGATAATGCACTCATCAAAGGCTTCATCTAAAGCACTTCCACTCAGAAATACAATAATGTAAACAAATTGTTGGAAATGTGCGTATTAACGGCGTGAGAGATTTTTTTTCAACTAGTGGTACTACAGAATAGCACAGACTTTCCCGTATTAGAATTTTATTCCTTTGGTCTCGGCCCGCTATACGAACTTGCCACATACTCTTGCCAGCTACTATCTATTCGCCCAAAATACATTATTTTTAAATTTTCTTACTTTTTCGGTTTCCTAATAGTAGATCGGAAATATTATTTTAAGAATATTTCAGAATAGTAAAATATCGTCCTAAACTGCAATTTTCTTTGAAAACATTTAAGCCGTTTTTAAGAAGAGGACGCTTAAGCTTTACTGTAAATTCGAACTTTGAAGTTGTTTTCACAAAATTTTTGAGTTTTCGAAATACTTTATTAGAAGTAATTTAAAACACTTAAACTCACAAATACAATAATGTTTAAAAAAATTGCAGAAAATGTGCGTATCAACGGCGTGAGAGATATTTAAAAAAATATTGGTTTTTGTTTGAAAAAAACAAAAGAATACAGCAAAATGAAGCTTATGCCATCTCAAAGAGTGCAATTATCACTATTCTGTCGAAAAGTTTGAAGAATTAATTTGGAGCTGTTTTTGAGAAAATGGCGTTTGAGCGTTTTTGAAAATGTGGAATTTTTAGCTCATTTTCACAGAAAACTGTTGAGTTTCTGACAAACTTCATGTGACATTATTTAAAGTACATGTACATGAAAATACAATATTGTAAGAAAATTGCCGGTAATGTAAGTATTAACGACGAAAGAGACAAATAAAAAAATTACGTTTTTGTAATTTTTGAAAAACAAAAGCAACGTAGCGTTTATGTCATTCCATAGAGTACACATAACACTATACGTACCACAAGTATAAAGGAAAATTTGGAAGCCGTTTTTCAGAAAGACTTTGTTATTTTTTTTTAAATTGCACATATTGCAAACAATATTGCTCGAAAAATACTAAAATTTTGAAAAATGTACGTAACTTTAATGAAAGAACTAATTATGACCAACAAATTTCATTTGAAGGAAAAATCTCTATTTTCAAGTTTGTAGTTGTATGAAGTCGCCGGAAAAATTCAAAGTTTTGCAATTTTCGAAAATTCAAGTTGTTAGTAAAAATCGGACCTATGCCACTTTTATAAGTGCATTTTCTCTATTGTTACAAGACATTTAAAGAAAAAATATGCTTTTTTTGAGAAAATTTTGAAAATTCCCCACGGGCTTCATATAAAGTAGTACCCCTCAAAATTAATGAATGCTTTTCAAAATCAGTGAAAATTGACCAAATGGACAGGGGTTTATTCAATTTGGAAAAAATCGCACACATAGTTTAGGTACTAGTGTTGTTAACATACACCAGACACACGGACAGACAGACCGACGGACAGACGGACGGCCTTTTTAAAAAAAAGAACTCTTTTTCGATATGAGGGGACACCAAAACGTGTATTTGCGTTAAAGTCTCGATATTAATTTCCAGCAGCATTACATAACTTTCTCTACAGTACGTATATTATTAGTCTGTATACACGAGAAAGTACAAGAAAGTAAATTAGAGTTTTTCTGGTGAAAATTCGTTGTTTTCTTGCGGGTGATTACTTCCTGTTTCACACGAAGTTTCTTTATAAGGCGAGAAAGGGGAAGAACATTAAGAATCGCTAAACATTAAGAAAAAAGTAATTCAAATAATATATTTTTAGAGCACTCTTTTTTATTACATTAATTACAATTGCATTGAGCTAGAATTAAGTTATAATTAGATATTAAGCCTTTCTGTAGCAACTCGATTTGCAAGACGTTTTACCTTATACGTTTTCTCAAATTATAAAATAAATTTCCCCCTCCAGGGGGTTACTGTAAGGGGATAAATTAATAAAGAATATTTAAGTATGGGAGTTTAAAAATAATTTTGAAAGGGGGCCTCGGAAATGAAACCAAGCTGGATTATATTATCCTGTTTTGTTAATTGTGATATCACAACCTCCCATCACGAATAATCTAATCAGTGAAATTACTCCTCCCTCTCACTATTGTACCTCCCTCAGATAATGTTACTTGGTTAGAAGAGCGCTGTATAGTTGCTGTCGTAAATAATGACTCTTGGGGTGAACAATTGTGAATGATATTTCCCGTGGGATGTGCATTAATTAGTCTCGACAACAATGGAAGGATAACTTCAGTGTTAATTACATGAGAAGGCTAGATCATTCAGCAATCATTGAAACAGCAGATACCCACAATTTGCTCTGAACATAATTTACTACGTCCCTACATTCGAAAATGCGAGATCATACCATTAGAAAAGAAATTTTAATTTGAACATATACGACAAGAGTTTCGATGTGTTATATTCGCAGACACATAATCAGACATCTGAAATGTCATCCACTTGTCCTCATTTGTACCGAAAGTATCACTCTCGTAGCACTGCAATTTTTTTTGTGTGTGTTCGCCAGCACGAGTATCGCGATCTCAAATAACTTTGCGGAAATAATTAGACCGCGAGTGATGCCTCCCTGGAACAAGTTCGCTCAGCAACTGTCGCGCCTACGATTGTTATCGGAAGCAGATACCGCAGATGGGGGCAGGCCGGGTGGGGACTGCGGGCAACACGCCGCGCTCAAACCACAAAGTGCATGAGCGCCAAGCGCAGTTAGCCGGCAGCGGGGCGCAGCCCACACAGTAGGGGCGAGTCACGAAAAGCTGGCCAATAATTAAAAAAATAATTATTAAATGTCACAATATTTCATATTAAATATCATCGAATAGAAGCGCGGAATACGTATAATCGGTATAGACAATATAAAGTGTACTGAGATTTCACGAGCCAGTAAGATAATATAGTAGATTAGAGCTAAGTGAAATGAAACTATTGGAACGTTTAGTGATTGTTCTATTGGTACTATGGAAACAGCGCTTGTTTAGGAACAACTTATGAAAATTGAAAAAAATTTAGCTTGTGAACGGATATATCTGGGATTTTGGAATTTACTCGGCTTGTTTATAGTTATTTTGTGGATTACCAGATTTTACCATTTTTAGTACCTATGTCATATTGAAACCATAATTTTGTTTTTTTGGAATGTCACCTTCAGAATTGCAATCAGAAACCTTAAATACAGAAATTTTCGTTCAGCTTGTCCGAGATTGTTAAGGCAGTAGAGCCGTAGCGATCTCGGGCCGAAGGATGGCGGGTTCGAGTTCCGTCTCGGGCATGATTGTTGTGTTCGTCCTTTCACCCCTTATTATCACCATATAATGTCATCTTCAGGTACCATACCGTTACACGCAGTAGTGGTCGCTAATGACCTAGAAGTTGATGCGACCTTAAATAACAAAAAAAAAAAAAAAAAAAAAAAAAAAAAAAAAAAAAAAAAAAAAAAAAAAAGGGCGAGGTGTTGTAGATCCCAGTAAGATAAACAGCTCTCAAATAGCTTCACTAGGAAGATAGTTCCTGGATCATTGTGAGAGCGTTCAGAAATCAGTGAGCGCAGTTGAGAATAATTATACTGAATTCTGAACTTGAAAAAGCTTGATCCGCCGGTTCAGCCAATCACTGAAGCCGAAGAGGCGATAACCTCATGGACAGCGAAGGCACTGCATGGAAGGTACCCCATGCGTTGACGAAACCAGAAGTCGACATCTCTGCGTCGCACGCATGGCTCCAGCACGGGGATCTCTTTCCGGAGACAGAAGCCTTCATGATAGCTAGCCAAAACCAAGTAGTGCTGCAATAGTGGTCGCTAATGATCTAGATGTTGATGCGACCTTAAAAAAGAAAAAAAGGGTCATTCAAAATTCCATATGACGACCAGCCGTCCGTGCGTTGGCCCAGTGTGCGGCGGCGAGGAGGCCAATGAATTACATCGCGCGCCTCGCAGCAGTGGAGTGGCGCGAGCGCCGCCCGCGCAAGTCCGTGTGCGGCGACCTCGGCGAAAAGGCGCAGGGGAAGGGGGGAGGAGGAGAGTGTACGTGCGAAGGCGAGGGTGGGGGACACCGAGGTGACAAGGTCGAGAGGTCGGGGGAGGGGTTAGGCAGAGATGGATGTGGCGGAGTACGACCTGCGCTGCGTCGCAGGCGGAGAGGAGAGGCGGCTGAATGCGATGGAAACAGAGGCCGACGGGGGAGGTGAAACCGACAGCGGGACGGGGTCGCAGCCGGGAGGTGTTGGGCAGCCGTCGGCGCGGGAGACGCCACGGGGTAGTGCGTGGAGAGCGGCAGGAGATGCGATATGTGAGAAAGCGCGCGAGATGAACGCTCGGCGGAGGTAAAAGCGGCGAATGCGCCGGGGACTATTAGTTCTCCTCGAGAGGTGTAGGCAACGGATGGGAAGCGCGAGAGCGACTATGGAAGCAGCGATAATCGCGGATTGCGAAGGGCGCAATAGTTATTGTACCCCAGCAGGCTAATGCCGCCCGTGGAGGGCGGCGAGGCTGGGGAACAACGCGGGCGGGGGAGCGGGGCGAGGGCGACAGCATCGGCGGATGTTGCGAGCGCGGGCTGCGCGGGCGTGCGAGGGCGGCGCGGGCGGCGCGGGCGCCAGCCCCATTTGAAGTCGCAAAGCGTCGAGTTCCGCCCAATTCTCGCAGCGTCGCGCCGTCTCTCTCTCTCTCTCTCTCTCTCTCTCTCTCTCTCTCTCTCTCTCTCTCGCTGGGAGCGCCGCGGGGGCTTCGCTTTTCAATGCGCCCGGTCGCGTCCGATATTCACTTAGAGGCGGCCGGCCCCTGCCCCCGCCCCCGCTCCAGCCACTGCTCCGCCCCTGCCCCGGCTCCGGCCCCGGTCCCTGGCCCGCCGCGCCGCCCGATCGACCGGCCAGCGCCGCTCGGGGGAAATATAAACACGGAGGGAGGACGGCGACGGGGTCACCCCATGTGCCCGGCGACCCGGCCCGCGGACGCTTCGGCCGGGCCGTCCACCTCCAATGCTTGCGCCCCCTCCCCACCTGCTGTCTGCGATTTCGTCATTCCATTTATTTACATATTAATTAATTTATTTATTGGGTTTAGGTTCCCTTCAACTAGTAAGGTCATCGCGGTGCAGGGATGGCGATCTAATGAATCTTAATGATTGTAGTGAGGAGAATGATGAAGAAGGGATGGATTGAGGCAGGAGAAACTGAACGGTCCCTAGATATCTTAACAGGAGTTCGCTCGACCCCCAGAAATTCCTCAAAAAATGACTAGAAGTCGAACCCTTATCCAGCGGAGGAAAGTGAACCCGCTAGCCATCATGCCACAGTACCTCATCCTTTCATGATTGCCGCCATCGCCCGCAGTCCGCTTGGTCTGCAACGCGGCAGCCTCCATCCGCAGATCTCAACGTTATCGCCACCGCAGTTGCCTGAGCTTCCGCTCCTTGATTCTCCGGACGTCACCTTCTCCGCTTCCGCCGCTGTTTACGCATCCGCCCCATCTCCGGCTCCGCTTGCGTCGCCTCCTCCAGCGTTCGCTAGCGCCGTCTGTCGTCGCCACCCCGATTTACCCTCCGGCCCTCCCCGGCGCTGTAACGCACGCTCCCGTTCGGTCAGGGACTCCCGCTCCCACTGCATTACCCACCCTCGGCCCGCCCCCGCCCCCGCCCCTCCGGCCCAGTGCAAACCTCGGCGCCCGGCCTCTCCAGTTTCTACCGCGTCCCAACTTCCATCGGAACACCGTCCCCGGCCTCCGCCTCCTTCGCCACACGTGTCGCCTGTTACCCTCCGCCGGGCAGGTTTGCTCACCGGTTCCGCGCCGCACGTCGGATCAGCTCTCGTTTTCGGCGCTGGCTTAGCCCCCTCGCGTCGTCGCCCCGCGTCAGTTTGCCTTCTACTTTTCCGGAGATCCTCTATTTTCCCGTCCTCGGCGTTATCATTTTTGCAGGCCGCCACAGGCTCACCGCTGGCTTCACTTGGCTGGTCGCGACGATGTCGCATCTTCATACTGTTGCCTACTACATGCAGAAATCGCACGTCGCTTTGCCCGGGTTCAAGATATCTTTACTGACCAGGCACGAGGAGGGCGTTCACAAACATTTGGAAAAAAATCCATGTGGGTTCAGAGTCCTTAGGAGTTTTATTTTAAAACAGAGACAGGGATTTCATTTCATTCTGAACAACTTAATAAGTATAACAAATAATAATAGTAATAAGAAATATAGCAACAATGAAGGCATGAATGGTTGCATTCCATCTCTCCAATCGTGCAATTTGCGGGAGAAGAGTCTCGCTCAGTACGCCTTCGGTACATTCTAAGCCATTGCAAAGAACTTGCCGTTTCAATACTCTTGGATGATTTTACACAACAAGACACTTCTCACAAACTACGTTTTGCAGCAAAATATTGTTTGGGGACGTGCGCCAGCGCCCGGCATTCCTATTCCGTTATTACGTTATTACGTTTGTTCTTGTTGACACATTTTACAAAAAAAAATCTTGCTTTTCGGAGAATAAACTACAGTGATGAAAAGCCAAAATTAAAAGTCAACATCCACATCGGTTTGTGGTCAGATAAAAGCTTTTGCCGAGGGATAATTTTGTTTTATGTCGCAGCTCTCACATCTGAGAGGTTTACAGTGTAACAAAAACATACGTAGACACTTTAAGAAGTCATGCTAATCATTCAATTTAAATGCCTCTGAAGTTCAAGAATTTACTAAATCTTTATTTTGTATGAATGAACGTTGCCGTCTAGTAAGAGGAACAATTTTTCTACTCTTATATTCTGTACAATTCCATTAAGACATACATTAACCAATAATAATGAAATAAAAATAATGAAAAATAATATCACGGGTGTTTTGCAACTTACCGATAAATTTGGGGAATGAAAATTGAGCAAGTTTATTTGTAGGTAACACGAGGGCTGGTTGGCACTCAGGTTCCTAAATCGACCACGTACGAGTAGCATCGTGTCATCTGTCCTTTAGATCTAATAAAATTCTCGTAGACGTTCAGTACAACACAGTAAGATTAGTACAACGTCACTGAAATAGGGTTCTGAAACGTTTTTTAAAGCTTAGAGAATCGAATTTTTGTTGCTCATTATTTATCTTCTGTACTATTGAGAAGTAAATATTTTGCTTATGTCTTTTTAAGTTGAAACCTTCAACCAATCTCTTGATTTTTGTGTGACATTTTTTGTTTGTTTTGAGGTTCCTTTGCCACATCTACGACCAACTTTAAGCAAATATTATGTTAGGGATATGTTGGCACTTTTCAATTCGGATTCGTTATCACTGTCATTTAGCCTCATCCTGTCTGTCAATAATCTCCACAAAATGAAACTGTTCCAAAATTTTATGCACACTTAGTGAAAAATCTCTTAGTGGTACAGTTAAGAATATTTTCTTTCTTTTCTCAAAATTCTTGAGCTACAGAACTAAATTTGTTATGTAGTACTCATTGGGCAATTAATATACCTCTTTGTGAATAGATTCATAATGCATAGTGGCATAAAATGGTCAATTTTTAATGTGATTTATTTTAAATTGAAGTAAATTAATAATAGAGGTTAATTTTTTATCAATTTATTTCCAAACCCTGATTTTGTTCTAGTAGTGGCCGCTTGAATATTGCAAAATTTTCGTAGTGGTCAGATACTCGAGTCGATAATGGCTAAACGATATTCTACTCCCTAACCCTGCCTGAGACCTTAAGTGCCAAAAAGTACCAGTTCATATTACATTACTGCAATTCCAATTTTAGTAAGATGTTTTCAACTTATTCTTTAAGTGTAAAACATGGGTAAAATAAATTATCTTCGTTATCAACCTCGCCGATCAAGGAATAAGTCACAAGTTCTGCATATTTAAAGCCGCCATCGCCAGTGGAAAACATCCAATTTTCATTTTCTATTTTTTTTTCTAGAAGTGGCCACTACTGACAGGGGTCATTACTGCTAACGTTACCCTGCTACCTCACATTTTATTAAATAAACATTTGTGTCATTTCTCACATATTTTCAAGAACCAAACATATTTTTAAAAAACAACATTTTCATTGCATTAGTAATTAGGTGCTGTGCCATGGGTCTGTGATTGACCTAATGAATGTCAACGCAAAGGGTTCAAAGTGTAGGCTTTCCTGATATGACACGACCGGACAGCACATACTATAAGGCCGGCAAGTGGCGTTGTAATTGGCGACTGCAACCAACTGAATTGTAACTACACAAAATGGGTGGCCGGCGGCCACTTATAGCGTGAAGTACTTACATTTCGTGTAGTAGTAAAAGGTTACAAGTTTGTTTCTGCCGAGGCTGCAGTACTTGCCAGTTCGAGGCTGTTCTGCCAGATCAAACAATGGTAAAGTTGGTTGCATTGGTGTGAGTAAATAAAACATTGAAAATTATTCATTTTACATTGATTTATTACTCCGCACTATCACGAAAGTATTGTGCCAACAATCTACCCCACGCTACTTTTGAACTGACCCAGTGCCTGTGCCAATTCACCCCGCTAGCGTAGTATTGGGTTAGAACTACTTCATTTTAAGCATTTTACCGGCTCTTAAAAGTTGGATCGTCGAACATTTACGAATAAAACGAGTGGTAATTCACACAGTACGAAAATTTTTCTCATCTTTGTGTTGATACTTAACTCATATTTTTCTTAAAAACTGCATGACACAATTTAAGGATCTAAAATTGAAGGATAAATTGCATTGAGAAAGAAGAAATCTCGTTGAAGGTGTTGGTCAGGTTTGAAAGTAAAATTGAATATTTGCAATTTTCAAAATTTTAGAGGTTTTAAGAAAATTTAAGGTCTAATCAACAACGAACACTGTAGATGAACAATAGGGTTAACAGTATGAAGTGATATGGATATGGTGAGGGGTGAAAGAAAGAACCTAAATAAAACCATGCCCAAGGCGGGACTTGAACCCGCGATCGTTCAGCCGGAGGTCGCTACGGCACTACTGCGATATCGATCTCGGCCCTCCGGACGACAAAATGCCATTTTTATAAATGCACTTTTTTTATTTCAGCAAAAAATAAAGGACACATTTGCAGCCGTTTTTCAGAAACGTTCGAAAATATCACGGGGGTTTCCTACAACCCTTACGCCGTAAAATTAAAATATTTAAATGACATAGAAAACGGCGCAACGTGATATTACTCCTGATGCACTTATCAAGACTGAGCTCAAAATTTTCTTGTATGATGGAGGGGAAAATGGATGTGGATGCCCCACATCAATTAATCCATAAAGACATCCCGATTTCCGGGTTCAAATTTGCGAGTATCTCCTCACCATCTGAACGATTCTTAACTATAGTTGGAACAGCACTAGGCAACCTTATTCCTGACATGTGTGCTAAGGTACAGCTTTGAAAGAACTTGCAGAATTGATTTTACGACCAAAAATTCGAGACGGTAAATCTATATGGTAAAAGTAAACATAGTAACATAGAATAATAAATGTTTTTTTCATTGATACAATCAAACTAGTAATATCTGAACCGGATTTGTGTAACTCATTTAAAAACCATTCTCTAATATTCAAAGCACAAATAGTATTTGAGAGGACTATTTCGAGAACGAAGGAAAAATACACGTCGCTGCGATAACCTGAAAATGATGAAGTTAGAAGACTATAATGTGTCTGATTTGTGGAGACGGATGGATTTCATGAACTTATTTACACATAGTGAAATAACCTCTATCAAATAAAAAAGTAGCTTGTTTGACACTGAACTTTGTCAGTGCTTGCTGTCCAGCGTAAAGGTATTATTTCAGAAAGCAGTCATGCGTAATATCTAACGCGGAGCGAGGACGTAAGCGAGGAAACAGGAGCCATGAGGAGAAGGGTGGACGGACGGAAGGGGCGGGGGCGGGCCTGCCTGGGGGCTGCCTTGCCCGGTCGAGGCCGGCGCCCATGAATTCTGGCCTGTGTCCACCGCTACGGGCGGCGCTGTTGACAGCGTTCGATTCGAGGCGGCGAGCGAGGAGTGGCCTGGGACCGCGCCGCGCCGCGCCGGCGGTCCAGCCTCGTAACCGAGTGACCCGGCGCCGCCGCCGCTCCGCTCTGCTGCGGCCGACGCTGCGTTGCTCGCAGGTCACGTGCCGGCCCGCCCTTCATCCCGCCGCGCCCCCACTCCGCCCCGTCGGTTGCGACTGCCTTCGCGTTGCCACGCCCCCGTCGTCGCCATGCCCCTTCTTACCCTGCCTGTCTCTTCGCCGCGCCATCGCTCCTCCGCCGCACCCCGTATTTCGCCGTCTACCTCACTTTACTCCGCTCCGCCCCGCCAGCCCCGCGAACGCTCCTCCGACCCAAACACGTCTTTCGCCGTCTACCTCACTCCACTCCGCTCCGCCATCGCTCCTCCGCTGCCACATCACACCCTCGTCTTACGCCGTCCTACCTCACTCCACTCCCTCCGCCATCGCTTCTCCGCCCCACCCCCGTCTTACGCCGTCCTACCCTCTCCACTCCGCTTCGCTCTGCCCGCCCAGCCATCGCTCCTCCGCCTCATCCCCTCTTACGCCGTCCTACCTCACTCCGCTCCGCCCCGCCCCATCCCGCCATTGCTCCTCCACCCACCCCCGTCTTGCGCCGTCCTACCTCACTCCACTCCGCTCCGCCCCGCCCCGCCAACGCTCCTCCGCCCCACCCCCGCCTTATGTCGTCCAACCTCACACCACTCCGCTCCACCCGGATGCGCTCTGCCTCCTTCGCCTCTCCGCCCCCGCTTCGGAGCCTCATGTGGCGGTTCCCGCTCCGCCACAACCTCCCGCCTCTCGCCCTCGCTCTCGCCCATGAGCCACCGCTGCGCTCTCCCTCTCCGTCTTCCGCCGCGGCGCTCGCCCCCTTCCATGTCGCTTCTCCTCTGCCTTATTCGAGCGGGCAGGAGCTGCCCCTTCTCATAGCGCTCTGTTGCTTTTCCTTCGCAAGGTCTCGTCCTGGGTTACATCATACCGCATCAGCCGGTCAAATCTTATCTGAGTCCCCGGCTCTGTCAGTCCCATATCGCTGGCGGTCCCATCCCCTCTGCGTACGCCAGGCATGCTCTACTAATTAGATTCACTCCGTAATACGCTCTACACTTGAGTTGAGATACGCATCGCCCACACACCTTGGTTGTTGAACTGTTATCAACTCGGGGTACCCCCTCTACATACTATCTCACACACATCGAACATTAACATTTTAAAATGTTATTTGTTACATAATTTAGCACATCCTTCTCGCTTTCTGTGCCTCGTTCCTTTTGCACATTCCAGCTGTGCGTCCCTCCGTTGTCACTACTCTTCGTTTCACTCCCAACCTTTCGCCTTCTGTTCTGTCGCATCGCCTCCGCACGTCCCTGCTCTCACATTCCTTTGTGTCCTCATCTTCCGACTGCGTGCCGCTCTCCTGTTTCCTCGCAAGGCGTCGCGTTCCCGCTCCGCGCCGCCCCGCGCCGCCCTTCGCTGTGTGACCTCGCGCTCGGGCTGGTGCGGCGCGGGCGGGGCGGTGGGGGCAGATTTCCCGGCGGGCCACGCGGCCGCGGCCGGAGCGGAGCGGAGCGCGGCGGGGCGGGGCGTGGCGGGGCGGGGCGGAGAAGGGGTTGGGGCGCGCGGAGGGCGGGCCGGAGGTTAAGTGAGGGGAGGTGTGGGCGACGTGACAGCGAGGGGCCCCAGAGGAGCCCTGCGACCGAGGGGCCGCCGCCGGGGCCCCTGGAGGACGGAGGCAGCGGGGGCGGGGGCGGAGGAATGGGACGGCGCTGGGAATTGCCATGGGCGCACGGCGGAGGAGAACAGCGAGGCGGAGAGCCATTAAAAACAAACAATTAGGCGAGGAGTGTGAATAATGAAAGGGAGGAGAGGAAGACCAAATCCTGTAAACGAGGGAGGAGACCAACAAAAAATTGAACAACAGAACCTGTGTTGTTGGAGTGAAGTGGACTAGATAGAGTATAAAAACAACACAAGATACGAATTGGAAGATAAGAATCACGAAATCTACGAAATCTACGAAAAAGCAGTAGTTTTATATTTTGAAAACAGAGGGGAAGTTGTATTAGTGTGCATGATGTTGTGGAATGAGAATTCACAATATGTAAACTGGACCAACATCTAAGTAAATGAAATGTAAAGCGTAGTATAAAAATCGAACACATAATTTTACTGAAAAAATATTAGTTTAATGATGATAATGACAATTTTTAGACTGCAGAATTAATATTAAACGGATTATCCGAATAGCTAAACTGCGCTCCGTGAAGTCACAAAATGAAGTCACAAAATGAAGTCACAAAAGTTAAGCAGTTCGAGAAATCGCCGGTTCCTGGTTGGGTGACCGTCTAGGAACCCCGGGATCTAACGGTGACGAGCCCTTGGCCGAAGGGATAAAAGGCAATAATTGACTACGACGATGACTGACTAGATTAAAGAGGAATACTCCAAGCGCTCCACGCCAGTACATGGTTATGTAAGAACGTTGTTACGAATTTTAACAGAAATTAAAAAAACATATTTATGGAAAAAGAATCGTCGTGTCGAGAGAAGAAAAAAGGTTTAACGACATATTTGAACTACGCATCTATTATTCAGAAATTGAAATCAATTGAATTTGAAACGAACCCGAAAATGTTTGAATTTCGATATCTATAATTACTTTTAATGCACGAAACCTGGTCTTGGAAACATGAGGTAACGAATACCTTTTACTACTACGTAATGTGTGTAATCACAGCACCCTTTCAATTACAGTCTTGAGATTCGTGTACGTGGGAAACGCTACGATTACGTTCTGCGTGTAGAGCATAATGGGATGAGATAACACTATCAACGTTACGCTCCAGCTTTCTCATCTCGAGAAGCTCAAGTAGCTCATTGAACGTTAGAGCCGATGACACTGACGCTGACTTTGCAGACGATGGAGAATTATGGAACAATCAAGTTTCTGTGAGGATAGGAATTAAGGTCTCCAATCACAGGCCTTCCACCAGGGTCTCCCATTCCTCGACGGCAGCTGTTACATCGCCGCAAATCCTGGAGCGTCGGAGCGCAGCCCGGGGGCTCCTGTCCTTCCAGCCCTGCGTCCGGTTTGATTGATTGATTGGTGATTCCAGGCGCGTTAACTGCTAAGGTCAATAGTCCCGTAAGTATAGTGCGGTGTTGCTCCTGTAAGTGTTATTGCGAGAGGAAGCGGTGATCGTGATGGCGAGATCCCGAGCCGACCTACATGTGGGCTCTCCGGGTTTTCCCCAATCAGGCATTTCCCACCAGTGAGGCACCACCCCAATCTGGAAAAACTCTATGCTCCTGACGTGTGTGGCATTATAGTTCATGTGAGAATAAGTGCGCGTAAGGAAGCGTCGAGGATAGGACAAGAAACAGGAAGAAAAGCTCTCGCGCATTTCGTGGCCCGTTTGCTAGGATACTGCTCCTGTATGCACCTGGTGGAAAACTCCCGAGAGCTGCCGACCGCTAGAATTCGCCTCCACGCAGCAACTGAATTCTACCTCGCTATGTTGCTGGTGTCGAAAACACTGCCACCGTCGCGACTCAAACCCTGTATCCTCCCGGTCAGTCACCAATTGATGCCCTGAGCCACCTACTCCGGAGCCTGTGTTCGGTTCTCTTCAGCCTGAATATTAGTGTTTGAAGAGGAAATGAAGAGGGGTGCACAGTACGGAGATGTATAAGGCAAGAGTCGACAGGCAAGAGCGATGATCGTATGAGGGGAGGGGAGGGAGGGGGGAGGGAGGGGAGGGGCGGGGCGCGGCGCCAGGGCGAAGCGCTGCCAAGCCGGAACTGCGCCTCGCGTGGGGGCGGGGAGAGGTCGGGGATGCGAACGTTTGTCGGCGACGTTCGCTGTAACCATTCGTAGCCGCGCGTTAAACCGATCGGCCTGCAGCCCTCGCAAGAGTCGAATGACGAGAAATGGCAATTTCGCTCTCTATGGACTCGGCGGATTCAGGCACTGCTGCTTTGTCCGCGCTGAGATTAATTGGGTTTGACATTTCGAGCGAGATTCACGTGATGCTTGATGAATTGCAGTAATTGTAATAACGATCATGAACTTGTCACAAAAGGAATCGCTGAGTAAACTACTTCAGAATCTTGCCGCCTGCGGCTGTTCTTCTTAACTCAAAGCAATTGAATGCAAACCGATTAAAAAAGACAAACCTTTAATTCCAAAATCCTCAATCAGAAAGATAATGAAATTTCAATCACTTAATAATTGCAATAATTTCTTTTTTTTTATCAAATAGTGAAAACATGTAACATTGTCATTCTCGATAGGTGTCTTAAGAAACGATTTTGAAATGAGAATAATTCAATTCTCCGCAACAACTGTCATATCAGATATTATTAGCCCTAATATAGCCACAACTGACCTCGGATTTTGTGAATCACAAAGGCTATCCTCTCTCCAACCGATCACAAGAGCCAGGTCATTACGTGAATCATCGCATTTTAAACTAATAGGTCATTGTAAAATCACAACAACCAAATAAGAGCAATTAAATTAATGACATTTAAAACTATTTTTAATTATTGTTTCACATTTCACGTTAGTATAGTTAACTTTCTGCTTATTGTTTACTAAATAAAAATAAGTAATATAACGTTAGGTTTCTACTCATTTTTCCGAATAATAAAAAATAAAAGTCGGAGAAATAATGATTTAGAAGACAGATAGAAGAGTTAGAGAATGGTAGCTAAATATCGCGACAGAAACAAAAGGGGAAGAGAGAGGGAGAAGTGACTCTGCCTGTCTCTTACACATAGAACGCCCGAGCGAAGGATGAGAGAGAATACTCATGATAAAGATTGTAAACGGCGGGAACGGAAGATATCGGATGATCAGAATTCATTCGATGAATTCGAGGAAGAGAGAGATGAGATAGATAGATAGATAGATAGATAGATAGATAGAAGAGAGAGAGAGAGAGAGAGAGAGAGAGAAGGAGAGTGATAGGAGGAGAGAGATAGAAAAGAGAGTTAGAAAGAGAGATAGAAAAGAGAAGATGGAGAGATAGAGAAAGAAGAGATAGAGAGAGATAGAGAGAGAGGGGGAGAGGTGTACAGAAAGAGAAGGCAAAAGGAGAGTAAAAGCAAGACAGGGGCGAGTGATGAGAGAGGCCTGAAGAGAGAGTAACAAGGAGATTAAGCCATATCAACCCCCGGATGACCGCTCCTCTCGTCTCGTCAACAGATCGATGCGAGTCACGGCCATTAAGTGGGATTACTTCGGCAAGCAACCCCCGCGCACCACGGCAGGCGCGGGGCGAAGCGATCATTTTGCAGGGCCGTTGAGAGCCGCCGGCGCGACGGCCGTGCCACCCCCGCACGCGGTTGCGGTCGGCCCAGCTGCGCTCTGCACGATGCGGTCAGCGCCGCCCCAGCCGCCGCCGCCCGCCATCGACCGCCTCGGGAAGTGGGGGCGGCCGGAGCCCGACACGCGCGGGGGGGGGGGGGGCGGTGCACAGGCCGCGAGAAGACGCACTCGGATGGGGGGGGGGGAGACGCTGAGAAATTGAGCCCCATACAAGAGTTGAAAGTGGAAGCAGCTGGAGCGGGCGCGGAATTTAAATATTCCAAGAGTTTAATATTCCACGAGGACACATCTTGCAAAAAATATATTCAAGAACATTATAAATGAAGTTCCAATGCAGTTGCAAGCCGGCATGGGTGGCAAAGTGGCTTGGAGTAAAGGAGAAGACTAAGGGGTGGCTCCCGCGTTGGGCATGAGTGTTTTCACAAAAGTGATAGGGGTGGTTTGGTTTGTTATTACTCCGTTTTTCATATCTCAACCATCACCCCACTCGTAATCACTTATCTCGAAATCATTCACCCCTCACGATCACTCCTACCAGTCCTACTACCTATCTATCCTACTACCTATCTATCCAGCGTGATGCAGTGGAAAACCACCCATGTGATCATCTAGGCTCTCGTCTAGACCAGTTATAAATAAACAAAGCTTGTTTAACGGTATGTTGTTAAAATAACACTACTAAAAGGGCAGAGGAAATTTCAATAACATGATACACATAATACAGGCATACCATTAAAATAGCGTGTATAATAGTGCTGTGAAACTATAACTACGATAGTAGAGTGCTTTTGTTGAAAATTGCATTATTTAGACGGCTGTTTCTATGACATTTTTATTTCCTATTGTCATTTAAGAACAAATGACTATTAAATCATATTTCGTGGATAATGATTGTTTCTGACGTACGGCTGTATGTTTTAGTAAACTTTTTACTGAAAATCAATACATCCTTTGTTGAAGAACTGGTTTACAAACAATATATCTTCTACAGACTTTAAATATTACCATTAAGGTCACTGCCCGTGTTTCCGCCAATATTATATACGTCCCAGGTCTTCCTTCTCTTCGGGCCTCACGTTCCTTTCCTTGCAATATAGATCCACTCCTGGAGAAAGAAGGAGGAAATAAGAGACGGAGAAAGAACAAGACTGAGAAGCAAAGGGTCCAGGAGCCAAGAAAGGGAAAGAAGAAACTCTGGAGGCAGGGGAATGCGGCCAAAGAAACTGTATTGTGCGAGCTGTGTGAGAAATAGGATCTCATATAGGAGTTGAAAGTGGTAGCAACGCAGCCCTTTATTCCAGAGGAGAAAAAATCTTGCCCCCGATACGTTATCTACCGCGCCATTACTTTCCTTTTAAATCAACCAAGGTGGTTCGCGTAATTCAGAAAGTTTGGTGTATGCGTTTGCAAAGTGCGTAGCATCAATTAGTGGGAAGTAATGCAGAACGCTGTAAATGGGCCAGATAAGGACTTAGGAGGCTCAAATTAACGAAGGGCTTTAGAACCAACACGAAAACACAACGAAAAGTTTCTAAAGGAACAAGCAGCACCAGTCGCAATATGCCAGAAGATAACTCTTGGCATATTTTAATGTTGAGAAAGGTTTTTCGAGTTAGGATTACCCCCAATTTTCTCAGAACAATGAAACCGTCTCAGCGAAGTAACTTTATATGTATAAACGCGTGTAGGTGTTATTCCGAACAACATTATTCTTGAAAATTCTCCTAGAAAATGCCTAAATATTTATAATTTTGTCTTGTTTTGTCATCAAAAGGGTTCTTTCTGAACTCACAAATATTTGTTTGTATGAAAATGATGTTGAACAAAAGCCAAAAGAGGGAAATATGCGAGAAGACAAATATAAGCTACAAGCAGATAAGGCGGGGTCGGGAAAGGCCACAGCTCACGTCTGCGACCGACCTCCCCCTGACAGTCGGTCCGCGTACTCCATCGCGTCTCATCGCGAGTTCTTTTTCGCTCGCCGCTGGACAGGATTCAACTGGCTGTCAGGGAACTCGGACGAGACTGCATTGGGATGGCGCATGCGGCGAAGGGGGTCAGCTCCGCCGCAGTCCCCTCCCCTCGCTCCGCAAGGAGTCGCCCACGCCCACGCCCACTCGCCCGCGCTCGCCCTCCCGCTTGACGCCCACTCGCCCGCCTGCTCCTCCGCCACGCGCCCTCCCGCCCACCAGCTCTCCCGGCCCACTGCTCTCATTCGCCCGCTCTCGCTCAGCTCGCCTGCTCGCCTGCTCTCGCCTGCTCTCGCCTGCTCTCGCTTGCTCTCCCGCCTGCCTCTCCGCCTGCTCTCGCCTGCTCCCGCCTGCTCTCGCCTGCTCTCGCCTGCTCTCGCCTGCTCTCGCCTGCTCCTCGCGCTGCTCCTCGCCTGCTCTCGCCTGCTCTCGCCGTCTCTCGCCTGCTCTCGCCTGCTCTCGCCTGCTCTCGCCTGCTCTCGCCTGCTCTCGCCTACTCTCGTCTGCGCTCGCCTGCTCTCGCCCGCTCGCCTGCTCTCGCCTGCTCGCCTGCTCTCGCCTGCTCTCGCCTGCTCGCCTGCTCGCCTGCTCGCCTGCTCGCCTGTTCGCCCGCTCTCGCCCGATCTCGCCCGCTCTCGCACGCTCTCGCACGCTCTTGCCTGCTCTCGCCGGCTCTCGCCCGCTCTCCGGCTTGACCGCTCGTTCGCTTGCTGCCCGCTGTCGTCCGTGTCTACAAGATGGTTTTTAGCGGCTGTTTCGTTACATTGGACTCACCCGTCCAATCTTTACCTCTTCCGCTCATTCAGATCGTGATGATGCCCCCCATCACTTCTCTAGTCTTGGTTTCTTACCTACCTTGCAATGTAAACCTCCGACCCAACACACTTGCACTCTCATCTCTCCCACTTTTATCACATTCGCCATACCATTAACCGTGGCTGGGCCGGATTTACCTACGAGCAAATCAAGCAGTTGCTTAGGGGCCCCCATTTACCAGGGGCCCCGCGTTTCGAAAATTACGCATACCATATTTTTTTGTCTGTGAAATAATTGTTAATCAAGTAATCTACTGTGTAACAAAATGAACAATTTCAAACTATTTGTTAAAAATATTTATTACATGTTAAATTAGTCTAATATTAACTATACTTTATTTCCTTTACTTATAACTGAATATGTAAATTTTTTATGCAAACCTCAAAATTTTTCATGCTCAAATTAACAGCTATGGGGGCCCTCAGGACAAAAGAGGAGGCCTATATAGACCAAATAGAAATTTATGTCTGAAATTTCTATAAAAAATTATTAGTTTTCATTTGTATCTGTACAGAAAGTTCTTGTACTATAATACATTTTTTATTTAATAAAGATGGAGCTATTTTTTCGGGGGGGCCCAACTCAATTTTGTGCTTGGGGCCCCGCACTACTTAAAACCGGCCCTGAACCATGGCATCTGCCACCTCCTTGTTCGCAATTCGAATCGCAGTATAATTCATCGCCAGTATTTCACACTCCCTCCGATGCGCCTTTTGTTATCTCTCTGCTTTTCACGTTCGCCGCCCGTGCTTCACTCCATTCCTTCCTTTTAGTGTTCGGGAGTTGCCTCTGCAACTGTTCTATTTCCATCACTGTCTTCCTCTGACACATCTACGTTCTTCTCATGTTCTATCTTTACCGCTTCCATTTTCTCTGTTGCCCTCATTACTGCCAGCCTCTAACTGAAAGCAACTTCAGAGACAGAGTAAAATTTCCAGCGTTTTGTGCTGACTGCACTCTCTCTCTCTCTCTCTCTCTCTCTTTCTCTCTCTCTCTCTCTCTCCGCCGTCCCTTCCCTGCAACAGTTTTACTTTTCTTTGTGATTTTACAGCAACTACTTTCTACACCTTCTACTTTCGCTTTCGTTCTTAGGTTTCAAGCGCGCTGTGTTCCGACTGTGACCGCTCGCAACCCTTCCCCTTCCCCTTCCCAACCTTCTCCCAGGATTCTTTACTTCGACCTCCGCGCTAGAGAATTAACAGAATCCACGTCGACAGTCACAAATAACCCTCCCCTCTACCCAGTGCCAACACACGATAAGCAAACTCAACTTCCACGGCCAACTACGTCACACGCAACTTCCACGTCAAACAACTTCATCCTCCATATAATTTCACTGGTCTATTCTGCGACCTCTTTGACGAGTACAACGGCCACCTTTGGTTTTCCATTGCATCACGCTGGATAGATAGGTAGTAGGACTGGTAGGAGTGATCGTGAGGGGTGAATGATTACGAGAGAAGTGATTACGAGTGGGTGATGGTTGAGATTTAAAACACGGAGTAATGCTCATGCCCTATGCTAGCACCACCCCTCAGTCTTCTACTTTACTCCAATCCTCTCTGCTACCCATGAAGACTTACAACTGGATTAGAACTTCATATATATTGCATTCTTGGCTATTCGGTATGAGTCGCGTCTGCTCAGCAGCAACTATACTGCTGCTCAGCAGTATAGCTTTGAAGAACGCCACAGCAAGATGGCCGAAACGTCAGTACAACTGACCGAGACGCGGCTCATCCCGGATAGCCAAGAATGCATTGACTCCGGCCGCGGAAGCCTACGAACCCCTTCATTTATAATGTTATTGTGTATATTTTGATATGTTCTCATGGAATATTAAACTCTTCGAATATTTAAATTCCGTGCTCGTTCCATGTGATTCCCCTTTCATAGCCACCTTTCAACCCTTCGATGCTTCTCCGCGCTGCGTTTTGCGTCCTTCCTGCGGGGACCTCCTCGCCACCGCGCCTCTGCGCTCGCAGACTGCTCCGTTTTATCTCCAGCGCCCGGCCTGCTGCGTCAGCACAGGGCGAAGCGCGAACTATGAGCGGTGGTACCCGACTTGGAGAACAAATATTCAACAATTTTTACGCGAGAGCAGAAAAACTTTGGACTCTTTTTGCTGGTTTTCTTTCTGGGGTGTTTTAATTGCCGAGCATGTTTTTTTTGTTTGAAAGTGAGAAGGCGTAAGCACTAGATTGTTGAAAATGTTAGTTTGCGTTTCCGTCGTTCGAGGACAAAGCGTTCTCTAAAATGTTTAGACGTCAGTTTCGCATTATAAATTCTAATAATCCCAGAATGCATATAATTTTATTTAGAAATCTTATCAGACACGTATTCAATTTTTTTAATTGAAAAATGCATACTATATTGTGTTCGATATCGTAAAATGTATCTTTACAGAAATTTCCAAATGGAGAACGTTGCAGTAAAATACTATCAGATATATGACTTGTGAAATGAAGCAGCTCGATTGTGTCAGTAATATTTCGCAATATACTTGGACTCTGATTCACGTGGACACTACTATAAACGTTACTACATAATATATGCGAAACTTCGACATCCTACCTGCAATTCGTTACTTACGGACAAGTTGCCAAGGCAATCAGAAAGGAGATAATACGATAAATGCCGAAATTGCATACCTATGAACACTGCATGAAACACACCTGCTTTGTATGTGACCCGTTCATTATTATGCTTCCTGTGACATCGCAGGACTTAAACTGAATTAAGTTCAGAAGGTAATGGTATGAGCAATTATCCGTAAATGCTATGCGGCGCCTGCTAATGCAACACACATTGATCCAAGCATCCATCAACTGAGCCGTAACCTCCAAAGAAACACTTCATCACAGAGGATATAAACTATTGATATACTCGTAGACTAGAATTCCTAGCCAACAAACCTTGAGTAAATATTAAGTTCTGAGGATTAATCAAATTGGTTGTAGAAGATTTTAAGAAAGACGAATGATGATTAGTTTGATATCTGGTAGAATCAATACCCAAGAACAACCATGCATCTATTGTTTTACAGCTTGAATAAAATCCATTAACGTTATGGCGTCGCTCCGGATAGCCCAGATCGCTAAGGCAACAAAGGCGTGGCAATAGAGGCGTGGTAATCTCAGATCGACGAATCGCGGGGTCGTATCCTTCCTTGGGCATGGATGTATTTGTGATCGTCATTGTATCACTTCTGTAAAGAAGGATTAATAATTCCCTGCGCGAACAGGAGACCCTTGCCCTTAATTGGCTGTGCAGATGGCGGCAAATCAGATATGCCTAAGAAATAAGTTTGAATCTGATATATAACCCTGATGCTATTACTATTACCACGCAGTTTTTTTTTAATTCTAGTAGTGGGGCTGAACACGCAACGTGTACACTACACAGCAGTTTGCTTGGCTACAGTCAATGATTTCTTCATAATAGTAAGTTTAAAACATTAGAATGAGAGAAAATGTAAATGACTCAGAGCAAACATTTCTAGAATTATTAAGGTTATGTGATGGAAGATAACTCATTAACTAAATTGACAAAATTTTAATTGTCATTTTTATTGAATTCCATTAGATGACGTAACTCAAGGAAACCGTTGCAACTCCGGGCAGAGATCTTATAAAATATCGTGGCGGAGAAAAATGTAATGGTAATGAAACAAAACGAGATAAATCATAGAAGAGAAATTTACAATAAGAACAATTACGTACAAAAACCACCGTCGCGGAAAAATCATGAAGGCTTGAAAACAATATGATTGAAAATAGTATTATTGATTTATTTTATATTCATACTAGGAAATGGAAAATGCAAGTAAGAGTATGTGATTGTAAGACATTTATACGTTTTAGTTTAGAAACAGTTATGTGGAAATATTACCACCCTTAATTGACTTGTACAATTTTGACCTCTCCCAAACGATTAAAGATGACGAATGCACTAAACATGGATAGCAAAGCGAATTATTATTTTTACAATTGGAATGAAATATTATTTAATTTTCAAGCATCACCATTACCTTCGACATGAGCAGGTAATGACGATACTATATATCACAAACTCGTGTTTTCTGCGTTCTATTTTATATAGTGCGATATTGGTTCTTATGAAACGAAGTATAAATATATATTCCTGAGAGGGTAAACAAACGATGTAATCCATGAAGCGTGACATTGGTAGAAGACAAAAGAAATTAAACAACACAACAAAAATGTACAGTGAAAACGTAAAAATGATAGTAACATATGCAAAATTCATATACTAGGTATTGTAACTAAATCTTTAAATACTGAGTGTTTGGTACTGTCTCTAGAACAGCCGGGAGTTTCGAAGAGCTCCCGTAAACAAAACATTACCTTCGCGGGTGTGTCTGGGCAACATCGACTTTTCCAGTCACACGATCTCTGTTCCCCAATGTACTCGGCTAGCTCCGCGGCCACCATGCCGCCGTCGCCACCGCTGCCATCGCTTTCTCCTCCACCACAGCCAACGCCTCCATCACTACCGCCGCTGCCACCGCCACTGCCGCTGCGAAGCTCGGTAATTGCGTCCCGAGGCGACGCGGCGGCGGCGACGCGGCGGCGGCGACGCGGCGGCGGCGGCGGCAGTGGCAGCGGTGGCTGGCCGGCGGCGGCCGGCGGTATATTTCCGCGAATCTACTCGCGGCGTGTTTGCGGACGGCAAAAACAGCCCCCGCGCGGGGGATGCGGGAAGACGCGGCGGAGCGGAGAGTTGCGGGATGGCGGGAGCTCTATTGGGGGCCGGAGGGTCTCAGGTGGAATGAGATGAAACACAACAAACACAAAAAAAAAGGAAACAGAGGAAACGGTATAAAGGTTGACAAACATAAGACAGAAAGGAAAGTGCTCGATTCGAGGACTGTGCTCTGAGGAGAAGTAAGAGAGCATACAAAAATAAAATAGAATGAATGAAATGGGAGGAAGCGCTGGAGGCAATAAAAATCTTAGTAAATAAGTAGTAATAAGGATCGAATGAGAGGAAAAATTCAAAAGGATGAAAGCCAGACGAGCTATGTAAGCGTGAAATATGAAAATTACCGTGAGAATGTGAACGAGAGAGAGCGTGAGAGAGTGAGAGTGTTAAAGACGGAGGGGGGGGAAACAACCCCGACAACTTATCATAAACTTTGCACAAAAAATTAAAAGAAAGAAAAAAAGAGAATTAACATTATGCTTACTGCAATGTCCAAACATGCTCTACAGCTGCGCACACTGACAATATCAATGCGACTATTTGCTTCTAAGCAAAACCATAATGTCGGTAAATCTGGAATATCGAACTCCGTACGTTCAGAGGAAATTCATGAAGGCGGAAACGAAAACCGACGCGACGAGAGGCAGCGAGCGTGGCGAAACGAAGAGCAATGGGTGGAGGCTTGGCCGGGCCAGGGGCGGGGCGAAACCGCCGGGCGGCAGCAGGGGCGGCGAGATGAACGAACTCGCGCAACTCGGAGCCTCAGCGGCCACCGCGTTCGGCGGGCGGGCGGGCGGGGCGGGCGCGCGTGGGGCGGGACGCGGCGCGCCGACGCGGGCGAGCGGCGGCGGGGCGGCGGCGGGCGCGGGCGGACGCGGGACGGGCGAGGCCAGTGGAGAGAGCGGAAGCGTGGGGGGGCGGCGGGGCGGGCCCGGCGGTGGACCGCAAAGCGGGCAGGAGACGGTGAGGGTCGCAGGTGGATTGGGCATACGAGTTGGACCAGTAAGGTGTGTCAAGGTGCCGTGTTGGGGTGTTCAGGATGAGAAATGACAGCTGGCTGGGCGTGCTAAAGAGCGAAACATTGATGAGGTGGTTGAGGGGGAGACCTTGAAAGAAATACTGAATTTCGATGGTGGGCAGAAGATGGTGGGAACTGGGCGTACGTCAGAAGATGCGAGGGAAGCCGAGGAGAGCGGGGATTAGGGCGCGAAGTGAACAGACTGCGGGGAGAGAGGCTCTGCTGGACCAAGTTTGCGGGGAGAAGGCGTGACCATATGTACTGGAGTACGGTGGCGGGAGTGTGAGAGGAGGAGTGGGCGCAAGGCCTAGGGGCCAGGAGATCGCGGTGGCGTGGCGATGCGTAGCAGAGCGTTCTCTGGTGAGAGGGCAGCACCGGAAGGCGCGGCGTTATGCGCGAGGAGAAGGGTGGCGGTGGGGTCGGGGGCGTGCGGCGCGACGCGACGGAGGAGTCGGGCGGCGGCCAAGCGGGCGCTGCGCGAGGCGTGGTGGGTGAGGGGCCGGCGCGGCTGGGCGGGCGGGGCAGGGCGCATGGCGTGCTGCCGTGGCGGCGCGGGGCGCGGGCGCGGGGCCGTGGCGTGCGCTGACGGGAACGTGGTGTCGTGGGGCGCGCGATCCTTGGGAAGGGCCGTGGAGGGGCGCGCGGGACGTTGGGAGGGTTGGCGGGGCCGGCGCGGCGGAGTTGACGTGGGCCGCGGGCGTGGCGGGGATTGGCAGATTGTTGTTCCGTGCAGGGGCTGCGGGGCCGAGGCGTCGGACATGCGCGGGGCGCGGTCGCGTGGCGAGGGCAGAAGTGGCGACGAGGGTCGGGCGAACGCGGGATCGCGGTCAGCCGGGGCTCCTGTGCCCGGCGGTCCGCCCCGGGGGCGCGCCGCGCGCCACCGCAGCTAACCGCAGACCTTCAGACCGCCCCAGGGGCGCTCATCATAACACCATCATCGCCCGACGCAACGGCTGCGACCCCGCGCCACGCGCGCACGCGCCCTCTGCCGCTCTGGCCAGGAAATTTATTAATCACTCGAGGAGCCGAGCGCGGGCACGGACTTAATAAAACCCGACGCAAACACAAGAAACTCCTGGACGCCACTCACTCATAACAGAGTCTTCCGAAAAGACATCGATTTGCCCATTTCCGCTACGTGAACCTTTCACTATGCTGAGCAACTAGAATTTTGAATTATCACCTAGAGGGCCGAAGTAGCTAACACAAGAAACTATTCTTAATCTGGAGTTTTAGATTAAAAATTTTTCGTGATACTATACAATACACTAAATAGGGATAATCTCAACGAGTTTGTCTTACTATTCTTCTAAAAAATTATTCAAACATTTGAGGAGAATTATCGTCACCATGAGGTCGCATCGAAAAACAACCACTCTCCCATACAATTTCCTCTCAGTTTGTGTCTAGAATTCAGCTTTCTCATTACGATTCGTCGAATCAGGATCCATCCTTATAATTTCTTGCAATGCGAGATTGAAAAATTTCTCAGTATTTTTTTAGATTTGCTGGTCTTCTATCTTTGGAGATCACACGGTCTACAAATAACGAATCTGGCTCTACGTTGACACCTGTAACAGTGGATTTCTACATTATTATATTTTTTCAGGGTTTTGAAATACTCGCGTATACAATTTTATTCCCAATGGTGTTAACCAAACAAATAAACACATTTGGGCTTCCTCATGTGGCCTGTGGGTAGAAAAAAGTTATTAGTACTTCACTCCAACTCTTGTTTGGGTTGCCTAACCTTACAGTCTAATTATGTACGAGCCCGACTTGTTTCATATTCATACAACCACATTCTATTTAGGTTACTGTAGAACACAAGTCCGAAGTTTCTTGTAGATTACGTTATGTTTCGTTAACGTTTTGAGCGCAATTTTATTATTTCCCGATTTGCTTCATTTCCTTCAGTGGCATTCATTCTCGAATCTCTTTTTTTCATTTTACGGGCATTTTCCCTCGGAGCAACTAAGAAGCTTTCTCGCCCTTTCCGGGCTGTATCCTTGCTCCAGGTTGATCTACGCCTCGGAGCTCTGACTATTGGCTCGTATAGGCTGTCGCCAATACGTTAGGATCCGCGTGGTTACCCGTAAACTGGATTATTTGGGGCCGGGCTTCCGCCGTCCGCCCCGCGCGCCGCCTTCCGCGTCCCCGCTCCCGCTCGCCCGCACCGCTCGCATCCGACTTCGCCGGCCACTCTCGACACCGGCGCCGAGGGCCCACGCGACGCGACGCGGCGGCGGGCGCACCGGCACCATTAGCGGTGGCGCACGGGCGTATTGTGCATATTTCATGAGATTCCCGATGCGACATAATTGAATTCGCGGATCGCCGCGGCGTGCGCAATTTCCCTGAATTACAATTCCTGAAGAGCAGCAGCCCCGAAGCTATGGATCGTTATTCGCGCCGGCTTGTGCCGGAGCAATATGGCGGGTGCGGGGGGTTGGGGCGGTCGGGGGGGGGGAGCGTGGGCGTCAGCAACAGGGCCAGTCGGTGAGAGGTCAGGGCACCATCCGCGGTGACGCGTTGGCCTCAAAGTGGCGCCCGAACGGTGCGCGCCGCTGTGGGATTGGCGCGACTGCAGCAGGGACAATAACCGCGCGGCTGCGCTTGGGGGAACGGCGTCGGACGTGTTGGGCGTATTGAATCGGCGTCCGCGCGCCACGAGAACGAAGTGGCTGAACTGACGGCGCGGACGACGGTTGAAAAGTCAGGTGAAGGGCTGGTTGAAGTGTAACGCGTGGGAGTGCAGGAAATCGAGGATGGCTAGAGGCTCGCTGTGGTGGGAGATGCTCTATGTATTACGAAGGACGATGCACATGATGCAGTGAATTGGCGAAATAATGTCGAAAAAATTACGTTTAGTGGAAGGAAGGCGAAGGGGAACCAGAGTGTGTCGTGCAGCTGATGCATTAGATCGCTGCCGGTAACGGGCAAGCCAAGCAAATTTGGAGAGTGGATCGCATCCTAATTCATTAACGGAAGCGAAGTGTTTTGAAGAGTAGGGCAATATAACCAGACAGGAGAAATGATGAAAAAGGATGTGAAAGAAGAGAAACGTGAGACAATACTTAATCGAGATTATTGAAAAGGATTTGGGTTGCCATATATGGATGGGACATGTGTTTCACTAAAGTACCAGGTCATTCAAAGATTGTGAAGTGCAAGACATTGCTTTATTGGTGGTGATGATGATGATGAAGATGATGATAGATTTTCAAGGCCCAGTATATAAAGCATCGTCTACCTCCTAGCACTTTAACGAAAACATATTATTACAATATTGAAACATTAAAGTAAGAAAAGGAAAACCAGTATTTACGTCTGCAAGAGCAACGTAAGGAACCCCACCGACAAAACCCATAACGCGGTTAGGAAAACCCAGCAAAACCTGCCTGAGGATGGCGGCTTCGGGGCTGAAACCGAGGAAACGACGGCGGCCGAGGCGGCCAAGGCGCGGCAAGCGGAGGATATACTGAATTGAATTGAATTGAATTGAATTGTTGCCTTATTGTACGCGGCGAGACTCAGGCCATGAGGCCTGCTCTTCCTCTGACCACGCAAATTTCGCTACGTTCCTTTCACCAACTAGCAGAGAAAGGAGGTATTTCTTGGGCGGAAAACAGGCGATTTGAATTTAGCTCATAATAACAGTCATTTAGGCTTGGGGATCTTGTACATGGAAGTATATCTACTAACATGGGACAGCCGGCTTTACTTCCCCTCCGAAGGAAGGCGTACGAAAGATTTTTTCGTTCTCCACGGCTTCGATCGGGTTTGAACCCGCTAACTTGGGTACAACAGTCCGGTACGCGTGGATAGGGGAGGGGGCGGGACGAGATGGGGAGCGGCCGAGGCGGAGGATGCGGCAGGCTGTGCAGGAGGAAGTTGTGAGGACGGCGGGCCGCTTTGTATCGAAGCGGAGGACCGCTGTCCTCTGTCCTCCGTCCGCCGCTGGCACTTAGCGGGGAACAACCATTCCCGGCGCGCAGTCACGTGTCGACCCTTTGCTTTTATCGCGTTTAGGGCTGAAGTTTGCCGCGCGCCCCACTCGCGCCCGCGGAGTGCTCTGATGCCACATAACTGCCCCCCGCCCCGCCCCGCCCCGTTCTCTCTCGGCTCGTTGCCCGACTCGGCGCTGTACTGATGCGCGCGCTGCATGCGGAATAGACGCAATTATTTTGCTGTTCCGAATATTGTACTCGACGCTAATTACGTGAAAATGTTACAATAAATTTGCGCGTGATATAAATATAATTTACTGTAAGTTGATCTCACTCGGTTCCGAGAGCTCGTTGGTTACCGTGAAATAAATACGCTGTTTTTGTCAATTTGAATGAAAATAATGGTCTCCTGGCGTTGCCAATTTCCCTTTTGGGTGAGTATACGTTTTTGTATGATCAATATATCATATGCTGTAAGCTATGTATCATTTCTGACGTGTGGCATGGCATTCGAACCCAAAAAACTGTCGAAGTGCAATAGGTCGCAAAGCAAAAACTTGGTTGGTAAAAGCGTATCTTTCGAAAAGAAAAAAAAGAAAGAAATATATTTAGATATCTGCAATGCCTGATTGCAAATTAATGGATTGCCGTGTTAAATTTTTTCAGTGTATTTTAATACGCGTCACTTAGAACCTTTTCCATATTTTCTAATGTTTTGCGTTGAATATATTTAGAAATTATATATGCTAATTTGTTAGTATGTAGTAGTGAGCGTCACAAAGTAAGAAATAGATTATCCGGCGTTGATCAGAACATTTTTCATTCCCATAACAATATAGATAAATATATATTCTAGTGAGATTTTTATTTAAGAAAATCTTGTAAAGTTTTTGTTTTGATTAAAATATAGTCAAATTTTCTTATTCAATCATTCAAAAAGAGAGCAATGGTTTTATTTAAAAGATCTACTCTAGGCTTGAAGACAGACTAAAAATGTTATTATTTGCTTCTTGTAAAAGAAGCAAATGTTATATAACCAAAAGTTTTGAACTCTCATTAAACACTCGGAAGGCGTTAATTTCAAGCAAAGTGAAATCTTCCTTTGAAGTTCCCAGAAACGTTTCCAATTGTCTTTTACGACTTGTTAAATATTAAGCGAGGTGCGAATGAACCTGCGACGGAGAGGGAGTGATTGATCGACTAATTTTGACCTTCCACTAATTAGTCTCTAGTTCAATGTTTAGTGCTCTCTAATTAGTGGATTACGTAATGTTAGTCGAATGAATGGGAGCGAAACGGCGAGAATTTGTGAAGCCCCCAATTAACGATCAGGGACCTGTCGATACAGTAAACCCCCGTAACTAGCACCGCGTAACAGTGAAAACAACGTCATCAGCTACCCTTGGAATATTTAAAGTCCGGATTTTACAAGCGATGGCACTTAAGCTGTGAAATAACAACCATAGAAATGAGTTGATTTTGAAATTAATTACATGTGTTTCATTTGAAGGCCCTCCAGAACGGTACAGTAAACAAATTTCGAAGTGTAAATTATGAAGAGAATTGAGAATAATAAACAACCTACATTAGATAAATCATTAGCTATTAAGTTCAAATTATTATCAAAACATTGGTCACCTCGACCGACCATCGAATCCTGGAGCTCATCAATCTTTGGTCACCGGCTCACCGCTCATCGAATTCGAGTCTCCTGAAAGCAATATAGTGATAACTGAATAGAGGTATATGACTAATTTTTTAATCAAAGGTTTATCTTTTAATTCTAATAGTCAGTAAAAGCATCCTCTCCTATACCATTTGAGAAGTATAGATGTATTTTGCGGCTCTCATACGCAATCAATCTTGAAATGAGGTCTCTGAAGAAAGATAATTTCACGGAGACTTGACGAATTTCACTTGAACGTTAAAAATATGAAGTAGTTGTTAAAAAAAAGTATCTCAATATTCATATCACATGGAACCCAAAACACCGAGGCAGCATTGTTGAAATCTATATAATTATATAACTCAACAACGAAGGGTTGTAAGGCCTTAAAACTTCAACAACCTTTTTCCCTAATGGGAAAATGGAAGGATAGGGAAGAGGGAGGTGTTGAACATGTGAGAGTTTACGCAGGGGTATGCTAGTTGATGTGATATATATGACTAGTATTTTCCTAGAGGAAAAGCTATTAATCGATGTTTTTATCCACTAATATTACTAGTGATTGTAACAGAAAAGGATGAATTTGTGTCACATTAACTGTTATAAAATAACGTTCCTCGCCTTTTATGTCATTTGTAAGTAATTGTATATTTTATGATTGTTCCCACGCGCTGAGTTCAGTGCGCCCAAACGAGCATCACTAAGAGCCCTTCGTAATACAATTTTGCGAGCGCTGTGCTTGTGGGAGCGTGTGGCGAGCGTTGCGGGTTGCGTTGCGCAGGAGGGCTACGAGTGCCAGTGCTGCCCGGGCTTCGTGGGGCCGCACTGCGAGGAGCGCGACGCCTGCTTCCCGTCGCCCTGCCGCAACCACGGCATCTGCGTCGACCTCTCGCAGGGCCACGAGGGCGCCACCTACCAGTGCCTCTGCCCCTACGGTGAGTACTGACACGTGGCCGAGAAACTGGCCGTTTGGCGAATGAAGCATCTCCTAGACACGCAATATTTATGCTCGGAAGATTTTTAAAGTGTACTAACAGAGCTAAATTGCCACAATTTATGTATGGTTGCATTCTTGGCTATCCGGAACTGGCCGCGGCTCGGTCAATTGTACTGATGTTTCAGCCATCTTGCTGTGGCCTTCTTCAGACCTGTACTTCTATGAACAGCAGTATAGCTCTGAAGAAGGCCATAGCAAAATGGCCGAAACGTCAGTGCAATTGACCGAGATGCAGCTCATCCCGGAGAGCCAAGAATGCATTGACTCCGGCCGCGGAAGCCTACAAACGCATATTTATGTATGGTTGTTCATTTAAGCGCAATGATAAAATTAATTATAATATATGATATAAATAAGGTAGTGAAGATACTTTTTTTCGTACCCTTTTATAAAACTAGCAATCACCTTATTTATATTTAGCTAAAAAATGAAAATGGTGTAATTAATTAATTTCATTCACAATTGGTTGGACCAACAAAATTCCCAACTATTTAAAACATTTTGAAGAAAAATGCATTAGATTTACATAATGTATCTTCATATGCACACTTTGTTTTGAGACAATAACTTACATATTCCAATTTTATACATTCCTTCTCTTCTCTATGTATTTTAAAATTCACTGATCTCGTTTTTATATCTTTTATAAGAAACGCTTAATTTCATATCTGCATTCTTTTCAACTTACCAAGTTTTAATCGAAATTATGATGAAAGTTCGTTCTTTCTGGGCAACGGGTTGCTTCTTTCATTTTTATGCATTTTAATATTTTCGTTCTACCGCTGAAGTTTAGATTTTACCTTTAAATTCTTTCTAGCCGATCAGGCAGGGATTTATGCTAAATATTGTTATTTATAAAAAGTAGCATCATATGCTAAAGAGTATGCCATCTCAATCACTTATTAGCGTTCTGTGATACATATTATTACTATTATTTACATTTATTTATCATATCATAACATATTATCACTATTAAATATGTGATACATACAATTTTCTGAGTCTTCTTTAGTTTTTCTTATTTTTTTGTAAGGATTCTATGATGGTTTTCTTTTGTGTCCAGCGTTTTTACCATCAAACATATTGAAGGTATCCTTAGCATAATAAAAGTTATAAAAGAAGAGAAGAAGATGAAGCATCAAAACGTTTAAATATATTTTAGAATACGCATAAAATACAAATGTTTATTAAATCTATTTTTTATTTTAATATTATCATCCAGATTGATAATATCAGTGAAATTAATGTATTATATATATTTATTTCTATATATATATATATATATTATATATATATATATATATATATATATATATATATATATATTCATTTAAAATTTAAAATTAGGAGGAACTTTACATCTTAAACCGCAGGACTTCTAAAACCTTACCTGCGCAGGTAAGGCTCCCTACACGATCAACAGCCGCTGCAGAGCCTCCTACACGGTGCAGCTTTACGTCCGTCGCATTTCAATGCACAATCGATCCCAGGGGGATCAATGTAAGCTATCAACGCCGGGAAAAGCAAGACGGCATTGGTTTTTGCGGAATTCCTTCCCTAGTCCGTCAAAAACGGTGACGAAAGAAGTCTGAAGGGAGACGCCGCGAAACGCCGGAGATTTCGTGGGTCCCTCGGGGTTTCGTGGATTTCGAAACACTGAACGCTTAGTCATGAAAGTTTCATGAAACAAAGTTTTCTTAAACTTGCTGGAAGGTTCAAATTTTCATCCCGGTAGGATGAAATTACATTTTGCATGAATATGTAAACGCGTTTCTGACAATATCTCGCTAAATTCTTCACAGGGTCGGAAAAGACATTACGGAAAATTCCAAAGAAAATTAAAACCCACATTTTGTATTTTAAGAGTATTCTTTTGTAGACTATGAGATATAGAAAACGATGCGCATTTTTGATCTCAATTAAAAAAAATTGAACGTTAAGAATACATTTTAAATTTTGCAATCCGTTAGAAAATATATGTTGTTTTATTTGATACTTTTAAATGACGTTTTAATAACAAGGATTACGAAAGTGTCCGTTTTCTGCTACTGAAAAAAATGAAACTAGCCAGATAAAGTGTATTATCTATAATAATATAATAGGTCATTGCAACATTTCATTTGATCCCTTAAACGATCCTTTGTCTACCATGAAAAGTGGGCGTTAGCGTTCTGGCATTAACAATCGCCTCTCAGTGGTTCCCGGAGAACCTAATGGTAGTTATTAGTAAACCCCAGAATAAATTGCAATGAAATTGAAAAAAAATGAAAATAAGGACGAATGAGACAAGTTTTTAGAAATATGGTACAATTATTTACTGCAAGTTCGTGGTGAAAGTTTTTTAATTTTGAGGAATGGCAAGTGCACAAGTACTTTGAGCATTTTCTGTACTTGCTTCTGTTTTTTGAAGAACTAGTTCAACATTTTGTGTGTACTTCGAATTGCTCAAATGTTATCCACATCGACAAATATTAAAAAATTGCAACGTATTTATGGGCAGTGCTGACAGAGAACGCCGCGGTTTCCCCGAAGTGATAGCATATGGGGACGGTTTATAATATTTTTGTAAACATCCGATGATGTTGAAGACGAAACTATCACTGGCAGTTAAGAATGATTCTAGCAATAAAAGTGAAACAATGACTTATTACGTCAAATACAAACAAAGGTAGAGAGTAAAAGCGATGCAGGTTCTCATCGCCCCCCCCCGCCCCCCCCAAATTGTAAGTGACTGTTACAGACTTATGGCTGATTCTATCTGCCATCACTGTACAACCTCAAGAGGAGTGTTGCTCTAAATACACATTACGTGGGTACATGAAAGGGCTTCTCTCCCATCAGCCAAAGACTTTGCAATCGCAATTACTACCTTCGTCTTTTCCGAGTTGCCAGACGGCAGGTTACGACGGCTATAAGTTACTCGATGTTTGATGTCAACATAACTGACGGCAGAAAACAGTTTGCCTACGACTAGAGATGTACGCCAGGTCTGAATAGTTCAGAAACTAACCTCTAACATACCTTTGAATTATTTTTGAAAGCAATGTTTTTTAGGTGAAACGTGAATTAAAATGTGAATAATATTCATAAAGTATCTGTACAATTAAACCATTATAGAAACGTCCCAGGTTTTCTCACATACTTATTTTACCCTGCACGTTGAACGTTAATTTTTATATAGTTGTGAATGACGATATATATTAGTTGTTTATTAGTGTACATATTAATTGAATTTCTAAACAATTACGTCACGATTGCGTAATTTCCGAATTACAATAATATGAACCATGTGTCATGTTATTTGTTCTCTTACTCTTTAATTTTCTATGTATTTTTTAATAGTGCTCGCTTGCAATATTCAACGAAGTTTTCATTACATTTGTTTCCAGGAAAAAATGAAGTAAACAATGTTTGTTGTTTTTGTTAAGTATTCTAAGAACAAAAAGGAGAGAATTATTTTAATAATTGAAAAACTGACGAGATAGTAACAAAGGGTCTCTGCTCTTAAATTTTCTCATCCGCATCTATTTTAATGATAACCGGCGAGAAAAAAGATACCAACTTCGTCACAGAGTTGGCATCATATTTTGCTCATGATTCACGGCAATATTTTCTCTCTGTAATTGGAATACGATGCGAGCTCCGCTTTCAAAAAAGGAGACGCGTTCTGCCCTTTACTTGTGACGCGGTAACGTTCTGTTATGTTCGGGGAAATGGAAAACCTCCTAAAAATCTGGATTTGAAACGCAGAACGATGTAGGGGAACCACGAATAACGTCTTCCTTCGAATGTTTATGTTTATTGCGTTGCCGTATTGCGTCGTTAATCGTTGTTAAGTCTTAGTTGTGTTTACTTTATCCTATTGATTGATTGACTAGTATTTCCGAGCTAAGGTCATTTTCCCGTAAGTTTAGTGCGAGTTGTTAACGTGGGAGGTGACAGTGATCTTTGCCCACTGAATGGCGAGATCGAGTACCAAATATACAGGTCGGCTTGCTTCAACCAGAGGAGTCGGACGCTAGAATTCTTCTCCTGCTGAACTCGACCTCACCACGAAGGTAGAGCCGAAATTCTTGCGACCTTGGGAACTCCAATCATAGCCCCCCCCCCCCCGTCCAGGGGCATGGCATTGACTTAAGGCGATGCCCTGAGCCACCTCAGCCGGTGCATTCTCTAATGCTTCTGTTGCTTTCCTTTCTGCCCTAGCACTTCCCCTTTGTCTTAGTTTCAATATTCCCCCACTTCGTCGCAACTTTAATTTCGTTTATCCGTCTTCCCTCCGTCCCCGAGGAGGCAGCTTCTCACAAGGATTGGCCGGGCATACGAGTTCACCCCCCATTTCCGGAGAAAATTGGAAAAAGTTGGCGAGTTCCTGCTATGAGGGGAAAACTTGATAAAATGGCGACGTGAGAAAAATGCTATATTTCTGAAGTGGATGATACCAAACGAGGGGACTCCCCGGGTCGCAAAGGGAATCTGGTCAGTTGCAGGGAGAATTGTGTGCAATAGGAATGTTAAATGTCATATAACGGACTCATGGTATTTAAAGCTCAACTCGTACTTGAAAAAAATATAATTCTACAATGTAACAATAGGGCTATTAGAGCTATTTTCATTCTCGTACTATGGCACACACAAACTTACTGTCACATTTTTGTAAATATTTAACATAAAAATATGCATTTTAATGTAGTGAAGAATGTACTTATAATAGTAAAACTCATTTTAAAATCAACCACTAACTCAATTGGTCTAAATGATTTCCATACAAAATATTAGTGTAGTAGTAACTTATAGAAATTCTGTTTTTGTAAATTTAATATTGGATACAAATTAATTACACATTAATTATGCGTGTTTAATGAAACTAATAACTGATAATTGGCTTGTTTAGTCGCTGAACCAAATTTAATACTACAAAGAGAGGAAAACGACAGAGAGAGAGAGAGAGAGAGAGAGAGAGAGGGAGAGGGAGAAGGAGAGGGAGGATAGATGAACAAGGGGCAAGAGTTTTTGTGCATTATAGTGCGCACTCTTATGGCGATAACCGTCCACTCACAGAGTGGAAAAGTACTTGAAGCCGTATAAGATCAATGTCGAGTTAAACGTTAAGTTTCTTAGCCTTTTTTGTTCTGTATTTTTATCCATATATCCTTCAAATGTGACAGATTCATTTTACACTGAAATGAGACCCATGTAGCTTGTAAAAGCCTGAGAATAGTAACTAAGAGAGTTTCTCAGACATCGTTGTGTGGCTGGGATTGCCAGTGTGCCATTAGCTGAGGCTTCCGGTTGGTAAAATCGAGCTACGGATTTTATGAAGCCAAACGGACTCATTCAGCAAGGTCGCGTGAGCATTCGCATTTAGACGCGCATGCGCATGGAACCTCAGTCAAAAGTAATAGAAACATAGAGGTAAGAGCTTTCGCACACAGAGAATAAATGCAAGAATTAGAAAAATGTTTTAAGCTGTATATTCGTAAGAAATAGGGCTATTTCCATTCACGTACTATGGCACACACACAAACTTACAAACAGTCACATTTGTGTAATTCAATAATTCATTTAATCAGCCTTTAAGACGACAGGTTCGAGGAAATTATTTTCTTAATATACGCTTTATTTACAATAATACTTCTTCAATTTGGTTACATGTACGTATATTGAGGTTTCCTGTATTATAATAAAACATTAATAACCACATTTCAATCATTTATTTTCCGAGAGTTCTCAAGTATGTCCTTTTGCATATTTTTTAAATCCAGTGGAATGTTTCCATGTTTCAGTTTGTCTTCTTTTTTTATTCTTAGTTCCATATTTTCATGATCGACTAAGAAGAAAAAGCCCTGAGTCGAACGCCTCGAGAGAAAGCTATAAATACACTCTATATCTCAAAGGAAGAGCTTTTTATAAAATACGATGTAGGTGTTCACATTTATTTAGATACAAATCATTTTAGAAATGTATTCTTTTGATAAAGGTTTTGTTCTTATACCTATTAACTTTCAAATACAGCTAGCGATTGTATTAACGGTTCTTTCAACTCCCCGAGGTTTAAGACGAGATGCTTCCAAGTCAATTCCGGAACTTTTACTTTACGTTCCCCTAAAAGATTTTCAACTCCAGGTAGCAAAAGATCACCTTTCTTGCTCTGCTTTAAGTAAAAATCAAGATATTTCCATCCGAATAACAAGTTTATTATTCATAGATCGTCAACAAAATCTTCATTTTTACGTCACAATGATATGTGTTTCCAGATTTTCAGACAAGAGCAACGTACATTATCACAATAATCTATTTTTCTTACAGGGAATATTTATGTACAGGTTGTCTCAAAATCAAGTGTTTCAAACCTCTTGGCCAGGTAGATGCGTAAAAAATTTTTGTCAATGAACATAAGTGTGAAATTGAATATAACAGAGTTATATGCGATTTACATGTGACATTTGCCCCTGATTTCTAGGCAACCTCGTATACATAGGTGTTCGTCAGGTCCATGAAATCTCAACTGCACCAGAACGTGATCTGCCGAACATTGTGCGTGTAGGGTACCTTAAAAGTCAGGAGCACACGCCACGTGTATAGATGCATGTAAGTCCGTCACATGAAATTTCCCACTCCACGTTCATTGTCAAAGAGTGATAATTTTCGGCCCCTACACTTGTCCTAGGAGTTCGGAATGTTTATTTTAAGACGCCCACTACAGTTTACACACGTTGGTGCAGACCTCGGCGGTTTCCGTCCCGCCCAGTCAGCGCCCGATTGCCCTCTCAGCGGCCGTCGCCGGGCAAGCGCGCTGAGCGGGGCGTGCGTGTGTGCGCAGGGTTCACGGGCAAGCGGTGCGAGCGCGAGGCGGACCCGTGCTCGTCGTCGCCCTGCCTCAACGGCGGCTCGTGCGCGCGCAACGGCTCCCGCTTTGCGTGCGCGTGCGGCCCGGGCTTCGCCGGCGCCACCTGCCAGCACAACCTCAACGAGTGCGAGTCCAGCCCCTGCCGCCACGGCATCTGCGTCGACGAGGACGGCGGCTACCGCTGCTTCTGCCGGCCCGGTAAGCCACTCTTGCGAATACGTTGGAGAAACCCTTTCTGCAAAACGTTTTCACTCAAAATGTGTACCTAAATTGTGATGAGGGCGATAGTAATGGACGAGAAACAAAGCATATGCCTCAAAGTCCTCCTCTTTTACTGGTGAGGTGACTACAGTAGTAGTTTGCTTTATTTTTTAAGGTCGCTTTTTAACCACTTTTGACCATTGTGATTGCTTTAATTGAAGGAGGACTGTATGAACAACACTTACGGACAACACGAACACACACAAGCATTTATATTCGAGGCGGGATTAGAACCCACGACCCTTTGAGCCGGGCAGCTACGCCCCTCCAGCCTTAGCGAACTCGGCTCTACAGGCCGCATGGTTTTACTTTTGTTTTCTACTGTACGATCGATTAATTTGTGTTTCCTTGCTATAGCCCTTAGCCACTTTAATGAAGAGCATGTTAGATCCAGGGAGGTGGCGATATGTCTTCCCCAGCTAGAACATGAAATCCGGCACCGACTTAGACGTTGACGTCACAGCATATCTCCGCCAGCGGGGCATCGTCCCAACTGAGTCGAGCTCTAAGCTTCACCTCCCCTTCTTAAGAGAGTAGTGAATGGGAGTGTGTGTGGGGGGATGAGGAGAGAGGAGAGCACAAGAATCAGGAAAAGAGATCGCGCGCGGTACGTTGCCCGGTTTTAAGGTCTGCTCCAGCATTTCCGTGATTTTCATTGGAGACACCAAGTAACACATCAGCGTAGAAGGACGTATTAAGGATTTCTTCCTTATTACCCTAATTACACAGGCACACAAAAAACGTTGTCAGACGCAGAGACTTGACATCTCTCAATGAATGACGACGCAGGGTTTGTTTCTCAAGGAATGAATCCGAATAAGAAGCCAAAATTGCACCACCACCTTCTAGCTTTTTATCATGAAAAACAAAACACAGAGAAATGTACAATATAATATTTCACGACGGTTTTTCACGATTTAAAAATACTGGAGGGTGGTGGCGCAATTTTGACTTCAAATAACGGATTCAGCGTGACGACATACATAGAGAAACCTGAGTCAAGGCTTTGGGTAAGACAATTACTTTTTGTGTGCCTGTGTTATTGATGATGATAACTTTTATACATGTCAATATAATACTTTTCGAAACAAATATCAAACTAACAGAAACCCTTTTTGAGAGTTCCTGATAGTTATATCCTTTAGGGGAGCTGTCCACATAACTGATCAATGGCGAATCACTACTATCCTCTCAGCGCCTACTTACTGAGCCTTGTAGTAGTTTCTATTTGTTTTAGTGATATTTTTATTTCTTTTATTTTAGTTTCTTATTGATGAAGTTATAAACAGATAATAAAAACATAAAACTTGTCTTCCAAGTGTTAGCGGTAAAATAGAACCTTTTTATTTTTTAACTTTTATTATTTCCAAATTTGTAGAGGAATTTGTTCACAATATAATTGCACTCGTACTGTCTCAATTCAACAGGACTCGTGCAAACATATAGCGTTTTGTAAATTATTATTTTAAAAATGAAAATATCTTTGTACTTGGAGTTACGTTCGGACGGCTATCTCCTGATATATGCGTTTAAGCACTATATACCATGTAAAGTGAATGAACAAATATTGTAATATTGCTGTGCGTTGAGATTAAATTTTATAGAAAATCAAATGCAGTAAAACTCATTCCAAGTGGAATCTCAAGGGACGAGTATTTTTTCCACGTTAGACTTTATTCCGTTCAATACGATGTTCTTCTGTAGATTTTACATTTGCCAGGACTGTGGTTGAAATTCACATAGGGCAGTTTTCTACGTTTCACACGATCCACGTTCAGCAAGATTGACTGTAGTCACCGGAATTTTATCATGGAGGTTAATTTACACTTCTATTTCTTGAATTTAATTTTACATTGGTTTCGACTCCCTGCTCTTTCTAACTATCCATGCTAGGGAGTAAGGGTCTTCAGAAAAACTAAATTTTCAAAATGTCATGTTCCTACCCTCTCAATCTTGGTTTGAATTATTAACTTGGAGTACAATGCACGAAGGAGCTAACAATATATTTAATCTTTCCAATATCACAAATTCGTCATTAAAATTACTAATTTGTATTAACAAACATTCTAGGTCATAGCGCTCTCGTAACTGCAAAAACAAGAAACACTGAAATCATGATATGTTAGAGACGAACTCCAATTTATCATGTTTCTTTCCTGAACTTAAGGACATATTTTTTCGCGACAATAAGAGATATATGATTAATAAAGGCGCTTATATAATTTATTGTATGTATATTTAATATTTTAATATATGAATTTAATTTAACATTTGTCTTCTCTCGTTTAATGAAAAACTGGGTATTGCAACCCACTGATATGTTCTGCGTATGCTCAGATGCACTTACAGATGCGCTTACAGATGCGCTCTGGGCCTGAAACGATCTTACTGCCATTCGCCCTGAATGCGCAACCGAGATAAGGAGAGAGCTGTTTTTAAAGACTTAATTACTCTACTTCAGAGGCATTTGAGGCTCAGAGGGAACTAAGTGGAGTAATCCTGACGACTCTCGTTCAGAGTTAATGAACAATAAATATTCATAGAAATTTCAATAATTTCCCATTAGTCGACCTCAACAGAAGTGTAAACACTGATGATGATTATTTCTATATTTAATGATGCGCGATGGTAACTAAATGGACACTGCACTACGGCTTCAATAATACATTTCTATTTGTCTCTCAATTAAAACCAATACATATTTTGCAAACAACTGACAGAAATGACGGAATATTAACAACTCGTGTGAAACAAAATTGCATAAAATATTCTTAATTTTGAATAGCAACATTAAGCTAATAGGAGTTTCTCTCGTCTACGAGTTGGAACCTTACAACACTTCAATGTTCGAAAACAAAATGAAGATTTCATATATCTCCAATATTTAATTAGATTTGCAAGTAGTTAAAGTACAAATAGAATCTTTCTGTTGTTATAAGCAAACATTTATAGGTTTGGGAGATTAATTTCTTGTTCCTTCCTGTACAACATGCCTGTATTCATCTAAGGTAATTATTTCAGTAATTATTTAGTATCATTAAGGTATCGTAATTTCGAGTGCATTAATAAAGAGTTATATTTCATGACTATTAGTTCTGGCTGTTCGATTTATATGTGAAATTCGTCCATTATTGATTTATCGATGCGCTGGCAACAGCGCGCTGCAGTGAAAGCCGCTTCCGCCATCGCCGCTGACTGTGGATCGTATTTCTTTTCGCGAATAGGCCAGCTTGGACCACACGTGCATGCACCCTGCATTTACCGGTGCTCAGTACCATTATATCGGTGGCAGGTGCATGCAATTTTTATCTGAGGATCAGCATTTTAGCTCGATCCGATTTTTAGCCATATTCGAATTTTTATCGATCACAAACCTGGGGGGTATGGAAGATAAAATGATGATGATAATGAGGAGTGAAAGGACAACACACACACACACACACACACAGTCATACACAACACCACCATGCCCGAGACGCGACTCGAACTTGCGATTTTCGGGTCCGAGACCGCTAGGTCACTACTGCTTTAGCGATCTCGGCCTATTAATCGTATTTTTTTTAATTGTTTCGCGAATCGGCAATCATAGGGCCACGCGATACGTGCATCCCACCGGAACTCAGACTTCATTATCGGGATAGGTGGGTAAGTTGCTTTTTCTCTGGGAGGGAATCAGCATTTTTATACCTAGGGTTGTAAGCCCTGGGAGATGGGATGAAATGATAATAATGATGATGAAATAGACACACACAACACAATCATGCCCGACGCGGGACTCGAACCCGCTATATTCTGGTCCGAGACCTCTATGGCACTACTGCCTTAGCGATCTCGGCCATCGGATCGGCTCATATTCGTTGGATCACATTATTTATAAACTTATTTTCTACTTTCTCGCATACTGCTTATGCAGTGTATTTTAATGTTAAAATATCCATCGAATATGTTCGTGATTACATACACTGACGTCAGTGCAGAAATATATTTTCATTTCAACTTTTGAATAAAAACATTTAGAGTTCGTTGATTTACGCAATAAAGTGATATTTGAAGTGTAAGAAATGCAGAAATTGTGACATAATATAACAGTGATATAACATAACATAACGGTTAAAAATTATAATATATCAAGTAAGTATCTATTATTGTGGCACCTCTAGTTTCGTTGTGTTAACAGGCAAGAAATATGATTTAATTGTGAATTATTTTGAGTCATAGTAACTTAAGTAGGTTCAGTAACTTCGGTAGTTACCATGCAATTATTGAAATTATAGTTTAATTTATTGGTTGCATGTAAAGATAAGTATTATTTACAAATTTTAATGGACAAAATATTTATTCGGATGATTGAATTTCAGTGCATTCCACGATGAAATAAAGTAATATAATATTTAGAGTTTATAATATTAAGCTTTATTGCACGAGTAACATGTTTTGAAAACGAGCGACAATAGGACGAGTTGTCAAATTTATACGAATGCAATAAAGCAACGTTACAAATGAGTTGCATATGCTATTTTTGGTATATCAGCTTTTTACATTTATAAGAGGATAAAACTTAATTTTGCGATACAACTTTCGTACGAAGTCACAGGTATTTCATATCTGTGTGAGAAATGGTGGTTGGCTGTTCCCGCTACCCCCCCCCCCGCAATTCCTCGCGATTGGCTGATTGATGGCACAATTATTCGTGGCGTAAATGCTAATACTCCAGCATTTCTGCCGTAAATTGCTGTTTTATGAACGATTTCGTTTGACAGAAAAGGCCCTTTATAGTGCTGGTATACAAAAAATTAAACATTCTGAAGCACACCGAAATTATAGACTAAGGTCAATCAGGTCATTCTTGAAGTTTGATATAAATTATTATTTATAACTTAAACGATTTATTCTTTTCTATACACTTTTACATTATTTGGTTTCTTTTTTAATTGTAATTGCAGCCCCCATTGCTTTTCAGAGTATACTTACGCAGCACTAATGAAAATTATTTGTAAAACGTCCGCCTTAGCACACTTGCGATTCAAGGCAAATATGGATAAACTCGCATCGTTCTTCAGGACTCAATCAGGTATTTCCACTCTAGATATAAGTCTGAGAACTCTATACCAATGCGGTCAATAGATAGACGCCGTCGGCAGCCACGCTAGTGCAAAGCATCGCCTTCGGGGACGAAAGCAGGGCTGAGCTGACGATAAGGAAAAAGCGACGAGCATGTAGCTCGCGTGCCAGACACACATTTCGCGAGGCCTCGCGCCCGAATCCGAACACAGAGGGCTTAAATGGTTTCCGTCTTCCCCAGAAGCGCGACTGAGTGAGTCTTAACAAAAACGCGCCGGGGCCCGCCCGCAACCATTTCTTCTCGACTCCAACTCTGATTACCCTGCCCCGATGCCGTTTCCTGATCTCGTTATCGTGGGACGTGCTGCGGGTTCATCCCAGCTGGCCGTGGCTCTCATGAGGAGCGAGATTTCTCCAACAATAACTGGGAGAAATTCCTGTGCACTATTACCCTCATGGAAATCATAGGGAAGCACGAAACATTTGTAGATAGAAATTGAGGTTTTTCACTCAGCTTAATTTACAAGAATCAATTAACTGAATTCCCCAAAATTCCATTATTGAAGGATTATTAAAACACACGTAATTAAGAATGTATGAATTATTGCAACAGAACCTATTTCTGTTTCTGAAGGGAATTATGGCACCGCGGCGATAAATTTTAATATTATCGTCATCATCAATTTTTATAAGAGACGATAAAATACACATTTATACAAAATGAACCGTCAGTAGGAACTCTCATTCATTACACATATTTTCACATTAAAGCAGGGTATGCACGTTTCATCGTGGATAAATGAATTCAATAACATTCTACTGAATTTCGTTTTGTTACAATTACGTCACACATCTCCTACATAGGAATTCTGATGCAGTAATTAGAGTCACTATGATTTGATAGAGTTGTTTGGAATACATCTAGTAATTATGAGCGTAAACAAAACGAATTTTGTAACCCGTCCCTATTCATAAAGGCCGAATAACGATTCTCTTTTGTACGATATCAGAATTTACTTCAATCAGGGAGCAAAAAGTTGAAAATGAATTCCAAACACGTAAATCGAGAACAAAGCTGAACACCGCGAGCTGAACATCACGTGAGTTTCATTCTGAAACAAACCAACACAGAAAAACTATTTGGGTGCATTATTCAGTTTTCGTTCTGTCAATATCATGGATACAAAAGTACAATGAAGCGAAACAAATTCCAAAGGAAAATTGGCCAGCGTACTGTTGGGCAATTGTTTAAAATTCACAAGCAGTCGTACCAATTTTGCATGAGCATTTTAGAGGATATTATCACCATAGTGTCGCACGACTTGGATCCCGCTTCCTTCCCAGTCTTTTACAGCCAAGTTTCCCGCGTTCACGAGGGGAATCATTTTTATTTTATAGCTTTCCTCAGAGCTACGTAAAGGTCAAAACGTACGCAACACAACGGCACGCATACAATGCGCACGTAGATAGGAAACAGCCCGCTTTTTTTTATAGCGGGTGGGCGGGCGGCGCGCGGGCGCCGATGGCGGGGGAATAAGCGTCGGGGCGGAGAGGGCCGAGTGCGCAGAAGGTCGTCGCGAGGGGGAGCGGCGGAGCAGAAGAGCGCTCGTTGGCGCGCCCCCGATTTGCATCGCAACGACGCCGCAGCGCACGTCGCGCGCTTCCTTCCGCCCCTCCCCTCCCCT
>BOPP01000014.1:6644015-6705453 GCA_017312745.1 Gryllus bimaculatus | reverse complement strand
CCCTCGCACTCTGGTATACTCCAGCTTCCTTGCGGGGATGCCTTCGATCTTGCTACCTACCTTTATCTCTTCGGCGGCGCTTTGGCGCACGAGCGCTTCGGGCCCTCGGAGCAACTGCCGCGCCGCCCGCGCTCCCCGCTCCACTTCCATATGCCTCCGCGCAGGCGGTGCCTTCATCTTCCCGGCCGCTCCGTCGACCTCGCCCTCCGCCTCGGCGATGCCCGCTCCTCTGCCGCCACCGCCGTCGCCACCACCCCTCCGCCGACGCGGAGCGCTGCGGCGTCTACACTTATCGCTGCGGACCCCCTCTCACCAGTCGATTCTCTTACCTTCCTTCACCACCTTCACCATCGCCATCTTCTAGCTGCAGCTTCATCACTCCTACATCGTTATAGCGAGCCCGCTACTTCCATTCTGCCGATTCACACTTTCCCTGGCAACTCCGTCATCCACACTCCATCGTCGATGTTTCAGCTGAATCACGCCGCCTGTGGACGCCTTTTGGAGGCCTCCATTCGAATCACATTTCCTCTTCCTATTACGTGCCCCCTCCCAATGTGGACTTTTCTCATCGCAGTAACAGCTCCGCGACTCAAGGTCGCGAGGAAGATAAGTAAACATGTCCTAAGGTGACGTAAAAGTACCTGTGAGCCGCGAGTGTCTGCATTATTGAAGGGGACGCATTCCCACAATGGGAACGAATCTTTACGGAGGTTTTCTATTCTATAATGAAAATGTCTCCAATAAATCTCGAAATGTACGAGTACGAAGCTGCTACTGCACCTCATTTATTGATGCCGCGAGATACTTTCTCGGACAAATTCAGAAAACGGGTAATAACTGAATACAGGCGAACTTTAATCTCAATGCAAAATCATTTCTTTCTATCAATTGTTCATAAATGTATTAACAAAATTTGTAATTTTGAATCAACGCATGGAGATTTAATTTTTGGTTATTTAAGGTCGCATCAACTTCTAGGTCAATAGCGACCACTACTGCGTGTAACGGTATGGTAACTATGAGGATGACATGATATGATGATGGTAGGGGGTGAAAGGATGAACACAATACAACCACGCCCGAGGCGGGACACGAACCCGCGATCCTTCGGTCCCAGATCGCTACGGCACTACTGCCATAGCAATCTCGGCCAACAGACCGGCGAGTGGTGATTGTTGTACTGAAATTGAAAAATATTCCCTTACGTAATGAACCCGCACCTAAAATTGATTTACTCGCAGATTTAAAAAATTGTTGCTGAATTGTTACAGTCATAAGTGTCCAAAACATAACAAAACATAATTAAATATGTTATTTTCACTACTAAAATATACGTATAATTTAAATCCATTTTCTCTTCATTATCTGAGTAACGGTGTTATTTCACTTTACAGTTATTTTTTTAATAATCTCAGAATGGCTAACATTTCATGGATTGCTCCTGTTACAGCGAGCGGCGAAAAATCTAAAGCTCCTTAATTGGATTGTTGGTGAAGTAGATACCTTTTTTATTTTGATAAATAAATAGAGATATTGTCAGGTATCAATATTTTAATTAGTTGGTTAGTTTTAATAGTTGAATTAAATAGTTTAATTAGTTGGTTTAATTAGTTTTAATAGTTGAATTAAAATATTGATACCTGACAATATCTCTATTTATTTATCTAAAGCTCCTTGTTTTATGCCTACGCTAAAAATGTGTCTTCTTTTATCTTGCACTCTTAAACATCGCATTTCATTTTTACTATTTTTGAATAAAAAGTAAATAAATACAAAATATACCTCTGAGAATAAATGCGTGGGACTCTGCATCGTATCGGTGAGCAATATTCCCCAGGGCTCAAGATGGGCTAGCTAGTGCGTCGCCCTCTCGTACGAGTCTTTGTCGAGGTTCGAGGTTCCAAGCCTAGTGCGCGGTGTTAAAGGGGAAGCTCTGTCATTTGCAACCACTAATTCGTTGTTTTTAAACGATTTCAAGTCTCGCGATCTAATTGAATTATTTTGCTGTATCTAAGCGATACATCCCACCTAAACCCATTTGTAGTCCCAAATTTCCCTCAGTTACAACGTACTGGTATTGGTGAACTGACAAGATAGTGCATAATTTTCGACTCATCCTAATCCTCGTATTAGTATTCCCATAACGTATTGCAGACCAGCTGGTAATGCCCACGTACTTTCGAATGGTATGGTGTGTCTCCCGCTTACACTCCTGAGAGGTGGCTCAGGACATTTACTGATGTCACTGATGTGCCTCTCACCGGGAGGTCCTAGCTTCGAGTCCCGACGCCAGCAGGATATTCGACACCAGCTTGTCAGCTAGGTCGAATTCAGTCGCTGTCTGGAGGAGAATTCTAGGGGCCAGCTGCTCTTATTCACAGTTTTCTGTGGTTTCTCCAATTAACATCAGGCGAATGCCAGAGCAGTACCGTAACAAACGGGCCACGGACCGTGCATGAATTTGCCTTCCCCTTCCTTGCCCTATTGTCAACCCTTACTAAGACACGCTTACACTAACATGCTCTACACTACCACAAACGCCGGTAGATCGGTCGGGAGCTTAGAGCTTGTCTGAGGGGGCGGTGATCCGCTGGTGGGAGACACCTGGTGGGGGAAATCCCCGCCGGCCGTCGATACGTCGGCGCCGGATCTCGCCATCCAGCGAAGGAAGATCACCTCTCCCTTACGATGAAAGAAAACATGCACTACACTTACGGGACTAATGCTCTTATCATTTGGCGCGTCTGTAATCACTAACAATCACTCAATCAATCAATCAATCAATGTCTCCGTGAGTAACGTGCACCACGAGCGCGCAGCGAGTCCTTGCTGCCACGCGCAGGCGGCGGCGCCGCGAAGTCTACGCGCCCCGGCGCGCCCCGGCAGAGCGCTCTCCGCCCTCCCTGCCAGGGGCGCTCTGGGCACGGAATTTGGAGTCGGGAGCGGAGGATATTACTTACACGCCAGTCTCTCCGTGGAATTTGAGTTCAAGCCACATGCTTTATTGGAGATAACGAGAGACACGTGCTACATTAAAAAAGGGCAAGTTATGCCGCAAAGAATGAAATCAATGACTTACTCTGATAATAAACTTAAAAAACTATTAAACACGTTAAAATAGTCTCACATATATTGACGTAACCAATAATGAAATATCTATATTATTAATTCGAAATGGGCACAGAAATTAAATATTTATGCAGAATTTGTGCGTGTGAGAGATGTCAATAATTGTGTTAGAAATTCAGGAACTCGTAGGAATACTAAAACAAATAAATTTGATTCGATTTGATTTTGATTCGAAAATGCAAATATTTGATTGAGGTTGTGCGCTTATGACAGTATGTGAAGAATCATACTTCACCTACTCTCGTACAAACGAATTCTCAGTACCTCACTACTTAAGACACCTCTGGCGTCGCGCGACAGCAAGACTGCAAGGAAGATGCCTACTACCATTCAATGTTTACAATTCATGAATTGAGTTATGGAACAGAAACTTTTTTTGATATTCTAGATACCTATGTAATGTATGCACTTATGTTTATATGTATACAGGATGTCCAGGGAGGAAACAATGAAACTTTGAAAATAAGCTGTTAAAACCATTTTAAGCATATTTTTTTAAACAAAATTCTTCGATATTTTGAATTGCTGAGCCGCAATAAACGCTCAAATGTTAGTTTGAAAAAAATACTTTGTAAGCACAAATTTGCGCTTTAGAAACATATAAACACTACAAAAGCATGTAAATTGTTTATTATTTACAAATGAAATGAATATATTTGTACACAGAGAAAAATTAACACAGAAATTAAAAAAAACACCCAACTTATACAATTCAATTGCCTTTTTTCTGTGTTAATTTTTGGAATAGTACGTGCTAATTTTTGGAAAACCATTTTATATGGTTGTCTTCCGTAGCATTATTGCTACTGTAGACTACTCATGATATGTAGACCACTCATGAGGTATGAACTCATACCATATTCTACCAATTTTGTAGTATTTTTAATGTTCCGAAGATTGTTCGGCAACAGTAATGGTTGCAATAAATCTGTCTTCTAATGAGTATAGTTTGTTAATCTCCAATATTGGATTGTGTATCATGATTTAATCATTTTTGCGTCATTCGTCTCCGTAAATACGATTTTAGTCTTCGAAGATAGCTCCACTCATATTTGCAGCGTCATCATAAGCCTGCTTTGAAGCAGCCTGAAGGTACATGTGGCCTAGTTAGTAGGTCGTTGCAGTCAGTATGTCAGAGCTGTTCGAGAGGGCCGACTGCCAGTCGTAGTTCGAATGCCCTGGCTCAGCGCCGGTGAATGAATCAGTCGGACGGGAGGGCTAGCTTTCGGGGGCGACGGGTTCGAGTCCAGAGCAAGGCGAGCGGCACGCGGGAAACTACAGACTGCCAGCGCAGACAGCCGTCGCCAATTTTTGCATTGAGAAGCCCTAATTTACGTCAAAAGTAAAAAATGAAAATAAAAGAATCCTTGTTGATCCTTAAGTATTTTCAAGAAGTATATGGCAGGATCTTCACAACTTTATAAGCGATGTTGAAACGAAAGTTGAACTTTTGATGCGATGTTAAATTTCAGTACAAAAATCAAATCGGTATCACTAATAAATATAATTTGTTTACAATTAATTTGACTTTTCCATACAAAATTAAAATATTTGCATGATTGTAAAGACTTTAAAAATGATTCCATCAAATTTATGTTAAGTAAATCATTGTACGAAATACGGAAAATGTTGACATTGTCTGATCATATTCGGCCGAATTAAACAGTATGCCAAGATTTGAATATTTTAATTTATTTTAATTGTTCAGTATGAACAAAATAGTATCATTAATCATTGGTATTCGTGCTTTCAGACAAGATATTGGGAAATTAATATAAAACAAACAAGATAGCCTACAATTAATTAAAAATTCACTAAAGCAACATCAAGTTAGAAGTGATGTAAGCGACTCCTTTCACGTCTTGTACGTAATTATTTACAAGAACTGGAACGTAAAGAAAGGTATTTTATATCCATGGTGTAGAGTAGAATTTTGTATAAGATACATCACTCCCCTACCTATCCTCGATTCCCTTCTGCGACAATACTTCCTGCAAGTCCTGCGTCACACACCGCTGCCCTCGCTGCGCGACGTTTCTCAAGCGACGGCTCACATTTCCCCCGATGTCCCCTTCGTCCCACCCCACCCCACCCCACCCCGCAGTCACCATCCTCCACCACTCTCCTCTGTCGTCGTCTCAACTTCCGCCTCCTCCTCCTCCTCGTCCTCCTCCCCTTCTCCTCCGCCGCCGGGCCGCATCCCGTGCCTTTCAATCTTGCCTCCACGGGCTATCGATTTCCGAGTAGAGCCCCAGGTGGCGCGCCGATCGCAGAGACCCCCTGCGCCCGCCGCCACGACCACCACCACCACCACCACCACCATCACAGTTGTGCAGTGGGTCGAAATGCCCCACAAGCCTAGGAGCACAAGAATATTTCTGAAGTGAAACTTCTGAAGAAGCGATAGAGCAAATCGGGCAGAAGGAGACGAAAAGTGATGCGCGTAGTTCTCACTATGGCCCAACGGCTGTGTAGTTTAAGATTTTGCGTTAATGCATTTGCACTACTGCTGCACAATATATTCGGAGAACATTTGGGGAAATGTTTGACGAAACATTTTTGGTGGGGTATTTTTGGGGCAACATTTTTGGGAAAACATATGCAAGCCTGTGATAAATATGCAAGGAAACATATAGCGGAACATACACTGCGCTTACAGAGTACAATAAATAGTGACATTTGAGCAGACAAATGCCAAATGGAAAATGAATATGCTAGTAGGCATTTGCATATCTATCACAAGAGTTAATGACATCACTGAATTCATTCAAGAAGTCTTGTTTACATAGAAAATTTATACCTAATACTTACCGCTGATGTCCTTAATAATACCAACCACTTCCAGGAAATATATAACTTTTCGTCAATAAAAATTTGTAACTCAATTAATTGACTTATATTGTAAATAATTGAAGTAAAGAAAAAAGTTACAGAAATAATAAAAAATATAAATTCGCAAAATATTCCCTATCATATTGTTTATGCGATTTACAGCTATTATAATATTTTAAACGTTTTGACCAAGATTATGGGTGAAGGACATAAATCACACTATTCATATCTCAACCGTGACATGTTCCATCGACAAACTAGAATCATAATTTATTATAAAAAATCCATTATGAAAATATTTCTTCATTTAAATATAAGGTAAGTGATGCAAATATGGCCCGTGCAGATAACATCGCCAAGTGGCGGCTTTAGTGTTAGCTGAAACTATTTCCGATTGATTGTTCTAGCAATGCAGTCTGGGAGAGTGTGAGAGGTGCGTTAACACCCTTCCAGACTTGTTGATTCGCGCATTCGCACTCCGGAGTTTTTATTGTCAAGAACGCACTGAAGGCGCTCTGTCCTTATAACTTGTTATAAACTTCTTATAAACCGTCGGGCTATTGTTTTAAAAAAGGATTTATTTCAGGCCGTCCTTTTGAAGATTAGACCGTGAAAGTGTAATTTATATTATATATTTGTATTGCTAGCCCTAGTTCCATGGCCATACTAAACAAGTTAATTTGGCAATGGCCATAAAACCTGCGTATGGGCATATTTCCTTTAAATTACAATGTTTTTGTCTAATAACAGCAAACTATTTTTGAATAAGTTTTTTTGTGATATAGCTATTTCTACTTGAAGCAAAAGTGTTAAATTTCATCATGATGCTGTCAATTTGGCCAAATGTGGAAATATATAATCAGCAAAATTTGAAGCGCTTAACGTGGTCATAATACCTTTACACACCTTACATTCATTATAATTAAATATAACTCCAAACCAATGTCACAAAACGAACTTGGAAATGTTTAATAAAAAATTCTGCTTCATTTTCCAAAGGACCCATGATTATCAAGATTTTTTCAGATGTTTCGATTCTTACAGTTGATTCTCACGCGTAAATGTACTTAAAACTTGAGGTTTAACCATCTCATAGCTTTCCATAAGGCATTCTCAAACCAATGTCATAGAAACGAACTTGGAAATATTTAATAAAAAAATCTGCCTCATTTTCCAAAGGAGCCATGATTTTCAAGATTTTTTCAAATGTTTCGATTCTTACAGTTGATTCTCACGCGTAAATGTACTTAAAACTCGAGTTCTTAACCATCTCCTGGCTTTCCGTAAGGTATTCTTTCCGGTCCCTTCAGGCCTACTGCGGCGCACCGGTCGCGGCCTCACGCCTGCCCGCCGCCGGGCCCCGCCTCGGAGTTGGCCCTCGCTGGGTCGCGAGCGGGTCGACAGACTGGCGTGGGGCTCCCCCCGCGACAAACCGCCGAGAAGCCTTGTGGCACACAATTATTTTCCCTGCCGGAACGCGCCGCCATCTTATCGGGAGAGTTATGTCTCCGCGTCGTTGCTAATTTATTACACACGCGCGTCGCCGAAGAATCTTGGTTAATAATTTCGTCTTTCGTCTTCATTTATTTTTTCTTTCATTTTTCTTTCGGAACAACACCAAGACTACTTCAAAATATCATAAATTATGTTTTTATTACTTATGTGATGAAAATGTTGATACTAGCAATAAACTCGTATTCGCGCGAAATAAACAACGAATGCATTATCCTTTTTATGCCAGGCTTCTAATGTTTCTTCCGACATTATTCTGAGTCGGACGTCGTATGCACACATCCATTCTGCCCAATAAAACAAATGGCCTAACGCGCGAAATGGAGCTGCCGCCAACTGTGCCTCGGCGGTTGTATTCGGTGGCAGGAATCTCGAAATACACTGTGCTCTCATATTGCTTTTCATGGCCACTATCAACAGCGGCTCGGTATTGGTCAAATGAACATGTACGCGTAACTTTGATGTGAGGAGCCGGTGTTACAGTCGAGAGTTTCATGTGCCTCATATTGCAAGACTTGGCTCGTACAGTTAAGGTAGAGGTTTCAATGGTTTATTTTATGCATTTCATTCTCCTTTCCACAGTGGAGTGGAACTTTCAAAATAAAGGCTAGGGAAGGTGGTTTTCACTGAAGCGAACAATTTCCAATACATCCAGTCGCGTATGGAGAGTATTGGAGTGTTTTGAGCGGAGAATATATCTCCCAAAAGACTAAAATAATAGCATCGCTTTACAATAAGCTTTACGTTTTACGGTGACTGAAAGAACAATGAGAATATGGAAAACGGAAAGAGAAATACAATAATATAATAAAATTATTATGATATAAAATCAAAACAACCTTAAGAAACATACGGAATTTGTTGTACACGCAATGATAAAAAGATTACATCTGATCACGGGTTAATATGGAATAAATAATTTGCTTATTATGAATGTTCATCATTAGTGATGTTTTAGTAAACAAAGTAATAATTACGCCACTAATTAATTAATAAATTATAGAATGTACGAGGTTCGTTAATTATTATATTTGATCAACATCAAATTATCTGAACCTATGCACTCTGGTTTCCGATATACATTTTCAACGGACGCTTGTCCCGAATTATGAAGCACAATTTAGGAAAACTCTTAACAAACAAGATCAAATGGTCAACAGCTCACATTTAAAGGTAACGCTAACAAGAGTACTATCTACAAACCTTTCATGCCAAGTTAAACTGGAATTAATATGTGTATGATCTTTTTTTGCATTTTCGTCGTTGACTGTATGAGTAAATAAGTCCGTTATTAAGTAAAATTGGCGACGCGAATATGACTTCAAAATGTATTTACTAAATTGTAATAATATTTTACAAACTTCTCTTCAGGAATAATCCAAAACACACTACAGAAATTACGGTTCCCATTAAACCAAGATATCATCGCCACACCGTGTGTTACACATAAAGCAGCACTAACAAGTTAGTCTGCCTGCAACGACGTGAAATAAACCACACCGTACGGAGCACAGCGTTGTCTCCCTTGCGACCCAAAATAGCCGAACTGGATCCAGCCATGCACACGACGCCTCCGTGCATTCCGTGTCCAGAGATCGCAATCTCAAGAAAAATACGGGTCTCACCTCGGCGAGGAAAGAGCTGACAGCCTCGGAGGGCAAGTGGCAAAGCACAGCTGCTTTGCGGGCAGCTTTCTAACAAGCAACGATTTCAGTTCGTAATTCGTCACGGAGGAAACCTTGAGTTTTTAATTTTCCCAACTCGAAGTGTTTCCGGTGTGTTTTACACCACTCGTAAGGACTGAAGGTACGAAGCACGTCACGTTACGTCACGAAAGGTTAGTTTTTTCTTTAAACAATTCTTCAAGGTAGGAGTTTCAATTTTCTTCCAATTTCACAGATTAGTTTTAAAAATATTTCGTCGTACTCGGATTTTTTAGAGTGTAGATTAACATAGAAGGGACTATATCTCTTTCAAAATTATTATTATTATTATTATTATTATTATTATTATTATTATTATTATTATTATTATTATATTAATCAATTTTGGTATTTTGTGGATAAATTGAGTAATTTCCCAAAACAATGAATTTTTGAGAAATGTGTAACTTTTAAATAATAAAATTCATACACTTCAACGCAGGAAATGTCCATTCCACATTGCTCGGGAACTCAGAAATGATCAATAACACGAAATGATGTCTGGGATTAATTATTCTGTGTTTAAAATTTGGCTTTACCGAAAAGGCTCGCTAAATCCTCTTCCCTGAATTTGCAACTAAATACAAGTAAACTAGTAACGAAGTTGAATACCTGACTAATAAATGTATAAATAATTATGACATAAATGAAATGCAATATGTAAGGTTGGGAGACGACAATGTGTTGTATTCAAAATTAAAAAAAGACATGAACTATGTAATTAACTTATTTAAATGCAAACGTGTATAAAACAGATTCGAATTTACATTTTTGTACCATATTCGTTTCTTCTGAAAGGTCAAGTATTAATAATTTCCCTTAGATAGAAAATGCAAAAAAGTACAATACATTGTTCGCGTATTTTGCGGCAAATAATATAATTCGCAGGTTTTTATCTCATGAAAGACAACGACAAAACATAATTTCTTGCGGTTAAATAATTAAATCACATAAATGAGCATCATTTACAAATATCTAATTTTTGTTGTTAATAAGAAGTCTGTGGATTAAAGTTAGAAAAATTGTCTAGTAATTCGTATCAAATATTCAGATTGACTTATTGCAATTCGTAGTACTCAAGATCTATGAATACGAATCTTGAATGCGCACTCCCCGTAATACCAAATCTCGCCTTCTCAATTCTGGGGCGCTCGTCGCGCTGTAAGTGTAAGTGAGTGCACCGAGGTGAGTGCACCGAAGTGAGTGCACCGAAGTGAGTGCACCGAAGTGAGTGCACCGAAGTGAGTGCACCGAGGTGAGTGCACCGAGGTGAGTGCACCGAGGTGAGTGCACCGAGGTGAGTGCAGTCGAATCCAGCCAAAATGCCTTGCCTACATGCAGCGCACCGGGGCCTTACAAATGACAAGCGCGAAGAGCTGCTATGCAGAAATCTCCCTCTTTCTCTTGGAGGAACTTGATCAAAAGAGTAGCGAGAATGCGCCTCGAGTTCGCTTAGTGCCTCCACAAACTTATTCAATCAATCTAAATTAAAACGAACTCGCGGAGAATGGGGCACGTGACACGAAGCTGGAAATGGTACGCTTGTTAATTTGGAGGCCTCGCGAAGTCACTAGTTCTCAACTGCGTCCCCAAATAGCGACTTAAATTAGGGTGCCATTTATTTTTCCTCCTTCAGCAAATCGGACTGTTGTTGTTAGTGTAATGTTTGGTGTTTTACTGGCATTGTTTGCACAAAATCGACCGGGATATGTGACTTCCTGTATGGCTAACGCTCAGTGAGTACTATTCTGCTTCACAATGCATGTTTACAGCAGTGTTTTCGTGAGCCATAAATCCTAATTAGTCTGTTGAATTTGCAAGCATTTTGCGAGAGAAGGGGCTTGGATTACAGTATAATGTGACGTAGAGAATTTACACGCCTACTGCATTCTCGTTACGGCTTTTTCAGAAATCCTTACCAGATTTAATGCAGAATGATTCAGGGAATAGAGATTGCTATATCAAGCGGTAAATTTAAAAGAGCTTTTGGATGAGTTTAAATTGATTTGATAATCAAGTTAAAAAATTCGGATAAAAAGTTGACAAGTGATTTAAGGACTCTATTACATTTACGAATGTTTTAATTAAGCAAATTCCGAAACTGGGCCAGTTAAAGAAGAGTTTCAGACGAGGACGATATCCAATAACAAATTAGTGATTTTTATATATTTCTAGGAACGAAAGAATCTTCAAACCATGGAAAATAGAAAACACAATAATTTAATACATTATAACTTATATACTTTAAATTTAATTTAATACATTGTATTAATTAAATTTTAATAATCAATTTAATGAGGTAAGAAACTGTCAATTTGTTTCAATAAATGGTCTCTAAAAATGTTATTGTTCATGTATACATTAGAATTTTTAGATGATTTTTCAACATCATTTTTAGGATGCCTTGCATCTCTGGAGCCGGTTCGAATTTATTTCATTGTCCTTTGTTTTTTATAATTAAACTTTATTTAAAGTGTGTATTTCTACTGTTGACAACAATTCTACTATGAAGGTTTCCCAAAATCTTTTATTTTTTTGAACATGGATTACTTGTGCAATATGTCAATAACTTAAAAATCAAGCATACATTGGTGTTCATTGTAGTAATAGATCAATATTCATAAATAAATAATTGCATTGAAGAAAAAAAGTAATTATGAACATAATATTTGTTTTCTGACAATTTAGAGCAATGATGTTTGGGAAACTTCTTTCAAAATACGGACTGTCGAGTTTTAATTCGAAGACTGCTGTGCCATAAAAATACGAAAGTGAAACAATGCGGCATTTCCCACTACTTTAAATTAAAACAAGCAACAATCAAGTATTGCAATATTTTGCCAGTATATTTCAATGTCAAATTATATGATTTAGATTGTGCCTACGCTGCACTATAGTTTTATACCTTTAAATTAAATTTTTAAATAAAATTCAAAAACATTTTAACATAAGAATATTTACATTTTTAGAAAAGATAGATAATATGCTTATTTTAGGTCACATCAACTTCTTACTAGCGACCGCATTTTCATTACATATACAAAAATACATTACAGTATTATACCATTACAAACACATAAGTACATTATGCTTACATTACATCTTTGGTTTTAATTTTTACAGTACATTAATTAGAGGTTGAGTTTAATTTTTGATTACAGACACAGCCGAATTTACTCTAAACATAATTTCAGGAAACATTATATGTGGCTGTGCAGGTTGATTTCTTTCAGTAATTTAATAAATTTGTTACCAATTCCTTATCTTTTAGCATTACCGCTGGTGAGTTCAGATTGTTGTTTAGTCTTCTGGTCTCGTGAGGGCATATGTAAATATGTCCAACAGAGAAGTTCATATTGCACCGGTCGCACATGCCTGTAGCATTGCTCGAGATTTAATGTTGATGGGTGAACTTGGGGTGACCTATTCTGAATCTCATTAGTACTACTTGATCAGTTCTGCGAATGGTGACAGCTGGAATAACATCGTTAAACTCTCTAATGCTTCTTCCTTTGCACCGTAAACCATTTCATTTATTGCTGTTTCTATTTTCCTTATTTGTGGGAACTTAATATAATGTCGCTTTCTTCCTCACTTTAAGCAGCCTCTTTGGCGTTTTGTCAGCCATTTTGTTTTCGTGTATGTCTACATGGAATGGTATCCAGCAGAAAAGGATTTATTTGCCATTAATTCTTATAACTAGTATATCCTGGATTGCTTCATTGTCAGTGGCTGCATTCCTTAAGGCTAGAATTGCACTTATAGAGCCAGTTATTATCATTGTATTTTCCGCACTTTGTCATCCTATGTATCCCAGGGCTTTTAGCGTACAATTCACTGAACTTTACTGAAAAATCATACGGTAATTTCTTGGTGATTACGTCGGTTGGAGTAATTACTGCACAACCCACTTTATTTAGTTTCTTTGAGTCGTCTTTGAGCTATTTTAGAAAAATAGTATGTTTCTAAGGGTTATCCACGAGTTATTAAGCCACACCTAGAGCTAAAAAATGCTGTTATAAAATATATAGTGCTTTCAAAAAATTGACATACGTGCAAAACTGCATTCTACTTGCACAATTGTTGAACTTCGCGTACTTTTTAAAATTCGCGTATTTAACTAAACAATTTATACTTGCCTATTATGAGGATGTGAACATTACCCGCATAACGAACATTAGTAAGGAGAGGCGTCGGAGCATTGTGCATAGCTCGAGTTTGAGAATGGCCACAGCGTACAACAAATGGTTCAGATACTTAATAGGACGTGGATCCTTGGTGGCAATGAATCTACGTCCTATTAAGTGGTGTGTGACAGTTTTAGAGTGTGTGTATATGTGCGAGAAAAATAATATTTTACCAGTGTCTGAGATGGTGGAAATGATTGTGTGAGCGTGAGTGAGTTTTCGTGTGTATGTGTGTATGTACGTGAATGTGTGTTTCTGACTGAGCGTATGTGCAAGCGTGAGTGCGTCTCCGTGAATGTATGTGCGTGAGTGTATGTGCATAAACGTGTGCATGTGTAGACGTGTGCGTGATTATGAGTGCACGAGTGAATGTTCAAGTGAGAGTGGTGCGAGTGTGTGAATGTGTGTGCGTGAGTGTACAGCGAACACATATTTTTTGTGTAAAGTGTGTATCCAAAAAATTAATATAAATCAATCTAAAACTTACAAACCTAACAAACATGCAATAAATGCTATCGTTTTTTTATCTTTACGAAAGAGGCTTTCTTTGCAAACTTGTTTACATTTTCGGGTCTTTGACTGCCCCACCGTTTTCTAGTTAATATTTTAGAAGAGGTTACAGGGGATAACATTGCCATCAATTTTAATACTTCATACCCTCTGGGAAGAGAGTTTAGTTATTCAAGTTTAATGGCAAAATAGTATATTTTGTATGCCCAATATACCGTTTTGCATCGGTAGCAATGCCAAAACACAAATGATTGCAAATTTTTAACATACAACGTACAAGATATTTTAAAAAATGGGTAATTTAAAGATGGATACACTTATTAACACACTAATACTTTTATGAACCCCACTCTATAATGTAATAAAACTCATTTGCGATTAATGGGGTTCAGAATGTATTGTAGTAAAACAGCAAAATATGTACTCCCTAAATCTACCCATTAATTTTTTTTCGAAAATCTGCGAGGACAAAAAGGAAAATAAAAAACATAGATATATTGTTAAAATTGCTTCTGTCAATCATTCTTAAATCTACAAACAAAAATGTCGCCCACTAGGTTTTAAGATGGATTCATAACTGTAGAACGAACGTTTTACTCGTGCATCTATAAAAGTACATGTATTTGGGTACCACACAATATGATTTTTTGCGAAATATAAAGTATGTATGTAGTATACAAGGAATCGGTCTGCACGCAACAGTCGTTCCCCGAACTCCGAGAAGGATCCGAGTTGGAATTGGGTCTGAAGTGGGATATGGGATAATCTGAAGTTCGATAACAATTTCTTATATTTGAATCAGATCTGCAGTGGTATAAATATCTTATAAAATGATTTATCATTGGATGCAATCTAAATATACTTTAGCTGTTGTCAAAAAATACTCGTATACGGGAAGGGGGAAGGAGACTACACCCCCACCCATCATTGTTTTTGAAATTGAGCTAAATTTACTAAAAACAATTACCACATATTGATCGTATCACATTCCAAAAGAACAACTGCATTGAGCTTGAGTGAACATTTCATGAATATGTTCCGAAATCTGCAATTTGACAGGTGCAGAGAGCGCGACAACACAAAGGGCTGAAAAGTTTGACAGCTCTCAATCGAGTTACGCAGAGGCTCTATGAAACACGAGCAAGCAGGCGATTGCGATTATCGCAAACATCCGCTAATTTTTTTTTCGAGTAGGCGATTTCCATGAAGTTGGAGGTACACCTTCTTTATTCAAAGCAAAGGTCCAAACGTTACAGAAGAGCTGTATTACATTGCTTTGTTCAATAGAAAGACGATTTCAGAAACATAAAAGTTTGCTCAAATTCTCTAGTGTACATTTGTTTCTTAAATATTATTTGAAGCAAGAACCATTAAAATATTAAAACCAAGGAAATCAGCTTGGTTTAAAAATGACAGTAAAAAGTAAAAAATGACTTATTATTCGAAATAGGCGAAAAATGCAAAACTAGTGGTGTTACAGAATGGCACAGACGTTCTCGTATTAGTTAGATTTCTAATTTCTTCGGTCTGGGCTAGCTTTTTTGTTTTGCCACGTACACTCGCCAGATGCGATGTATCGCCGCACAAAGTACATTTTTGTGGACATTTTATCAATTTTTTATCAATCGTCGAACAGAAATATTACTTTAAGAATATTATAGAAGAGTACAACTTTGTTCCTAAGGGAGTTTACGTTGAAAAAAAAGGCGGAACTGTTTTAAATAAAGTGGTGTTTAAGCTTTACTGTAAATGTGAAATTTGAAGTTCAATTACACAGAAAACTTTTGAGTGTTTTTCTAAAACATTTTCTAAAACTTCATTGAAAGTCTTTTGGAGCGTCGCCTCAGGCCAGATCGATAGGAGTTTCTTCAATTTGGAACTTCTGCGCATGGTTTACGAGCTAGTGTTCACATACACTAGACGGACGGACGTTTTGCCGTCAATCGATTTTCCGTATCAAGAACTCACCAAACATTAACTTGGCTACATCACGTGTTAGAGGATTTTTTAAAATAAATTTAGTAACTTGATTTATTTACTTTTTCGTTATTAGGGCGTGGGAATAAGAGTTTTTCTGCCGAAAAATCACCGATTTTTCCAACAGTACATACTTTTTTCTCTACCGCGTAAGCGGTAAGAAAAAAGTAAAAATGAACACATTCAGATACTACTTCGAAAAAAAGGTGATAATCTCTCACAATTACTGACGCCATAAAATATAAGTAACATCTAATATCAGCTATTACAAGACCTTTTTAATTTATTATTGAACCTCAAGTTAAAATTTCCATTTCAGTTGTTGCAATTTATGTTTTAAGGGAAGTAAGAGTTTGGTGTGAAAATATTGTTTTTCATATCTTTTTCCTACTTTTAATTTTATTACAGGAACCAGTTTTGTTTATAAATACATGTTAGAAAAAGGACGCTATTAATTTATATTGTCTACATTATATAAATCTTTTAAGGCTATCACATTATTTTCAAGTACATTACACCCTAATCCGCTTATTATAATCGCAATAAAGGTATTTTCATTCAAATAAATCCCAGCAATAGACTTCCTTGCGTGAAATCTCAAACTGCCTTAGTCGTAGAGGCGTCTCACCCGCGCTTTCCTTGCGAGCAATTCTCCGTGAGTCGCGTCGTGGCACCTCCGTTTCCTGGGAGGCGTTTTCGCCCCCGCCCCCCCCCTCCCGTGCTCCGCACGGCGCTTCCGCCTTCGCTTCGCCCGTGCGCACAACTCGCGCGTCACCACTTCCGCCACGTCTCTTTCACGCTCACTCGCTCGCAGCCTCGCAGCGCGCTGGGCCTCGCCACCCACTGCCCGCCCGCCGCCCGCCCCGCTCCGCTAATCCCCTAGCTCGCCGCATCCAGTCGGCATCAGCGCCCCGCCAGCAGCCTCGACCTGCCAACCAAACATGGGCCTCGCCGCCTGGTCCCCAGCGGCCCACGCCCCCGTCCCAGTGCCTGCCCCACAGGCCCGCTCAGGCCCGGTCCCCCGGTAACGGTCTCCCGCGCCCCAAGCTCTTCCAGCGGCCCTGCCCGTCCAGGGCTCGACTCTCGCCAGCGTCTCTGACCCTAGTTCCGCCGCCTTCGCCCCAGCGCCTGACCTCGCCCCCCCCCAGCGCAGGCCTCACCCAGCACCCCGCCCTGCCCGCCCCAAGCACGCCTTCGTGTCCCCTCGCCCCCGGCTCGCGCCCCACCCCACCCGGCACGGCCGCCGCCCCGCCCCGCCCCGCCCCGGGCGGCGCTGCTCTCCTCTGCGCTGCTTCCGCGCTCCGCTTCCGGCCCCGCCCGGCGCGCTCTGCCCGGCCTTCGCGCGAGTGGCGTAGCTAGAGCCCCTGCCGCCCTGGGCGGTCTTGAATGAAGATGAATTTCATCTGCCGCCCTTCGCTTAAACACACACACACAAACACACACCTACAAAAAGAAACAGGGTTAGGCAGGCAGAGAGAAATACCCTTAAATTATGTGACGCGTTAAGGAGGAGGGGCTTTTTTGCTAATTATACCGTGCCATTATGTATTTATTTATTCATGTAATTAATTACCATAATTTCGTGAATCTGAGCTTCTGTTCGTTGCGACAATATTAATTGCGAGGATGAATAAATGATGGTTGTCATGATGAGCAGGATGATAATGGGATAATTGCGGAATAATAGAAGGAACAAGAGAACAACGAGGAACATCTTGCGCAAACGCGACACCACGAACTCCTTTCGAATTGATTGGGATGGGAATTCTAGTTCCTAGGAGGGAAAGTTAACATCTACGCTACTGCAATTCTAACCACTCTATAATGTAGCGTTACGAGAAGATTGGTTCAAAATCGTCGTTTTCGGTGCCGGCCCTGAAATGTGCCGGCTGATGCAGCGTGGACTTCGATCCTTTCCTTAGCTACTACGCTACTTCCTAGAACCTTCGCGCTGCCGTAACTATAACTTTCCTAAAATGTCTTCTTATTCTTTTGCAATGTGTCATTTCATGGCTTGTCCGTTTGGACAATACCGATTGAGTGATATCGATGCGGCTAACCTCATTTTATGGACACTAGATTTTCATTCTTATGACATTATATTTTATAAATATGCAGATGAGGGGTACAAACAGAAAACTACGCTCTCTCTCTCTCCCTCTCTCTCCCTCTCTCTCTCCCACTCTCTCTATCTCACTCATGCTCACTCACTCGTTCTTTTCTTTATTATTGTATTTTTCTCTTTATTTTTGTATTTTTTCTCTTCCTTTCCCTCTTTCTTTCTTATTTATTTTTTTCCAGCGAAACAGCTTGCATCAGGCTCTAAAATTACCCTTTGCACTCGCAGCTAGTGTTCAGGTTCAGTGCATCACTGAGGCTTGAATATGCGAAAGGGGAAAGACGAATCACATACTTGCTTGTTCTTGAGCCCTTGAGGGGCGCACGTGTGTTTGGTTCTCCAGCGTGCGCGCGTTGCATAAGGAGTAAAAAATGATCACATAATCGCAGAAGCATTGCAATACTATTGCATGAACTATTTTGGCATCCACTTTTCATTTGCTCGTAGTTGGAACATGAAATTCCTTTATAAATACACTTTCCGTGCTGTTTACATGTAAAATGTCCACGTATTTGACATCTGAGTGACATTCTCTTCTTTGCTCGCACTTCGCTCGACATTTGCCGCGGATTCTGTTGTTATTGTACTACATGGCTCTCATTAGAATACCGGCTCAGAAACGTACAAATGTCGAAAGCTGGAATTTCAGCTTTGATAACTATGTGACTCTCAAACGATTAGTCTCTGACGACAAATTGGGGAAACATATCCTGCGACTACTTACATAATATTGTTTGTTACCTTTCAAAAGAACGTGTGCTTTATTCCTGCAATCTCCTCTTATAATTTAAAGAAAAGAAACCTTGGCCACCTCCAGGTAATTCTCAATAAGAATTACTCCTCGTTTTGTGGCAATATATGTAATATATGTTGGTGCATGCCTTTTTTGCAACAGGACTACAGTGTCAATCAAAGCCAGGTTTATTGTGCATTATTGACAGTAGCACTACTGCTCTCCTCTTCTTTGCTACGTACGAAATAGTATAACCGGGATTGAAGCCAAATTGAGATGATCCTACTTCTCGTCTTTTATTGGGTAAAAATACTGGAGATACATTTCTGTTTTCTACTTCTTTCTGTTCCTATTATTGGCATATACATTCTAGTAGGGGCTTATAAATAATTGTTTGTGTAGTATTGTCTGTTCCTGTTAATCTTTTGTATGTGCATCACTATTCACACTGTCGTCTGACGTTGGCAGTGACTACATCTTCCTCTGCTCGATATGCTCGCAATAAGAACCGATAGCATGAACAAGCGCTCTGCGGGGCCTCACTGTTGACTATCAAGGTCACTCTGAGCTCGAAACAGAGTGCAAAGGCCGGCGCACACACGCACAGAAATTGTCAGACATTGAAATAAATCCAAATCAAAGCCAGGCAAAACTATTTACCCTCCGCAGATCAGATACCTCTTCAAATCTCACATATCGCTCAGAAAACATCATCTGTCATCTGGAGTTCTGGTTGGCTTACGTGGCGGCAAAATGTACCACATCGAATAGTGCTAACACTAGTAGAGTTCATCAATTATACCTTATTCTTAGAAAATCTCCCCCCCCCCCTACGACTACATGTTGCTGTTCATCTCCATATATTAATGATCCGTTTCACACTCTCCTATTCTTCTTCATTCTGGACTGCTGCAACCAAACGAACATGAACAAAATGTACATTTTCCGAAATAGGTTCCTACGCTAGCTCTCAGGTACATGAAATAATTATAAACGTCATTGCCAACAATATTATTAATTATAAGAGCAGTTTAGCTATCATCAGTTCTCTGGTACAAGAAGAAAAAACAAAATATTAAAACGTGAATATTCCTTTGATTTTACAACAAAATTATAATAAAGGTTACAAATAATTTACATTTTTTTTGGAAAATATATTTAACATTCTAGAAACTGTAAGAAAGAAAAAAGTGGGGGGGGGGTAAGTCATTAATACTAAAGGAAAGTGAATGAAGTTGAATTAGGACACGTAAAATTTTTTAAACAGAAAACATAGAAATGTAACTTGACCAATGACAACGTTTATAATTATTTCATGAAAAATGCCAACGATAACGCACCACAACACCTATATCTCAGGTACATTACAAATACACAGTTTCATAATGAACATGGCATTGCACCCGTTCCCATCTACTGTTCTCTCCCATCCATAAAATTATATTCTAAAATATTGCAGATTCCTTCAGCAATTCACTTTCACATAGTCCGTTCCGAAAACGGTTAAAAAGAAAGTTACCTAGATTATTTTTTCTACTCCCCATGAAACAAACCGATGAGTCGATTGTCAGTTATCAACTATGTAATCCCAATATTGTATTGTATTTTAAACTTAAGTTTTGTATACTATTTATGATTGATATATTATAAATATTCTATATCTACTGTATTTGTTTTACATGGCTGGAGTGGGCGAAAGGCCTATTCTTGATTAAATAAAAGAATAAATAAATCCGAATATTCCGAAACTTCATGAGTGAAAAAAATGAACGCATGTAGCGCTGCTTGAAACAGTACGCCAGCTAGAGGGCGAAATGCTTCGCCTTTTGACTAAGCGATCGGCTGAGATAAACATAGCGACTTTTTCATTTATTGATTTTACGTCAAAAAAAAAACCAACAAAAACTGTAACGTACAAGAGAATACTGTAATCTGCGCACGTGTTCTTGAGCTCCAGAATTCCAGCCTCTCTATTTCATACATAGTTAGAATATGAATAAACGCGGTTAGCAACATTTCAAAACTAGACTTTTTCGTTCCTGAGAAACAAAAACAGTTCAGTGACAAACGAACTTAAGATTTGATTTAATAGTATTGGAAGCGACATAACCGTACTCGCATCCATACTACTCTCGCAACTAACAAAAAGAGAGCTCAACGCATAGTGAAGCTACACTTACAGTCGAGCAGTAAAACAAGGTGATATACTATTTCGGTATTTGTTCAATGTGCTAAGGAGAATCTGGACAAAAACCTTGTCAAGGTACTCAGAATGTGATTGTAATAATTGTACTAAAATACCTATGAAATAAAACCCTCTATCATATATTTTTAAATTGAATGTAATTTTATGTATTATATATGTATGTAATAAATTGTATTTACTACGCTTTCCGGGTGACGCCCCGTCCATGGCGATGGTGCCGACGTTTCGGTCGCCATTCTGCGACTTTCCTCAGGGCGCAATGCATGGAACTGACGCGGCGTCACCCGGACAGCCTAGTAAATACTGAATCCGGCCGCGGAAGCATACGATCTCATGTAATAAATTACTATTAATCCTGAATATAAATATTTTTCACAAATGTTGAGGACTTCTGTCCCTCTCTTGTGTATTGCATTCTTACGCCTCTTATTGCTTTGTCTCCGCCGTGCTTCCTTTATGGTCTACAATATTTTTTTGAGACCAGTTTTCTTTCCTAACTTTATTCCCATTGACCCTTAGCCCTACTCTACCTTCTCACAATCTTTCCCCTCAAATTGTGAGTGTCTACTCGTTTTCTATCATCCTCTGCATGGCATTGTTGATGCTGACACAGCTCTTTCCTTTTGCAATCAAATCGACTGGCAATCGCACTCAATCTCATCTCACATTCCTTTTAACGCTTCTGTTCACATTACTCTGCCGTCGCAAACGTTTCCATCGAATTCCCTTTCGGATTTTCCTAACGGCGTTGCCATGTTGCTTTAAATCACATTCATTTCATCCTGAGTTCGAAAATTCTCTTCATGTCTCTTCCAAACCTATTTGGACGTATATTCGGTGCAAATGAGAGACAGCCGTTTTCACGAATAGTTAATGAAAGGAGAACTTATAAAATCTTAATTATTGTTTGTTCACTTTGAATTAATTCGTTAAAGTGAATGAACTTCGCTTCTATTTTCCAACTAACGCAGATCAAAATTTATGATTTGCACGTTTCACTTGTCTTTCTCAGATCAGAATACAAAATCTCACAAAATAAAACTTGAAACGCATCAGACATTGATATTATAAACTATATATTTCTTCATAAGAAAAATAATGCAATACTTTAATTGTTTATAATACATATTTCTAAAACTCAAAAACATGTTTAATAATAATGAAAGGAAAGCATTAGTTGCATGTTCAATCGGCATTGCTTTTTCCCAACGAATTTCTACTTTTCATGGAATTGTTTTTCGTCAGACGGTCGTCTTGGCCTCTAAGAAAATGAAAATGTTTCCTTATAAATTGAAGCTTATTTAAAAGAATTTGTTACTGAATGTTTTATCGGATTTAAGTGTATAGATTTCTTGCTGTAGCATACATTATATCAATTTTTTTCGACCGATGGGCCGCAGATAATTATTTTTTTAAGAAATTACAATTTTCCCACCTTAAAATCATCTCGACTGTAAATATACTTTGAAACTGTCTGCAACAGTTCTGTGCGTTTATTTTAGAGTTTATCATACATTTGTATACGTTGTTGTAGCACCTAGTATTATTTTGACTTTGTTATAAGTAAAAATATTAGAGTTTTAAAATATTATAAATTTTTAGAGTTTTCTAATCCTTTGTACACCATACGCTCAGGAAAGGCGATAGTTTTTGACAGTTTATAACAAAACCATCGACCCAAAACCTTGTAAGTCTGATACTGGTGGATACAGAATTACATTGAACAGATTTTAGAAGAAAAAATAAACGTTTGAAGATTATGACATACAAAAACAAAAGATTATGGCAACTCATATTCTGATCGTGAACAACTCGGAAGCGATGCGTTCTAGTCCTTTTAAATTCGGATTGCGTGTTCCATAGGGACACGACTTTTTTAGTGTAGTCGAATTCTGACAGAAGACGTGTTTTGAGGGACGGGTAGAAGACAAATGCGGATATGATGAGGGACAGTTCGGGTGATAGTGAAGGGTAGTTGGAGGACAGTGGAATAATGAAAGGAGACAGGTTGAGCTCTGATTATGTTTTTAGGTATTATTCTACAAAATATTACCTTTTTGAACTTTCTTTTACAATTTTGCAAATTTAGTTCTCTAGGGTGCCCCCACTCTTTGGCATGGATGGACAAAAAAAAGCAAAAGGCGAAATGACTGTGAATTTAATTTTAAGGAGAAGAGCGAAATTATCTTTCACCACAAAATTAAGGAGATATTTTTATTTTTTGTGTATTTCAATCTCAACGCTCAGCAATATTGGCATAGTTTCTGTCACACACTACCGCGCCTCTAATGCTGTAAAATACATTTTGGGGGACGGACGTTCGAAATTGGGTACGCCCAGAAGCAACACAGAGGCCATCTCATCATTTGATCAAAGGATCAAGAGACCTGGAAGAAACTGGTGGTGCTATAACAGCACGTACTTTCTCATGATATTGTTAATGGCTGTGTAATATTATAATATTACAATTTCTGTCTTACATTTCCACTACCATTTCAAAAATTCTTAAATAAATGAAGCGTGACAAAAATGTAATTCAAATGTTTAAACAAAAACAGTATTCTGCCATTGAATTCAGTGTATTCACTTTCTACATAACTGTACCAACGGTGCACGATCCGTATTTTAGCCGGAAATAAAGTTATTAGTTCATTTTAACGCGAACGAAAGGCAGGCGTCATTATCGTCTTTTGTTATCAGTGCGGCGTTATAACTATGTATTTTTATATTTATCAAAAATACTTGGTTTTTACATGCATTACTGTTCATTCCCACATCTTTTTAAGGAAAGCGAAATCATTAATTCATTTTCACATTTGACTGAATTAAAATTCAAATTTTTGCAATTTTCGAAAAATCAGGCATTTTAACAAAAATGAGACCTACACTTAAGCGTCTTTTACGTTATCAAAGGTCACAATTTAATCCAAATATTTGGTGGATTTTACTAAAATATTGTTTAAAAAATTAGAAATTACATGTGTTTGATCCCAAATTACAAAAATAAAACTCGTATCTTCGAAAATTGAACACGTCCTTTTTTTAAAAATCTGTTTTTGATGAAAACACTTCAACAGTTCCACCAAAAATAATTTTCATAACTGTAGTAGAAAGACGACGAAAAATGTTGAATTTTGCAATTTTCGAAAATTTGGGAATTTTAGCGAAAATGAGATCTGCACCATTCTCTTCAGCATCCTTTACCCTATCAGTCAGGGTCGCGTCAAAATGTAATAAAATATTTTGATGCTGTTTAAAAAAAAATTTTAACAAAATTAAAAAATGCCTATATTTCACACAAAATTAGGCGAAAAGAACTCAACTTTTCGAAAAAATTTATATTACCTTATTTCAAAACCTGTCTTTAAGGAAGAGACTTTGTGAAGGAAAAATATCTCTTCCCAGTATTGTAATTGTAGGAAGTCTCCAAAAAATTTTGAATTTTTGCAATTTTCGAAAAATCAGGATTATCAACGAAAATGAATCTTATTTCATTCTATTAAACGTCCTTCGAACTCCAACAACAAAATTTAATAAAAAAATTGATGCCGTTATTTTGAAAAGTTTGGAAATGTCTCAGGGGCGTTATGTAAAGTACCTTCCAAATTTGGAATATCGATTTCATATTGAAGGGACCGCGATATTAATCTGATGGTTCGGGGAATATCAATTTAGGAGAAAATCTCCTAAATTGGTCGCTAGCTTTGTTCACAGAAGGACAGACGTTTTGCCGTTACTCAATTTTCCGGTATCAAGGATTCCCAAAACATGAATTCTGGGTACACCACGAGTTAGAATATTTCCTTCTTTGTTTAGAAACAGTATGTATCCACTTTCTTGTTACCACGGTCCGGCTATAAGAGATTTTCTGCCGAAAATTTGCCGTTTTTTTTCAGCATTAAATAATTTTCTCTATACTGCGTAAGCAGAAGTGGGAAAGTAAAATAATTTTCACCAACATGTGTCAGTTTGATGAAGCAAAATAAAAATATATTATTTAATGATAACCTTTATCTATATGTTGAAAATACATGTTTTACTAATATTTTTAATATTCGTTACAACCATCAGATTAACTATATTTAAATTTTAATGTATCTAAAAGTTTATCTATAACAGATTTGGCCTAGAGCCTTCCCGTTGAGTGATAACTTGTATGTCTGCATTTATCACGAGCCTATCGGGATCGAATTTCTCTGTCCTTACATTCTGATAGGTCCCCGGTGTCCTTCAACATGCTGCACCGATACCGATTAACGAGGACCCTTATCAAACTGGTTTACCCCCTCCCCCTCCGGACATAAATGCCAAGCCATTGAGCCTTGTCGGAACGCTGCCGATATTAGATAAGCTCTCAAAATGAGATTTAAGTCCAAGGCAGCTCCATCACTGTCCACTCCCGCGCCTCGACCAGTCGCTTTGCTCCTTCATAACCGTGATATCCAGGGATGAAGCTCGTCCAGGACCCTCTCTCAGCCGTGGTCCTCCGAATCCAATCTGCTTATCTCTTCCTGATGTTTGTCTCATCGCCGTCTTTCCGCCGCCCGCCCTCCGCCGTCCTCTTCTTCTTTTCTCGTGTGCCCCACCCCCGCTCTATTCAGGCCACGTCGGCTCCACGCCCCGCCGCGCGACGCCCCTTTGTAACGCAGCGCTGTCATCCGCCGCCCGCCGTCGCGTCGTGCCTGCCTCGCGCGTTTGTGCTGTCGCCCTGCCCTTCCGTCCTCATACGTTCCGTCCTCGCGCCGTCCTCCCCTCGGCAACGCCCCCAGCCGCACGCCGCTCCCCGCTGCGCAAAGATGTGCCCGTCCTCCGCCGCTTTAAAGAGTTATATTCAGCCTCGGGCAGACGGCCTCTCAAGGGCACACGCAGGTATTTAACTTGGAATGTTTAAGTAAAATTTATTAAACCAAATGTTTAACTTACACGCTTTCAAGCAATATTTTGAATTAACCGTTAGAAAGGTTAAAGAAATTCGGAAGCAGTATTTAGAGTGAAATGAGGAAGATTAAGAGAAAGATGGAAGCAGTATTTAGAATGAAATGAGAAACAAGAAAGGAGTGGTGCATTGGAGAAATAATTTAAAAAACGTTTTTAAAAAGAATGCTAATATTGAGAAAATCTTCCGGACATATAACTAGCACGGCCTACTTTAATCATGCAGACATAATCACATTTTTAGGAACGTGTGAATGTACAAGTACACAGGTATATTACGTTTGCCGCATATCCTAAATACAGTTACATATTTCAAAGCAAACAATTCTGAAATATACTGTATTATGTCTTTTCCAATTTTTTTGGCTTCTTGTATACGTTCACTTCTTGATGCCATCAAGAGCTTCATGCTATCGTGCTTTTAGAGGCATCCGTGTTATTACACAGGTAAGTTGTTCAATACATACTCAACTCTAAATGACAATCAAGGTGCAAATTCATAGCATCTGTGTAATCTTTGGTTCAACTACAACATCAACAACTTTAACTACTACTTACATGGCTCCTTTTCATTGGCATGGCCGCTTCACACACGGGTCAATTTCCTATCGCTCGTGTCGTTACAACCTTGTCGTCCTTCGTCCACCGGGTGTCCTCGGTCCTCCTGGTGTTGACAGAACTTCGTAGACAACGTCCGTCCCTTCACCGCGCGCTCTTCGACGAGCGTTCAACGACACGTCACATTACCTCCAGTATGGGCGGCTCGGCTCGATGCCACGCGATGCGTCGCCCCGGACATGTCGCCCGCCGTCATCCACGCCTCGCGAGTCCTCCACGTCAACGCATCTGCAGCCCTCGCACCCACCTCCCTCGCCCCCGCTCCGCGCGCCCCGCCCTCCGCCGCCCGCCAGCTGCCGTCCCCCTCCACACCAGCTTCGCCCCGTTCCGACCCGCTCCGCCCCCGCCCGCTCCGCTCCGCCCCGCTCCGCCCGCTCCACCCGCTCGCCCCGCTCCGCCTTTCGCTCCGCCCCGCTGCGCCCCGCACCGCCCGCTTCCGCCCCCGGCTGGCCCCCGCTCCGCCCGCGCTTCGCCCGCTCCGCTCCGCTCCGAACCCGCTCCGACGCGCGCCCGACCGCGCTCCGAACCGCTCCGACGCCGCTCGAGCGACCGCCGCTCCGACCGCTCCGACCCGCTCCGGGACCCCGTCCGACTCCGCTTCGACCCCGCTCCGACCCAGCTCGACCAGCTCGCGACCGCTCCGACCGCTCCGCCACGCTCCGACCCCGCTCGCCACCGCTCCGCCCACGCCTCGCCACGCTCCGCCGACGCTCGACCACGCTCCGACTGCTCCGCCCGCTTTGTCCCCTCAAGCACCGCCGCCCACCGCCTTGCCCAGCACCGCCAGTCACAACCAGCGACCGCCATCCCCTCCCTTCCCGCTCTCCCGGGTCGCCCCCACGGCCACCGCCCCTTCCGCGTCACGGTTCCCCCCACAGCTGTCGCCCCACCTTTCCCCATCACCGTCGTTTTGTCCGCGTCCACCGTGAGCGCCATCATTCTCCGGCGTGCCGCGACACGGCGCGGCGCCCCGCCGGCAGAGTGCCGGCCCGACAAGTCGCCCCCTTCCTTGTCTGCCGTAACTGCTACAGCGCCGCACCGGGCGCCCCTCCATCACGCAACCGCTGGGCCGCAGCGCAAGCAAACGCCGCCGTCATCACTCGGCCCATATACTCCAGAGGTGCCGAACTCTCTGCAGTCTGGAGTCCCTTTCCTCCGTCAGTCCTGGACAATCCACCTGGGTGGCACAGCGTATAATAAACATGTTGCTATCGAATTAACGATTTCGAAATATAAAGTAAACTAATATTCGATTAATATATTTTATCATTGTATTTTTTCTACATTACTAAAAAACGTATATAAAGATATCGTTTTTCGTAGTATATAATGTAGAGCAGCTCTCATTTTCGTTAAAATTAAATATTCAAAATTGCAATTTTTCGAAATATTCGCATATTTCGAAAGTTCACATTTTTCCGGCTTGTTCCCACGACTACAATATTAGAGATGAAGATTTTTTATGAGTGAAATATGTTCTTTATAGACAGATTTTGAAATTAGGTCGTGTAAAATTTTTCGAAAATATGATAATTTCCTTCGTAATATTGAGTGATATACATGTGTCCTACCGACGATGATCCTAATAACTTCTAAACAGTTCCGGATATACGATTGCAGTTGCCACTCATCAATGTGTAATCATGATACAAGTAACATGTCGTAGAGAAATTGTTTATAATATTTTTAGTTTTTAAGAAATTTAACAATCTTTGATTTTTTAAATGGAACTATATATTTTTCTCATCAGCAATGGATAGATCATGAAAAGTGGAATAAAATGATGCATCATCTGTTAATATTTGACAGAAATTTGAGTGTAATCTCAGACTTTTTGACATGTGATTTTGAATTAAACGGACAATATTTCTTGTAGCGGCCTTTGCAACTTTCGCCGGATGGTGGTTTTGCCGGCGTTAAGACTGATGCGAGGAGAGGGGAGTCTGAGAGGGGTGGCAGTGAGGGATACGAAACATTACTATAGCAATCCAAGGTCATGACACAGAGGTCACGCTTAAATACGTCAATTTTGACGATCAGAATGAGAGATTTTTTTCATGGATTCTTCTGGATTTAACGTATCTTCTACCGAAATTCAAAAACATCGATCATTCTAAAGAACATTTTAAAAATTTGGTAAGGTGAGGAAGATGATAATAATAAATATCGATTTCAAACTTGGCAAGAACCCAACCACCGTCTCTTCGTTAGTAGATTTTATTTTAAATTAACAAGGTCACTTCGCAACCATACTGCTGTTCATAATTAGAAAAGAAAACAGTACACTTTCGTCTTCTGTCATGAATTTTCAAGTTTGTGGCAGCACATGGTGCTATGAAATGAGAAACTCTCCAATATTAGCAGTCACGACTGCAAATGTGCATTTTTGCTAGTTTCGTAAATTTAAATTGATAGAACTGACAAGAGTATTTCAAAAATTTTGTTGCTTTGTTCTTTTGGTACGTGTTTAAATGTTAAGTTTGTGAATAATAAGAGAAGATATCTATGTGTATATTATTTGATGAATTAATCGAGATATTACAATGAAAATATGTAAGCATTCATCCCCTTTACCTGTTTTAAAATAATGGCTGGTTTAAGCCATAACACACTGAGCTTGATTCTTGTCTTGCTTGATTTCAGTAGAAGAAACGTTCAATGTAGATAAGCAAAAGGGGAAAAAATTGCTCATTCTGATAGTTAATATTCATATGTTATACGTGTGAAGACAATGAATTGCTGTAGTTACGCTTCTATCCTTCACGGTCACTCCTCTCACTCTCCTCTCTACACGAAACAGTCTCGACGCCGCGAAGGCCATCTTCCCCTACGGCGACTGTTCTAAGGGTTGCTTCAGGAAATATTGTCCGTTTACATGAAAATCACATGTCAGATGGTGTAATTTTATACTCAAATTACTATCTAAACACTAATTATGATACATTTTATTCCTCTTTTAATTATCTGTCTATTGATAGTGAGAAAATAGAGTCCCATTTAAAAAAAATCAAAGATGCTTAAATTTCTCGAAAACAAAAATTTTATAGACAATTTTTCTACGGCATTTTACTTTCCCCATGGCTCCACATGCGAAAATTATTTCGATATCCTGAATCGTTTAGAAATTATGGGGGGGGGCTATAGTTGGTGGGATATCCTGTACTGGCGATTTTTAATTTTTGTAAGCAATTTTTTCTCATATACAGCTTCAATTTTTCTTTCAATTTTTTCCTTGTATGTATAAAGAGACGGTTAAAACATTGTTGCAAGTCTCATTTCTGTCGATTTCAGTTTTCAAAAGTTATAAAATTTAATGATTCCAAAATCTCAAAAGTGAAGATAGAGATTTTTGACTTAGACATAATCTGTTTTAAAATTAAGGTCTTTAAGAAATTGCATGTACAATTGTTTGAACAAACGAATATTTTTACGTAATTTGTGCTTGAAAATTACGCAAATTATAAAAAAAGTATTCTCAAAATCCTCTCCAAACATTTTCTTTAATTTGTTTCCATGGATTGAATAAGGAACGTCTAAAAAAAAGGGGCAGATCTAATTTTCATTGAAATCTCTGAATTTCGAAAATTTCAAATTCAGAAATAATGCAAGGAATAATGGAATGTTGTTGCACCACTAGTTTTGATATTTCGGACATCGCCAGGCACTAAAATACCAGTAGTGGGTCGAGATATGGGCACCCATTCTCAATTCCATTGCTGTGACATACGATGATTTGCAGAGTTTCTCGTCCAATGCTTTTCAAATTCATGCAATCGTGTAACACCAAGAAAAGTTTTGCTAATAAAAATCGGAGTATGAACTTCGTTTTCAATAATCCCAGACAATTCAAAGAAGAAAATAATTCTAGGCGTGCCAAAATCCAAGTGTCACTCGAGCACAGGACGAATTTGGAGAAAACACCTTCGTCTCTATCACAAGAACCAAATGCCTAGCAATTCCGTCTTGGACATTAACAGTCAGTTCAAGGCTTTAACGAAACAATGCGCCTCACTTAGAGTTTGAAAACTCTGACTTCAGCATTATTTTAAAGTTCGTATATTTGTTTTTAAACCCGCAAAAGGGATCGTTTGGATTACCATTCCATGCACACTTTTAACGAAAATCGAAGTTAATGCTGTTTCAGCATTCCCTTCGTTGGCTCTTAAAAACCGATACCGCCATTAACCGCGGTGTCAGAGGTCTACCACATTGATAAAATTGCCTGCTCAATGCAGAATCAGGAATGTGGTGGTTTTTTGGGGTGATATGAAAACCGAACGTCGATTGTAATATAAAGTGTATATGTTATAATTAATGTTTAACAAAACCCTACGACCTCTAAAAACTCAATCGGTAGCTTGAGCCCTGGCGGAAACTTTAGCATAGTCATTAGCTTAGTCAATGCTGATGAAATTTATGAATTCATTAATTGCTTATTTTGATCATGGAAGTATGTTAATTGGAAGGTAAAATACGATTAACAACTCCTTCACTGTTGCGATCTACGCAATGAACTAAACCTATCTCTGAGCTAGTGTAATCCAACGTTTTTCTTGCATTTACTTATTTAAAAAGAATTGTTTGCTTCATCGACTTTCTTCCATTCTTCCAACTGGCTATAACACTTCTACAGTGTTCATTGCAGAGAATATTTTATTGCGCGATAGAAAAACGTTGTGTCTCTGTAGTTTCCTGAGTTTTCTGAACTTCCGAACATGAACAATGAATGAGCAATGAATATGAAAGAAGAGGAATAAACTTCTATTTATTATATTTATTATATGATGTTTTGTAGATTTATATCAGAAAATAATTATTAGCTTCATTAACATTTTTTGTAATCAATGGCCACTTGATCTTGTTTATACTGATCAGTCGCGAGTGCATAGTCGTTTATTAACCCCCAGTCGACCCCATAATCTTCGTTGACCACCTTTAAAATTTCGTTGACCTCCAGTGGGTCTATTCCGACCCCGTTCAGAACTCCTGATTCAAGCCTTGACCATGTGGAGTTACAGACTAGTAGCCTATTCGTAATGCGGAATGCACGGTATGTGAAATGGCACGGAAGAATGTACAATGTTTGACTTTATGAACAAAACGTGGAGCATATTTACAATGTCGTTAATGAGACGGTCTTTATTCAGCTGTTCGCCAAGAGGGGCCCCTATAATACGATCAAGCTACTCTTAAACCTACAACCAGACGAATTTAAAACTAACGCCGCTGATACCTTCTTCATTGGTCGTACAATGAATCGCGACAATGTTAAAACAGGGGTATCGAATAGTATTAAAGTTTTGCTCGCATGTCAATGGCCTCTTTATGACAACGACCGTGTTTCCGTTGTTACACGGGTTCTTCTTTGCTCGCAGTTTCGCCTATCCGATTGTCTGACTTCCAACCGCGGTTGTGCAAGCCACACCTGCCTCAACGCAACACATTGCACCGACGTAAACGTTGCCCGTAACTCCGCCAAAACTGGCATAGCAAATGACAGCTACAGCGTTTACAGTCGCCAGTCGTGTTGCCTTCTCTGCGATCTCTGCCAATGGTGAGGACACAGGGCTCGTTACGAACACCTAAGGGAATACAATTGATCCTACAGCAAAGGGGACCTTTTGGGCAATGCAAATGTATTGCATGTCTCTTGTAATTTTGTAAAGGCATGGTTTGGGAGTAAAATATACGTGTACGTAAAACGTAATTGTCGGTAGATTGCCGTAGCGGGCGACATTGGAATTAGGCGGAAAACGAAATTCGAATTAAGGAATTTAGTTTGTAGATCGGAACAATCTGATGGGTTGGAACGCGCCACTTAAAACTGCTGCGATTGCAAACCTAATTCGAGTCACGACTTTCGGGTCTTGTTCCTTTCATTCGCGGTTGCCAGGTTCTCTCCCACGGTCTTCTCTTCTGCTATCACGCAAAGGGCTGGTCGCTTCCACGGTCCAAAAGCGTCTCTTCATCACGTGTCACTCACATCGCTCTTGTCGCTGACGGAGGATGCCCGGGCAACCACATAAATTATGAGCCCGGCTCTATTCACTGCTAGCCACGTGTACCTTGCAAGTTCCTTACAACTAGGTTCAATGCTACGAGACCAAAGGCGAATGCTTTAGACCGATGCATATAGATAATAGACGTATATTTTAAGAGAAATTGAGGCTTGAATATCATGCCATAGGAACGAAAATTACGAATTCATTATTATTCCTCTTGGCGACAATATTACATGGTTCCTAACAAACTTCATGTTATTCAGTTCACTTTTATTTGTAAAATTTTTCGCGTTTATAAATTCATGGGCAGTACAAAGTCCAATTATAGATATGTACCATTACAAAACACATCCGGTAATGCAAGTAATATATATTTATGTTAATACTAACTAATTTTTACAAATTAAAAAAAAATGAATGGTTTAAAAACGAAACGGTTCTGATACATAAAACACAGAAAATATATAACATACAATACAAAACCGTTAATACCAATATGCACTTTAGTACTTTATCATAATCAGCAGTTATAAAGTACTATTGAAGGTTTGCCCTATTACTGTTATTATTGGTGAACTAATTATAATTCAAACGTAAACAGATGTACTTCTAGAAATATAGTAATTTTTTGAGGAATGGCAGGTTGAACCGATGAAAAGGAGGTTTCTGTATCACTATACAAATGTCGATTTGTGTCAAAATGTGAATTCCAAACCAAAATAAAATTCAAATACGTATATTACAATAATTCGCTGCATCTTTCTACTTCACCTTTTGTCCAATTCTCGCAATACAATGGTTCATGAATTAAGGCATCAATTACGAAAAAGGGCACAAGAAAAGTGCTGGTAGTGCCAACAAGCGATGGTTAACCTCCCTTCTACTTATTTCATTGCCATGAAGCCAACCACATAAACCTAAACCTAAAACTTTGAAAGGACGGGCGTGTTTACTTTATGAAAGATAAACCTACAAGAACTTCACAGCTTCCGCAAATATCATCATATCTCAGAACTTTTAAACTAGGTACCTCGAGAAAAAAACGGAGATCTATGCGAAGGAAGCAACAATTCAAACAAATTTTAAAAATAACACAGTTTTACATCACGTTTCCAGGTTCATCTTTTTTTATATTCTCACATTCCCTGTCCCCTAGCATTTACCCCGTCTATGTCGCCTGCACCACGCGAGGGCCTGACTGCCACCAGCAGCACAACAGGGAACGCGCAGCGCACCACCGCACGCTGCCCGCGCCACGCAAGGCCGTCCGCCGACGCCGCCCCGCCCACGCCCAAGGCCTTTTCTCCATATCCCGCCTCGCGCCGCCCCAGCCCCGTCCCCGCTGCGCTTCGCTCCCGCCCCCCGCCCGGCTCTCCGGGCCCGGCAAACCCCCTCCGACCCTCTGTTCCCCCGCCACCCTCGGCCCCGCTCGCCCGCCGGCTGAACCAGCTTTCCTCCGTTGGCGGGGCGCAGGTGCGCCCGAACACCACGCGCGCCGCCTAGCATGTGCCACCCAGCACGTTTCAGAGCTGTCTCATGTCTTTCCAGCGCTCACGCGGCTGTGTTCCTCGTTCGCGCTTCACTTTCACGCACAATTTCCCGCGCCGTCCCTCCCGGCCCGGCACACCCCACCCGGCGCGACACGGGAAGGGCGGGTTTTACTGCTCTTTCGATGCTCATTTTAAACGCCAAGTTATCAGCCCGCCCTCTCCCCTACCCCCGGAGCGGTGTGCGGCTGGAGCGCCGCGCAGTGCGCGGCGGCCCTGCGCGTTTACGAATATTGTCCTCGGGGAAGGCCGCCCGCGGGCGGCCTCCGGGCTTCCTACGCTCACGCCTGGCCCCCCCCCTAACCCCCCGCGGGCTGCGCAGGCGGGGTGGGAGGGGGCAGCGGAGGGAACGGCGCGGGAAAAACTCATTGGCTGTAGGTGAAGAGAGAGAGAGAGAGAGAGAGAGAGAGAGAGAGAGAGAAAGAGAAAGAGAAAGAGAGAGAGAGTGAGGGAGGGAGAGGGAGGGAAGAGATGAGGGCGGCCCAGGGACGGTGTTGGGTGAGAGGGGGGCGTCGCGGGGAGATAAAGCAAGACGCAGGGACGCACGGACAGGTGTGGGGAGACCGCTTATTGCTCTATCTCCAGGCTCTTTTTGAATTCTCACCGATGCCCCTTTCGTATTACCGTCATCACCATCGAAGCGGAATTGTTCCTTGCTTGGTCAAACTCATTCTCACTTCCCTCGCAGCCGTCGCCATCATTCGTCACAGATACTGTACCTCAGTCTTTCCTTCGCCTTCTACACATATTTCGATGTTTCGTTACTGTCCTCGCCATCATTCTCACTGACGTTCACCTCTCCCTGTCGTTCTCACCCTACTCTCCATTTCCCCCAACGCCTTCATACTCCCCATTGCTTCCCTCGCTTCCCTTGTAAACCTCTATATCCTTGCTACCCTTGCCACCCTCGCCACCCCCGCTACCCCCGTCACTCCCGCCATCTCACCACTCTCTCCAACCTCGCCACCCTTGTCAACATCACCTCGCTACCCTCGCCACCCTCGCCACCCTCGCCACCCTCGCCACCCTCGCCACCCTCCTCACTCCAGCCACTCCCGCCACCCTCGCCACCATCATTACTTTCCCCACTCTCGCAACCCTCACTAGCCTCGTCTCCCTCGCCACTCTCACCTCTGCCGACTCCGGCGCTACTGCTGCCAATGAGCCATCTGCCGTTGCCACTGGAACGGCAATTTTTCTTCGCCGCGTGACGCTTTTATTGATGAAATAGTTCTGAAGGGCACCCTGGAGGAACGTTGGAGCGGCAAATCGGCGCACTGGTCGTGGTACATTCGATTATTGATGTTGCGTAAGTATTTGCGCACTATTGGTTGAGGTTAACAATGATATTCCGAGGATTCCGGAGGTACTGTTTATGTTTCGGCTGTTGGGGTTCCTGGAAACGTAGTAGAAATACCATAGATGATCTGAAAATACTTGTAAGAATATATTTTAAGTTACAAATTATCGTAGAACAAAAAAGTGAAGGCAATAAAGGAGTGTTACTTCTGGATGCTTATCATTTCCTCGTTAAGTAATCACAGTTGCCTTCACCGTATGAAAGATGGTAATTGTGATGAATACATTTTCAAGGCAATGATAAAAAATTAATGATTTGCTTCATGGAACGAAAACCAACACGGTACAACTGAATGGTGAAGTCACACTTTCTTTACATGGAATTCACGAGCGTTCAGCTCCGTCTTTTTGGATGTCGTTCCAAGCCCTAGTCAACGACAAGGGTCGTTTACTCAACAAGTAATTGAGAATTTATACGTTAATAAGAATTTATAAGGTGGGCCAAAGTAAAATTCATTCCGTACTAATTTATAATACAGAGTTACCCATGCAACAGGATATTTGTTTGTGGGTGCACCATCTTGGTTGACAGTGCATATAATCTTCTAAGTATATTACTCGTCGAATTGTTGGAGGATAGTCATCATGAACAGAGATTCTGTTTTTAACATGCTTACAAATAAACACAAGACATCCAATTAAAAACAAAGGCGTTAACATCTGCAGTTAGTGAAATAAGGCATTCCCAATTTTTCTTAACTTTCGTTGCCGACGCAATTCTTACTAGTAGAATTTCAGTTTATATCAGGCACACGGGTATATGTGTTTTCACAAACTTAAGTACACCGTTTCGAACGTTGTTGGGCCTCCCCCCCCCCTAACACGCTAAATCTTCGGCAAGGACGAAATAATCCATAAAGTTATATTGATACTATTTGTTTAAAAACTTAATTATTGATAAAATTTGCAAATTTTCTAAATATTAATACCATAATTCATACATGGTTATTCTGTAGATTCAAGGTTACAATCTATCATTCGTTTTATTTGAGTACATTTACGAGTGTAATACGAGTTCAAATATTTATAAAGATCGATTTCGCAAACACTTGACACATTTAGGATGATTATGTACACATTCACATGGGGTTGGTACTTGTTGGATGAGATTAAAAAGCAAAGCTGTCAGTAAAACAAAATATCGTCAGAGTGTGCGCATTGCATGGTAAGTGTGAGTAAAAATGTACACTAAATTACTTTTACACTTAAGGGAGCAGCATGATGGGTTTCACAGAATAGGATATAACGCTTGCGTACCGAATTGGGAATTACCACTTTTACCTATTTTAAGAACCTATTTTTAAAAGGGACGAGAAAACAGTACTTACAAGGGAATGACGCGGTGTACTATGTCGAAACATGCCCTCATTTTTTTCATTGAATTTACATGCCCTTCTGATATCACGATGCAAATTTTGGCTGCCGATACATACTGATAAATTCCTATAAGAATTTCCAAATTTGCCCACGTCTTCGTACTATTATTCGTTTCTACAGACAACTTGGACAGCCCTCGCAAGCCGATCGGCGAGCGCATGGGCGCCAAGGTTGGCGTAGTGGAGGGTTGTTTCCTCAAGGTCAAATGGCTTTCGGTGGGAGCAGGCCATTCCCGGTACACTCAATGCTTTTCTTATTGTAAAAGTTCATTTTATTTGAGAGATTTTATTTCCTTACTATGGAAGTTTGTTACTTTTTTCATTATGAATATCGTCAATATGCATAATTATTAAATATTGAAAACATATACCATATAACTTCTGTATCACTTTATATTTAAATTATTAAGAAGAGATTTAAGAGTTGTTTTGTGAATCAAATTCACATGTTATGGCCACATATTGGATACTTGTTCGCGAAAATTACCGTTCTTTAATTTCTGCCTATTTGTGTCGAAAAATCAATTTTCTCATTCGAAAATCCCGAAAGGCTTACTTTACCGCACTTTTCCAGTTTGTACCGACCTTTCGCGTGTGTTTACACGATTGACCTGTTTCGCAGTAGACTCGGGCAAGAGAACTCAAATTCGTGAGGAAACAGCTCTAGGGGAGGTAGCTCATGTTGGATGGAAGATGAGCGGTTGCGGCGAGGTTTATCACAACGAAAGGTTTTTCATACAAAAATGAACAACAGATAAAGCTAAAATTCGGAAAAACTTGTATTCGTAGTTTAGACTTTGCATAGGTAATATTAGTGTTATTAGTTTTATTTTTTAGGAGCTGCCCCCCCCCCCGCCTGCCACTCGCAGGAAACGACCTTGGAAGCAGAGTCTGCCGCTTGCAGCGACCATGGTTTTGAATCACAAGCGAGCGCGCTGGGTAACACTTGCTTTGCAGGGTTGACCATTTTTACATCGGTGAAAACAAAGGGGCAATTTACAAATTCGGGATGTTTGTTAATTGACTTGCAGTGTGTATCGGCTCCCAAAAGTTTAATCGTGAGATTAATACGGCATGTTCTTCCGATGAAAAGAAGGATTAGGACAGGTTTTGACAAGACACATCGCGGCATTCCCTTGTTAGTATATATAGACCGATAAATTTCACATCAGTCGTATGCAAACTCATGGAACAACTAATTATTAACGACATCCAAAGAGAATGGGAGGGCAAGGAATGGTTTTATCAAGGTCAGCACAGATTCAGGGACAGTTTCCCTTTCGGTTGTTCTACAGGACCTATCCAACAAAATGGATAAAAGTGGAAGGTGACGAGAGTAGTAATAGATTTTGCCAAAGCTTTTGATGTTGTTCCACACGATTGTCATGTAAACCAATTACTAGATAGTCACAAGGGTGATGGCTTGGTTAAACGATAACTATTACGTGATAGGAAACAGAATGTTCCAAGGGAAAGATATTATGAACCTCCGCAAGTGTAACGTCAGGGACTCCACAAAGAAGTGTTATTGATCCTCTCATGTTTTTCGCCTTCGTGAGTGACCTGCCAAAACATTTAGCTTCAAATATAATACTTTGTGCCGAAGACTGTATCATCTACCGGTTTATCAAATCAAAGGAGGATATTTTGCAGCGAGACACAGAACAATTACACTCCTGCGCAGAAACGAACGGCATGGAAATACACAGTTCAAAGAACAAAGCCATCACTTTGGAAGGGGTTGACGTTATGGTGAAACTGCGTACAAATTGAACAATAATGTCATACCTACCGTCATATCTTTCAAATATTTAGGAATATAATTAGGCAGTAAAATGATCTGGGAAAATCAAGTACATTTCGTTGTTGGGATAGCTTGAGGATCTTTACATTTCGTTATGTGAATCCTACAGAGGAGTACAGTGAGAAGTAAAGAATTAGCTTATTAGTAAAGAATTAGCACTAGGGCGACCCGTGTTAGAATGTGGCGCAGTATGTTGGAACCCGTACAGAATATCGCAGCAAATCTAGAAAAGTTCCAGCGCAGAGCATCAAAATTGACTTTCGGAGGAACAAAAAATTGACGTGTATGGGAGTCACTTGAAAAAATGCGGATTAAGTTGCGGCTCTATGCTATGCTCAAAGCATACATAGGAAATCCTGCTTGGAATGAAATTCACCGTTGTCTACGCAGACCTACAGACTTTGGTTCAGTAGACCGGATTACGTGCACGAAAGACACGAACACAGAAAACGGAAGTTGGGAAATTTTCAGTCACAAAGCGAACTATTAGAGACTGGAACAGTTTACCTACGACAATCTTTTAACCCTTTCCTCTAAGCTTGGGAAAATTTAACTAGTGGTGGTACAGAATGGCACAGACGTTTCCGAATTAGTTTTCTACTTTCTTTGGTCTCGGCTAGTTATTCACACGTGCCACATACTTTTGCCAGCTGCCATCTATCGCCTCAAAAGTATTTTTTTTTAATATTCTTATTTTTTCAGTTTCCTAATAGAACGGAAATATTATTTTAAAGATATTAAAGGACAGTAAAACATTGATCTAAATGGCAATTTTCTTTGAAAAATTTGGAGCCGTTTTAAAGAAACTTAAGTTTAACCGCTACTGTAAATTCGCAATTTGAACCTCTTTTTCACAGTAATTTACAAGTTTTCAGAAAACCTTATTAGAAGCACTTTAACTCACAAATACAATAGTGTTTACAAATTGCGGAAATGTGCACTTAATGACAAGAGATATCTTTCAACAAATTATATGTGTAATTTTTGAAAAAAACAAAAAAAATACCCCAAAATGAACTTTACGTTATATTAAAGAGTGCAATTAGCACTATATGTTAGAAAAATATCAAAAAAAATTGAAGATGTTATTGAGAAAATGGCGCTTGAGCTTTTCTGAAAATTCGGAATTTTGAGCTAGTTTTTACAGAAAACGTTCATTTTTCGATAAATGTGATACGACATTATTTAAAGCATTTGTACTCGTAAATACAATAATGTAAACAAATTACCACCAATGTAAATATTAACGACGTGAGAGACAAGCAAAAAAGTAATATTTGTAATTTTTGAAAAAAGCAAAGTATTGAGCACACCTCATAAGGTGCATTAACCTTATCTCAACCAAAAGCTTAAAAAAACATTTGGAGCCGTTTTTGGGAAAATCTTATTTTTGTCATTTTTTAAAATTGCACATATTGCACACAATTTTGCGCAATATCTACTAGAATTATCAAAGAATGTACCCGACCTTAATGAAAGAACTTATTACGAAGAACAAACTTTATTTGAAAGAAAAAATATTTAATTTTGTAGTTGTAGGAAGACGCCTGAAAAGTTTCAAAATTTTTCAAAACGTTAGAGTTAACCATACAAATTGGGCTTATGCTATCATTATAAGAGAATTTTACGCTATTCTTATAACAAATTTAAAATTTGGAGCACTTTTTTAAGAAATTGTTGAAATTGTCCGGGGGCTTCACGCAATGTACCCCAAAATTTTGAAGAACGTTTTTCAAAATCGCAGCGTCTGGAATCGAGCCAGTTTGACCGGAGAATATCCGTTTTGGAAAAAAATTCTACGTATGGTTTAGGCGCTAGTGGTGTTCACAGATGAACAAACGGACAGACTGACGGACGGACGTTTTGAAAATAGCCACTTTTTCGCTATCAGGGGCTCCCAAATCGAAATTGATTTTCTGCAGCATTACGTAATATTCCCTATACTATGTATTATATAACTCCGTATATACGTATGTTAACGGAAAAGTAAAAATAAATTATTTTCCTAGCTATTTATGTATATTTTATATCAATGTATTACTTTTAAGTTTCTACTGATAAATTAATAGACCTCAACCATTCGATTTGCATTCTGAAGGTAGTTTCAAATAGTATTTTGCTGTCAGTGTCGGATGGAAAAATAATGCCTCTAAATGCACTTTGCTTTTGTAAAACGGCTTGACGGATATATTTGTGTGTAAATTGCGACAAAATTGACTCCCAAAGAAACGAGTTGTCATGTCATGCTAATTTCTTATAAACAATTTCATATTTCGAAAACGAAAGGCGATATCACCGATCAGATTGCAGAATTTTGCATCTCGTTTAAAGGCAGTTTAGAAAGGACAATAAAAATCATAAACAATTTCCAATTTTTGCAATTCTGAAGAGTAAAGGGTTATTTGATATCCCAGAACCGAAGATTGCGAGTTAACAATTTTGCAACAATTAACCATTTTATAAACGATTCTTAAACGCGCGCTTTACGGCCTGGCGAATCTTCAAATTGTCTCGGAGGTGAAAATCACAATTTTGACACCAGGTGCAAAGGTATTACTAAATACCTAGTCGAATTGTTGCTGAAATGTTAAATTTCGTTAACACTGATATTTGAATACTATTACTTCGCCAAAACTCGAGTTTTCGTAAGTAAATCTGGATTATGTGAAAAATATAATTAAACATTTTCAAATCCACTGATTCTATTGCATGTGCTAAACATTTTATGGCGTAATGTATGATATTATCTTTATTGATATAAATCTTGTAGGCGATTGAATGGCGTGTACTAGACGTAATGCGTCTGCTCCCGCCCCCTTGTGTCTTCTGCGCCAATACTCTCAACCCTTAGGATAAACTCGCCTATCATAGGGAACGTTCATGCTGGAGATCATGCCTGAGGGAAATCTAGGAGAAATCAGGCCTATCAGCTTTTCAGGCGTTGGTAGTTGGTTGAGAATGTTGTTTTGTAATAGTTTACGATGAAAGAACCAGATGGCCTTATCCCCCGTACAGTAGTGCCAGATCGTGCAAAAAGACTGCGACTTAGAATTTGTCCGTTACCCACTTTAGGTGTCGGCAACTGTACTTTTTATAATTAATTATTTTTTAATTAATACTCTCTTGAAATCTATTGTTAGTCAATGTAAACTTAATGCATGTAAAGTTAAGATATTTTACCAGCAAGTTACGATAATTAATTGCAGAATTAATAATAAATTTAATATAGTCGAATCTAGATTATTGAGAGAACTGCCCCAAATGCTGATTTAAACATAACCGAGAAACATGAGGGTTTTGTTTGGCGACAAAACACGAAGGTAAGTCAAAGCCTTTTTTTGAGTACGGGTGGAATATGTGAAATACATAAAAAGACAAGGTATAAAGTACGGGCATGAACATTTAGTAGTTATTTATGTAATAAGTACTTAAAGACTAAAGGAGGACGTGCAACATACATTATTTTTTATTATTTTTTTTATTATTTCTAATTATTCTAGTAATTCAAAATAAACATTTCACACTTTCATGAGATACGAATTGCCATTACTCTCGATGTTCTGTCACAAGGTTGTTGGTACAGGGTTAATCCTACCGACGCGTCGCCGTCGGGACTCTGTAGAAGCCCTGAGCCACCTACGCCGGTCTGGGCTGAGATAATCCAATAATCCGACTACAGAAATCATCAGACTTTCCTGTATTATGTTTTGCCTCGTACAAAAGACCGTACATTAAAGAAGAGAATTCCTGTGGCTGAATTCGACCCAGCTACGTCGCTAGGGTCAAAATCCTGCCGTCGGGACTCTGTTGATGCCCTGAGCCACCTATGCTGAGATAATCCAATAATTCGATTCCAGAAATCATCAGACTTTCCTGTTTTATGTTTTGCCTCGTACAAAAGACCGAACATTAAAGAAGAGAGTGCGGACCGTCAGCGGGCTCGGAGTCTTCGTTTAACGATATCAACCGTCTACGGGATGCGGGCGCGCGCCGAAAATAGAACACCCGTATTCGACAGCTTTCGGTCCCCGACGTCCTCGTGGCTGGGGCGGCGGCGGCGGGGCTTTTGCAGCAACCTTTGACTTTTAAAAATGTAGTGATACACGCGCCCCAAATGTTAGAAGTTCACATGTGGCGTCACCTGGGTGCACCCTGAGGCCCTGGAGGCGCGTTTGAGGCCAAGAGTCTGCTGGCTCTGACGAAAGAGAGCATCAAAATGGTGTAGAGGAGAAACGGAACTGGAAATACAAGTTTTTGTTTATTCCCTACGTTTATTCGCTTCAGTATACATTTATTAACACTATGAATTTATAAGTTCCTTTGATGTCAGTGTTGTATTGGTACATATCTGCTTAACAGATATTCTAGTCGCATAAACTTGTTTGAATAATTTTCACAAATATATGAAAATTAATGTTACGAATCGTTGAGATTAATGCAAATATTTTCTGCAGGTTGCGCGTATGACTTGCTTTCCATGTGCGTTTGAGGAAAAGGGTTGATGTAAGCATTCTCAAATCTTTCGGGAGGAGAAGTCGACTTAATAGCACAAGTAGAGTCGAAGACAAATTATATAAAAAATAGAAGTTTCATTTTGTACTTTACATTTATAGGTAGACATAGTTACATTTATAAGGAAAGCACATACCTAGAAACATTTATTTGCATTCCACAGATTTTTAACAGAAGAAAATGTTTCACGTTTGCCGTTTTCCAATGTACCTGCTACATCACACTCAACTAAATGAGTTTAACGAATGAATGAAAATAGTTATTATTGCACATGTTACATGTTTATCAAAAGTTGTTTTGAAAGTTTCTAGTGCTTCATTGTCTCGTAAAGAATATGTTGCATTCAATAAAATTATAGCACAAAAAACGCATTAACCGATGATAAACCGGAAGAGATGTCTCAACGCGTCAACTGATGTTACAGCAGAGCATCTGACCGGGACGTCCTATGTTCAAGTACCGACAGAGGCAAGATTTTCGGCACTAGATGGTCTTCTAGGTCAAATGCAGTCGCTGTCTGAAGGAGAGTTCTAGAGGCCCCCTGTTCTGGTCGGTAATTTTCCGTAGTTTCTCTTGTCTACACCAGGCGAATGCCGGAGCAGTCCCTCAACAAACGAGCCACGGACAGCGCGCGATCTATCCTTCTTCTTCCTTGTCCTATCCTTACCCCTTACACATACACTAACATGCTCTACAATACCCAACATGCGGGAAACCGGACGGAAGCTTACAGCTTGCCCGGCTGGGGCAAGAAAGGCCTGGTAGGTGGGAGATACCTGATTTGGGGAACCCCGATAGTCGACGGTAGGTCACTATCCAGCGTGGGGAAGATCACAGCCACAGCCCGAGGGAGAGAAAAAACATGTACTACATTTTCGGGACTAACGACCTTAGTAGTTGACGCGCCCAGTATCACTAACAACCAACCAACCGAGGGTAAATTATATGACGCGTTTTTTTTCATAGAATTAGTACTTTTAAGTTGATTTTCTGGACTGTCTATTTAGAATTTCACTTATAAGAATGGATCAGGAAGTTTTAAAACAGTAATTTTTTTTCGACCAAATAAGGCCTAAAAACGTTGGTTGTAAGTCATATTAATAAATCTGAAAAAATAATGTTTTTAATAATTCATGGACCGTTCTCCTAGGTAAAATTAGTATTTTTCCATAAAAGCATGAGAGCAACTATATCAACGAAAAGCATTAAAGCAACATGAATTTTATAAGAAATTATAATGTAAAGTGAAATTTATTTCGTGTGTTACAATTCCACATACAAAACGTTTAAAAATATCAAGAAGGCTCAAAAGAAATATTTGTATGCGTCATGGAATATGTGAGATATACTATTACCACCCAAATCCATGTCATCTAAACGGATGTTGAAAAGTCCCTTGTTTTTTGTGGTCAGTTGTATAACGTACGTAATAAATTACTTGTGGGATCCTTTGTGTCAAGATAAGCGTCACCCACATCATGAAAACAGGAAATAAAAACTTTTTTACTCTCAGTAATTTGACGTTTTTTCGATTGTGACTGCCACGAAATTTGAATCCAATCAACTGAATTAATGTTTTATCTTTCTTGTAACTTAATTTAATTAAACTCGCTACCAACAACAGTTGTGAATCGCGGAAACGAGACCCGATGTGCTCCTCTTGACTCCGGCAACCCGGAGATCTGCTTAAATAATGCGCGCCCCGTTGCGTCGACAGGCGATTGTGATCGATCGCAGAAATGTCTGAGTTACAGAACTCGCTAACAAAGCGGCACAGCTAATTAGACCACATCACAAAAGTTTCTGAACGCGCTCCACTCCTCCCTGATGAATGCTTTGATGGCACGCGCCATTAAACGGGAGCCAGCGGTTGACTTACGCTGAGTTCCCGCGTAAAGTGTTTTCTCCTGTAGCGCCGAACTAAAAAAGAAAGAAAGATGCGGGTGTCTTGTTAAGAGATACGTGCAAATCATTAAACTGTTGCTTGCTTCCAATTAGCACAAGACGCTTGCTTCGTACGTGACATGGAAGTTTTACTTTTAGAACGTGTAGCTTTGTTAGCTATAGACTTTTCAACATCCGTTTAGATGACATGAATTTGGGTGGTAGTAGTATATCTCACATGTCCCATGACGCATACAAATATTTCTTTTGAGCCTTCGCCTCCTAATTTGGCTTCTCTAAATGAATACATCAAAGAATTGAAATAAGATGGAAGGACGTGTGCTTTATCCACTGTCTAAAATAACTTATTTACGTTTTCAATATTCATGGAACTCAACAGTCGTAGACCATTACAGTGTCTGAAGAAATGAATTCCTACTTCTGACTGCTATGCCTGTGTTTCCACGCAATAGTATGTTGTGATAATGATCGTTTGAAAATCACAAAGGGGCTTCTTTCAATCACACGTCGTATTTGAGGATTTTTATGAAACAATACAACTTTTTCCTCAATATATGTTGCAAAATGACAACAAGACTATTCAAAATCAAATGCCACACTATTTGATGTTCTTTAACTTCACAGACACTATCATATCAACGGGTTTCACTTGATTCACTTCTCCTTCAGACTGAAGACTTACTTTAGACTTACTTGTCTATTCTTACCAAATTCCGCTTTACAATGAAGAATTAGAATGAAATACCCGCATTTCGTCATATTTACTGACAGGCTGTACATATTTCCTGTCTTTACCTGACAGACACATGTAGTCTAAATGCAGGTTTGCAATAATATTGTACCAGTAGTAAAATTAGGTGTCAATATTGTGATAAAGTATAGTATAAGTGATGCAGATGCATACAGAGTTCAATATTCAATTTCTGTGGGATTGGTTATTCTTGTCAGAGGTTTCTTTGAATTTCCAACTGCGTATCAGATTCATGCAGCTATTGCTCTATTATGCAGATTTGCAGTTAGACTGAATAAAACTATGTCGTCTTAATGGTGATGCAGGACATTTAAAGCAATTTCTCCAAACATATTCAAAAATAAATCTTATTAATAGTCTAAAACATTAATTATTCGTCTATATCTCTAGAGACATTTACTAACTCGATATACTCGTAGTATGAAATCGCTGCATAAATAATGAATGTAATAACTCACGAGTCTTTAATTATGAATGTTAAAAGGACATTGCGACGGAAAGTATATGTATCCCGTCGAGGTTCAAGAGTGCCTCAACTTGTCTTTTGCATTAAAAATACAAACGTCTACGAGAGTTATAAAACATGCAAGTAATTTATAAGAGCAATCTACGGCCTCGTGTCCCCACTGGTGGCACCTTCCTCAGAGAAATAAAAGAGCGTCGCGGAAAGAAACGTTTTTACTTCATTTAAAATGATCCGAGTAGTCTCAAGATTTACGACCCGTAATCCCGTCGCCGCGGTTAAAGGAAACCGCAATTCCGCGACCCTTCCTTTATACCGACGTTATAGAGCGCCCGCCCTGGTTATCCTTCGCCCCTAGAGGCTCTCCGGGAGCGATCCCTGACAAATATCGCCGGAAACAATGAAAAAGAAACCCCGCCCCTCGGCGATCAGAAATACAGCTTACGATTGCACGGCGGCGACACTAAAAGCGCGAGCAAGTGCCGAATCAAGCGGGTTTTATCGTGTCTCCGACGGAGCGTCGCTCCGGAAAGAGCACCGGCGCACCGCCAGCCCAGAGGGAAATGAGTGTGGGGGAGGAACAGGTAAAGCACCGACGGTGAAGTAAAGGATGAGGAGCAGAAGAAGAAGAGGAAGAGGGAGAACGTACAAGATATGGAACTTAAGCAATAAAATGGAATATGGGGAGCAAAGACAGCGAATGAAAATATCACAAGTTGGTGTATGGATAAGCAAAATGGTAATGAGAAAACCACAAGGGAGCAAATGAGGGAGCAGATAAGAAATCAATTTATTTAAGAAAAGATATAGAAACCGGAATACGGAAAAGAGGTGACGAGAGAGAGAGAGGGAGAGAGAGAGAGGGGGAGAGAGAGAGGGGGAGAGAGATGAGGGAGAGAGAAGAGGGAGATGGACGAGAGAGGAGTGAGGAGAGGGAGAGGAGAGGAGAGGAGGGAGATGGATGAGAGAGGAGATGGAGCGACATGACGAGAGGGGAGATGGAGAGAGATATGGAGAAGAGATATGGCAGAGAGAGATATGGAGAAGAAGATACTGGAGAGAGGACTATGCGAAGAGAGAGGGATTGGAGAGAGGGAGATTTGGCAGAGAGGGAGCATTTGGAGAGAGGAGATTTGGAGAGGGAATTTGGAGAGGAGATTTGGAGGAGGGAGAATTTGGTAGATGAGGAGAATTTGGAGAGAGGGAGATTTGGAGAGAGGGAGGATTTGAGAGAGAGGAGATTTGGAAGGAGAGGCGAGATTTGGAGAGAGGGAGATTTGGAGAGAGGGAGATTTGGAGAGCAGGCGAGATTTGGAGCAGAGGGAAATTGGAGAGAGGGAAATTTTGGAGAGAGGGAGATTTGAGAGAGGGAGATTTGGAGAGAGGGAGATTTTGGAGAGAGGGAGATTTGGAGAGAGGGAGAATTTTGGAGAGAGGGAGATTCTGGAGAGCGGGATATTGGAGAGAGGGAGATTTGAGAGAGGGGAGATTATGGAGGAGGGAGAGATATGGAGAAGGGAGATATGGAGGAAGAGGGAGATTATGGAGAGAGGGAGAATGGAGAGAGGGAGATATGAGAGAGGAGAAGGAGAGGATATGGAGAGAGGGAGATATGGAGAGAGGGAGAGAAGAGAAGGGAGGGAGAGAAGAGAGAGGGAGGGAGAAAGAGAGAGGGAGGCAGAAGAAGAGAGAGAAGGGAGGGAGCAGGAGAGAGCGAGAGAGAGAGAGAGGAGGAGGGAAGAGAGAGAGGGAGGAGGATGAGAGAGAGGGAGGGAGAGAGAGAGAGAGGGGGAGAGAGAGAGAGAAGGGAGGGAGAGAGAGAGAGAGAGAGGGGGAGAGAGCAAGAAAGAAAGATGGGGGGAAAAAAGGGGAGAGAGGAGAGAGAGAAGAGGGGGGGAGAGATAGAGAGAGCACGAAGAAAAATAAATGCATGAAGGAGGTGAAAAAGAAAAAAAATTGTAGGAAAGGCGAAAATAGGGATGTCGTAGCAACGAGATGCAATAACGAAAGGAGGGGGTCAAGGGCAGGAATAGAAGAGACGAAAGGGCTATCGGGGAGTGAATCGTGCCATTTGGCACAGCTTTCGAGAAAGTCGACAGAGAGGCGACCCCGCGATTTCCTCGATGTCGTAAAGTCAGGACGAAGCGAAGCGTGGAGGGGGCTGGCGCGGCGGGGTCCCAGGAGCGCGTCCCGGGGACGGCAGCGTGTCAGCGAGGTCCGCCGTCCAAGGACGGGTCGAGACCTCTCAACATCTCCGGCTCGCGTGACGGCCGCTTGGGAGAGGGCCATATGGCAGTAAAAGCACCAATACGCCGCGTGTAATAAAAAGGCTTGTTCGATTTGAAGGACTCGCTCCGCTGCACAAAAAACTTCGCCGGCGACGTTACGAATAATGCAGGCGGTTCGCGGGCGAAGTGGGCGGCGTCCGGTCCGAAAGCGAGCCCGCCGCGGCGCCGGAACGCGCTGCCAGGCCGGCGGGGCGTCCTGGCGCGGAAGGGACTCGCTTTCCGGGGCTGGCTATTGCCGGGCTCTTTGTGTGCGCTTTCGGTAACTCGAGTCGAGCGAGGGGATGTGAGAGCTTAACCGGTCGGAAAGCCAACAAAGATGGCTGGAACGGTATCACATGTCAGGTAATCACGGGCCGGGAGATACTTTTACGCTGTTCGCGAAAGGGAGAGAAGATCTGGGAATTCGCACAGAGGGAAGGGAAATTAACGGTTTTTCGCTCGGGTGCAGCCGGGGAAGGGAAGAGTTCTTCATCAAGGCGCGATGGAGGCCCCCAGCGTAGAGACACACGGGTTTACACTCCGGCAACGCTCTGGAGGAGCGGTAAATTAAAAAGCAACGTTTCTGCACGGAAACAATTCCAAAAAGTACGTTCACCACCCAAACAATACCTTTTTATAACTGCAGAGTAGCTACATTAATCTTTAGCTTCGCAGAAAATTGCATTCTGTTGCCTTGTTTTTGTCTCTGCCTTCTGTGATTCAAAACTACATGTTATAAATTTGAAAGTTGCTTTAATTTATTTGCCTTTTATATACAGTTGCGTATCGGTTAAAAGCTCATGGCTTTGGAGTTAGTAAATAGGAAGTATGAAAAATATATGTTGTGATGTGAGACTTTTATTACTAGTTTACGTCAACAGTGGTTTTAAATTTAACTGAATTTAATTCACACAACGCCGCTTGTTATTTTTGACAAGTTAACTTGACAATATCGCCACAATACGCAGGGATAAGACAAATTGGAATTGTCGCTCAAACTTTCTGCCAATTTATTCTTTCATTGGGAAAAATAACAAAGTACTTTATTTAAAATAGATATTAGGATTATTCTTTATAATAAAATCTTAGAAAGTCAAGACGAGAAATGAATAAATATGTGCATTCACTTCCACTTCTTAAAATCAAATTTAATTTATTTCAGTGATATTCAAAATGTAAAAAAGACATTTTGTCAACTTATGATATTAATTTATCTTAAGAGTTAGTTAAGACGATGTATTTCATTTCGAAGGGTGGAATTTGAAGATCTGACATTCTAAATAAACACGTTTTCAAAAAATAATTAGACCTACAACAACGCATAATTTTTCGCACTATTTTTTAATTCAACTTTTCCACAATTTAGAATGTTTATAAAAAAATAGATCGGTTCCTTTCTTTAGTAATTCTTGTTCTATTCATGGGATAATATGAGGGAAAAATTGATGAATTTTTTTAGAAAGTATCTGTGTCATAACTTCATTATGAACTTCAAAGCAGAAATTGCGCAAAAATGCTCGATTTATCAAATAATTATACGTTAAAAACATTTTTAAAGAGCTGCTTCTTAGAACAGATATTGTTGAAGACAAAACTCTCTAACTATAAATTTGTAATTTTGAAGTATTAAAATGTTGCAATATTAAAAAATACAGAAAGTTCGACGGAAATATGACTAGCGCCAATTTACTTTCCAGTGCTTTACGGTAATACATACGAGGGAAATTTTTAAAGAATGAATGGAGCAATTTTTTAGATCATAATGGTTTAAAAATTACCTACTTTTTACGCAATATTGTTCGCAAACTATTAATATTTTAGAAAAATAGTACAACCCTCATTTTAACATATCTCTTTAGAGAAAGGGTTTCACTAAAGAAAAACTAGCTATTTCAATATTATAATTGTAGGAAGATGCCGAACAAATTTTGAACCTAAGCAATTTTCGAAAAAATCAGGGATTGATACGAAAATGAGCCCTGTTCATTCTCTTCAGCGTTTTTTACACTACACAAGCTTAATCAAAAAGTTTGGAGTCATTTTCGAGAAAAAATTGAAATGATGTTGAGGCTCCGTGAAAAGTGCACCAAAAAATCAAAATAAAATCCGTTTCAAACTCAAAAGTTCTGGAGTTCATTTAAATCAATTAAGGAATGTCAATTTTGGAGAAAATCGGCCGAACGGTTTAGGCGCAAGGGTGTCCACAGACAGACAAACGGTCAGGCAGATGTTTTGCCGACAATCGATTTTTCGGTATCAAAGACCAACAAAACATGGATTTTGACAATACAACGTTAATACAGCAAGTAATTTACAATATACAAGAACAAGAGATATCCACGTTATAGCTTCCTTTGCCCGGCAATAAGAGATTTGTAGTTAAAAAAAACAACTTGCAATCTTGAGCAAAGATCAGCGTCCCATCAGTTGAGCTACGGGGTTAGACATTCAACTGGTGAAACTATTAAATATACATTTTATATCAAATATTAATAATAGATACATCTTGCGGCTACTATGCAAAAAATGCTAAATAAATTAACCACAAATATACATTATGAACATTCTGTTTATGTTCACATAAAATGTATCGAGAGAGATATATGGATTAGTTCGGAGGAAAGGGAATGGATGCCGTTTTAAATTATTAAATATTTTCTTCTTAAATATATTTATTAAGAAGAATAAATTTAAAAAACTTCCACACTTTGGAAATGTTTTTTTTAACTCCATCACCCCAGCAATTGGCGTATGTTACATAACCATTAATAATATTGCGAGGAAGTATATGCTGTTGAAGCACCATTAGTTTTCCCGCAGCATTACATAACTTTCTCTTTATTGCGTAAGCAGTAGCAAGAAAGTAAAAAGGCGTAACTTCACCACAAATGTTTTTAATGTAAGTAGTAGAGATTTCTTTTCGACACACTTTTTCAGTGCAGAATCTGGCTTGACAGTGAAGGGGCCACCTACACCTGCTGAAAGATTTTCTTATTGACTTTTTTACTTTCTCGTTTATACAATGATACAATAAATCAATGTCGATGTGCTGATGGAAATACACGTTTTCAGGATCCTTATTACTTAAAAAGTGATTTTTAGACACTTCTTTCTGTTTGTTTGCCCGTAATTGTAAAAAACACTAACGCCAACCCGTACACAGGATTTCCTTCAAAACTAATACTACCTAACAGATTTTACTGAAATCAAACCGCTGTGAATTTGAAGAATGTCTTGTTGTTTTAGGAGGTACTTCATATTAAGTCCTTTAGATATTTGCCGAATTTTCTTAAAAAAATACTTCTTATTGTTTCTGTAAATTTAGTGTTCGAAGAGAGTAAAGAGTAATTACGAGTAAGAATTTTTTAAAAATGTTCGAAAATACAAAACTGTAACTTTTTTGAACTTGTTCTACACAATTATTATTGCAGTTCGAGACACCTGCAATTATTTAACAGTGCTAATTTTTTTAATAATTTTATTAATTTTTTCGAACTATTAGTAGTTCTCATATAGCGTTGAATAAAATAGTGACAATTTTCCGCAAATACGTAGACAGGATTTTCTCAAAAAACGATGCCTTTTTTCTTGAATCTTTCTTCCTGCAAGAATACAGTACAAACGACTTATGGCTTTTTCGGACGATTTTTGCTAGTATCATAATATTACGGTACAGTTACAAATAATATTAGGAGAGATTATGGGCTGTTGTAGCATTACATGTTATTTATCCTATTGTAATATGCCCACAATAGTCACATCTGGTTGAAGAATGTTGAAGAATGTGGTATTGAGAGTTGCGGTTGCATTCTTGTGTCTTTACCTTTGCGAATACTAAGTCCATAATGCATAGAGTCTGGGAGCGTCCTGAGCCTCCGTTGACAAACGTGTCCCGGTGTGTGCGCAGGGTTCACCGGGCAGAACTGCGAGTTCGAGTACAACGAGTGCGAGAGCTCGCCCTGCATCAACGGCGGCACCTGCCTGGACCGCGTGGGCCGCTACGCGTGCGTGTGCGGCCGCGGCTACACGGGCAAACGCTGCCATCTTAAGGTGAGTCACCCCCACCCCCCACCCCGCCTTTCGTTGGGCCTAAGTTGAGCTGCCTTTTATAGATTGCAATTTGCCTTTGGCAATTTTTTGCCACAACTTTTCCATCGCACGAGTGACGAACATTTGGACCCAACGTGTAATTGTCAAGGCTCTTCGTATGTGGCGCCGCCTTCAGACAGCATTGCATTGCAGGTTTTCATTTACGAACATGTTCGCCCCTGTATGCCGGATGAAACATTGCGACTTATTTGAGACTTTGGATGTAAAATGTTTATTTAGTTCTCCCACACCTTCAACGTCACCTAGACTGATTTTCATCTCCTTTTGCATCTGAAGGCTTTCCTTCTAGGCAAGACATTTCAAGATAATTCTGTCAATCAAACGTTGTCACTTGGCTAACATCAAAACATCGTTCTTCCAAACGAGAATACTAAATTTGGCGATCATTTGGAATATAGACCAACATATGTACATGAATCTTCATTTAAATGTGTTGTTGCAAAATATTTTGTGTTCTCTTAAATGCACTGAAGTCCACATTCCACATACTCCTTGCATTACACTAACTTTGTAACTACATTAACTTTTCTCGCTGCTCTTAAATAAATACTAGTTTTTGAAGCACTTTTTACTTTCCTTACTTTTTACTCTTTTTCTTACTTGTGACATTTCAATCAATTATTAATGTAGAAGAAAACGTTAAAAGCAGACGAATGTAGGAATAATATCAGCTCTATTGAGATAATAGAAAATTGTACAAAAACAAGGAAAGACATAATTTTACTATCTAATTGTATCTAAAGAATCTAAATCTATTAAAACTTCAATTTGTTAGAAAATTACTCAAGTCATAAGTGAAAACAGTTTTTAATATGATGGAATACTTCAAATCTTTTATAGTACTACTTGAACGTGGCGTCGCCGACGCTGTAAACTGTTTTAAAAATATTTTCATGATTGAAAATTTCTTTCATACTTTATTTCTTTCTAGAGTAGCTATTACCATTATACTTCCCTTCAACAATTCCCAACATTCAATGGTCTTGCATGTTACCTTCATACGGGATATAAACTGGTAATATTGCAACTTCAAAATTATAATCACCGTAAAAACTACTTGAAGGTATTGATGATGCGAATAATTACAGTTTAGTACAGATGCAGGTTTTACGATTTTTGGTTTTATACACAATAATGCATAAATGTCACTTGTAAGCTGTTCTTCTGGGTTATTTTCTAATCATAAGGTAAGATCATTTTCAATTAGTTCCAAAAATGTTGTCACAAAATCTTATACAACTACATTTTATCTTTCCTTGGATTTTCTTAACACTTTCATATTTTTTCCTCTAATTTGTGAAGAGATTAAAATTCCACAAACTCAGTCTAATTTGTGTTTACTTCCACTTCTGCAATATCTCCATTAATAATAATTTGTATGCGAATCTAGATAAGCATTAAATGTGATTGTTTTGTCTTCTTTAAGAATAGGTTGTGGGTCACATTTACTTGAACATCGGTATTTGTACACTTAGGAACGCAAAAGTGAGAGAAAAGTCGACCGTAAGAACGTTTATTTATTCTCTAATATTACTCAGTTTTGTTTTCGCCGTATTCACTTGAAATTCTTCAAATTTAATAAGTTCCAAACAAACCTTTTCGTAGGCTTTTGTAAGTTTATTTTTGAAATATGGTATTAGGTCTATCAGTAAAAATTAATACGAAATATGTCGCGCGATTCACTTATTCAAATTATCTTTGAATTGAATTGAATTGAATTTGCCTTATTTTACGTGGCGAGACTCGGGCCATCAGGCCCGCTCTTCCGTCTGACCACGCAAATTTCGCTACGCTCCTTTCACCAACTAGGAGAGAAAGGAGGTATTTCTTGGGCGAGAAACAGGCGATTTGAATTTAGCTCAGAGGCGTCATTTAGGCTTGAGGATCTTTTACATGCAAGTAAATCTACGAACATGGGACAGCCGGCTTTACTTCCCCTCCGAAGGAAGGCGTACGAAGGATTTTTTCGCCCTTAAAAATCCACGGCTTCGATCGGGTTTGAACCCGCCAACTTGGGTACAACAGTCCAGTACGCTAACCGTTACACCATCGCCGCCGCCAACACCATCGCCGCCGCCTTCATCTTCACTTGATTTCTTAAAGATGTCAACATCAGTGTTGCCAATGCCGAGAAAGAAAATTATGACTTATGATTGAGCGAAAAATGCAGTTGGGTACTGAAGTTTAATCAACGCCAGCTACATAAGTCAATTGAATCGTTTATTTCAGAAACCTGTCAAACACCAAAATCTAAAATACGCGTAAGCGGCGGATTATTATTTCAAACAGGTAGACGCATAGTTAATTGCATATTTATATGAAAAATATTTATTTATACACTGCTTTAATAAATAAAAATATTTCGAAATCAGATAAATTGGGAGACTTTTTCTCAATTTTCTCGAAGTAAGGAATTTGGTGTTTGACGGGTTTCTGAAATAAACGATTCAATTTAGGTGGCGTTGGTTGAATTCCCGGCGTACTCTCAAAGAGGGCAGCGCCAATACACGCAAAACCACGTTTTTTGGACATTTATTTGAATTGTATGGCCGAATCTGAAAACAAATTATCATTTCCCCATCAGGAGACGGAGACGCGTCGAATGGCACATCATATGTCTCTATTGGTGCGCGGGAAGTTGTGTAGCAGTGAAAGACGGACCCGCACATCCGAACATCTGCACACTCGGAGATGCTCAAATTCTGAAAAGGAATTTTATTTGTTCATTAGAATGCTTCACAATTTTACCAATACACATTTATACACCTAGAAACGTAAATTACTCTCAATTTCTTAAAAAAATCACTGCAATATCAGAAAGCTGTATTTAAAAAAAATACTATTGAGCAAATCTATGAAGTCAAAAACAGGGCTTCCACGTGACGACATGTTACATCATGATTCAGTGCGGCATTGGCTGGAGTTTGGAGTGCACTCTCCCATACTACCGTGTGTCCACTGCTCTTACGTTTCCTGTCACTCTGATGATAAACGTTGCAACCCCTCTTAGTACCTTATGACCCTGCGCAATGCGGAGGGGGTGTGACAAACGATGTGTTTACATGGTGTGTGGGTAGATGGTATGTACTAAGTACTGAATCGCCAAGGCTATCATAGAGCGTTTGATTTCGAACAAATAGTTCATGTTCCATATTTCACGTACGCCTTTTTATTTTTCAATTTACGCCATGGCATTTTTTATTTTAAGCAAGCTTTACATAATATTCATTAGCACTCAACTCTGCGGCTTGCGTTTTATTGTAGGGGTGTGTTTATGTGGATTCCGCATTTGGAAATTATTTCGGAATTTATTGCAGCACTTGTCGTGTTTACTATCGCATTAGACGCGAGGTGTGTCCATGTTTTTCAAATTAACTGTAGCTCCCGAGGCAAAACCACCGCCGAACTAAAGAAAATAAATATAAAAACGAAACAGCGTGTCTGTGGGCCAGACTCTCCGTTCTATGCTATTGTGAGCGTTCACCACTCAGTGACACCCTCTCAGAGACAGACGCCCCCTCGTGTGAGGAAAACTTTGCCTTCTTTCAAATGCAACCAAAAATATGATTTAATATTGAACATTCAAATAATGTAGCAAACAATTTTAAGTAATAAATCACATTAGGCAATATAATAACAATAAAATATTAATGAATGTAACCAAATTGCACTGAGACTTGAAGGAGCACTATAATGAAGGTCATAATACTGTTTCAGTTGTAACATTTTTGACAATTCTCCTGTCCCCATTTGGTTGCTTGTAATCGCTCGAAGAAACTCTAAACACACCTGCCTTATTGTTTGATTGATGTTTTCTGGCGCGTCAATTGCTAAGATCATTAGTCTCGTCAGGGTAGTTCATATTTTATTAGCGGGAAGAAGCAATCGTCTTTCCCCGCTGAATGACGACATTTGGAGCCGATCTACACGTCGTCTTGCGGGGTTTCCCCTAACAAAGTATCTCCTAGCAGTGGGTCATAACAACTTCGAGGCCCCTGACGCCCACTTCGGCCGTGACGACCTCTAAGCCCCCGACTGGTCATCTGACACGTGCGGTAGTGTACTGCATGTGTGTGTATGTGTGTGTATGTGTGTGTGTGTGTGTGTGTGTGTGTGAAGAGGAGAGGATAGGACAAGATCACGTACGTTTGTTTGAGTTTTGATTTGGCATTCGCCCTGTTGATCGGAAAGCTCACGGAAAACTACCAATCACAGCAGCCAGCCGCTAGAATTTTCCTCGAGACAGCGTCTGAATGCGACCTAGCTAACAAGCCAGTATCGAAAATCCAACCACCTTCGGGACTCAAACCCTAGGACCTCCCAGTCAGAAGCACAACAGAGCCATCAGTTGATGACTTGAGCCACCTAGGACGGTAGGTAAGTTTCGTGTACTGCTATGTTCTGGAGTTGCGTGAGACCTCACGCTGAAGGTGGCAGCCTGAGACAGTTGGTCGTCTGCGGTTTGAAGGTCACGACTGACGAGTGGGGGTGAGCCGGCTGTGGGCAGCGCAGAGAGTGGCGACTCACAGAGAGGGTGCGATCGGCGGAGGGGAAGGAGTTGAAGGAAGGCGCGCGGACGGACAGTTGCAATCGAGTGGCACCGACCCGTCGTCAAAGATCTGTATTGTGAAAAAACTTGACCAGCGGAAAAGAGATTTGTGCGTGTGGCAGGGGTTTGTGGGAAAAAAGGTAATGTGCTTAGATTATAGCAATTTAGTTATTAAATGTTATTGTTGACGCGTGTGCGTGTCATTGAAAAACCTTTCTCTTAAGACACTCACCTACAATGTTGTTGCGAAAAGCTTCACGCAACAACACTCGGAAGGAAGATTTTTAAAACGGATCACATACGTACATGCTCGAGATTGCCGAGAAATTGGTACTTAGCGACAGGCTACCATAATTTTGCCGACTTACGTTTAATAACATTTTGACTCTTCTACAAGCCGGCTAAAAATGCCGACATGGATGGCCGAGATGAGTAGAGCACGTGCCGACTGAGCGCCTCGGTCGGGAGGGTCGCGGGTTTGAGACCCGCACTGGTTATGGTTGTCCTTTGTCTTTCATGTTTGTGTTGTTACGAAATGCCTTGTCAGTCTGCTGACCACAGACCGAGGAGCCCGCATGTGTGTCTAGTGTGAAGGTGTGTCCCCCATGAGGGACATAGTGGGTACCAGGAGCGGTTAGCCGAAATCGGCATCCCTTGAAAGCTGGAAAAAGTGCCTGGAAAGAAAAGAAAAAAAATCATATCCAGTGGTAAAATATGTAAGTTTCAATTAACAAATTTATTAAAAATTAATGTACTTATAAAACTCGTAATAGTAATTTCTTGTACACAAATATGGTTCTAATTGCGGTAACAATTTAAGCAATTTTATAAGCATAAAATATGTATTCTGGACTGTCATACATGCTTTCTCTGTGCACTCACCTCTAGTGGTGCATTTTACGGTGTTTTTCGTCAAACGTTTGCACCTACGCCGATAATATTTTTGTGGAATATATTTTTGTCGGAGTTCTACTGAATTTGATGCGTTTCGGTATGCATGTTTTAATTTAAAGCGAAATGAAATTTTCAGTTGTAAATATGTTTTGCTCTATAGGAGAAAATGAAACCGCTGTTTATGATGCAACAAATAATTAAATAAATGACAGGTTTCGTAGCTGATGCTGATAAAACTTTAAGCAATCACCACGGATTATTCGAAGTACAAGAAATAAATTTTGTTCATAAGATATTAGTAATTAGGCAAGACAGGTCTTTACCCTATACTTTCACCCACATTCAATGCTTTTTTAGCGCTTCAATGCGCATTTTTATAGCAAGAAAAAGTATATTTTAGTTATCTACTTTACAAACCACACGCTACCAATTTCAACTAATAGTGTGTTGAAATTTCTAACACTCAAGAGCATTTCTCTGGGGGTCCGAATCCGTAAAAACCATCACATTCGACGACAGACTAAAACGATGTGCAACTGGTTATAGCGTGTGCGTGAATTCGCTAACTGCATTGTGTTCTGACTCGCGAGAAATTAACAACTCTGTCATTTATAAATAGGTATAAAATAAAATAAAGGTAAATAAATAATAAAGAGAAATAGATACTAATAAGTAAGAGAAAGACCGATCGCCTTAATAATTTGTAGTTTCGGCATACTCAAACCAGTGCAACAGGAGTAGGAGTAGAATAGTTCATAGCATTTTTTTCTAGTCCCATTCTTTCCTTCTCCAGAAAAGAAAAACTGTGTTCGCCAGTTGCTTTTTTGGCATCATTCTAATGATAAATAACAATACACAGGGCGGCGTGTCAGTTGCGCAGTATAGGGCGTGTGACTTCATCCGGCGCGCATGCCACACACACCGCGTAGGACGGGCGCGGCCGCCCTGTCCATTTGCCACCGCCTCTGTTAGTCCCTGTCGCTATGCGGCGCCCTCTCCCCCGCCCCACCCCTCCCTTCCGCGCCCCACCTTCGCCACCCGGCCGCGACCTGTCGTCTCTGCCACCTTGCGTCACCAAGTGAGGGTCCATGCATCGGTCTCGCGCTATCCAACAGCCTATCGGTCACCTGCACTTCACCTCCCCCCTCCCTCCCCCCCTCCCAGGCCGTTTCTCGCCACCCACACCGCCACACACCCGCACGTGCGTGCGCAACGGAGGCAGAAGCGGTCCGCCTCTTAGTTAGGAATTGCAGGCTAATATGCGCAGCCAAGCCTATCTGACCAAAGGCCCTTTACGACTTTCAAAAGGCACACGGCAATAAATTCGGGAGTTTTCGCAAACGCGTTACAAATAGTGGCTCGTATTTTACGATTTGGATACACATGTGCTAGACAAATAAAGAAAAGGAAGGAAGGAAAATAAGGGATCGTGTATGATTTAAAGTGCGAACATGTCTAAAGATAAAACATGTCTAAACACAAAATATTCGATGCTTGAATTACAAGGAAAGCGAAATACTTCTAAACTAGCTTAGCGTCCTACATCCAGCAGATTTTTTTCCTAAAAAAAATATTGGTGCTTTGCAAGTTCGTATATGCTTGGTACATTTATCCACGAACATAGGTACAAAGAAACGTGTCAATAGTTTTTTCAGAAATAATTATTTCATTACAAATTAATTTTAATTATAAAAAATTATCGCCAGACCGATTAATTGAGTCGTAACGCTTCGTTATGAATTAAGAATCTATTGTTTGCAGGATCTGAAAAAGGTATCAAAATGTGAAATGCGGGTAACCCAGTGTGATCATTATTAAGCTCTCCAACCCTCAATTCAATGCTTATCATTTAGGAACAGAGAATGCAATCGCGTTCATGGAACAGTAATCACAGGTCCGCATTAATATCCTCTTTCCGTTTTCACTCGAGCTCTGATTTTTAAGAGGAGAAACGTTCAATTTGTTCAGATGCAGTGAACAGTTTATCGGTTTCCAAAAAAGACTGTATTATCTGTGAGACATTTTCATTTGAATTTTTGTCACTCTCTTGTTCATTCTTTTAAATAAATGTACGTAATTAAGTAGACCTATCTTTATCTTTGTGTTTCATTTTTATTCATGCAGGTTGAACTTTTATCATATTCCTGATTACAATGTAATGATTAATAATACTATGAATATTTGAATGAACTAATGGTTGTGATCTGATGTAATGTGATAGAATGACATTGATATCTGCCAAAAATTCGTATAAGGGAAAACAATTCTTTATGACTAATTAAATGAATTCGTAATTCTGTGCCTCTCGGTTTTCATGGCACATGAAACTAGGTAACGGCATTTTCATTCTGTTATAAAACATTATATACACTTAATAATACACTTAATACAAAACTGAGATCATTGATTATAAACATTAAACGTAACATTTACACTAGGTTCATGCTAACGACAGGTATTTTTTCTAAGAAATACAATCATTATGGTGTGTGTACTGTCAATATTTCGTTGTAAAAATGTTAAACAATTTTAACAGAAACATTACACTGAGGTGTAGTTAAACAGTTACAACCCCACAAAAGTTTCTCGTAGAATATATTAACCTCATTAACTTTACAACACTTTGAAATTTCACATTAATCTATTTATGAAATTGTGAATTTCATGAATTCATGAAATAAGTGGTACATTTTCTGCAAATTCATCATTATCTTAATGAACAGTTTCGTTATTGACTTCACGTATTTTCCCCTGAACACGACAGCATCAACTAAATGCAAGGTCAAAAATGCTGTCACGTTTTCAAAATATTATTGTGTAACACAAACCGAAACCTTTAGTATTGAAATCAACCCATTCACTATATGAATGTTAATTAATAAATTATAAAATAAAATGAAAACTTACTCGGAGCTGTCGTAGATAAAATGTTGACTAACACACGTTTGATACAGCATTGTAATGAAGCTCGTATCGCTTCCGCGCCACTCGCCAATCACCTCGTCGCACAAAAGCGACACTCGTTCCACTGCGTTCATATCACACACGTTTCATTAATAACTTCATTAGCAGTGTACAGAGGCAAATTCAGGAGGCGTGGGGATGGGGGGATACAGATAGTGTCCATGTGACTTGACGTTTTCTTATAAAGAATTTTTATTTACGCTGAATGCAAAATAAATTTTTATTTGTTGACTTATAGATAATACTTTATAACACTTAAATTGACATATTGATTCACTTATGTTAGTGTAAAAAATTAGTTCAAGACATATTTTTTTAAAAAAATAACTGTCCGGCATAATAAGGTTTTCGGGGGTATCATCATACATTTATACACAAATCAGCAGAACCCGGTCACACGCTGTCCTTCTCTCTCTCCCTTTCTCTCTCTCCCTTTCTCTCTCTCTCCCTTTCTCTCTCTCTCCCTTTCTC
>BOPP01000014.1:6560964-6643990 GCA_017312745.1 Gryllus bimaculatus | reverse complement strand
AGAGAGAAGGGAGAAGGGAGAGAAAGGAGAGAGAGAAGAAGGGAGAGAGAGAGAAGAGGAGATAGAGGAGAAAGGGAGAGAGAGAAAGGAGAGAGAGAAAGGAGAGAGAGAGAGAAGTGGAGCAGAGAGAAAGGGGAGAGAGAGAAAGGGAGAGAGAGAAAGGGGGAGATGGGAGAGAAAGGGAGAGAGAGAAAGGGAGAGAGAGAAAGGGAGAGGAGAAAGGGAGAGAGATAGAAAGGGAGGAAGGAGGAGAAGAGAAAGGAGAGGGGAAAGGGGGAGAAAGAGAAAAGGAGAAAGAAAGAAAGGGAGAGAGAGAGAAAGGAGATAGAGAGAAGGGAAGGAGAGAAAGGGGAGAAGAGAGAAAGGGAGAGAGAGAGAACCAGGGAGGAGAGAGAAAGGGAAGAGAGAAAAGGGAGGAGAGAGAAAGGCGGGGAGGAGAGTAAAGGGGAAGAGAGAAAGGGAGAGAGAGAAGGGAGAGAGGAAGTAAGGAGAGAGAGAAAGGGGAGAAGAGAAAAGGGGAGAGAGGAGAAAGGGGAGAGAGGAAAGGGAAGAGAGAGAAAAGGAGAGAGAGGAAGGGAAGAGAGAGAAGAGAAAAGGAGAAGAAGGGAGAGAGAAAGGAGACGAGAGAAATGGGAGAGCGAGAGAAAGGAGAGAGAGAAAGGGAGGTAGGGAGAGAGAAGGGAGAGGGAGGAGAGCAAGGGAGAGAGAGAGAAAGAGAGAGAGATGAAAGGGAGAAGAGAGAAAGGGAGAGAGAGAGAAAGGGAGAGAAGAGAAAGGGGGGAGAGAGAGGAAAGGGAGAGAGAGAAGGACTAGCGTTGACGGGGGTTTCTCTGGCTGGCTGAATTGTGTGATAAATGTATGTGAATACCCCCCCGAAAACCTTATTATGCCGGACAGTTATTTTTTTAAAATACTGTTCTGAACTATTTTTTTAACATAACATAAGTGAATCAATATGTCAATTTAGTGTTATATTAAGTTTATCTAAAGTAACAAATACATTTAATTTTGCATTCAGCGTATAAATTCTTTATAGAAACGTCAAGTCACATGTGACACTATCTGGTATCCCCCCCACCCCGCCTCCTGAAATTTGCCTCTGTACACTGCTAAGAAGTTATTAATGAACGTGTTTGATATTGAAACGCAGTGGAACGAGTGTCGTTTTGTGCGAATCGAGGTGGATTGGCGAGTGGCGGCGGAAGCGATACGACCTTTCAGTACATGCCTGTTCAAACGTCTCTCTCCCTTTCTCTCTCTCTCCCTTTCTCTCTCTCTCTCCCTTTCTCTCTCTATCTTCCTTTCTCTCTCTATCTCCCTTTCTCTCTCTCTATCTCCCTTTCTCTCTCTCTATCTCCCTTTCTCTCTGTCTATCTCCCTTTCTCTCTCTATCTCCCTTTCTCTCTCTTTATCTCCCTTTCTCTCTCTTTATCTCCCTTTCTCTCTCTTTATCTCCCTTTCTCTCTCTATCTCCCTTTCTTTCTCTCTCTCCCTTTCTTTCTCTCTCTCCCTTTCTCTCTCTCTCCCTTTCTCTCTCTCTCCCTTTCTCTCTCTCCCTTTCTTCCTCTCTCTTTTCCTTTCTCTCGCTCTCCCTTTCTCTCGCTGAACGCCATGACATCCACTTATCGTCGGCTTCGCCTCGCACCACATGGCAACGGCTAACAACAATGAAGCCCAGGTGGATTGGGAATGGAATTTAACTGAAGCTTCTTCTTGTGCAGCAGCGCCAATCAAACTAGTACGAGAAAGTCTGTGCCATTCTGTAGCATCACTAATTTATTTCTATCAATTCTTTGTTCGAAACAGGTATGTTTATTTCTTTTGTAAATAATAAACAATTTACATGTTTGTTGAGTGTTTAGATGTTTCTGCAATGCAAATTTTTGCATAGAAAGTGTGTTTTCAAACCAACTGTTGAGAGCATATTGCGGCTCAGCCTTTTGAAATATCCAAGAAATTTATTAAATAAAATATGATAAAAATTGTTCGAAGAGTTTATTTTCGAAGTTTCGACGATTCTTCCCTGGACACTCTGTGTACATGTGGGGGATAGCGGGTTCCTTGTAGATCATCACGCCACGCCTACTGGAGGGACTTTTTTATATTCAACTTTTTATTCACAACTTCTTTCTTACATTAACATTGGTGAATTATTCATGAATAGAATTAACTTCATTAAAGAGTTGTCCTGTGACAGCACTTCTAAGATACAGGTTGAATTATTTAACATAGTCCAGTGATTTCATGATTTATGTAATTTTATATCTATGACTGAGGTCCAGGGGGTGGTGTCATTTTAATCGTCTGATGTCTTCACTGTTGTCCACGATGTTCACTGCTAGGTAATTTGAATGGTTTTCGTGTCTATTCTCATATCGTCTACTGTATTTTGTAATCAGTGTCATAGTTGGAATCTGCAAATCAGAATGAAGAGTATTATTAGATACATACCATGGCGCATTAGTTACGTATCGTAGAATTTTTTATTGAAATCTTCGTAGAATTTCAATATTAGAATGACTAGTCGTTTCCCAGAATTGCAAACCGTTCGTCCAAACTGGTTTTAATATCGCGTTGAAAACTAGTACTTTATTGCAGAGAGAGAGAGAGAGAGAGAGAGAGAGAGAGAGAGAGAGAGAGAGAGAGAGAGAGAGAGAAAGAGAGACATGATTTTCTGCTCATCATCCAATACAGTTTTTTAAATTTTAGGTCCAGCTCCTTTGGTTTTTTTAAAGATGGGGGCCCTTGCGTGCATCACTGTTGCTGTGTAGTAACGTTTTTGTAATTTTGCATTGAACAAATGTTTGTGTTAAACGTTAAGATATAATAACATCGTGCAAATATGTGTGGATAAAATTACTTTTTTAGATCCTACTTGAAGCTCATTAATAAGCAACTGAATTTCTATTTCTATACTTTTTTATTACAAATTTCTTTGAAAGTTTTAGAGGAAATAGAGACTGATACGCCTTTCCTTCAAATGCCGATGTATTCGAAACATTGCAGGAGAAGTGTTTCGAGAAAGCAAAGATGTACAAAGCACAAGTTACAATGAACTGTATCAAATTAATTGGTTGGAATACTCTCCAATGATACTTTCGAAATCATTTTATTTTTGTCTGTTAATCATATACTTAAATATCTGAATAACACAAATCGTATCATAAGTTATACTCATAATTACGTATGACTTTCAGGTTTTGACTTTCATTGACTTGGGCATGTCATCATGTTCGGTTCCGCGATGTTCTTGTAGCCAAAGTCATACGGCTTTACGAGGGCAATGTATTACGAGGGCTATGAATGATTTGAGAATTAACAATATTAAACCCTAATGTTTTGGGCAACGGAAAATTTAGAATTTTTCAACCTTGAAATCTATAATTATTTGTATTATTCATTGACACAAAATCATTGGAACGCTACAAGGGAAATCGTGGCGTAACCCATACGCCTTCCGCAGCTGGGGTCCTGATTCGACCCCCGGCCAATGTATGTGGAATTTATGATGGACAAAGCACGCTTTCAGCATGTTGCGTTGGAGTTATCTCTTTTTCCTGTCTCTCTTTCAACCATTCCTCCGTTATCGTTCAATAAATAAATATGTAATTTATTATCGTTATCAACACGTGGGATAAGCTACCATGTTCGTAAATAAAACTGGAGTTGAAGGCTCGCTAAACCCAAATAAATAAATAAACAACAAAATCAATCAACCAATTAATAAAAAAATCTAGAAAGTACGTTTGAAGATTAAGATTTGCCTTCGCATACACACTTAGTTAATTCTTCTTCTTCTTCTTCTTCTTCTCTTTCTTCTTCTCCTTCTTCTTCTCCTTCTTCTTCTTCTTCTTCTTCTTCTCCTTCTTCTTCTTCTTCTTCTTCTTCTCTTTCTTCTTCTTCTTCTTCTTACTCTTCTTCCCCTCCCTAGACATTTAATGCGTTCATCCACCGCTGAATTAAGAATGTGTGACGACTCGAAGCATCTCCATGAGCAAGTTGGCCGCGACTTGCTGAAGTGAGCCCAGTGGGCGGCGTGGGCGGCTGCGTGGGCGGTGGCGTTGGCGGCGGCGCGGTGCGGTGGGGTGGGCGGATGGCGTGGGAGGTATCAATCGCCGCAAAGCAAGCTCCCCGCGCGCCCGTGAACAAATACGGCGAGCTACGAAATTGACGGAGCTGGCGCTATTCAGTGCCCGTGGATTGTATTTCATTGCTTTGTTGGTGTAACCATTCTGTTTGAGACAAAAGACAAGCGGGTCTGCGCTCAGTGTGCGGGGATTCACTGAACCGTTACCGGCTTTTGAGCGGCAGACAACAGTCTAGAGACGAGGGCTGCTTCTGGTCTGTATTTTCTGGCGTGTTTGCAGTGTATTTTATTAGTCATTTTACCTCACAAATGGAGCCAAACGCTGACACTGTGTAGTTCATGGAAAGGAAATAGTTCGTAACAATTACATTCAGTGCTTCATTGGGTCATCCTTCGCGGTGTCATTTGGGCATTTGACGAATTGTCATGTGAGTGTATTAATCGCATGTGATTAGAATTTAATTATTCCGTAAATATTTACATCGGAACGAAGCACAAAAACTATTACATTTTGCCCTTACATCTCATTTTCATCTCCATACAATCTCAAAATCAAATATTCTGTTTTTTTAAGAAACATAGGTGCTGAAATATTTTGGGGAGTGGCGAAAGAATTTCCATGAATATTGCTTTTAAGAAGAGAAGACGGTCATGAATAATCAAAAAATTTAAATCATGGTTCGGTTTTGAAGTGTTACCATCAAAGCATCTGTTCTGTCAGAACATATTTGCCGGTTTTGACATACTTCTAGTATGTGACGTCAAAGTTTGATGTAAATTGGATCGGAATACTACTGTGCGCTTGTCAATGGCAATAGCGTTTCGGAAGCCTTTGAAATCATGTTCAATACATGTTGATCTTCATACTTTATGAGATATCTAATTGTCAGACCAGTCAGATCAATCAGATCAAATTGTCAGAGCAGTTAGGACATTTAAAAATTGTTCACAAAATCTTACAAAATTGTTTTGAACATTTAATTTTCAATGCATGTGTGTATTTCGTTTAATCAAAGAAAAATGTGTAAATGATAAAAAACACTCAGATATTTTTGTTCAATTAATACACGCGTGTAAGATTCTCTACGAGACCAAATAAAATATTTTTCTTCTACGTCTAATTTTGGTCGAGATCTGATTGTAAAGTACGAAAATCAAGGATTGCTAACTACCACAGTAAACAAGTTTACATTCACCCTCGTTAGCTTAAAAGAGGGAAAGACTAATTCCTAAAATGTAAATGTGTCGAATCTGCGATTCAAAATAATGTTTCGATTCCAAAAACATCAATTAGTACATAATGAACGATTTATTCTTAAATCACGACCGCGGTAGTTAATCTGCGCGTCCACCGCCGCAGTTCGCTTCAAATGAATAGTAATTCGTCACACATTCCCTCCGCTAACGGAAACGAGTGTGATTTGTGCTGCGCTCTAGTGCCGTTCATCATGTACCGTCCTCTTTCACGATGAATAGCGATTTAATAGGCGTCTCGTTTGCCCCGGGAGCATCAGGTTGCGCCCGATGCGCGTCAATATTTCACGGCGTTCGCCGCATCGACGGACGCGCGTGCCCCGTACACTCAGCGCTCCCCCTCCCCTCCCCTCCCCTCCCCTCCCTTCTCCCCTCCAGCCCTTCCAGGGCGGGGCGCGCGAGGCAACGCGCCTTGTTCCCTCCAGGGCGCCTCCAATGGACGGCCACAGGATCCCTCGGACGGGCGGCTTCCCCACGACGTTCACGGTTGCATTTCTAGTACTCACTTTATGCCGACTTGCGTGTATGGGTGTTTTTCGTTTTCTAGAAGCGAGGCTGACTTTCACTGCGCGATAGGTAGTCAAAGCATTGCCGTATTTCTTCATTTGGTTGCCATAAAATTCGAGTAGCTCCCACTTGGGCTTTTCATCGTAAACCGAACTGAGAATCACGGAGAATCAAACTCGGAGTCACATGTTCAAAAGGTAAAGGAGTAAACAGATGTTACTCTGGTGACTGATATCACACCGCAAACAGTTATGAAAGTAAATTAAACTAACGGAACGGAAATTCTCAGCTCTGAAGTCCCGAAATTAGGTAAAAGGCCAAAGATCAAACCACAAACGAAACTTTTTTTAGTATTTCACATTATATTTAAATTTAGATTTAAGGACTAAGAAAATATTTTACTTTTAACTTAAATTTGTGAACCGACTTCAATAATTTAATGTCATCTGCAATTGTAATGTAATGTATTGTATGTGGATTTCTGATAGAAAGCTATTGATACTGACATTTGATGAACGTGATTTTTACGACGTGTGTGGTAATTATAAATATCAGTATTACATGAAAATATGATCCCACCGTTAAGTAAATCACTTTTGACAAATATTACAGATTCGTAAATAAATAGGCATGGCAGTGCTAAGATTCCAAGCTCAATGAAAAGAGACTGGCAGGGATCACGTGGATGATATTTATTCATTATTAGAATAATTTTCTTTTGTAATATAAAGGTCTGGGTACTACATTATGAGTTCTCTCAGAATATTATGCCAATATTTCAGTGCGTATCATTTTGTTTTAACATTCACTAACACCTAGACACACAAGCTTCCCTTGCCAAGTCTGTTTTGCGCCGATTGGAAATCTGTCGCATCTTTTACTTGCTACAGTGTTCGCCCAACGAGGAATAATGTGGAGAGCGGCAGATTTACAAACCAGCGAAGCTGCCTTGAGAATCCTCGCTTGTCCGTGTATCGGCCGCTTAAGTATCGGCCTGCGCTTTCGCGTAACGCGCCTGCGTGACTGAGGCAAGACGGGCGTGGCTACACAGGCAGAAGTACCCTCGAGCACTCACGCCATTTCTAAAAACGTTAGGTATAAAATTAATTTTGTACGCTCTTTCAGCAATAATAACCCATTCACCTAATTCATTCTCCGAGTGTTTCGGGTACAACGTAGGCTGTAAGTTGACCGTATGAACTCAACCGCGCGGTATCGCGAGTGACACCTTTCACAATTCAGTGCAAATACCAAGCGATGCTAGGAAATCCTTAATTAGGAGAGACCCTAAGTAATTAAATCAATAATACAAAATATTTAAATACTTTACGCTGATCTCAAACGACGAGCAGAACAAACGTATCATTTATTGAATGCTTTCTTCCATTCTTTCCTCCGTCTGCTCAAGATTTCGAGGATGCAATGCGAAATAAATAAGAGCTAACTTAAACAGCGAAGTTTACAGATAGTATATTTCTCCGACTGCTACAATAAGTGGCAAGACTTTTGTTTAATGACGTCAACATTGAATAATTATCCAAACGCTAATTTGTATTATTAAGGAGCATACTTTTTTGTGCAAACAAGTTGTTTCTTTGCACTTTAATGAATGCTACATAGGGTGTATTACGAATCGATATATTTTAAAAAAATTCCCCAAGTCTATCAAAATTATATTTACGCTACGTATAGAACATATACTCCGGATACTTTATCGTTTTGCGTGATACTTCAAATACCTGAGAAAATGGGATCTCTTTACGAACTTCAAAAGGTTCAGTCCTGGGAATAACTATATATAATCATTTATTGTTCTTAAAAAATGTAAAAATATTGTCAACATTTAGCCTAACTAACTAACCAACTTATGCTAGGCTAAAATAAAGATTAACTCATACAACACTCAGACGTACAATACTTCTGCAGTTCTTTTGTTTAGTAAGTCGATTACTCAAAAAAAAAAAATGTTGTGGGTTGGAAAACATTTGAAACATCAAATGTGAATATTCAGATTCATTTAATCACATTCTTAAAATAACGACATTTATACATGTTAATTTGTTATGTCCCTCTTCTATTGTACAATTCTAATTTTGAAATTGTGGTCCAATTTGAAACACTCGACCAAATAATGACATTTGACTTTTCAAAATCCAGAAACGGAAAATATTTAATAAGTGCCTGATCTCGTAATGCATGTAATGAACTAAATTGAAATAATGAAAGACAAAATTGCTGGTTTTTTACTTTCTTACATACTACTTACGTACTATAGAGAAAGTATTGTAATACTGCGGCAAAAATTAGCTATTTTCCGATAGAACTGATATTGTGGGGACTTGATACAGAAAACGTGGATAAATCTTGTTCCAATACCTAGTGAGTTACTTCCTCTAACACGGAGAGTAGATACCGAAAAATTGGTTGACGGCAAAATGTCTATCTGTCCGTCCGTCTGTCTGTATCTGCCTGTCCATCCGTCCGTCTGTCAGTCTGTGAAGAACGCTAGTAGGTAAACCGTAAGCAAGAATTTCACCTCCATATGATATTTCATGTGATTCCTCCTTCAATCTGGTTGATATTGTGCCCATTGCAATTTGAAACGGAGATTTTTATTTTTGTGCGTACTTTTTCAAGAAGACTTAACATTTTCAAACTTTTCTCAAAAATGACTCCAAATGTTTTGTTAACATGATTTTAGATACAAAAACACTTAGATACAAAAAAAATGGGGCATATCTCGTTGTCCTTGAATTGACTGAATTTCGATAATGGCAAAAGTACACATTTTTTCGGAGTGTTCCTAGAACTACAATATTGAAGATGGAGACGTTTTTTAATAAAATGTTCCACAAAATTAGAACCAGAATAACAAAACTACAATATTGACGATAGAGATTTTTACTTAATTAAATGTGTTCTTCAAAATTAGCACCGTAAATAGTCACGCAACTTTTCGAAAATACGAGCCGTTTGGCATAATTTTTGCAAATTTTTGAAATTGCAAATTAGAATTTCCCGAACCATTTTTGCTAGCCTCTTTAAGATTAATCATGTCCCAATATGACAATGGCAATGCCGCAGCACGTCATTTCGGAATACTGAGAATAGATTCTCATTGTTGGGAGGTGTTTCCGACACCACATCAAGACGGAATATGCCCATTGCGCCGGGGACCTACTCATGTTACTTTACAGAACGGATTTTGATGTTGAGACATTCCTTCAACATTTGTATGTAGATGACACACTTTGTGATTCTTGAACTTGTGTTACCATATTTATTTAATGGAATTTATTTGTTTAAGATATTAGTTTCGTCCAAATAACAATTCAGTACTGTTCCAGATGTAACATTTAATTGGTAAAAAACGGAAGATTTGTAAACTCATTTTTATCCATTGATAAGCTTATTGGAATGCCTTTTTAAATAAGGTATTTAAATGAACTATTCTTTAGATAGGTTTGATCACTGATTTTGGTACATAATCACTGAAAAGTTGTTTCACTGTTGATGTAAATCACATACTAGTTCAAAAAGACATGAATGGAGGTTTTCAATAGTGATCAATTAGTTGAATTCTTGGAAATAGCACGTAGTTTAGGTGCATTATTATGGATCCTTCGGACTGTTCTGGTGAGTTAGTATGAATATTATGTTTTGTCCAGAACTAATCAGAAAGACGTTATTTATAGTCTAATTCTAAGGTGAGTTATACATGATGGAGTACTTTTAATTTTTTAATAATGCACGCAATTTTTGAGACTGCATATACTGAAAAACCGAATCCAGTAAGTTCTGCAACATACTGCTGCTAATTAAATCATACTTCTGAATCACAGGAATCACCACACTTGTAAATATAATATCAGAAAACTTACCACTATATAATATAAATCTTTAGCGTTTATCTGATTTTGTGTTGTTTTCTTACTGTCCCTCTCCCTTCCGAATATCTTTAATTTTAATTTTCCATTATGGTATTGTAACGGTTGCCTATCTGTGATTAAGATGGCAACGCTACATTCGAATTGCGCGGGCAAGAAGTAGTAACCTTATACGTAGTATTATAGTAGACGTTCTGTGACGTTTTGAATTGGGGTGTCCGTGCCGACCAAAGCGAGAGAGAGGTGGTGGGAACGAGTGAAAAGGAGTTGAACGACGTACGCCAGAGGAGACGGTACGTGGGAGAAGATTAGCAAGAGTTAGGCGTGGAAGTGCTTTCAGGAGCTAAAGAATGGTGATAAAGAAGGTGATTGAATCGTGGATCTGCAGCCACAAGCAGTGTATCAGGGCTCCGGCTTTGGAAAGGCCACTTTTGCGTCGCGCCGGACTGGAAGCCGCCAAAACGTGGGTCTGGGGAGGCCATGATTCGACCCGACATCACGAAGGAGGACTACTCCGATTCACAAGATCACGAGAAGTACTCCCTCGAACGGTTATTTAGTAATAACATTGCCCGAGTGGGTTGAATAGGGCGTAAATGAAATGCTGAAAATACGGCACTTCTAAAACGTTTCTATGAACATTTGAGGTGTGAATAGATATTTGGAGGGAATGTAACTTCATTATGTGCTTGTGGGTGGAGGAAGTAGAATTTAATCATTTTTCTAATGGAAATGGTTTACTAATGAAACTATAATTGGGTGTGAAACAATATTCTGTTCAGAAAAAAACATGCCAGAGAGCATAAATTTGAAATTTCTTTGTGATGTAAAGGTCTCACGTTGTTTTAAAGAGAGAGATTGTACTGATTTATGTGTTTTTTTGTTGTCTAATATATTTGACTATTTTGAAGGAGAATATTGTGTAATTTTACATGAAATACTAATGTTTAATTAGGTAAGAGGGTAAATATATTTTATCTTCTATTAATGTTATTCAAATTAATGTTTGTAACCTTGGCAAGAACTTTGCAAAGTGTGCTTGATTAACACTCTATCATGGTCAAAGTGTTACAAAGATAGTATAATTGTGAATGAATTTATTAAATTTCGTTGTTTTCTTCGACAAGAGACATGCGTGAAGTGATTTTTGTTATTGTGCAAAGGACATTTTGTTTTGTTTTTGTTACAATAAATGTACTTAAGTTTGGTAATTTTCTGGATTAACACTTCCCTTTCTAATAGGACAAAGAAGGATCCACGATACATAAAAAAATATATTTTCCAATTTTTTTTGTTTTAACTGATGATTGAGAACATATCACAGTTATGAACCCTCCTAACAATAATAGAAAGTGGGTAGTCGGTTTCAGTATTGTGCTACATAAAAATTCTTTATTGAAAACAATACAAAGGCTTGGAGATAAAATTTCCATGTCATGTGTGAGCCCAGTGTAAGTTTACCCGTGGAAGTCATTTTGAAAATGTATGTTATTTTGATGAAAACTAATGACACCGCTGAAATATTATTTTCAAAATTAAAAAAACAAACATTTAAAAACAGGTTGCGACGACGTTGACTCTACATCATCTCAACGATCTCGCAGTTTTAAGCAGCAATGAAAATATTCTGAGAGAAATAAAATTTGACGATACAGTAGACAGCAAGAAAAGTGAAGAAAGTGCCTCTTAAATACATGTATTATAGTTACTAAAATTAATAAATATAAATAGTTTTAAAGTATTTCTGTGCTTTTCGCTGACGGCGCATTCCGTCCGATAGCGCGCCGTGTCGTCCGATTCAACCCCCCCTCCCGGTTGGCGGTCGGCCACCGCATTGGACGGCTGCTTCAACTAATCGTGCTCCATATATAAATACGAGCGCTGACCAGCCCTGAGGAAGACGACGTTGGAAGATGGTCGAAACGTCCTAATGGATGACGGCAGATAACCGTTTTATTAATTTTATGATTTTATTCAAAAATTAAGTTTATACTCTAAATAGATTAATAATAGGAACCGTGAACACATCTGGGGTTCACTGCCTTTCATGTAAAGCAAAATTGCAAAATTTGGTGGAGTAGAAAACTCAAATTTCATTCTAAACGAAAACTCTTTGGGTTTCAAATAGATGGATAACAATTTTTATAGGCCATTTCATTCCTATCATTAATGCCATTTAACGTTCAAGTTCGTTGTACAAGAAGGATCGTAGCAATAATATGAATTGGTTTCTGAAACATATTGCTTCATATTCGTTATTTAACTATATGGTTTTACTTCCAGGTTTTTTTTCTAATACTGCTCTGTTAAATCGACTTAACGCAACCTAAATTGAGGAACGAAAAGACACTTGTAAAGGTCAGCGTTCGTTAAAGTCTTCACAGTCCGTCGTCGGTTAAGAACAGTCGAAACAAATGAGTTGAGCAAAAGATGACGAATGAGTACTCCCACTCCAAGAAAAGTTATTTCTAATTTGAATTATATTTTTATTCAATAAGGTATCACCTGAACTATACACGGCAGATATTACAAAGAATATCGGTCTAATGACGTTAATGTTTACAAGTCAACAGGGCAGCGCTTTTATACCAATATTCGAATACTTTATAACAAACTGATTCAATATTTTTTTTGGGGGGAGTATAAAGGTATTTTGCAGCTGAGAATCCAAAATTACATCTCAACATATAGTAAGCGATGAATGTGGAAAATAATGAAAGAATTCAATCAAGAACAGGCGAAAACAAAAATCCCTGTAACATATGCTTTTTTAAAATTTTTTAACGTATGATTCACGTGATGTGTGATACGTTTCAAACTCAAATGAATCAAATACCCACTTTTCATTTTTATATAAAACGTAAGAAGCTACCTCCGCAAAACGCATTAATCTCTAAACGCCTTTCTTTTTCAAACACGTTAGAGCACTTCGCTTGCACCACTCTATTACTGCAGTAAGTAACAAAATGCACTCCTGCTCTACGCTACTAAATACCGAACATCATCAGCAGAATGCGGGACATACCGACGTGTCAGAAGGCGTCTGGAAAAAACAAAAATCACAAAAGAGAACGTGGCAAAAATGCGCCGAGCGGCACGCGCCGGCAGCCCCCCTCCCCTCAACCCTCTCCTCCCCTCCTCCCCGGCCTCGCATCGTTCGCATCCCGCAACGCCCACGCGCGCGTCATAACGAAACTTTATTTCGCGAAGATACGGGCTGCGTGTGCTCCCGCCTTAATTAAGGTTTAAACTGGTACGTGATATCCGAGCGCGTGTACGCGCCCGCCCTAGTCCGGGCCACACTGCTCCGCCCGCCCCCGCGCCGATATCCGTGCCTTGCGTCTGCACGGCGCCGCGCCGCACGCGCTCGTTCCTCCGCCCCCTCCCCTCCCCCGCCCCCTCAGACAACCAGCGCACCTGCCGGCCTCCCGACGCCCTCCTCGGTGGTCTGTTGATCCACCCGCCCCGCCCCCCTCCGCTCCCTCGCCGGCGCACCGGCGCCCCTATCGCGCGGCACGCCCTGTTTACGCGTCGCACCCCCTCCCCCTCCCACTCGCCGCGCTCACAGGCGCCGATACGTTCGCCACGGCAGCACGCTGTCACTGTCGCCATATGCATTGGCCCGCGCGCGGCCGCGTCATCTCTCCTTCACGTCTCCGCTTCTGCTCGCTCTCGTTCTTGTTCCGGCCTGCGCGGTCTGCTCCGCCCCAATTCATCCCGCTTCGTCGCTGCCGGCCTCGTAGTGCACAGTCCCTCAGGCTCTGCGTCGCCCCAGGCGGGTTCAGGCGCTGCCTCGGCCGATTTGCGTCAAGCATGAATCAGTCGTTTGTCTGTGTCATCGGAGTGCGAGTTCCTGCCATCGCCCTCCCCCCCTTGCCCAGTTAATTCGGTGTCTTCCAGGCATGTGGAAAAATTGCGTCCCAAATCGTAACCCCGATTCCTGGACGTGACTTTGTCTTAAGGTAATCCATATTCATTATCCACTTTATCAGTCAATATTGTATTACGCTTATATCACTACTCTGCTGCGACCTCGGTCTCTCTGATGATCTTCTACGTTTCAGAATTATCAATTGATTCCATGAATGGTGTTCGAGACAACACGCGCTACCACTATTACCATCCTTTTTCTGGTTCTATGTATCATTATGCAGCCATATAACATTGCGCTACACAAATCGTTATGCTACACAAATATTTCTTAAGGTTTTTCAGTTAATTGAACCAATAAACTTTCCCGCGTTAACCACAACAATGTTTCTTTTCCATTCGTCTTACTTCTCAAGCAATCTCAACTCCATTTCCCGCTTTACTGTATACAATATTCATTTCCGGCTCTGCCTCATGTAGCCCATACTGATACGCTTCAATCTTCTTTCGACATCACGTCACTGCTTTCCTCTGCAAAAATTTCGCTCTTGGCCCGCCGTGTCTGCCTGCCCAGTTCCCTGATTAGGTCACATTACCCCTCACTCCCCGCCCCTAACCATTTCTCACGCTCCGCGATTTCGTCCCGCTTCGCCTCGCTTCGCACGCCCTCCGGCCCCACCCACCTCTCTCCTCTCCAGAACCGTTCCCCCTCCCCCGCGCGTCGCCAATCGCCGCCCTCCCTCTTGCCCCGCAACTCCGGGCGCCAACAACGTGTTCCGTCGCCGCGTCCAATATCGGCCCGCTGCCCAATACCGCCCGACGTCGCGCCCCGACCCCGCCCACGCCCCGCCCCCGCCCACCCCACGGCGCGCCCCGCCGCGCGCCGCGCTGCTATCGGCGACGCACCGCCAACGCACGGGAAGCCCGCCCTGCGAAAACGCGCCCGAAGGGCAAAATTTCCATCCGCGACCCCGGATACCACACAACGACGCGCACGCTGCCGCTCGGCGCGCGGCACCAATAACGCCCGCCCACCCCCCGCCCTCTCGCCCGCCCCCCCTCCTCACCCACCCTATCCGCCGCCCCGCCGCGCTCTTCTCGTCGCCCGCCGCGCTCACTCGCCGCCCTTTTCGCCCGCCTGCCCCCGTTGCTGCCTCCGCCAGGTCGACCGCCCCCCCCCCTTCCCCACCCAGTACCCTACCGGCTCGCTCAGTCACTCGCTCGTTCCCTCACTTCGCCCACTCGCTATTCGCCTATTGCTCGGACGCTATCTTTCGCCTATTCGTTCGCTTGACGTACACCCGTTCGCCCTACAACCCGTTCTTTCCCCCCTGGTCACATGAACCCCTATCCCCACCCCTTCCCCATTCCGCTGGGCATTTTTCTCCCTCGCGCCTCCACCACATTACTAACGCTATTTCAAGCCCGGTGCCCTCCACCACCAATCCGTCCATACATTCATCCGCACAACCCAACGCATCACGCTTCTACCCGTCTCGCTCTGCCCAAACCCCCACCCCATTCCCCATCTCCTCGTCCTTTTACACCCTCACCCGCCGCCTATTGCGGCCGGCGCCTAACTGCGCCGTGGGCGCAGGCCCAGCTCCACCCGCAGAAGCCCACCGGATCCGAAGGGTAAGAAAGGCCCTGAGCGCGAGGCGCGCGTATTAAGAAAGAGTCAGCGCCGGCGCGAGGGCCTGGCTCGGAAGCCGGGGGCCAGCCCCCCGCCATGAAGGAAATTATCGCGAAAAAGACGCCGGCGAGATATGAAAAGCGACAGCACTAAGGATAGCGACCCGGCCTGATGCGGGAGATACGCGCGCCGGAGACCCCGGAGGGGGGAGGCTGACTGTCCTTAGGGTGAGGGGTGAGGTGGGTGAGCCGCCGGTAAATTTAAAGCAGGCCCTTCGGCATTAAGGCTGCGCGAAGGGCTAGACGACGGGGGGGGGTGATAAAATAGGGAGGCATGTTTCGAAACATTATGGTGATTGAAAAAGTGAAAAACGGGAAAATTATAAAAAAGCAAACTGTATTAGAATGCATAGAATAGATCTTTTCAAAAAAGTGAGCACTTTATTTGGAATGATATAGAAAAGTGAAAAAAATGTAGAATATATAAGAAATAATAAGAGGTAAATTGAGGAAAAATGGTAGATTTTCTTTTACTGAAAAAAAGAAAAAAGAAAAATATGTAACAAACATCCACGAGGTAAGAAAATCAGAAGCTTACGTCGAGTTATGGGAAATCTGCACAATAGCGGTTGTGGAAGCCCGGGGGAAGGAAAAATTATGAAACAATGAGGCCATTGCCTGGGAACAAAGGGGATCCAGGTAGGCAAGAGAGTGGCGGCAGGGATATGAGGCCAAGGGGATGCGGAGTCCGCGTAATAAAGGGAGGTTTCATTTGCGAGTGGCAGAACAGGGCAGGCGGAAGCGCTTCTCGGACGAAGAAGGGCGTCCAGGAGCGGGGGACGCGCCGGGGGCGAGGGCCTGGAAGTGTCCTTGGGTAGCAGGCAGTGCGAGGAGGCGTTTCCGAGAGCGTGTCTGTGTGGGCACGCCACGGGAGGAAGCCAGCTGCAGAAAGCAGCGAGTATGTCTTCGAGGCACGACGAACTCCGCAGTTGCAGTTGCACGCGTTCTAACAGGGGAATACTCACGAGTAACGAACGGGATCTTGAAGGCCAAGAGTATCTACGCTTTTGTGCATGGTAGCGGAACACATAAATGAAATCCTCCCGCTTACCTTTGCACAATTTGACACAACTAGAGATCTACAGCAGCAACATTGCTGCTGAACAAAACCATACAGAATGGTTTTCCGAAAAGCAGTAATCACTCAAGTCAAGAACACGAAATGAAGTACTTTTGCATAACACTGAAATAAATGAAATATTTTAACAAAAAATCTTCACGAATACTGCAATAAAGTTGTGTAAAGTAATTATCAGTACAGGACAATACTGTGCTAAAGATGTCATGCTAAGAATGTCCAAAAAGTTGCTGCAACATGCAAGAAACAAACGTTTAGTGCTGACAGAATCTTTCTGGCAGATTTGCTGGCGCATGTCGTCTGCAATGTCGTAACCAGTGCAAGGGGAGTAATTGAGAAAACGTAATTCAATTACTTGTAGCAATTACTTTTAGTAATGTTAACATGTAATCGCTACTTTTAGCAGAATGCATTTTTACTCGTAATTTATCACGTGTTATAAAATTGTAATAATTACTTTGTAGTTATTGTTACATTGCATGTAATCATTAATTTTTTTAATATGCCTATTTAGTTCTTTTCACTTCGGGTAAGATAATTTAGTTCACAAACCTGGCAAATCGAGAGGCTTCTATCCAGGGTGTAGGAGAATTTCCATAGTTCCATCCCAGCGCGCCGAATGAAGGTGAGTTCGTTTAAACTAGCTCATTCGTGAACGACACATCTCTGCCTGTACTTTTAATTGTAATTTTACTAATTAATGAAGAAAATGTTATTAGTAATTGTAATTGAATACAATATTTGACAAGTAACTGTAATCGAACTTAGGCTTTTTTATGTATTTTTCCTATCACTGGTCGTAACCAGAGACGAACTGACTACGAGAATAGCCAATAAACGTAGTATCAGAATAGGCGGATTAATGGAATGCGATATTTGCAATTTTAAATCAAAACCGAAACTGTTTCATTTTTCTTGATTTTACACGCGTTTCCGAGTATCCATCAAAACCATAGACACCTCACACATGGCCGAAGGTTGCATAGTTTTCTTTCAATTTTTGCGCGCTTTGTAAATTAGTGATAAGAGACAATGGGCGGTGCAAATATTAGCGCTCATTGATTAGAACTCCTACTCGGGCCTCTGTATCTATGAAACTCATCAATGAACGTTCAATATTTTTCACACAAACCGAAGAGAAATTAGAAAAAAGTAATATTAATTAGGAATTTATACTATTACTCGCTTTTTATCGGTTTTGTGAACGTTCTTGAGAAATGATTATCAATGATACTAGCTGTTCAACGCTTTATCTTGACATGCGTTCGTATCAAATCAAGACTTGAAATTTGTAGTGTTAAATCGACAAATTTGTTGATGCTTAAAACTTACAAAAATATCTTTAGAATTACTTTGATTGTTCATGTAATTTGACCGCTTTAAGTGCACGCTATTTCTGTTTTATATTGCTAGAAAAAGAAATCTTAGAGGGGGTTTACTAGAATTATATCGTTTTAAATTCGCCAGAGTCTCTGATGACGACTTAACGAGTAGCAGTAAAAAGGAAACGGTCCACTTTACTGTAAATTATGAGAGGAATTCATTTCGGCGACATACAGCTTTTCGCAATGACTCAATATCTCAGCGGAGTATTATTAGTAGGAGAAAACGATTTCAATCCCCTGGAAAGCGGTCTTGCCGTAAATTGAAGTCCGTTAGATTGCAAACTCACGTAAATCTTGTGGGGTTGCTTTGCTCCTGTAATACTTCAGAGAATGTATACGCAGTACTGTCTGATATTGATAACATAGCATTGCTAGTTTAGTGAAGAGCTGCTTACGACTTAGCTTACGCTCAATTGTGCTTCATTGAGAGAGTTCAAGGTACGGGGAATAACATGATGAATGCTAGAGAACATGAAACCAGCAGAAAGTATCTAATCGATTTACCATGTTTATTAGTACCAATTTATATGTGAATATTGGAGAAAAGTATTTAAAATGTAGATACATATGGTTCTATAACAGAGCTATACACTGCGAAACATTTTATTAACTGAAATAATATGTCATATTCTCATCATTAGGTAATCTTGAACAGAAAGTGGTCTTCCTATGCTCAGATTTTTGCCGTGGAAATCAATCTCGAAATTAATTGTCCCTAGCTACGAATAATTAATAATTGCCAAATACCAAATTACCAAATAATCGAATTATTAATTATTGGTAACTACGGACGATTAATTTCGAGATTGATTTCCATGGCAAAAGTCTGAGCATAGGAAGACCACTTTCTGTCCAAAATTACCTTTCTTACATAAACTCGGGTGCTTCTACATAGAATATGTAAAAATTACTCCGATTTGCATTCTAAATCACAGTGAAGGAAGAAAAATGTAAAAAAATGTGCTGGCGCTGGCAGCGACAGTCGAGCCGCGGAGACGCAATTCCCGAGTTATAAAACTCGGCCGCGTGCGCGGGTTCGCGCTTCGTTTATTTGATTTGCCGATCTTGTCACCGCGGCGGAGGCGCCTTGTTTCGCCAGTTTCCCGTCAGCCGTCGGCGGCGCTGCGGAGGCGCAGCGGCAGCGGCGGGTGGACAGGAGGTCTGGCGGGAGCTGTCGGGCGCGCCGACGCGGCCGGGTGGGGAGGGGAGGGGAGGGGCGGGCACTGATGGCCGCTTCGCTCCTGGGGCGCGGGCGAGGCCGCGTCGGAAGAGAGAAATTCGCCAAATCCGCAGTAAAGTTGGCGGCGCCACAAATGACGGCCGCGTGGTGGCGTGGCGCCGTTCTCGGGGCGGCTGGCGCCGCGCTCGCCCACGCTCGTTTCCGCCCTCGTCTTCCCCGCCCGCCGGCGTTTGCGGGGAGGGTCACTCACGTCGGCGGCCGGGCAATTTGCTACCTGCGGAAGACTGGGCGAATTCCGAAACTTCGTGGACTGCGGGCTCGGAGCTGTTCGGGTTTGGTCAAGAGCAGTCGGTCGAGTTTCTGATGAATTAGATCATTGGAATACTTGCTCACAATTACTGACAACAAAATAAGTTTCCTTTGTCCCTTTATTCGTTTTCGTTCTGTCTGTTTCTTCCTGGTGACTTCCCCTCTTTTCGTCACCCATTTTGGTAGAAAAACAACTCTGTCTATCGTAATCACTGCGGAAATTTGTCTCGTTGTGAATTCGTATTTGATGGATTGAGATCAAAATCAATGAATATGAAGAGCAATCAATTTGCTTAAGTTCACGTCAAATTAACTAATAGCTTTCTCGTGTGTACTCAAGTTTTCAAGATTTTTCCACCTCTTTTCTCTTTGCACACATTTTATACACGTTTATTATACACATAACTCACAACACCGACTCTGTTATGAGCTGCAAAGTCCAACGACAGAAGCCTGCATGAACTTGCAGTAAATAAACGCCTTCACCCTATTTTGCACCGTCTTGGTCCTGCCCCTCCTTCTTCTTCTTCACATTTCCTTCTTTCCCCACAATGTCCTGCTTCACCTCGCTACAGTACGCATCGCCCACCTCTATTCCGCCTGTGTCCTTGGATCGACCTCGACTCATTCCTACCGCCCTCCTCTTTCCCCTGTTCTCGCTTTCCTTCTGACCCTCTCCCCCTCTATCGCGCTTCACACTTCCCGCCCCCCCCTCAGTCTCGAAAGCCCCGCCATCTCCTTTCCTCTCCCCCGAGGGCTAGTCGCGCCTCCGCCTGCTCTTTTTCGTGCGAGCAACTCGCCGCCCTCCTCTCCTCGCCCTTCCTCCCTTCCGCGCTTCCTCCGCCCTTTGCTCTCTGCTGGCGGAGCGAACTTTAAGCTCCTTTTATAAAAAGACTGTCTATCTGGGATTTTCACACTTTAATTTTTTTGATGATCGATTTGATGGCTATATGTCGAATGGTTTTTACTGGAGATTTTCCAGCGTAAAGCAAACGTGAGACATATGCCGACCTTCTGAATCCTTCACGTTTCAGAACAGGGAATTTACGACGAAAGAATTCTGAATTAAGGTCAACAAAGAAAAATCATCGTAGAGCCCGGAAGTTTGGCGAAATGCATTTTTACATTCCCGTATACGTACGTGTTTACACGGAGTAATATACGTCGTATAGGGAAAGCAAGAGGAGGATTTCTTGCAAGAGTAGAGTAAAATATATTTATGAACGTAGCGTTCTTCAGATTTGCAGGTTTAATGCTTAATTTTCGAAAATTTTAAAATATCAATTTTTTTAGGGCGTCTTCTTACAACTTTAAAATTGAAGATAGAGATTTTTCCTTCAAATATAATTTGTTCTCCATAGTGAGTTCTTTCATTAAGTACCTGTACGTTTATTGAAAATTTTAGTAGTTTTCGCGCAATATTGCGAGCAATATCAGCAAATTTAAAAAAAATAGAAAAACAATATATTCACAAAAATGCTCAAAATTTTGCTTTCTAAAATATGACATAAATGCACTCTCGCTAAATGCACTCTATAATATGACATAAACGCCATATTGTCCTACAGTTTTATTTTTTGAGAAATTACAAAAATGTAATTTTTGGACTCGTTTCGCACGTCGTTAATATTTACATTAGCCGCAATTTCTTTACTTCAATGTGTTTATGAGTACATACACTTTAAATAATATGACAAAGTTTCCCGAAAACTCAACAGTTTTCCTCGAAAATGAGCTCAAAATTCCGCACTTTTAGAAATGCTCAAACACCATTTTCTCTAAAACGGTTGCAATTTTTTCTGCAAACTTTTCTAACAGATAGTACTATTTACACTGCTTTATACGGCATAGAAATAATTTTGCTGTATTCGTTAGTTGTTTCAAAAGTTACACAAATGTTATTTTTTTGAATGATTTCTCACGCCTTTAATATGCACTTTCCAGAAATTTGTAAACACTATTGCATTTGTGACTAGAAGTGCTTAAAATGACATTATATGAAGGTTTTGGAAAACTCCATAGTTTTCTCTGAAAAGAAGTTCAAATTTCGAATTCACAGTTACGATTAAATGCCATTTTGTTACAAAACCGCTCCAAATTTTTCAATGAAAACTGACATTTCGGGTCAGATTTTACAGCTTTTTAAGATATTTAAAGTAATAATTCGAATCTACTATTAGGAAGCCGAAAAATTAAGAAAACTTGAAAATCATGAACTTTGTTGGTAGATGGCAGCTGGCAAGAGTATGTGGCAAGTCAGAATAGCTAGCCGAGACCAATGGAAATAGAAAACTAATACGGAAAAGTCTGAAATTCTAATTTCGACACTGCTTTTAGTGTTAGATCTTTAGAAAATAAAATCTTACCTCAAATGAAAAATTTACTGGCAAAATTGAATTATGAATAATTATATTACTAAACTATGAAGTAATTTATTTAAAAGATTGGAAATGCATCACTATGCCCCACTTGCAAAAAGAAAATTTAAGAAAATAAGTATAAATTTGGTAAAAAATATATTTTGAGATTTAATATTCTAACAAACGTAATAACAAACGTAGAATTTGTGTTTGCGTTTCTTCTTTATCCTATAACGTAGTACGTTAATTTTTATACCCAAAAAGGTGTTTAGAATATTGCACATAAGAGATGGAACCACAATCATGTCTGCGCCAATGCGTAAAGAATAAATGATAAAGTAGCTAAATAAGAGGACTTACAAAAACTATAATTCTTATCTTAACTATAATCTGAAGTAGAACTCTTTATTGTGCATCGCCAAATTTGAATGAACAATGTGAAGGGGGAGAAAAAAAGCAGTGGCTTAGGGGGAAAACATACTAATTACGAAATTTGTTCTCATGTCTATTTCATCAAAAATATTCATTATTTTAACAATTTTTTTTCTAATGGGTTTCGAGAGTAATACTGATTGGCAAAGAACAGATATATTCCATTTACGTAGCCTCTAGCGCCAGTTGACATAACACATTTTAATTTAAATGTTTCCGTACGACTAGAGCGGTTGTACATAATACCCGATATAAATTACGCTTTCCTAATGAAAAAAAGAGCTTCAGTTGTATTTAATCACATTCAAGCGAAAGCTTTCGAGTATAAATCAGTGGGATCAGCACCAACTGGAGGTACGCGGTGCGCTGTTCATGTGTCCGAGCGACACGAGCAGTGATGCGACAATACTCACGCCCCCCAAAAGAGATATTTTTTTAATTGAATTGGCAAGATCTCGAAAGACATCAATTATTTAACATCTTTGTACGCGCTGTTTGATACAACGAATTTCTTTAATATTTGCATTACGAAAGCACTTTCATATCGTATATTATAAATACAATATAAAGAAAATATGAAAAATGAAATACTGTTTAATTAAGTTAAAACTTCTCAAAAATATACATATTTCGCCAAGACAAATATTGAAGATGGAAATCAATACTTGTAAATCGCACTTCCGAACAACTTCAGAGAGGTTCATGAAATTATTTCGAGAGCAGAGGTAGAAGCAAGAACGTATTAAGCGTAGTGTGTAGGAGAGAGATTTCTAACCCCAGCACTGTGGGTATGAAAGAGACATTGACCCGGGAATCCTGAAATTGAGAAAGCCCTCGGAGAGCAGCGCCAGCGGTGGCTGTGTAGGTAACCGCACGGCTCTTTAGCGCGACCTGCAACGCACTGTGCCGCTGCCGCCGCACCGCAGGGCACCTTGCGGCCTCGCCCTCCTGCAGCGCCCGCCCCCACCGCCCCCACTGCCCGCCGGCCGGCGCCACCCATGGGGCCCACGTCACAGCGAACCTTCCGTCCTTCCTCGCCCGCCGCCCCGCCCGCCCCACCTGCGCCACCGCACGCGTTCATCTCCGGTTGCCTCATCAGAGCGCCTTCCACCCTCTCTCGCCCGCCGCCAGCCCCGCCACGCCCCGGCCGTCCCGCCCGTCCCGACCGTCCCTATCCTGCACCGCCCTACCCACGTTGCAGGTCTCGCCCCCAGTCACCGTGCCGTGCCGCTGCCGTCACTTCCGGTATCCCTGTCAGAGCCCCTTTCCGCCCTCTGACGCATACTATTGCTCCCTGACTGCGTGTTCCAACCAGGTACACTACATCACGTCCTTTTCTTGGTTCTACCTCATTTTGTGACCTTGAGCTAGTTTCTCCTTGACGCATCCTTCCTGATGCAGCCATCCGCCATGTTACCTTGTCACACCCGACGCCGTAGCCTTCGTCATAGTCTCCGCTACCTCTGCAGCGCAATCTGTAACTTCGTCACCCGTCCCACCGCAATCATTGCTCTCCCAGTTACGGATGATTGATGATTCCCAAACGCCAATGAATCACCTCGTCTCTCCGGTCTCTTCTCCTACATCGCTTCCCTCGCCACACAGTACCGCTCTGCCAACGGTAACCCCATCGCCGTCGTAGGTTCCGTAGGCGCTGCTTGTCTGCCGTGCCCTCGGGCCTCACCGCCCCCACCGCCACCGGTGCCATCCCCCATCCCCCGTCCGCCTCTTCCCGACGCTCGCCGGCGGCGCCGGGGCCGCGGAAGCGTGACCGCTTCGCCGCAACACTCCCCCTTCCCCGCTTCCCTTCCCTTCCCCTCCCCTCCCCTTCCGCACGCCCGCGCCACGCAGCGCGCACGGCGTCCGCTGCCGCCGCCGGCGCCAGCCTCGCTCGGCCCCGCCCCTCCTTGCCTCGCCACGCCACGCCACGCCCTGCGGTCTGCTCTCCGCGCCTCCCCGAGCCGCAGCCCACGCGGCGCCGCCCTCTTCGCCGCAAGCGCTACCGCCCCCGCACCACGCCACGCCCTGCGCTACGCTCGCCGCCTGCGCGGGGACGCGCGCCGAAGCGTCCCCCACCTCTGCCCCGGCAGCTTCGGGCTAAAGCGTAAGATGAATTTGCTGCATGTGGCGGAGATAATTACGCCTTTATTTCATCGGATTCCGCCCTCAAAGATGGATGTATAAATTAAATTGTTTTCCACGTGCACGGACACGGGCAACATGTAATGAAAATTTCAGGTTGAAGAAAGGAGCACTTGATGCGATAAGTTGTGAAGACAAGTATCTTCTTAGTTGAAACCGTCGTCGTGATTGGTTTGGCTTGTTTTACTCTGTTGGGGTCATCTTTATGTAAAATTAGAATTAAACTGAAGACGAACATAATTACACATTTATTTAATACAAAATAGTTTTCAAGATCAATAGTATAAAGATGGTAAAATGCAGGTCCGAGTTCTAGGTAAGCCGCTCTATGGATTCATGATTCATGTTATCAATGGTTCGTTTGGCAGCTCAGAATTCAGTTTCCGTAATTTTAATACGATTTTGTCAATTCGCCGTAAGACACAAAATATTTAAAAATAAAAATGTGTTACAAAATCACGAGTTGATCAAAAAATCAATTGGGAAACCTGATGCTAGGGAAGAAGTATGACGGCTCGACGAAGAATTTGCAAAAAGCAAATTCTATTGGATCCCTGTATATTTCCGTTTCATTACAATTCTTAAAAAAAATAAGAGAGAATAAAGAATATTACTAAAGTGTATAATGTGAAGAAAATTGAACTATGTGTGCACGAAAACTACTAGGTTTATAAACATTAAGCTTCAAATTTTAAATAAATGATATAGAGCTATCGAAAAGCGCCATTGATGAAATAAAAAATGTGCAATACTATCCGCAGTATTCACGGCAGCTTTCAAATTACACTACATTCATTTATATTTTGTCGCTACTGCTTATGCAGTACAGAGACAGTATTGTAAAACAGGAGGGAAAATTTGCGAATTTTCGTCATATAATATCTTATTTCTGAGCCCTGATAAAAAAAATGCGGTTCCTTGTCCTTTCCACTATATAGTAAATTACTTCCACAAACATTTTTATTGCTATTTAAGGTCGCATCAACATCTAGGTCATTAGCGACCACTATTGTATTCAAACAGTATGGAGTGAAGATGACATGATGTGGATTCTGTACAAAATGTATGTTTTTTCTCGGTACACTGTACATTTCAAAATCAATTCGAGTATTGAAATAATGATTGAAATATGTTGTCCTACCAAATATGTTGTTTATGGTTACTGTAATACGGGCAACGGTTCATTATACGGTGTATATTAAGAAGGATGAAGTTGTTGAATATTTACACTGAATGTCTTCGCTCCCACCTGTAAATATTCTTCAGATGGTAGGGGGGCAAACAATTTGTAATCTATATTCTTCTTGTAAGTATCCAAAAATTTACTATTTCTCTACATTAGAGACCTTCCATTAATTGCGTAACACAAATTTGGAGAATTTTGAATACCCCCTCTTCCCCTCTAACAATTACGTAATGCACCAAGCTCTCCTCACCTCATTCCAATAAGTAACAATTTCAATTATGAAGCAGAAACAAGATGCATTAGTTACATTGTGTTATACGTTAAAATGTATTATAATTAACGTGAGATTTAGTTGGTGGTGCGGACTGGGCATAACAATAAGTTTAATGAATGAAGGAGTCGTAGGCAAGAAATTTCAGCTAATTCGTGCACTTGCCATCGTGAATGACGCATCGGCTCAGAATCTAATGCGCCAACTAATTGGATCTATAGAATATACTGTAGATTTAATAGTTTCTTCGTAATCCAAAAGATTCAGTCAATATATCATTGGTGAAAAATATTTTCATTTATTGTCACAATTTTTAGAATATTGGTTCTTTCACTTATTATATTTTTAATTTAGTTTGTTAATACGGTAATGTTTTAGTACAAAACTGAATAAAAGGACATATGTCAGCAGATGTTGAAAAAGTTTTAAAATAGATATCGGCATCTCGTAATACTATAAACAATGACCCCCCCTACCCCTATGTAACTCAGCGTACGGCTGCCTCAAACGCCTTCCTCCTCCGCTCTTCAGCGTTGTGGACGACCCCTTGCGCGATTAATTATATGTATTTGTGCTGCAGACGTTTAGTAATTGAATACTATGATTTCATTCCCCTTCATTGTATTCCATTATATAATTATTACAATATGTCACAATTTTCTGAATAATACTTGCGCAATTACAATATTTATATATAGTCAGTCATATATGTTCTCTTCCTGTAATATGACATTTTTTTACTGAATGAATAATGATTTTGCATACATAAAACAGAGATAAAAGAAAAAAATTAACAACAATTTTGGATATATAGTCCGAGAATAATATAATGAATAAATGACATACTTAGGAATAAAGATGATGATTAATATTCATTTAAACATTCCTCAAGCTTTTAGTAAAAATCTTCCTTCAAGACAAGAACTAAGTTAATTGCAAATATTTATTTTTTCATAAAAAGTATTTCTCTACAGTGTAATAATCTCACGATAGAATGAAATAAAAATTCTAAATGATAGGAAGTTAAAACATACATTTTTTAAACTGATATATTATTTTAATATAATTATAGTGGTTAGCCACAAATTGGTCAATTAAACAATTAAATTCGATGAACATTAGTGATTGCTTTGTACATACGGGTTTTGGAACATAAATGACTTGCCGAAGTGAGCTATTACAAAATTTTTGCTAAAACTGCGGTGAGAACACTTCATATTTTTCGGCAATCGTTTCTATTGATGCAAGATTGGAGGAAATAAAAAGTAAAACAAAAGTAATAAGCCATGGTTTGTTTAAAAAATAATAATAAACAACCGCAGTAACATACAGAAGTCATAACACTAAATTCACACAATAAGATAAGTGATTAAACGTTTTTCTGGTCATCGTAATAAAGCTTTAACATTTCGTAGAGAATGTATTGTTTTGTACTTTATTGTCTTCCTCAACACAGACATATATCTTCGGTAATGCAAAGAATAACGAACAAATTAATAAAGTGAAATTCATCAAACTTAAAAAATTAAATTACTTGACTGTGAAATTTAACGAAGGTCCTTCACAATTGCTGCACCATGGGATGACACAAGTATTATATTGTACATATTGCCATCCCAAAACTACAGTTTCTCTTTCAATCATCGCCGCCCTTTATTCACCCCTCTCCACGCTCACGCCCAGGTTATCTCTTACACACACATACTCAAAACATAAACACGCACACATGCACACTTGTCGTAACTCCATGCCTTTAAATGTGAACGGCACAAGTTTGGCATTCTGCTTGGCGTCAGCCCCTTCAACTTTCCAACTCGCAGCTTCGGCAAACGAGCCGTGACACCGCGACCGTTCTAATTTTCCACATATTCCGAGACGCCGCGCGTCGCGGGCGAGGCTCCCCATTATGCAAACAATAGGCAAACGACCGCACGGCCTCCGCCTTCGCCCTCGCTGCCTCCTCCGGCCCCACCCCCGCCTCCGCTTCCGCCCTCGCCTCCCCTCCGCTCTCGCCTCCGGCCTCTCGCCCTCGCCTCCGCTCCTCGCCACCGTCCTCGCCTCCCCCTCGCCTCGCCTCCGCCCTCGCCTCCGCCCTCCGCTCTCGCTCGCCATCTCGCCTCCGCCTCCGCCCTCGCCTCGCCTCCGCCTCCGCCCCGCCACCGTCCTCGCCTCCCCTCGCCTCCGCTTCGCCCGCCGTCCGCCTCCGCCCTCGCTTCCGCCTCCGCCCTCGCCTCCGCCCTCGGCCTGCCGCCTCGCCTCCGTCCTCGCCTCAGCCCTCGCCTCCGCCTCCACCCCCGCTTCCACGCCGCCCGCCTCCACCCCCGCCTCCACCCCCGCCCCGCCTCCGCCCCGCCCTCGCCCCGCCTCCGCCCCCCACGCCCCGCCTACCGCCCCGCCTCCTACCCGCCTCCGCCCCGCCTCCCCACGCCGTCCCCCCGCCCCCGCTCCGCCTCCGCCCCGCCCCCGCTCTCCGCCTCGCCTCCGCCCTCGCCTCCCCTCGCCTCCGCCCTCGCCTCCGCCCCTCGCTTCCGCCCTCCCTCCCCCTCGCCCTCCGCCCTCGCTCGGCCCTCGCTTCCACCCCGCCTCGCCCTCGCTCCGCCCTCGCCTCCGCCCTCGCCTCCGCCCTCGCCTCCGACCCTGCCCCGCCCTCGCCTTCCGCCCTTTCGCCTCCGCCTCCCTCCGCCCTCGCCTCCGCCCTCGCCTTCCGCCCTCGCTGCCGCCTCGCCTCCGCCCTCGCCTCCAGCCCTCCTCCGCCCTCGCCTCCGACTCGCTCGCCCTCGCCTCCGGCTTCCCCCACGCCTCCACCCCCGCCCCCGCCTCCACCCCCCTCCAACCCACCCCCGCCTCCGATCCGCCTCCGACCAGCCTCGACCCGCCTCCGACCGCCTCCGCCCCGCCTCGACCCCCTCCGCCCCCGCTTCCGCCCGGCCTCCGCCCGACCCCCGCCTCCGTTTCCCCCTCACCTCCCGCCCCGCCACTGCCTCGCCGCCGGCCTCCGCTCTCGCCGCCCCCGCCCCAATTCCGGCTCCCGCTGTCGCCGCAAGAAGCCTCGCCCGCACCGAACTCTGCCGGTTCCTCATCGGCAAAAGGCACATGCAGAGCGACACCGCACGACTTGCGAGAAGCTTAAATCTGCGTCAGAGGCGGAGTAATGCGAATGCCATAGTTGCGCGATGTGGCTCGAAACGGTTACACTCGAAGGTCGGGCATTGTGCTTCGTGTCCGCGTTCTCGCGATTCGTTGTATTGATGCGGGCGCAAAAAAGAGATCTTAATAATTGTTTGCAAATGAGGTTTCACACGTTATCTTTCGGGCTTGCGTGTAGACTATTTGGGGGCTAAGTGCTCAACTTTGTCAGTTTGCTTTCGCCTTAATGCGTCTTTCCAGGCTTCCGCATTGCTTCGCACTCTCTCTTACTTGAGTTTTCTCTCTCTCTCTCAAACTTCGCTCTTCCTTGTTCACTCAGATGCGCTGATTAGAATTCCTGTCACGTGGTACTTCCTACTCCTGTACTTGGGCGCTTCGATCGCCAACTTTATTGGTTGCGCACACTTTTTCGCTCCGTTGTTTCACGACATTTCCGACAATTTCGGGGTGTACTTGCTGTTTCCTCACACTTACCACACTCATGGACGAAAATTTCTTGTAAGTAAAAATTCGTCGATCATTCATAATCTCCATCTTTATTAATATTCTTTACGAACCAACTTCTAAAGAAAACGGCAAAATTTTATTTTCAGATCACCATCTTTGTTTCATCATAAATACCACAGCATTTAAACCACGAAACTACATTACCACTGAAATATAGCCTAAAATAAATACGTTTTTCTCAGATTTTATAAAATGTCATTTATATTTTTTGTGTGTTACATGGAACCTTAACATTTTCATAATTTTTTCAGAAAAAGCTCCAAATTTATTAAGTTATAGTCATATTATTAAATTTTTATATTCGAAGATAGCAAAAGGCGTTTAAAAATTACATAGGTTTCAATTTTGTTAAATTTTCAAAAACCTCAAAAGTTCAAATTTTTTCGGAGCCTTTCTACAACTACAATATTATAGATACAGAGTTTTGGATTCATAAAATCTATTCTTCAAAGATAGATCTTAAAGAACTTGGCTGATAACAACAGGAGTAATAATTTCAATCTGCGGCATCGTTATGTTTGCGTTACATCGTTATACGTGGGTTAGAATCAAAATCAAGGGCGTTTTGAACCTGCGAATGATAAGACGCTCTCGGACCGTATATCTAGAAATCCAGCCTCGCCGCTAACATCCCAAGAGTTTTCCCATCAAAAACCAACATATGTAGTATTGCTATATTTTTACTCGTCAAAATGTATCTATTCGTGGGTGAAAAGTGTAATGTTTCATTAAAAGAACGAAGTTCGTATAATATACTTAAAATAAAAAAATGCTCTCATAAAGTTAATAACTACTACTGAAGGGTTTGTTTTCCATCTCAATATCTTCAACCGTTTAGAGACTATTTGCGGTGAACCCTTTTATTAACTAACCCTGTATAATCGCTTACTTCATCTATATGTAACTGCAGTGTAAATCCCAAATAAATCGATTTACAAATTACAGATGTAAAAAAGTGCAGTGTATTCGCACCCATTGTAATTTAAAAACATCCGTTGGCATCCCTCACTGCATTCCGCCAACAACTGCAATTGCTTTTTGTTTTACAAACCTCTCGCGTTATTGTATTCATACAGTAAGTAATGGTAATTTTCAGCTAAAATTAGTAATTAATTCAAAATTATGTTTTTGTCTGTTTATGGACTGTAGGTCCTTAAAATACCGTGCTAGTTATTCCGTACCCGTCATTATTAGCGGCTTCAAGTGGTCGATGACAATGGAGAGATTGTGAAGATGTTCAGATTAAATTATTTATTGATATTCCTTGTGAAAGGGACAACATGAAGTGGTCCCAGTCCGCATGTTCCGTATACAGTTAGTTTCAGATGACACCAGTGTCTGCTAATGACTCCAGAGTGTTGGAAGTAAGGTGAAGATTACTAACGTGGTGACTCACTTTTTTTTAGTTTGAGTGCAAAAATATACTCTGAATAAGTTATTAATATAATTGTTGAACATCAATTCCACACACAATCGTTATTTTCTCTCCTAGTCCAGACGAGCCTACTGGTTATTACGGCTTAATTTGTATCCAATTAATTTTTGAGTCGTTATCAACGATAACACATATCGCATGTTGACTGTCGATTTGTGCCTTGACGGCGCTCGGAGACAATGGACCAATCGCACCGTCTTGCCTGTGTCCCCAGATTGACCTGTGCGACCCGAACCCGTGCCGAGCGCATCATCTGTGCGTGGACCGAGGAAACAACTACTCGTGCGAGTGCCCGCATGGATACGCGGGACCCGACTGCCTGGTGCCGTCGCGCGCGGTAAGCTCAGCCTTATTATTGCTACAAAATGCCCAACACCGCTAATATCCATGCCTTATCTTTATGGCTAATTCGTTGTATTTAAAAGTGCAGATGCTTCAAATGATTTCTTGTAACGTTTCTCAAAAAGTCAAATGTTTTCTGTGAAAGTTTCAATCGACTGTGTGTTGTTCAGGAGCATTTTCGTTTCTCGTTTGGTTCGTTCTAGTCTCTTCAAACTTTCTTGACTGCAGGCCAAATTGTTTTAGTAGGAAGAAGGCGCGGGAGACCTAAAAATTATTAATAAAAAATAAGTAGATATTCCTAGAGTAAACATATTTATTATATTAGAATATATACGAAGGTGCGTGAACATGAGCAATCAGTATATGAGCAAATAAGTTTCCAATTATGTTTAATGTTGGTAGGACAACTAGCTATGCAAATTTATACATGTTGTTACCTAGTTATATTTTGCTTTATTTCTTAAAAAAATAATATACAAGGACAAATAATAAAAATGTATTTATCACAATTTCTCCCGGACACAATTTAACTGTCAAACTCGTACTGATATTAATTAGAAAGATACTGGTTCACATTACTTCTCAATATACGTAGTCACCCGCTAAAATAATTCTTCCGTCGATAGACAAAGGCATCAAGCCTAGAAGAATTTGGGGTCAAGTCAATGAAGTTCGTTCTGACGGCATGTTCGACTCTGCCACTGATTTTGAATTGTTAACAATCCTATTGATTGATTAATGATCGGAATGTATGGATAATTGAGTTTCATAAGGAAGAAGTGCCACTTATATACCTTATAATTACAGGGAATGAAATATGAGTGCATCGTGAGGCATTAGAGGTGACAAAGTCGAACAAAGGTCGAAGTTGAGATTCTTAAATCTTGCTGGTACATTACCCTCTTATGTGGATACGTTTCACACATTATTCGTCATACATGTATATTAGTAATATAATATGAATAATACAAAGAGAATTTGTGTTATTTTTATGAAAATTAAATCTCGGTAGATCTTTCAGCTCTTAATGAACACACCCCTTCAAAAGATGCTACTATAGAAATCCGTCACGAGACAAAAAGGATAAATATTAAAAGGGATATTTCTCAGCAATTAGATACTGATGTAGAGTTGTACAGACACGAGGTCAATATCGTATTATCCAAGTTACCGAGTATTTCACTATGGAAAGCAATGTCAATAACTTGTTATTTATTCCTTGTTAGTACAAAAAAGTCAATTCATTATTAAGTTTCGTGAAATGCGTAATATTGCACCTTTATTGAAACCCGAATTTCCACTTTTGTATCCATCAAATTGCAATAAAGCTGGGAATAAACAAGAGCTCAAAACGAAAATCGCGTTTGCAAGAGTTTGCTTCAGTTTTCAACAAATACATCTATTTTGTAACCAAATTACAAACCTTCGCAGTCGTTTTCAAAACACATGCAGAAACCCCGTTTTACAACAAATGTTGCTGTTTCAGATCAAAGTAATTTCACCCACGAGTAGTCTTCACCAACATTTGCAATGAATTATGTGCTCCTCCCCCACGCGCTGCCACAGCACTGCTGCAGTGAGCACGCCCATCCTTTGGCCCGGGCCGGACGCCCACATCAATGCGAGGTCAACGTCAGCGCTACGTCAACACTGTTTCCCCACAACGCAGCAGCTGCGACGCGCCCGTCTGCGCTCACGCGTTCGCGCGACACCCCTCCCCCTCCCCCTCTCCCTCCCCCTGGGCCCCTCCGCCCTCGGGTCGAGTTCCCAACGCGTAGGCGCGGAAGCCGCTTCCTCCCGAGGGCCTCTGCAAATGCGCCTCCGACTCCAGGCAGTTGCCGGGGGAGTTCTTGGGGGTGGGAGGTGAACGACCTGAAATAAAAAATGACGTTCTGGCTAACGGGATTGGATCATGATTATGCTGCCAAACAGTTGCGAGTGATGTAAAATTTAATTTTGTCTAAAAAATACCCTAAAGGATAGTAAAACTTGTCGAATGTTTTTGAGATGAAAATGGATTACTATAGCAGATTATTTTGGATTCTCTATAAAAGAGAGAGTAACATTGAATTACGAGTTAATATATAGTATATATCTAAAATCAGCATGTTCGGTTTGGGAAGAGACAAAAAAAACAAAATTTTTTAAATCTATTTTTTCAGATTTAAATGGTGTGAACAGTTTCAAAGTTAACCTAAACGTTTAATCAAGATTTCCTTTTTCATTGAAAACAAAGAAACACTTTCACGAAGAATTTTAAACTGCAACCAATCTTTCTGATATTTACATAACAAATGAAATTTCAGCGTTTTAATCATGCTGTAACTGAATCATGACCCTTACTCGATGGAGATCCACATTAAACTCGATCAATTTTTTTACGATCAATTCTTTTTGACAAATTCAAACGTTAAAAGTATCCATTTTTAATTAACATTATCATATACCACTATTTATATCAAAGTCATGATGACGCTGAGATGAAAAAGTAATATAATTTGCTAAAGTATCGTAATATTTCCTGAAGTCTCCTCGAATTTTGAGAATCTTCTGTAAACAAGAAGAAATTGTTGAATATTAAATTTGTAAATGAGAATATTGTTTAGTCATTTATCTGGAAATTTACAATGCATGAGTGGTATGTAATACAATTCCACGAATGCAATTACTTCCAACGATGTTCTACAACGCGCTAAATATTATTTATATTATCTATTTTGACCCGGGCGAACATTCCGTAATTTGTAAATGATTGTTTTAAAAGTGAAAATGACTGCATACTGGAACCTAACATTCAACGGCCCCTGAACCATGCGATACAGCGTTACAGGTCCGGTACTGCGGGAGGGTAAACCTTTAATATTACTAAGCGTTGAAAGAGAACTGAACATAATTCCTACCGTCAGTTACTTTTCCCTGATTTCGAATACTTGATTGATTGATTAGTGGTTCCGGGCGTGTCAGCGGCTGAAGTCCACATTCCCGTAAGTGTAGTGCATTTTTTCGCAGGAGTCGGCGATGATCTTCCTCTGCTGGATGGCTTGATCCGGCACCGACCTACCGTCGGCTAGAGGGGTTTCCCTCAACCAGGTATCTCCCACCAGCGGGGTCACGCCCCAACCGGGGCAAGATCTAAACTCTCGACCGACCGGTCACCCGGCATGTGTGATAGATCAGTGCTTGTGAGCGTAAGTGTGTGTAAGTAAGGGTTGAGAATAGGACAGTTAAGAGGAGGAAAGATCGTGCGTGGTCCGTTGCCCGTTTTTTAGGGTACTGCTCTGGAATTCGCCTAATATTGATGGAAGAAACCACAAAAAAACTACCGACCAGAGCAGTCAGATTTCGAGATTGTGCTCGTTTCTGATCACCGCTGCTAGCGAGTGAGGGTACCTTTAAAGACCGAACCTCCAAAAATGTAGTAGAATGTCCAAACAGTTCTAATTCTAAAGATCGCGGATTAAGGTACGTAAGGTGAACCCAATCTGTCCCCTCATGTGTGCCTAATTGTTCTCCCACATGGCCGCATATTGCCCTGCGTATTTCACCACACGTTTTCCCATATTTTACACGCATTTTTCTTACATATTTCAACATTTTCCCTTCATGTTATCCACAGGTTCTACACATGTCTCCGTGCATGCTTCCGAAATTTTTCTTCATATGTTCCTTCACATCCTTCCCTCTTTACATCGTTTCCTCCTTCACATCAATTCCCCCACAATTTTATGTGACAATTAAACTAGAAATTCATAATTAAAATATTACGAAGTAGTGCTCCAAACTCTTGGCGCGCGTGTTGCGAACGCAATTTGTTAACAAGCCACGTGCTCAAGATCTTTCGCCCACCCTTCACGATGTTACGCGCACGATTTGCAATGTTCACGTGTGAGAATGAAAAAAACGTTTCGCATACGGAAAAGAGAAGCATGAGTTACAGTGTTTTGCGCACGACGCGATAAAAATATATTTTAAGGGTCCAAACCTTACAGCAACCTGCTTCCCCGGAATAATCTTGAAGCTATGGCCTTGGCAGCCAGCAAGTGACGCCCTCTATTCCAGAGCTTCATTAGTTTTCCTTTCTTCTCTCATATTTTACGTTTTTCTTCCTACTTCTTAATTCCCACCACCTTCGTTTGTATTCAAATCGGTCGTCAAATCCTCCGCCATCTTTCTTGCAAAATCTCCGTTTGCAACCACACCTTTCACTTGCAATCCCGCTTCCGACGCGTACCAATTCACGCCGCGAAGCCTTTGCACCGACGCTTCCCTTGAATGGTGCTCTTGGAGGACGCTCTTGCAGGCTTCTTTGGACTGCGCAATTCCAGTCCGGAGCACAGCTTTAAGCAGGCTCAACAGATACCACAAAATAGGAAGTCCCAAAATTCTAGACTCGCGAACATCAGATTACTAACCATTTAAAAATGTTTGAGTTAAATGCGTACTATTTTAATAAATATGCTTTATGGCTTTTGTAATGCGATTATTAGGAATATCGATACAGATTTCATAACCTAATCCGATTAAACTCTTGTCAGATCTATAATGGCTTCATCTGCAAATTTTCCTCTTTGCAGGATATAACGGTTTTTCCCAACACCGGACTCATATTTAATAAACAATGTGAGATAAAGGGACCCTTTTAAATTGTACAAAAAACGAGTCCCTGTTTTCTTACTACACTAACTCTTCTTTCTACTATATTTTAACTACATTTTCTGCTTTCTTTGTTAGTCTCCTTAGCCATCAATTTAATCTGCATATCTTACTTGTAATAATATCTCAATTTTTATTACGACCTCAGTGCCTGTTGTCATGAATAGGCGGCGCCGTCCCTCGCCCCTCTCATCTTGATACCCCTCATCCCACTTGCTCCAAACGCCCGTCAAGCAGCACACGCAGCACTGTCGCTGCCTCCCCTCTTATCAACTCACCACCTCCTCATGTTCCTCCCCGCCCATCTTGCAGTGCTTCCTCACTGCTGTTACCGCTGTCTCACATCCGGCCCGCCCGCGCTGTGACTTTCGCTTCAATCTTCCCTCCCGTGCCCCCCCCTCCTCCGGCTGACGCCCGCGCCTTCGCGCGCTCCCCTCCGCCCCCCCCTCCCCGCCGGTCTCTCGGCCGTTGTCTCACTTCCGCCTCGCCGCCGCTGCCGCGCCGCCTTGTAGACGAAGCCTCGTGGCGCCGCCGCCTCACCACAGTGGGCCGAAAAACACGACTCGCGCTACACGTTTACTAGGGCAGCCGAGCGAGCCTTTCAGCCAGGAAATGCAAATTAGTGTGAGATATGTACAACTATAACTGAAACAATGTAATAAATACGCTTCAGCCTTGCTTTCTTTGCAAATTTGTATTCACTTTCAACATTTATTTTGATAGCAAGAAATGTAAAAATAAATACTTGTAGCGTTATTTTTCTTTTACACAAAGTATGAAGTATATTTCCATAAGATTTTCGCCGTTTTGCAATGGGTTCTTTTTATTAAAACTTGCAATTAATGGATTTATTGTTTCTTTTATATTGTGATTAGAGTTAAAATGTATAGGAATTCAATTTCACTAGACCTCATTAGTAAAACATCAACTGAAAAGCAATATTTATCCAACACAACATTTGTGTACATCCAAGACAAGGAAAAATGAAAGGCCAATAATTAGGTACAAAGAAAATAGTTAAAAGAAAATGGGAATTCGGTGTCCAATTTTAAGAAATGGAAAGATTGGAATTGTGAAGTTGTGAATTAACAGCTGTTATATTTCTTTTATAAGGAGACGAATTAACCGGTCAATATCACAAAGATTGCTTCATGACACGATGCTTCTCGAAACATTCGCACATTTTCCTATTTTTTTTTCTTTTCTGTTTCTTTCTTCTATTTCTTTCTCTTTTTTTGTCTTTCCTCCCTCTCTGTTTCCGTCTCTGTCTCTCCCTCCCTTTTGGCCCACCGGGGCGCGCGCGCGCTGCCGCTGCCGTCGGCCGCCGCGCGCGGAGGACAAAGGCGGCGACGCCATAGACGCGCCTCTCAAAAGAATGATGAATCGCGGCTGCGCTGTTTATGGATGCGGCGGCGGCGCCGCGGTCAGCCCCCGAATGCGCCGGAGGCGGACGCTAGCGCTGGCCCCCGGCGGCGGCGCTTGGCGCAACCCCCACGACCCCGCAGATTTCAGCTGTCCTGCTTCGCATGCGACGTTTCAACATGAAAACAAAATGAGAACATTTCGCGATTTTTAAAAATCTTTAAACATTTATTATTATTATTATTATTATTATTATTATTATTATTATTATTATTATTATTATTATTAACGATAATAATAATATGTAATAATAACTGTCTATTCAGTTCATAAAATACGAAGGTTCTCAAAATTTCACAGAAATATATTGTTTACTATTGACCATTTCAAACATACTGGTTCAAACGTACTGGACTTTCTCATCGTAGTTTGATAACAGCTATTTTCGACCGCACCTTCCTAATGCAGGATGCCATGTTAAGTCATGTCCAGTCGGTATCTGGAGTAGAATTCTAGCGGCTGACTGTAGTAATCGGTAGTTTTCAGAAGTTTTTTCGATAAACACCAGGCGAATGCTGGAGCAGTACCCTAACAAACGGGTCACGGACCGCGCACGATCTTTCCTATCTCTTCCTTGCTCTATCTTCACCCTCACACACATACACACACACACACACACACACTAACATGCACTACATTACCACGTATACCAGGAGACCGGTCGGGAGCTTAGAGCTTGTCCCGGCTGACGCGGTGCCACGTTGGTGGGAGATACCTAGTTGGGGAAAACCCCATTAGCTGACGGTAGGTCGACGCAGGATCTCGCCATCCAGTGGGGCAAAGACCACCGCCACAGCCAGAGGAGGATCATGCACTACACTTCTGGGACTAATTAATGGCCGTAGTAGTTGACGCGCCCGGAATTACTATCATTCAAACTGGGGGAATATTTTTGCTTCATACCAGAACGTAATTCCAAGCCTGATGTTTGATGTCAAACTCTTTCTAATTTCAAGAAGTTCAAAAATCAAATGAATACCCCGAAATAAATAAAACATGTCATGTAACCCATTTTACGTGGCAGTTCTGTTGCGCAATATTTCCAATGTTATTAATGTACCTCTGGGTCATTATTGGACAGCGCGAGCCAAACATTTAGTTACGCTAAGGATTCATTTCATTACACATGCTCACATAGTAGTACAAAATTAAACCTCCAGCATGACATTTCTGATAACACATCCGATTTTAGTTACTTGATTTTCAGAACAAAAAAAAATAAAATTCAGAAATAAAGCCGTAGTCGAGCGTACTCGATAATTAATGTTTTGATCAGGTTTTCATTCACGATGTCCAATCTTCTAGTTTGCGGTTTAATTTCTCATTCATCAAGGTACCAACTCTTCTCGACTTAGTTTGCAAACTCCATTTACAGCGTTCTCTTCTGGCATTTGACATCAAATCGAAATCCCTGTTTGTGCTTATAACTACACGTTTAATAGAAAATGACATGCACGCGCATCGTACATGACAACTGTTTCGTATTCTCATCAAGGTACCACATCCTGGAGAGTGTTTAGCAACTTTATTTACAATGTTATTTTGGACGATTGAATTAGGTATCAATCGAGCATTTGAAGCATAACAAAAGCTTGTTTAGCCGCATTACGACTATATGCAGTGCACACGCGTGGCACGTGAAGACTAGGAAGGAAAAAAGGTAATTTAAAGTTGATGTTTCGGGAAAGCAATAAAAATTGCGGAAATTAAATTTCAGAACAGATTCAGTAGGAGGTGGTACATAGAGACACAAAAATATACTTTATTGCGCGAATTATTTTATGTTAAAAAATCAAAATATTCTTTACTCACAAGTTAATAAATAAATAAATAAATAAATAAATAAATAAATAAATAATAAATAAAATAATAAATAAATAAATAAATAAATAAATAAATAAATAATAAATAATAAAAATAAATAATAATAAAAATAATAAATAAAATAATAAATAAAAAATAATAAATTAAATAAATTAATAAAAATAAATATAATATAAAATTAAAATAAATAATAAAATAAATAAATAAAAATAAATAAATAAATTAATAAATTAAATAAATTAAATAAATTAAATAAATTAAATAAATTAAATATAATTAAATAAATTAAATAATTAAAAAATTAAATAAATTAAATAAATTAAATAAATAAAAGTTTTCGAGGCCCCTCAAGACATATTTAAGAATTTAATATGCTTCAAGTACGTATGAACTTTAAGATATGAATTTTGATTTGAAGATGTGTTTTTGTCCAACATGAACCATTGTGAGACGAGACATAGTATACGAATGATTCATAATTAAAACACAGAAAAATGAGATTTTATACTTTATTTAGTGGAATGGTAAAACAATTTGGCTTATGTATTTCGAAAAAATTAAAGCATTTCCAAATATAATGACTCAAATTGAAATGAAAAAAAATTCCATAGTCCTTTATCTTATTGTTTCGTCTTCTCCTCTATCTCTGCCTTCCTTCTCATGCGTGGAACAGCCGACCCTCTCTCGGCTTCCGAAAGCGTTCCACCCCTTTGCCACTTCCCTCCCCTCTCCCACGGAACGTTTCCGCAGAGATCTACAAGCGATCGACCGCAAGAGAATGACAGAATTCGTTACAGATCTGTCGAGCGCCAGATAATCGCAAAAAGACGAACTTTTCATCCCTTGAAATAGTTTTTTATATCTATCAGAGCTCGTCCAGGCGGTAAGATTAAGTCTTTTAATTCAGCAGACAGACTCCGTCAGTCAACTTCCCCTTCATCACGCAGCGAGAGCGACGTATTCCCGATTTAATCAAGCTGAGAGGCCAATATACTGTGATCCCAAGCAGATCCTTTCCCACGGATTCTTCCTCGAGAGTTTGCTGCCTGCAGGTGTTTCGCGTCTCCGCTGGCAGGGTATTTGAGCGGGCGCCCCCCTCCCTCCCCCTCCTCAGCACCGCCGAGAACTTTCCTCATTTTACTTCTCACTGAAGCGTTTCCGCTAAGAGATGAAACAAACAGTGTTGCAGCGCAGGGAGGGGGGCGGTGCAGCTGCGAAATCCCAACCGGGAGGCCGCCTCGTCGACCCCCGCTGCGAAGCATCCGACGAGTGATTTCGCGCCGGCGGCGGAGCCCCGTCCCGTGGGGCATTACTGTTTACCACATGCGCCAATTAACGTTGTGAAAACAGCAGCGGCGCTCTGCAGTTGTTTGCACTACGCAAACGGCCGTTCGCGACACAAAAACAAATGACTGATTCGGGGAAACGCGCGCCACGAAAAAAAAGCAGTGTGTGTTTGCATAAGCCGCGAGATGCAGAAGTCAGCATCCGACCAAGATCGTTCAAGGAAAAAATATCGGTATTGACGAAGAAAATCTAATTCTAGAACGCACGCTTCGCGCATCTCCAAATACTGGTTTTGTGCCTCGCAAAGAGAGGGAAGCTTTCCGCCAGGGAGAATCCCGTGCCCCTTCGTCAGCAGCGGAGGAATACTTTTCGATGATTCTGTTACGCCGTTTCTATAGAGCTTCGGGATCTCGAAAACCAATTCTGCATCGCAGCTGCTCTGGACGTCGGCGGGTCGAGCGCGATTTTTTTTCATCTCCGCGAGGGGACGGGACCTTCAAACGCCGAACATCACACGCACGCGCTCCTCCACGAGTAACAAGCAATTCATCCGCAGCTGTTTCCCTCTTTTGTGTCGCGCGGGTCGGTATCTGCCAGGCGTTCTGTCTGTCGGGAGAGAGCGACGCTGTCTGCGAGTGGCATACACACACACATACACACGTGCGCACGCACACGCACACATGCACGATCGGCAGACGTGCCAGACATGCCGTCGCGGTACGGGGGGGGGGAGAAACTTGAAACGCGATCCTATCACAAAGTGGCGTTCGCGTGGGCCTCAAAGCGACGGCGAAGGAGCAAAAGGCGAAGCCTCTCCGCGTGATAAGGCCGCGTCTCCATCGCGAAGGAAAGAGATAAGGCGTAGGCAGCCTAGGCAGCCGAAGGAAGAAGCAGGCGTGGAGGTCGGATTCCAGCTTCGGAATTCGCCAAAGGGTTGCGGAGTTCAAAGCCTGGCGCGGGCTGGAGGACGGGCGAGGGCGCTGCCTGCTTCGCGAGCGCTGGCGCCACCGTCGCGTTGCCGCGGACGCCCCCCCCCCCCTCCCGCGACGCCCCGGGCGCCGACTCGACAGCGCGGCGTCGCCCCCTTCGCTCGGCGCATCGGCGCAACTCTCCTTAATAACTTCGATGCCGAACTATTCGTCAATAACGTGGTCCATATAGCAACAGTTGAGAACATGTACTCCTTCACGGTACACTTCTCAAAACTTTACTTCAGTGGTATTGCCGTGGAATAAGTTGTGTCGTTATCGTGGTTACGAGAGTTGGGAAATGACGTGAACGTCAGGTTTGCTTGAGCTATTTCGTCGTACATATCAAAAAACTCTGACGATCATTTCATTTTGTGAAGAGTTGTTCCTCATTTAGTTTACGAATACATATTCTAAAATATAACTCACAGTACTTACCGAACAAAATTTTGATTGAAATGTGTACGAAAATAATAAAAATATGGCATTAAAGTATGTGACACATTTGTGTTTTTCTACCCCTTTTATTTATATTACAAGGCAAGAAAGTGAATGTTTCCATGTGTAGCCGGGAGAGTTCCCTAACAAGGTCGATAGACCGAGTCAAGGGTTGATTATTTCATGTTCCGTCTACGCCTGAGGTCATTAGTTCCGTAAGTGTAGTGCAGTTTTTATCACTGGATGTGGTGGTGATCTTCCGCTGGATGGCGAGATCCTCCGCCGGCCTAAATGCTGGGGCTTTTCTCCAACAAGGAATCTGCCACTAGCGAGCCTCCGCTCCACTAGGGCAAGCTCTAAGCTCCGGCCCATCTCTCGACATGTGCGGCAGTGTAGTAAATGTAGGTTTAAGGGTGTGCGGGTACATAGTGCGGATAAGACAAGGAAGAGGAAAGGTAGATCGCTTGCGGTTCGCGACCCGTTTATTAAGGTACTTCTCTGGCTTTGATCGTAGAAACAACTGAAAACTACCGATCAATACAGCCGGCCGCTAGAATGCTCCTCTCCTCCTTCAGACAGCTACAGAAATCGACCTACCTCTCTTGCTAGTGTCGAAAATCCTGTCCCCGCCGAAACTCGAACCAAGTACCTCCCGGTCAGTCACAGTAGTGGCATTAGTTGATGGCCTGGTCTCCTCAGCCGGTTGTGTAATGAAACACGTCATGTAATGTAAAGTCACTTTTGTCGTGAGATTTTATTCGAGACTGTTTAGAAAGTGAAGCATACAATTCTTGTACTCCCGCAGCATTCGGAGATGAAAGTTCATCTTTTTTCAACACCAATCTGGTTGCGTACCGATTGTTCTTTGCCCACAAAACTGAAATTACATTCGAAATTCCGGCCAGCAGCAACTTATTGAAAGGAACTATTCGCAGCTCTACGTAAAACTTTTCTAAGTATCAGTGGCCGGAATTTTACCACAAAAATCATTCAAGAAACTACAATATAAATATTTGTTTCTTAATAATAACCCTCCTGTTGTCTGTTTCATTAACAATTCAGCAAGCTTTCAGTGTCGAATACTGAGTACATATTGTCGACGGCTTGTATTTTTCATTGAGTTCTGAAAAATATTCTAGGACTTTTCCAATTTTAAAAAATTATTTTTCAAACAGTTCCCTGAATTTACATGTAAATAATTTTCAGCTTGTTTCCAAATATCTGCTGAAGTTTTAAATTAATTGTTGCAAATGCTGCGCTGCTAACTGTCAGTCAACAATTAGTTTTCGTGATCATAAATTTGTATATCACACGAAAAAATGTAATTGAGGATCTCGATAACATACTCTGTATTTTTCTTTTCGGTATTTGGTACGTATTTTGTTTTCTAATTGATGAACAGTTCTAGTTGTTCTTTGATACGTTTCTAGGTGCTGAAAAAAGTTGAACCTTCTTGACCGAATACTATGAATCACTTTGTAAACTGTCTCCAATAAAATAAATTTCACCTCTATTTGATCTCTCTTTGAATTACTTCTCCTCTACCTCTTAGCCTTAAAAGTGAAATCGCTAGTCTCTGACAATTGGTGCGAAAACATAATGTTTAGGAATTACATTTCCTACATATATGGTGAATTATCTCATATTTTACTCGATTAGTGAGCTTGTAATTCACTTAGCATAGATTTTCAATTTTTGAGCGCAAAGTAATGTTGGTACTTCAGATAATATTTATTTGAAATTTTTCTTATATATTGTTTTCAGACATGCCAAAAGCACTGGTGCGTTAATCAAATTAAATGAACATAGTTTATTGTATTTGTGGTACATCTTTTACATCGAAAAATATAGTTTTCTTTCTTCGCATGTGTTTGGCACAGTCCAAGCCTTGAGCACTTACGCCGTTACCAAAATTACTAACGTAACCGTCAAAAGCGACATTGCGTGAATATGTGCTTATGTTTATCGGCAAATACCGAAACAGCTGTCCTTCTTGGGACATTGCAGCGACCAGAACTCGGGAGAGGCTGAACGACCTTTAACATTTCACGTCAGTCCTTGGTTATTAAATTTTCTGGGTTTTCATCGGAAAGCGCCTCACAGAGTGAAAGGGCACGACTGCTGCATTAAGAAGAATCTACTACCGCTGGTTGATATTTGCCAGAAAGTAGCCGACAACATAGCTATCAAAAGGAATGAGAATGTTCATTTCTGAAAGTTCTCTTTAAACACAATAGCCATATGAATTTCGAGCAATATCATGATCCATGCGGTAAGACAAGTGTATTCAGCAAACAACCATTTAGAAGCATGCCAAGCGTTTCCACCCTCGTTAATAACTGTAAACACGACGTTCTGTCGTTACCTTGCTTCTAGTTAATGGGAAAATATAGCATGCAGCTGTTTATTTAATCTGCTTTCGTCTTTGTTCGTAGAGAATTCAGCTGAGGAACAGTAGCTCCTTTAATATTTCGCACCACCTGCTTATTGAGTTTGTAGAGAAGCAAAAAGTCCAGCAAGAGTGAACTAATTTGATTTGAGCAATAGAAAAAATCAAGAGATGCCAGGCAAAAACAATTACTTTCCTCTGCGGTGAGAGGGTTATAATCACCACGCTAAACAATGGAGCGCGCCTGTATTTCTGAAAGTCTCGTTGAAATAACTTTATCACGAAGCGTTGTCAGAGACTCGGGCATGACTACAAAATGTGTTTGGCGGCTAGTGGTAATCTGTAGTACTTTATGACGTATAAGGTGTCCAACACGCGGTTCACAACAACGGCGTTGTCATGTGATGCGATGCAAACAACTGCCATTTCGAGTTGACGTGTAATCGGACTTTCCGGCCGTAGCTCTTCTTTAAAATGGGCTCGATCCGTTTGCAGGAGCGATTTACCAAAAAATGCAAACAGAACGTGCAATTTACTTTTCAATCCAGTTGGTTTTACAATCATTTTCGCTGTTGCGTTTGGAGAACGAAATCCAGTGAATACTTGGATTTAAACATCTCTTAGATCATAGGTACACGGTTTTAAAAACATTCTAACGGACATTAAATGCATTCATTTCAACAAACAACACAGAAAGGAACTCTTTCTAAATGTAAGTGATGAAATGAAAATCTACCAAGTCAATTCTTATTTGATTTATATTACCCCACCAATGTAAAAGAGTGGCGGATCCAGAGACAATTTTTGGAAGGAGAAATTCAAAATGTTTTGGTCGAGTGTGTCATGTAATAGATTTTGTAAAATGCTGCAGGTTTCATTTAGCTCATGCTATACGACGTTATTCGTTTAAATTATTATTCGAAAATGTTTTGTTTTTTTTGAAAGTTTCGTGACAAAGTTAAATTTAACAGTTACTGAAAAAGTTTAGGGAGGGATTTACCTCCCCATGGAGCCGCGCCGGGGTAAAAATACCTTCATTCTAAAAATAACGAACCAAAATGTGAATCGATGATATTTGGTTTGAAATATACATAATATAAAATCCGATTTTTTGACGTTCCAGGTTCAATCATCTCAACTGATGATATCACAAAAAATAAACTGAGATAGTATACAACTGTCTCATACTAAATATGAGGAAATTTCGTTTTATGTGAACATAATAAAATTAAAAATTCCTATAGTGACTCGTATTTATGATTCACGCAGTAGAATTAAAGTCAAATTCAAGAATCAATATTTATTGTTTAAATGATAATTATATTTAACAACATACTGACCCTTATTAAATACGATAACATTTTAATTTCGCTCTAAATGTCAGTATGATGTAATGTTTTGTATACAAATTGATTTTGCACTTTCATCAATAGTATATGATCAGAACGAGATAAAAATTTCTAGAAAACGTCAGAGTTTGGGGAGTAGTAAATAGCATAAAATTAGAATGAAAGCAATAACCTGATTAAAAAAAGGCGGGAAGTTCTAAAGTTCTTGAAACAATTGCACAAGTAAGAAGCGAGCACATTCATTTTTATCCCGCAATGCGTGTGGAAATTGTGCGTTGAACATAATGAATATTTCATCGCGAGTTACATGCGCACTGGCGCATCTGCTTTCTCATCTGCATACATCTCTGTCGTCTCTTTCTGGAAATCGTCCCCAGTTATTTGCATTCACTCATTGACCGCGCTGTGACAATGCGTCTGAGAACTTGACTTTTCTTATCATCCACTGTCTCGTCTCTCACGACGTTTTCCTTAAAGGTGTCCTTCGTCTACATGCATTACAATGGGTCAGGGTATAGTCTTCAAATTTTCGGGTCAAAAGATTCACTTCGTAAAGAACAAATTCGTTAAATAGATTGTATTCGCAACAGGTCTGTGAACAATTATGTTAAAAAACATATTTGCGAGAAAAAATCAAGCTGGTGACCCGAGTCTGAATGAGCACATAAATCTCCATTTTAATACCTTCGTCCTTGAAATTTTTCTTTTGTGCCCAGATTTTAAGGCATTTTCTCCGTTCCATTTTCTTTCCGGTGTTTTTATCTTTAAGTTTTATTTACCTCTGCTTTCAAGAATATGTTCTTCGTAAAGTTTTGATTATAAATGGCTTTTCAATCATTTTTCGTACATTCTTCCATCTTCCACTTTTTAAACATTTATATAACTTAAAATGTATTGCCAACTACTGCGCCATAAAATTGCTATATAACTTGGACTTACGTAACTTTGAGGTAAATAAATGACAATGCACTATTTAATGCAGGCGCGTAGGGAGATGGTGCGCTCGTATCTTCCATGCAAATGTTGTTGCGGATATTTATGCAAAAAGTCAAAAAATTGTGACTTTTAAATCGAGTTTATGAAACAATGAAGATATGTTTTTTTATCAAAATTGTATGTATGTACATTTTTTAATAACTTAGCTTTTTAGAAAAAGTCCTATATTTATTTTAAGAGTGTCTTCCAAACCACCTCCCACAATCGTATAAAAAAGATTTTTTGCAAGCTTTTGTACTTTTATTTTTTATTTATTTTTTATTTATTTTTTCATTGCTATTTCCTGTCTCGTGGTTTCCCCTTTGCAGTTCCAAGCAAGGTTTTTATGGATACCCAAAACCCCTAATTTCAAATTGTAAAAACCTATAATCCTTTTTTTTTACTCAAGATCCTGTTTTTGCAAACTCCTGGCGTTCTTCATTTCGCGGCTTCGTTTTCATTTGTGTTTACCCCTTTCGATCTCATCGTCCTTTCTCTGTTGTTCGATGGATCTCATTCATTTCCCAAACAAACAACTTCGCCACCCTCACCAATTCTGCCTGTAACACTGCACCGCACTGACTACTGGTAATTGAATCGTGATTGGCTCTCTAAACCCACGTTGCTCCATCCGTGGAGCAGCTCCCGAGCCCAAGGGCCCTACGACCGGCGCAGTAACTACAGCGCGTGGAAGTGCTCGGAGCACCGTCAGCGCAAAGCCTCTCTTATCCGGGTGTGTAGGTGTGTTTCAATACTCGTATGTGTTTGTAAGTTTGTTTGCATTTGGGTATGTAGGTGTATTTGAATATGATCTGTAAATGCGCATTTTCAAGTATGTGTGTATGTATATATGTACTCGTATGTATTATATGAAGTGAGGGCTACATGACATTCTGAAATTTGTCCAAGAGAACAACATGCTGTACGTCAGTGATTAGTATGCTACAATACTTCGATAAGTTACGTTAACACAGAGCATTTTTATTGCATATAACACACACACACACACACTATATATATATATATATATATATATATATATATATATGAATAAACAAAATAAGTATAAGTAGACTGATAAGAAAGTTATCGCACTTCTATCACCGTCGAAGTGAAAAGTTTAAAATATTTAATTTCAAGTTTTGTTGCTTCAAAAGGAGAACAAACTCCGAAATGTGTTATTAGACGAACCTCGGAATACGCACTTCTTCTATGCTGTCTTCGCGTAGTGTCATTCCATCTTGTACAGAGCTTAAACCTGCGATTTTGATGTGTGTATGTGTGTACGTTGTGTGATCGACATGCAATAGTACTCTTCGCATACAGCTAAAATTCTGGATCGTAACGTCCGCCAGCTAGAGAAATCGTCTTTGAACAAAGTGCGTTTGACGCAAGTGCGTATGAGGGACGTTTCTGAGCGGTCGATGCGTGACATTTGACAAGCGGATTTGTCCCCAGTGGACAATGGTGCACGTCAGACGTTTGGTTTTGCGCAATCTGATGAATGACACTTGTCGACTGCCAGATTCTTTCTCTTTCTTTTTTCACGAGAGATCCGCTATTAAAAAGTGTTACTAAAGTTGCATTGTTTTTGTGAGTCGGAACTACAATCTCAGTATTTACAGTTTATAGTAATTGAATATTATTAACGTTTCTTGTAGTTTTCCCCCGAAGCACGTTCTTTCTTGTTGCAAAGAGATTTACCTTTAAGATGTCCAATAGAAGTCCGAAAAATTAAGAAATCCAAATGAAGACCAAAAAATATCAAGTTATCATGTGCCACAGTGACAGCACTTGGTAATAGCAGTCTAAAATGTCTTTAAAACAATAAATCTATTAACTGTAATAGTAGCGGATCTATAAAACCAATGTCATGACGGGAAGTTTGTTACAACTGTAATAATGCCTCCCGTTACGACTCCCATGGCAACCAAAAAGAGAGAAATTGGGTGATGAAGAAGCTCCTACATGAAGTACCATGAATGTCACAACTCTGTGCCAAAGCTCTGCGAGATTTATGTGAAAAGTTATTAGACCACTAAATACAACATCGGCTGTAACGGATTAAACTGGGGAATATTTTATTTAAAGGAATCTTTACGAGTCGCTAGTCCCATATACTTTTTCTGGAAATATGCTCCCTCGATTGTATGTTCAAAAGTTTGTTGGAAATAATCAATTGCGTACAAGTGCATTGCATTATTTCGTACATAATTACAAATTCTTCCCAGTAAATGAGTGAGTTGCAATTGGGATAAATTAGTCGTCCGCGTAGAATATATTGGCATTCAATTGCAAAGGACTCTAATTTCTTTGGCTTAATTCCGACTTCTTCGGCCCGCGCCTTTATCAATTTGCACGACGCGTTTTGCTGCGGATGCCGCGTGCACGTGCGTGCCGAGTAACGCGTGCATTTCTGTGCAGGCGTGCAGCGTGAACCCCTGCCGGCACGGGGGCACGTGCTGGAGCTCTGTGGATTCCTTCTACTGCGCGTGCCGACCCGGCTACACCGGCGCCACGTGTGACGGTAAGTACGTGCTACACGTGTGAGCAACATGTGTGCGCAAAACAAGGGAGCGGCGTCGCGCGCAAATCTGTCCGTGAGACGCAGGCCGCGCGGCAGGGATTTCGGTGCGCGGAGGTTGTCATAAAAAACGAACCGCGACAGTCGGGAAATAAATAACGCCCCGAACTGTCAGTAATGCGATATTCTCTGAAACAGGATTCGAAATACGCAAAAAGAGAGAACACCGATCGCAATATATTCGGTGATATATTATGTCAGAACATTAGAGAGACAATCTGCGAATGATCAAGTATTTATATTCGGAGATTCGTCGCAGATTAACGATAATGCTTTCAGCGCGCGTATAATTTTAATGAGTAAATCATAATTAATGATTATATTCTTATTTTTATTCATCACTAAAGCAGTGAGTGAACTTTCAAAACGTGAATAGAAAAAAGTAGAAATATTGTCCAGAGCTCATACTTATAAATGATTTACTTTAGATTCGGTAATCATTGAATCACTAAGAGCGATAAATAGTCGTTTTGATCTCAGCGATAAGCATTCGGGTATATTCCCTGTTTGACGAATTCCACAGCCAATAAATGAAGTGTATATTTCACCCATGTAGAGCAGGTATGAGAAAATGGGATTTAAATATCTTTTGAAAAGGGTATAGGGGCTTGCCATTGAATAAATTCATGAACTGGTATATATGCACACAACCCATGCAATTCGATACACTGCAGCATTTCCGCCTCACAACGAATAATTGATGTGTAAGGAATATTAACGAGCTGCACCAATAATTAATCGAGCACCCCTCAGCGGATATTAGAGATAAAACAGTAAAAAAATTATCGTAGTAATTTTGCAACATATTTGCAGTGAAAAATCTCGCTTGACATTTCCCTGAATCTAAACTTTCAAAACTATTTTTAAAACGTACACGAACAGAGCAGTGAATTGTTCCTCAATTATTATAGTGCTATGCTAGAACGCTCCATTAATGGTAAATGGAGATAACAATATTATGCGAGAAGAGAGAAAACAATTTCAGAAAGTGCTGGTAACTGGTTGGTAATAGGTTGGGTAACTGTGGGAAGTTATCTGTTGTTGTTGAGAGCTTTATATGAGAAACCCTATAAGATCAGTGAGTAATTGGAATATTTAATCTCGCACCTTGTCCCAGAATGACATATTTGTTCAGACCTTATTAATAAAGAAATGTTGTTTAAAATATTACATTATTAGCAGGAAATAACGGGTAGCTCAGTTGTGATATAAAGTACACATTTTTACATAATTTTTGAACCTTGAAATTTAATAATGATTTTCTAACAGTTGATCCCGATTTACTTAATATGAAAATATTTAAATGAATTCGTATCGGTTAAAGTTTTCCAAGATGTTACCACCGTTTGAGTAAGAAAGTTGTGGCAGTTCCTTCGGAGTAGATGATAAATGAAAGTTTAATTCCTACGAATCGATTAGAGACTCCTAACAAATAATTACCTAACCCGAGGCAATAACAAAACCGCATGGCAATTCAATTCAATTAAAGGAGGTCGTAATGATTTCGAAGCACATTTTCAGCTGTAACTCTCACTCAATATTTCACCGGAGCTTGCACTTTTATCTATTCCGCGCAAATGCACGGAGTAAAACCTCCAACAAATTTAGGATTAAGACACGGAAACGAGCGGCTTTGGCAGGAGCCCGCCAACACATCGCTAGCCCCCCACCCCCGCTGCTCGCGGTGTTCCCTTCCTAGCTCGCCGCCGCACCCCCCCTTGCAGCCCTCGCCTATCCCCCTGCCAGCCCGCCACCCTCCAACTCCGACCAGCCAACCCCGTCGCCAGCCGCCCTCTCCGTCTCCAGCGCTTCCACCGCCCTACCTCCCTACATCCCCAGCAGCCCGCGCCGCCTCCCGCACCGGCCCGGATCCGGGCCCGCATTCGTTATTGAATACGCAAATCCAACGCGGCGGCGGCGCGTCTTAACTCCGGATCCAAGCTCCCTATCCTGCTTACACAGGGGCGGTGCGCGGCGCGCAGGCGGGGCGGGGCATAGCAGCGCGTCGGAAGAGGGGCGGGAGGGGGACGCGAAGGAGACAAGTAAGAGTGAAGAAGCAGGAGGAAACCACGGTAGGCGGCAAGCTCTGAACAGCTTGTGGTGCGAACTGCACAGAGGAAGAATTGTTGCACGCCAGGGAAGTGCCTTACGAGATAACGGTTCGGAAGTAAGTGGCAGTCAGTAAAAGCGACAAAGAGTGCGTTGAAGTAGTGAAGATACGAGTCGTGCCGAGTGCTAAGAAGGGGGTGCCATGTGGGAAAGAAATGGGAACATTGTACTACAGCAGATGAACAGGCTCACAAAACGGGACAGTGACCTTGACAAAGGAGACTACAAAGTGTTGGATGGCAAAAGTTGAAGGAGAGCTGCGCGAAGTAGTTATCAGCTGTGATGAATGTTGCCGAGCACTGAGGGCATGCGTGAGCAGCTCTCTAAGGCACGAGAATAGGGGAGACGATGGAAAAGAGAGAGTTGGGAAAGAGAAGGGAAGGGCACAAGTGACGTAAGCGACAGTGCGTGATGGCAACACTGTCAAGAACAGAGCACTGCCCAAACCTCTCGAGATGACAAAGACGCAACAATATTTTCAGTGAGTTATCTGTGGGACCACGCGGACTACATAGACGAAGAGTTATCTGTCTTATAAAAAATAACAAAATAAGCATTAATAAAGCAGTAACACAGAGAATAATTGAATTTGCGGGACACAGAAGTGTGGGAAGATAAATATACACACGTGAGAAGCTGGTCTTATCATCGCGTACGCACGAAAGGAAGCGAACAACGAGGGAACGAGTGACAAAACACACAAGAGAGGGCAGAATAGAACGATGGCATGAGAATGGCAAGGAATTTTGCCAGCCAACGTCGTTGCGGGCAGCGCGCGCGCAATGCACGGGAGCGTCAAGAGCGAATTCCAGCCAACAACAAGGGAGGCGCGCGCTGAAACAGTAGCACGCGCGGGGCGGGCGCGGTGGCGCGGCGCAGCGTGGCGCGAGGCCGGCGGACCAGGGAGCGGGCGGGGCGGGGGCGCACGGCGCGTGGGCGCCGGGGCGGTTGGCTGGCCGCCAGCTAACCCGCCCGCCCGCCCGCCCCATACGTACACGTACGCCGCCCGCTAACCCCCAGCGGACAAGCCGGCAGGCCGGCCGGCCGGCGCGGCCGCGGCGGGGCGGGGGCCGGGGGCGGGGCCAGGGGCGAGCGCCAGAGGGCGGGCCCGGCGGGGCGGCTCGCGCCGCAGATAGCACAGCGCTCTCGGGCAATTCAAAACAGGCGGTAATATATACGGCATTATCTGGTCCGAATGCGACCGGCGCTCCGCTGGGACCGCGCGTCGTGGCTGCGCGCGCTCTCGCTGCGCCTCGGGCGGGGGGGGGGGGGCGGCGGGGGGGGGGCGTTAGCAAGGGCAAGGGCAATAGGGGGCAGGACGGGCGATACCGGCAATGACGGAGGTGGGGCCGAGGGGAGGGTGATGAGAGGACTGGGACAGGTTTACAGGGATCGGAAGGAGCAGTTACGCGGGGCAAGGCCTTGTTGGGGGTGGAGAACTGGACTGTTAAGGGAACGGGCCAGCTGCCTGATGGAGGATAAACGTTGAGTAGCGGGAGAAGGGGATTCGTATAAAAACAACCGGCGTCGTTTTAATGAAGGAAGGAATGGGCGATGTGGATGAGAGCTCAGCAACGGTGCAGGTGAAGGAGACACCGCGCCAGGTGGAGACGGAGCTGCGAAAGCTGAATGAGAGTGGGGGTTTTGACGTAGGCGTTAATGCCAGGGAGGTCGGGCGTATATGTATTTGCAACGGTGGTGACACCGTGCAGTGTCCGGGGCGACGCAGTGATTACGGGCTCGGGCAGAGGCGAAGGCGATGACGGCGGCGTGGTCGGGCCAGGGCGAGCGGGCGCGGGCGGGCGGAGCGGCGGAGGGGCCGCGAGGGCAACGAGACGGCACGTGACAGGGACGGGCCCTGCCGCCCCGCTGACACTCGCCACCCGCGCCGCGCCGCGCAGCGCCGCGCAGCGCGTCCCCAGAGGGCCAGCGACGCGTCGCGACGGCGCCGGAGCGGAACGCACCGCCCCGCCCCCTCCGCGTGGACGTCAAGCTGGAATTTGTTTTTTGCCGAAATGTCTTGCCCGTCATTCCTGTCTCTTGTTTACAGGGGTAATGAAACTCCGACGTGACACAATACCTCAATGCGAGCGTATGAACCGCTCGACCGCTGTACGCGACGGAGTGCCATATCGGAGCGCGTTCTCTGCTACGATAAAAATGCTAGCTTTGTTCAGGATGCTTTGAACGTCAATGCAATTGGGTGCGAAATTTGTCTAGGGTTAATCTATCATATTCGTTGCTTTTAGGTATGAATTTTTTTTTTATTTTATTGTTTCAATTCATTTTGGTTTATTTTTAGGCAAAACGAGGTAATGTATTTAAAAACCGATGTCTTTAATCTTCTCTCAGGCTATCTGTTTTAATTAATTGTTTTTGAGCTTACACTCTGTCAAATGCAATCCAGAAGCCTTTCTGCGCGCCTTCCAATAGACTAAACTTGGGAGAACATTCTCTTATTTCAGGCACTCGCCTGTAATTGCTTTCAATTGTGAGTTGTCTCGTGTATATATTATTTGGAGATTCAAATGTGTCTACATTAAATGAATTTGAATCAGCCATTTCACAAAATTTGCTAAACAGTAAGTGTACCTTTGCAAAGAAACAGTACTATGGGTCAATAAATAGTTTTGTTTCGAGATACGAGAAACGGACTTGGAAAATACTACTGGCCTATATAATCAAAAATGCTGCTGATCTGCAATATGTAACACACACATTCCTCATGAACAACATAAAATGCTTGCGTGGAACACCAATAAATTAAATGTTTTAACAAAAAGTCTCCATCAATAATGTAAAAACATAGTACAGTATTTATACAGTGCAACAGTTCTTTACGTACTACCAAAGAACCATCAAACATATGTTTTATCAAATGTTTAATAAAGAGTGTTTCGTCTGCTGTTCAATGACATCAGATGTGCCATAATCAGTGATGCTCTGAGTATTAGAACTGAGCCGGTATGATAACATGCGGAATAACTTGGATAATCCTTAACGATCATGAATAATACACTGAAATCAGGTTAATGGGGCTTGGTCAGTAGGAGAAGAAAAACATTGTCAAACAACCATGCTTTAAGACGCTTTTGCTTCCACTGACCAAGCCCCATTAACCTTACTTCAGTATGCGGAATAATATAATTAAATAATCGTATTTGCATTCCTAGTAAAAATTGAATGTGCTTAATTGTTTTTGACTTTTCCCGGAGTTCCTGGGTATGTAGAAACTATTGGCACATCTCACATGGCCATTGGCTGCTTATTTTTCTCTCCATTTCTGTGGGCATTCGCAATTAGTAATATATATTTTAAGCAATTTTCAACAACTAGTACGATTACTCTTCAAGGTGTTTGAACTTTTTACTATTGGGGAATTATGTATTCTTCGCTGTTTCGTAAAACAAGAAACAAAACAACAATTTATTTCACAATTATCGAACTCTATCTTAAATTACCTAGTATATTCGGCTTGTATTAAATTTCATTTATGAATTCGTGATAAAAGTATCATTGTCACCTCGAGCGGAAACAAAGAAATACAGTCTATTCTCTGGAGAAAATAATATGTAACAGAACAAATTCGAATCAATGTGACTTAATATTGGATGTACCTCGACACATTATTTTTTTCCATAATTTGCAGTCTTCTTCTTCGTGATTAATTTCATTAGTGAAAATTGCACGAATATTTTGTTTATATTATAATTTTGAAACCTAAATGCTAAGCTTAATCATTTCCATGACTTGTTATCAATTACACTATGCGAACTTTAATGTCATATTCACAATACTACAGCATTTCTTTGAAGTCAAGCACTCTCTTTGCGTTTATTGCTATTCTTAATGGCGAAATTGGCGGAGTAGTTTTTCACTCCTTGGTGACAGGTGTATTTTGCTACTGTAAGAGTATTCACCCAGAACATCGCAAACATTTAATTTTCAAGCAATTTAGTGCTTGGTTGACCCATTTCCGACACATGAAATACCTGCATCCGTTCGTCGAATGCCCTACCTCCTTTCCTTAGGAATGAAGTATGCTAACGCGAATACTAATGAAAAGATATAAGACTGGAATGCGTAGCGAAAAAGTAAAGATTCTTTACAACGAAACCTGTAACTACATTATTGTAATTCGATCAAAATATTGTGTCATTTCAATTTCTCAAATTAACAATTTCTTTCTCTCTTATTGAAACTATTGCCTATGTTCACATTTATGTAAACCTTAGCCTTGAGGTTCATTCTTAGCATACTCATTTCGAGCCAGCACAAGACAAGCGAAAACAGAACGTAGGCGTTTCTGACGAAGAACACGGCCGGGGCTAGAGAAATTCGGAAACTGCATTTCTAGAACCTCCTTCGGACTTGGCTCACGTCACGAATCCACACGGTCCATCAGATGAGTGGGTGGCCGGTGGAACTCAACCTACGGGATAAAAAGATTAGAGAGGAGGAGGAGGAGGAGGATGTTATTGAAGCGGCACAGAAAAAGAGATACTTCAGCTTCTTAGAGAGCTTCAAAGGAAGCATTGACACAAAAAGTTATAATAAGGAGAAGTGTAAATAGTAGTCATTCTCACGAGTAGAGCTCTTAAAACCGTTGTTTAAGCCCGAGCGCTCGTTGACAGCTCTCGAACGAGCTCGATTGATTGTTAGTGATTCCGGGCGTGACAACTACTAGAGTAGTTATTCCCATAAGCGTAGTGCATGTTTTCCTCGGGATTTAGCAGTGGTCTCGGTGGCGGAGATCCGGAGCCGACCTACCGTTGGCTAGCGGGGTTTTCCCCAACCAGTTATCTCCCACCAGCGGGGCACCACCCTAACTGGTTCAAGCTCTAAGCTCCCGGCCGGTCTCCCGGCATGTGTGATAGTGTAGTGTATGTTAGTGTAAGTGTGTGTAAGTAAGGGTGAAGCTAGAACAATGAAAGGGAAGGAAAGATCGTGCGTGGTCCGTGGCCCGTTTGTTTGGATACTGCTCCGGCATTCGCGTTGTGTTGATCGGAGAAACTTCGGGAACCTCAGAACAGCCGGCCACTAGAATTCTCCTCCAGACAGCGACTGAATTCAACCTAGCTGACAAGGTAGTGTGGAAAATCCTGCCACCGTCGGTACTCGAACCTAGGACCTCCCGGTCAGAGGGACTGCTGTGTTATCAGCTGATGCCCCGAGCCACCTCTCCAGGTCCGAACAAGCTCGAGCGCCCGGAGAGGCGAAAGTGAGCAGCGATGGCGCGGGGGTGGAGTCTTCGTGGGAAGCCTTCACGCCGACACAGGTGCTCGCGAAAGGAGTAGACTTCGCTCCCTTGGAGGGGACTTTAAAGACGGAGGCCTATATAATTGTATGACAACACCACATTGTGGTGTGTGAACCTGTATAAACTCCTCTTTTGCCATCTTGCCAAAAATGTAAACCTAGGATTCTAAACATTCAAATGACAGACGAAAATGTTTTAGTTTTCGAATTTCAATTTTTATTTTTCAAATTTCTCGTGTTCTCTGCTTCTATTGCGAAAATTCGAATAAGCGATCGCTTTCCATTGACCACAAACACCTTACTTTAAAGAATGTAGTTTCCTGTAACATGTTACTAAAAAATACACTACCAATTCAAAGTCCCGAATAAAGCTCCACACAATATAACACGAAAATGTTAATTTTGAAGGCAGAACTTGTTGTGGTCATTAATAAGTTTACTTTTGAACTATTTTATCGAACAATATATTTTTTGTAAGAATATCAAATAAGATAATGGATTCTCTCATTTGTATTCATGAAATTCGAATGTTAAATGTCCGAGTTGTCGTCAGAAAAGTAAAAAATCCCTTTATCAGTTTTCATTGGAAGTAAATCAATTTGTACATAAGGCACAATTTCACCACGAACATTCTAAAATATTTTTAATAGGCAATGAACAGTCAACTAACAATTTCTGATCGTGCAGATTTACGAACACCTTCCATAAGAACACAGCTGAGGGAAAACACCTTTGACTATCAAGCTCAGTTCCGATGCTGTTGTTTCTCATGCGAAATAAGAACCTGTGAAACTAATTAAAAGTGCTGAAACGGAAACTCAAACTGCAACTCATGACACTTCGGAGTAAACGAATGATCAGACAACAAACAAAAATAGACTTATAATGCTAACAAAACATTTAATATGAAAATTAGTTATAATTTTAGTTTGTATTTGTTTGTTTTATTTCTTTATACTGTGTACGTTATATCCATTATTTTCAGATATATGCAAACCAGTATTTACTTGACCACTAATATCCAATTAAGACTTGGGTACAATGAATAATCTATGCATCCAAGAAAGGAAAACAGTAAGTTTTAAATGGAAGTTGTGGTTGAAATTAAAAGAAATAACCGTATGAATTTCGGAGAGTTTTCTTAAAGTTGTAAAACTACTAGCTGAATGATTACTACGATTGCATCGCATACATAGAAGAAAAGTTATAAGCAAAACGTTCTACGTATACACTACAAGGAAAATCAAAAATCCCCAAAATATTGTTTCATGTTGTTCTTGTTCTCCAAATCTAATAAAATGAGAGAAGTGTTCTGGATCAATACAATCATTATTCTTGTGAACTGATAGTTAATCGTGTTTCTGAAAATGTAATTCAAATACGTATTTATCTAGAGCTGTACATGTATGCTGTAGTGAACTACTGTGTCCATGTATATACTTGTATCTTGCTATTCACCTTCACTTTAAAACGTAACGCGTACTTATAAATAAATAATGCAATCACTGAAAAGTTTTAGTAAATGGACACACGTGACAGACATTACGTATACGTATATTCACTCAATGTTTGTTTTTAAAAAGTCTATCTTTAAACGCTCTCTATCTTCGCTTCTAACTATAACCTCAATGTGCGAAGATACCTTTCTATTTTGTATGCATGGCCTTGAAGGTCTTGAGAAGCAAACGACGTAATTAAGAAATAATGGTGGATACTCTTTCATTCTATTAAATTTAGTATTTTATTAAAATTTAGTGTTCATTCTATAAAACCGGTAAAAGTAGCAAGCTGTAATATATCTGGCGATCACTACTTTTGTTTTAAAGCAAAAATAAAGAAAATATGGTTTAGTTGAAATCTCAATTTGCTTTCTAACAAAAATCCTTACTGCTTTAAATATGAAGATGATTGCTGCGATTTTTTGACATCGGTTCGTGTTTCAATACGTATTAATATAATAATCTTATATTATTGGAAAAAGAATTGGTGATGAAGTAAATTATTTAAAAAAAATAATTCCCGACATTTAAGTTTAGACAAATATTCTGTGTGCATCAACCGATGATTTACTTTTCTTACTAAGAAGTAAAATAATCTTTAACACGCAAAGGAAATTTTTGTTTTTTGAAGCCAAATGTTTCCGCTTGCAGCAAGCTTTAGAGCATACAAATACTTATTTTATTATATTTTGGCTGAATTTGTAATATGTTGATAAAATTTTGAGGAAATATAAAATTAATTTATGCAGCCATAAGTTAAAATTTCCTGTTACATTTTGAAGCGAACAAACCTAAATTTTGGCGTTTCTGCATCCATATACTTGCACTTGTTTGACCTTCATTCCAGGGGCCAGTTACTCAGGTTAATATCCAAGAGAATATCACGGGTCAGACATATTCAAATGGCGGACCGGACATTTCCCCTAAACTTTATACTGCATCCTCGTAACTATTAACCCGGTTAAACTGTTACCTCAGACACATAACGACCTAAAATCAAGCATTTAGATGAGCGGTACGGGAAATGTGGTGCTGGCGTGAAGGGGAAAGAGAGAGAAAGATAGAGAGAGAGAGAGAGAGAGAGAGGGAGAAGGAGAGAGTGGAGCGAGTAGTGGAGCAAACAGATGCAAACGGCGCGCATTTGATCACACGCGCGTACGTATCTGCGTGCGTGAGAGGACTTCGAAGCGACGCAACGCGTGACGAGTTCCAGCGTGTGGCGAGAGAGCGTTTGGATCATACGAGTATGCGCAAACGTGCGAACAGTTGGGCAAACGTGACTGCAAGCAAGGTAGAAGTTAATGCGCATGCGCGGCGAAAATAAGCTCGATATTACGCATTTTTAAAAACGTTCAAATACCATTTTCTCGAAAATTGTTCCAAATGTTTTCTTTAAATTTTTTGAATGGATAATCCTAAATAGAATAAATAACTTGACATGAATGTGTGTTGATGTATTTTTTGTGTTTTCAAAACATACACAAATTTAATTGTTTGATGTATCTCTAACGTCATTAATATTTACAGTAACACCAATTTCTACACATTATTGTACTTTTAAGCATAGGTGCTTAAAATAATCTCAAATGAAGTTTCTCTAAAACTCAAACGTTTTGTGTGAAAAAGGTCTTCAAATTTTTGATTTATAAAAAGCCTAAAGATTTTCTCAAAAACTCCTCCAAATTTTTCAACTACAATTTCCACATAGGACGAGGTTTTAGTCTTCTATTATATTCAGAGAGGCATATTTAATTTCTACCAATAGGAGACAGAAAAATAGAGAAAATGTGCAAAATGTACTTTGGACGGCGATAGATGGCAGCTGGGAAGAAAGAAATTAGAAAACTATTTCGAGGCATTTCTAACTAGTACGAGGAGCCATTCTGTATCATCACTAGTTTTGGCTTGTTTTAGTGTGTTTTAATGTAATAATGCCAATCCGGGTCGCCGAGATCAGTAAGGCAGTTGTGTCGTGGCGATCTCGGATCAAAGGGTCGGAGGTTCGAATCCCGCTTCGAGCATGGCTGTAATTGTGATCGTCCTTTCACCCCTCCTCATCATCATCCTATCACTTCATTAATGAAGTATTAATAATTCCCTGCTCAAGCAGGATGCCCTTGGGAGGAGCAGTTTGCTAAAAAATGTAATAATGTTTGTATAAACTTGAAATACTCCCTCTCATTATTTTTGTGCTCTTCGGTACCTAAGCCTTTACGACTCTACCTATAAACGATTCGTATAAGGATGAATGCAGGATACGATTACTTCGACCGGGGTTTGTACCCCGTTAGCCAGCGGCGGAAGGCTGCGATCTGACCGCTCCTTTGTGAGTCGCCCCTGAAAAAAATTGCGAAAATGTTTCATCGGGTCGTATGTACGAGGCGTGCACAGTGTTGGATGGCCGAAGGGGGCGTCGAGGGCGGTGCGGGGCGGGGGCGGGGACGCGACGCCGCACAGCTGGCGGCGGCCAAGGAACAACGCACCCGACCGAAAAGGGAGATACGTCCCTCAAAGAAAGACCCAACTTTTAATGAGAAATTCTTCATTCGCCCGTCGCCCGGTGATATCACTTGTTAGCAACGCAACTTGAAAACGCGCGAACACAAACCGAGAATCGATATTTGCTCTTTGTCTTTGGGAACTCTGAATGCGCCTGTCACAATTTCGTGATTCGGCTTCCTGTTCAGTGACTAGTGATCGCGGGCGTATTTGAGTGCGGACGTTGCATTACAAAGGGAATAGAGGTTTGCGTGTCATTTTGGTGACAGGTTTTCAAACAGTCACCGGACAAGCCTTTTGGTGAAATAAACGGTTTAATTTTTTTGGACAATCGTAAATAATTGACGTTAAAGAAACTTTCAAATTTTGATGTTTTAGGAATATGTAGTCAAAATGAAAAGTTCAAGATCGTACAAATGAAAATGGATCAAACTATTTTTGAAAACTTATGTAGCTAGTATCTAATTACGTCTAATAAAATTTTTGTGTATTTGAAGTGTGTACTTAGAGTGATTAGATTTATTATTTCTAGATATTTTTCATAGTAACTACCTATATCAATTATTTCTTGTTAGCATTAAAATTATTAACGACTTCTTACTTTAGATAATGCGCTTTTTTAATATTTGAAGTAGAATTCATTTCTATTAGAGTAAAGAAGAACGTAAATGAATTTTGTCGAAGTAAAGAATAGGAATATATAATCGTGACTTAAATATGAATGAATATATTGTGATAATTGGCTTTAAAAAAAAGTGGAATGTGCAAAAATTAAGTGTTTTTTTCAAACACTTTTATGAGGAAGAATACGAAAATATCTCCAAATGGAGAAATCAAGTAGGAAGATGCATTTTTGAGGAGATTTTACATCCATAATTTGATTCTAAATCAGACTTACAGGTCCTGTTAAGTTATAATTCAGTGTTCAGAGTTACACTATTTTTAAAAGATAATACTGATATTTTCGATTTGTGGATTCTGCCGGCATGGTAAAATTAATCCCATTTTGAATAAAGTAGCAGGTTAAACCCGGCGGGATTAATGTGATGTTTTATCAGAAGGAAAAAATGTGAGTTAAGTCGCACCTAAAACACGTGAAATAAAATCTTTTATTTTGGACGGAATTAACATGTTAAAATTCGGTAGTAAAGGAGGGCTTTTTTAGAAGCAATCTTAAAAACACAAATCCAGGCACAATGTGCTACTCCCAGTTAAGCAATACCAAAAGTTGTATCAAAATAAAAAAATAAATATGCGATTAAAATATTCAACATAAGAATACACTTTCGTGAGATCAGAGACGTTAATTAGAAGATTAAAAAATGAATGCACATCGGTAAAAATAACTTTATGGTTACATAACTACTGTGTTATATTACGTTCGCTTTCAAGATGATGGATTTCGCACATTCGTATGATCATTCCTATATTTCTTTTTTCTGTGGATCTCTGCAGATGAACAATCTCCTATTTCGCACGTGCAAGCACTGCCACGCACTTTTTCTCGCAACACCATTCAGCAATGTAAGACTTTCGTTCACCGACTGTGAAAGTTTGCAAATGAAGTAAAAATGTTCCCAGTGAATCGTGATTGCTTTCCATATTCTCTTTCTGTCAATAGTATTTTGCTCCCTAGCCTCGCTTTGGACAATTCTCAACGCAACCAAAAAAAAGGGGTTTTTGCATCCAACTCGTCAATATTAAAATCGACATGGGGGTTGCAAGAAAAAATATTGGTAATCTGTACGCTCTACCTGTAATGGAAAAGCAAAAACCCTATTGATTGCTTAGCCAAACTGTCGATTTTGATTTTCACGCAGCTTCATCCGAGGTACAAACTGATAGAAACATTTTTTTGCAACATTTGAACGAAATGTTTTTTTTACATATTCGTTACGATTGCCAATAAATTCGTTTCATGAAACGTCAATACACTGTAGTATCCGCACACATAAAAGAAGAGTGAATTCTAAGGTAATCTGAAAAGAATAGATACCCAGGACTTCAATTCCAGTTAGCGATGGACAACTACTTTTGTATAAAATGTAGGATTCCTTACATTCTTTGCATATTCTTTGAAATCGTTCACATTTTATCACTTTTTTAGAGGAGCTACTTCGTGACACAAAGACAATATGTTTCGATGTCCAGTAATTCAATTTCATTTTCATCTCTAGTGACACTCTAAGAACTTCGAATGGACAGTATCTGCATCGTACCTGCAAGCATACACGAAGACAAAGCAAAAACCAATTTCAGTCAACTCAACACCTAGAAAACGAAACGAGACACGATCGTGACGGAGGAATACCGCGCGGCTCCGCGACAAAAAATACAAACAAACGAAAATAATGGAACGCTCGGCAAAGGAGCGGCAGAAAGACGAGGAGGAGGCACCCAAAAAAGGGAGGGCGATATAATTGATGAAGACGCTGGCAGTGGCGGCGGCATGATGGAGGAGCCGCGCGAAGCACATCCGGCGGAAGTTGGCGAGCTCCGCGGCCCAGGAGGGCGCCGCGTCCTAATGGCGAGGGAAAATAAAAAGGACCCGCCCACCGGTGGGGCGCGAAGGGCGGGGCGAGGCGGGGCGAGGCGGGGCGAGGCGGGGCGAGGCGAGCGAGCGGAGGCAGCGGCGAGGCGGGCGAGGCGGGGCGAGCGGGCGAGCGGGCGGGCGGGGACGAGGCGGGGCGGGCGGCGGCGGGCGAGGCGGGGCGAGGCGGGGCGAGCGGGGCGAGGCGGGGCGAGGCGGGGCGCAGGCGGGGCGAGGCGGGGCCGAAGGCGCGGGGCGAGGGCGGGCGAGGCGGGGCGAGGCGGGCGAGGCGCAGGGCAGCGAGGCCGAGCGGGGCGAGCGGGGCGAGGCGGGGCGAGGCGGGCCGAGGCGGGGCGAGGCGGTGGCGAGGCGGGCGGCGAGGCGGGGCGAGGCGGGGCGAGGCGGGGCGAGGCGGGGCGATCGAGGCGGGGCGAGGCCGGGGCGAGGCGGGGCGAGGCGGGGCAGGGGGCGAGCGGGGCGAGCGGGCGAGGCGGGGCGAGGCGGGGCGAGGCGGGGCGAGGCGGGGCGAGGCGGGGCGAGGCGGGGCGAGGCGGGGCGAGGCGGGGCGAGGCGGGGAGGCGGGGGAGCCGAGGCGGGGCGAGGCGGGGCGAGGCGGGGGCGAGGCGGGGCGAGGGCGGGCGGCGAGGCGGGCGAGGCGGGGCGAGCGCGGGCGAGGCGGGGCGAGGCGGGGCGAGGCGGCGGGCGGGCGCTGATCCCTAATAGGTCAACGGTGCGCATAAATATCGTGGTTGGCATTAATTAAAAACCAATTAGGTTTGTGATATCGAAATGGACGGGACGGTGAAAACTGCTATGCGCGGTGAATGATGAAAAATATTGACACATATCTACTCTTTAAACACATTCGTTTAAAAAGTTCATAATTAGAAAAAAGGTATCGGCTTGCATTACCAAACCTATGGATATCCTTTTTAAAAGAAACATACCAAAATTGGACGTATGGGAGTGTATAATATTGAATTAACTTCCGCATGCGGTTTAAGACTGGAATTAACTTCCGTACATGTACACATATATATTGTTACTCGTGACGGGGATGAAAACATAGTTGAGCTCTTAATTCAGTATTTTTGATTTTGGGCATGGAGTGTAAATAGTCTACCACGAACTTGTTTATAAGAATATTCGCTAACTACAATATTAGTTTGGTTGGTATATATTACAATACACTAATTAATATGCATCACTAATTAATCTTCGATTAAAAACTTTCTTTAACGAGATTACTTAACAATTACTTAATAATTTCGTTATATTAATTAATATAACGAAATACTTGAATTTTCATCTCTTCAGTTTTTAAAACCGATGAGAAATCACCAAAGCACTGTACTCTGAAAGCAACGAATGTCGAAATGTTAAAATAGTAAAAGGCGTACTCACGGTGAGGTATTTATAAAATATTGAATTAAAAAATAGTATAATAAAATACCGAGAATAAATTTTAAATACCGACAAATCGTATGTGCTACAAGTTTGAAGAGGGAGAAAGCAGCAATCCATAGTATATTAGCACGTTGAGTCTTAAAATTAAACTGATATCATCAAATATTTTAATATCAAAATTGTAAATATAAATTTGGTTTTGTAGCTCTCTCGGATTATTCGTATTTTCTCCATTTTTCTCGCTACCACCGTTTCCTCGCATCTCCCTCCATCGCTTCTTGCCTCTCCATTCTCCCTCTATTCCCTCTTCTCTCTGTTTTTGTCCTCTTTCCAATAATCTTTTCTTTAAAAAAAAATGGATGAAAGACTCTAGATAACTAAGCTGAATCGTGCGAACAGTTTACTTTTTGTACGACCAGTCGTTCGGCCATGCCCACAGTGCCACTGAGTCGTTTCTTATTAGAAGAACTTTACCCAAAGAAATCTAGAGGGGGTCAGAGAGGACTTTGCGGCTTACTGACTAATAAGCTTAATTTCTGCTCCGTGATTCCTTCTCTGGGATCCTCGAATCCAAGTTCTTAGACCCAGGTCCGAAGCAGTTTTCGAGTTGCGCTATGTCAGTCAAGTTGAAGAACCCGATGCATAATTTTAGTGCGTGTAGCAAAGTGACGACATGTACAAGAATTGTTAAAATTCGATATCTTACAACGGTATTTAACAGGATAAGAATTTCAATTCTATATTCGATATCGAACCTTGAAATTTAAGAGAATGTTTTTCAAAATCCAGAAGCATCGAGTTCGAAATCTAGAGCTGTTAGGACGCTGTGTTGTTACAGACCGACAGCTTGAAGGAGTTACGGATAGATTGATGTCAAAAGAAACAAGCTCTTTTTTATGTCGGTGGATCCACGAACGTTATATGTTCTTCTATTATATCTCGAGAATAGATTTTCCGCAGCATTACATAACTTCCTTCGTATATAGCTCTAATGACTTTGTATTACACCTACGTTCACGAGAAAATAACAATAGGAGTAATTTTCGTAGATCTTTTTGAAATTCTTAGTGAATTTTTGCTCTACTGGGACAACAAGCGAGTCGCGGACCGGCCCACTGTGTGGAGAGCGTTAGGCGGCGTTGACACATGCGCCGCGGCCTCTCCCGCACTCGCGCTTTATTTCCGGCGCCGTCGCGGTCGCTTTCGCGCGGCGACGCCGACCCGACGGGATGACGCCCCGCGGGCGCGCGTCGTGTGCGGGTTGGCAGTGTTGCAGAGGCGCTCCGCGAGCGCACGGCCCCGCGCCCCTTCCCCCCCGCCGCCCCGCCGCTGCCCCGCCCCGCCCCGCCTGCCCGCGCCCCGCCCCGCCTAGCCCCGCCCCGCCTTGCCCGCCCCTCCCCGCCCCGCCCACACTTCGCTCGCTTCCGCCTCGCCCGCCCCACCTCGCGCACGCCCGCCCTTTTTCGCGTCGCCATACCCCACGCCCACCACGCTCCGCCCACCCCGCACGCTAGGCCCCCTTCCTACCCGCTTCCCCGCCCCAGCTCCGCCCCCCTGCTCTCCCCGCCAGCTCTCCCGCCGTCACCTACCTACCCCACCCCCCCACCACACCCCACCCACTCCCACCCACCGCCCCACCACCCCACCACCCCAACCCACCTCCCCACCCAACCGCCGCACCAGGCCCGCGTCTCCGCCCTGTCCCAGCCATACCACACCAGGTCCCCTCCGCCCGCCCGCCTGTTCCTTGTCCGCCCCACCCTGCCCGCGCTTAAAGCCACGCCCTGCTCCGCCATACTCTACCCCGCCCACCCCCGTCCCCACACCCCCTCCCCCGCCCTGCTTCGCCCCGCCACACCATGCCTTGCCCCGCCCCACCCCGCCACGCCCTGCTTCAAACTGCTCCGCGACGCGACGCTGCGACTTATTACATCCGCTAAGCGTCTCCTGAGTTAAAGTCGCCGACTGGAGAAAAATCTAGGACGTGACGATTAGCGAAAACTTATTACGTGTGAATAATATTATAAATTAAAGTTCGGCTGATGTTTTGGGCTAAGATTGTGCATGTACCATCACATTATTTAAGGCTGAGGTGAACGTAAAGGAGAGTATGTATCATTTTTGATAATACACAACGAGGTTTGGTTTTGTTCCCGATCTCTCTTCAAAATTTTGTTCATGCTAATGTATATTTTGATGTCTTAACAAAATGAAGACTGCTAGAATAAGAAATTTTGTAACTTTAAACGATATTTTATGTTCTTAGGATGAATTTAATATCAGCAACATATTCATCTCAAATCAAATCTTTTTTAATCAGAATACGTATTGAGCTCACAGGTGTGATGGATAATTTAAATGTCCGTTTGGAAGTGTATAAAAACCAAGTAAATGCACAAATATATTAAAAGTAAATGCTTTTTTTTTCAAAACAATGATTTTTTATAAACCAGTGCGGCTCGTTAACCAATTTCGATAAAAGATTATACAATTGGACACACAATTCGAAATATAGAAATACACTTTAATTATAAATAAAAACATGAGGAGTACACACTTAGTCTTTCCATCCGATAATGATTAACGAAAAGTTGCAACGCACAGTCGTGCTGAATGTGAAGCCTTTAATTTCTTAAGCATAGGTAATCTATGTCTGCAACGAGTGATAACGTTTGTTTTGAGAATGTGGCTATTCTTCATAACCAGTATTTTGTTCTTGAAATTTAGTGATAGTGTATAACCTGTTCTTGTGGCATACACATCCTTTGTGTTGTGACTCTGTGCAAGCAAGGGAGAAAGTAACAGCTATGAAATGGATTCTGCGTCAGATGAAGAAAGAACGGAGTGGAAGAGACGTAAACCAAAGAAAGAGAGGAAATATGATGTAGTAAGAGCAAAGGAGGTTAAAGGAGAAGCACATTTTAATCACAAAGGAATTTTTGGAAGTTGTCTAAATAATTTCAGTCCCCTGCTACTAGAGATTTGTATCTAAATTTGTCATCGGTGGCAGATGCTAATGCGGAAAAGGGAAACACTTGATAATGATGATAACAACAGTGGCGAAGAACAATAAGTTGGTCAACAATATTCCAAATTGATTAAATGGATTAATTTTTTGCATTATTTCTTCAAATATATTACTGCCCCAAATAAATAATTTTGATATACAATTTTCTAATTTTTTGAATAAACACCTCACTTTATCCAATAATTTCCATCATACAGTTTGAGCTTGAAGTACACTCAAGCGTTCATCAGTATTTACAATAGCTTGAAAAAGTGCACAACAATTTTCATGCTTCAAGTGTCTACCTATTTCGTCGTGACACTTTTTTCGTTCTCCTACAAAATTGTGCTTTTGAACTACGGTTGTTTTTTTTTAAAAACTTCAATTATAAGTGTTTTTTTTAATTTAAAGTCGGTTTTTTATTTAATTTACAATTATACAATTTACAGTTATACAATTTAATTCTTATTAATTGAAAGTATTGTAATAAAAATGAAAAATTCTGCTTATAATACTACACGTGCGTATCTATAGCTTCTTCAGTCCTTAAATGTCCCAACACAGTCCACAAAACTACTTCATACTTCATCAGTCAAACAAGATATTTAAAAATATCACGAATAATTTTTTATATATAATTGTCACAAAAATACCTCTCACAATTCAATTTTTTGTTGCTCAAATTTTGTAGTGTATATGAGTTTCAGATCTAAGCAGAAATGTCCCTAAGTTGCACGCAAGAGCGCCGCAATTTCAGATTTTTTTTCTCATTACGCATTCTTGCCTTCATTTCACGCTATTGTGTTAAAATTGACGCGCGCAAATTCCGAGCCCACCGCGCTGATTAGCGCGAGAAGGAATCTCGGCGGCGGCGAATGGGAAAGGAACTTCTGCGGCCGCAGCGGAGGGACTCGCAACCCTCCACAACCAAAAAGCAACATCCAAAGCCTCTCCGTTCGTAAGAATTGGGAATAAACTGTAGGTAAAACGAATTTCACTTAATGTGCCCCTTCGCAATAAAATATACGTACAACGGTGTATTGAAAACGATTTGAAACGAAATTGAGGACTCTAATTAAAAAATTGGTGAGTTTCATGAATCAATGCTCTTTATTTCAGAAGAAACAGTGATCAAGTTTTCGAAGATGTCTTTCATAAAGAAAAAGTAATTTTCAAATAGTTTGAATAATCAAGTTCAAAATTGAACAGTTTGCAACATATGCGGCACAACGTTTGTCAATAACAGAAAGAAATTGGAACCACATTGATGCTGTAGAAAATTATTTATCGCGACAAGATTCCAAAATATCCAGGATGTAAAATATCATTAAAGAAATAAATGAGTAAATTAATGAACCAAAGAGGTATATTCTGGGTTTACTCAATCGCTTGAGGCGTATGCCGAGATGGTCCCCAGATTTGTACTCCCAGACGTAAATGTATAGCTTGTCCTCCCCTCTTAAAATGTTACTACTCTATATGTATGTAAATTCAGTGGTTAGGCGGAAGAGCAGGTCCTATGGCGTGAGCCTCGCCATTAATAATGGCATTATTATTATTATTATTATTATTATTATTATTATTATTATTATTATTATTATTATTAGACCCGTCAGTAAAGAATTTTTTTACCCCGGATGGTGGTTGTGTTCTTCCTCCGCTGGCGCGGGGACCTAGCGCTGACTTACCCGTCGGCTTGCGGTGGCCCTCTTCGAAGTATAACCTCCAAGTAGACACCTCAACTTGGACAAACTGTAAGATTCTGTGCTCCCCTGGTGTTTGTAATGAAGAGCATGCACAGTGTGTATGTGTGTGTTTGGGGAAAGGAGACAAGAATGAAGAAGAGAAAATCGCGCGCTGTCCGTTAAGGTTTAATAAGGTACTTCTATGGCATTCACCTGGATTTCATCGGAAAAATCACGTAAAATTACTAATCAGAGTAGTCCGCCGTTAAAATTCTCCTCCAGACAATAGTTGTACTCGACCTAGCGAGACTTGATGTCAAAAATCCCGTGATGAAATAAGACTCAGTATTGCTTTCCCAAAAATCTGTTAACACTTTTTTCTCAAAAACGGCTGTTTTTCTTTAAATTTTTGTACGAATAGATAGCAATGCACTGGAAAACAATGCCCAAGTACGGGTACTATAATCAGTAAAACATTTGAATTTTCAAAAATTACACAAAATTATGCATAACTTATTTTATCGGAGGTAGACAAGAAATAATCTATTTTTCCACCAAATCCATTGAAACATGAAAATTAAATTTAAAAATATAAAAATATACAAATTGCATGTATTTATTGTAAATTCTTAGAGTAATAGGGGCATATTATCAGATGTTGATTTTTAGAACCAGTACCTAATGTAAATGTAAGAAGAAAGAGACTGGCTTTGCGAGGAATGTGGATTCAGGGTATAGAAAGACCAATGCAAGAGATAAATTTGAATCATAAATAAAGCAATATGGAAACTTTTACCGACAAATACAAAGTGAGAAATTGTACCAATTGTTTTGCGTTCTCGTTATGTATGTTCGATATCACATATACTCTTTTGTGAATGATGAGTTTTGCCGCATGAGCAATTTACGCAATTGCGTAAATGTAAATGAATACTGACAATCTGTAACACGGAGAAAATTACCTTTTTTGTTGCGATAATTGCATCTTAGTATTCCAACACAGTTTCAAAGAACTTATTTGAATTTTTGTCAACTACATGTTTTTATAATTCTAGATTTCTTTTCAAATTTCAAGGTTACGAGTTGTCTAACTCAGTTGTCTTATTTTTCATCCTGAAATTATAACTTTTTTTAGTGTTATCTTTTCCTTAACCTTTGTTTCATATTACTACAAAAAGAGGAAGATAAAACTTCATAACCTAATAGCCTCGTGATAAAAATAACTCTGCCAAGATCGATCAGGGGAAAACAAGAGATACGTGCTACGAATAGGGAGAAAAATACCATTCTATTGGAGGTCACCCACTCGATCTCGATTCAGTGTCGAAGGGGAGAGGGTGGGGGGTTTGAATACACCTCACGTACAATTGGAGATCGGCAAACTACTATTGTGAGGTAGTCCTTTGTCTGTTTTTTCTGAAAAAGACTTGGATGTGTGACTAAGAAGCGAAAGGCAACGTAATTAAAAACTTAATGAAAATAGACTAGAGCCGTCTCGTCATTTCTAGGAATTTTTCTTACCGTGTTTATGACCTTTATTTCTAATTGCATTGTAAAGAAAATCTAAATTTTGATATTTTTTAATGATAGAAAAATAATCTTGGTCGAGAGTAGGGATTCCATCTGTGTATTTCTTCACATAATTAACTTTAAAAACAAGAAACTGCCTGCCCACAAGAGAATTATAATTTTCACTAGCGACAGGGAAATGGCATGCCTTGTGAACTACATTTACTATAAGAAGATTAAAACAGCCGGCCTGGATAGGCCAGGTGTGTAAGGCTGGAGAGCCAAAGCTGCCGCGTGTCTGAAGGATCGCGGGTTCGACTACCGCCCGCGGCGTGAATGTTGATACGTTTCCCCAATGTTGCATCCGTGTCGCTATATGACCTTAGAAGTTGAAAAGCAACTTTGAGTACAAAAAAGAATAAAACTTTCTACATTCTTGGTGAAACCATATTTTATTTGGTTTGGACTGATCATTATATTTTTTCTAATTATCTACAAAGTAGTGAAATAAAACATTCTAAAAATAAAAATTAATGAACACGAGTGGCTTTCTAATTTTTAACTTTCCGAAAAATTACCTCACTGACCTTAACAGCAACAAACAGCCTCTAGCCAGTGATACAAATTATAGTTTTGGCACTCTCAACAAATGCTATTATTTCAAGTTGAAATGTGCCACAAAATTTAAATGTATTAAATTCGACTGTAATCGCAATACCGTGAAAAATATCTATGCATATTCAAAGAAGAGAACGTATGTTTCAAGGCACAATTCGTTTGTTTTTTGTTGAACCGCAGCGCAATTTTCGGATTACATCGGAGTCATAACGCGCCCGGGTTAAAGCCGGACGCCCGGAAGGGTGGCAGCTGCGAGTAGCCCCAGCGAAGTCCCCGACGTCGTAATCCCCGGCAGCTGCTTTGGGATTCCGCGTTCTCTGCGCTCGCCGGGAAGGCGCCAGCACAAACAAACGTAGCATTTTCACTTCGATGTAGCCCGTTGAAGTAGCGTTTAGAACAACAGATGATGTTGATGACCATGTTGGTATTGATGGTGACAAAGATAAAGTATGAACGATATTCGTGTACGATTGTCTAGCCGATTTGGAGAAGCATGACTATGCATCATCTGGAAAACAATATCACATTTATTTTATGGAACTTTCGAATTGATGGAATGGAGTGATTCGTGATGGAGGGGGAAGTAGTAATTTTGTTTGCTTGTTTGAAATGCTGGGGTTTGTAGAGATTGATTCATTAGCAAACTCCCGAAATGGACTCTCAATGTTTTCTGACTCCAATATTAATAGCCAGGAAGCGCCACAACGGTCTCAATATTATACGTTAATAATTTCTAACAGCACATAAATGTCGGACAACTAATTGTCCTTGGCTTCGTTAGAAACGTCAGTGGTTTTGTTAGCCACCCAAGAACTCTGGAAAAATACAAAAGCAATAAAACAGGTTCGATTTTGACTGACAGAATGCAAGTACTTAATAATCCTCAATCTCTCGTACTTAATGTTATCACTATATTTTCATACTCTGTGCATCACTGCTTACGTCACAGCTGATGTCATCCGACGGGAAAGAAAGAGGCTTCAGTATTCACGTGTCCCGTTTTAGAACAGCCAATTATTGCTCTTCCAGGCCTCTATTTCCAATGTCCGCTACAGTAGCATTTGTGCTCCTGCACTTCACTAATTAATCTCTTATTTGAGCCATTTCACAGCTAAAAAAATACGAGATATTATTCGAACGGCATTTAACCTCTCGGGACGCAAGGATGCGTGGAGCGATTGGGACTTTCCGTCCTTTCAATATCCATGCGCCTGATCCAGGATCGAACTCGCGCCTTGGGGATTGGGTTCCGCTCAGGTTAAAGTAACCACTCAGCCACTGAGGGGCCTGGAAGTAGCTAAATATGGGAATAATAGAGAGAGTGAGAGAGAGAGTGTTGCGTACATCATCGTATGTAAAAAAACAGGATTTATCCACTTTTCCGTCATTAAAGACTAGTAATAAGAATTTTTTTGGCAAAAATTGGCATTTTTTAGAGCATGATTACATCATATTTTCTTCTTACGAAGTATTCGTAAAGCGATAAACTAAAAAAGTAAGCATTTGTCTCACTGGTGTGATGAATGTTTCACTCTGCCTCATTGTGTGTATATTCTATTTTCTTTTTTATTTATTACACATAGGCAATACCACGAGTGCTTTGGAAATAGTCGATAAATCCGCGAAGTCGAAAACTCACGAAGTGAGGTGGGGATTTATCTAAGAAATTTCCAAATCACGAGTGGTATTTAATAGGACTATTCCAGGAGTGAAATTATATCCCACAGTACTGGCCAATGCGAGAAGGGAGAGGCGGTAAGAAAGAGCGATAAACTTTTTGAGATACACCGCCCAGATTGGGGGATTTTGTATGCATAGTTAAACATTAATTTTAATTTCACGAGTGGAATAGTCATTTTTAAATTTCCATTTCGAATATTACACCATATTCTGTACAAGGCACGCTTCTTTATATCAGGATCTTCTAAGCTTAGAGCGTGCTCGTTCATTCACGTGGCCGTTGATCCGCGCCGCGCGGTAGAGTTGAGGAATGCCCTGTATCTGTTAGCGCGCGCGAATTAACCTCGCGCGTCCGGTGAGGCGCCCCTTCAGGACGGCGTCCACGCCGCCCGCCCCCCGACGGCGTCATCCCGGGCCGCGTCCTGCATCCTCCGCGGCGGCGGCACCGAAGAGGCCGGGGAACGAAGGAGGGAGGCGGGCTCTCATCCCGCGTGCGAGCCGGTTCATTAACGCGGACGCCCGACGGAGCTCATTAGCGGCCGGGGGGGCGGGGACCCCACGAGGCGCCCGGGGTGGCAGGGGCGGAGATGGGGGCCGGGGACAAGGGAGACTCGGGGTGCTGACGCCACGCAAAGGAGTTCGTGCTAAAGAGACGCTTTCATTCCCACTTGACGCGCGGCCCCCGCGTGCCGTCTTGGGCCGAGAGTGAAGCCTTTTATCACGAGGCGGCGGCGTCGCACCGGCTTCACTTCGCTGTATTTGCCCGGGCGTATAACTTTAAACTCCGTTTTTTGGACGAAATCGCTAGAGTGGAAAGAAGGGGATCTAACGTAAGATCTGAAGAAGTTGTAAAAATGGGGTTGAAATGAGAAGAAAGTTGCAGGATTAGAGATGAAGAAGAAGTATGTACAGAATGTGCAAAAATGCAAGGATGGAAAAAAAAACTTCGCGTTCGTTGGTGAAGGAAGATCTCAGTTTAAAAGAGACACAAAAGAACTAAGTGAGAAAGCATACGCTTTCATGAGATGTCATGCCAACGCTTGATGTGCCAATGTTGCAGAAACCCTCTTTTGCTTCAAAACAAAAATGAAAAAGCATAACTCACTGGAAATGAATGAATGTCAGTACTCAAATAATTAGTGGAGCATTCTTAGATAAAATCAATAATGATTTATAAAGAAATCTTAACTTAAATTTTCCTTATTAACTTCAAATAACTCGAGAGAAAGAGATAAATTATTTTGACGCAAAGGTTTGCGAAAGTGGGAAACACAAGGTGGGAAGAACACAAAATTTTAGAAAAGTCATTTAATTTGTTGAGAAGTAAATTGAAGAAAACATATTATTTTCAGTTAATTAGAAACAAAATAGTATTAAAACACCTCTCTGTCTAATTGGAGATAAAAAAACTCAATAATAAATTATAATGTGCAATGCCTGATAGTTCAATACATATCCAACACTTGAATTTTAGGAATGTAATTTATATGCAGAAAGATCACTTAACCCAACCACATATATACGTCGTTCGAATAAGTGTAGTCATTTACATTTATTTTTACCGAAATCCTTTCATCATGTGTCAAATTTTCCTTTCTTGTTCAATTTTTCTTTTTCTTCATTCATAACTATGTTTTGAAATGTTCTCCGGGACTCTGTATCTTTTAAATGTCTCGACGAGAACTCTACCCTTTGCTTGTGATTCAACTGTAATAGGGTGTGTTGGCCCTTTGCCCTTCTTTACGTAAAATGGTTAAATTCCACTACACATTCTACTATTTTTTATCTATTTCTAGAGATTTTTGGCAACTAACCGGTAAAGTCATTGAACACATAAAACTAATAACGAACACATCAAACACATAAATTAAATTTTACACCAAATATTAGGACAAGCGAGTGGCAGGCTACCCAAAACATCCCTAAGGGAACAAACTGCAAGAGAATATTACTGAATTGGAAACCCAAAATTTCCAATTTTGACTACCCATTTTCTCAATTTCTTTTTGTTGAGAAGAAAATCATGAAATATCCAGACAACCGATTCCTTTAAATTTCTTTTAAAGGTTCGACTTCATTGACTTTCATTAACCAAGATAGGTCATCAGTAATTAAATCTGTACTTTTATTATTATATGTGACGTATGCTGAAGCATCTATCGACGAATTTCATGATCGTGAATCACACTGTCATTGAGATAAAATTCGAATCACTATAGTAAATAGGAAGCTATTGGGTATATTTTATAGGAACACTGCTTACGTTTTTCAAAATAGAGTTTTATTAAAAATGTATATGTGAAAATTGTATACTCGGGGGAACGTAAAAACGATATGAGCGAAAATGAATGTTGATCAAATCGAACGATTTTATCGGCAACTTCATACGTTTCGCATCTGGAGCGGATGTGGAGCTTCTTGATTATGCTATTGCTTCGTTAAAGTATTTTACACGACAAATTTAAATCTCATATTACTCCTGACATAAGAGGAAAGATCGGAAGCGATGGCTAGTAAAAGAACAAAGGTAGTGAGAGCAATTTTAATTTTTTTTATTTCATCTCACCTTGTTAGTTCTTTTTTATACATCTTACTTATGGTATAAAACACATTTTTGAATAATTTTATTTACATTGTCATAAAATGCAGTTTGTCTCATCTCCTTGGCATTTGACCCGAAATGCGAATCCTTTTTGGCTCACATTTTTCAACCGTAAATGTTAGAGAAATGTTGGTTTTATTCCACCGCAACCACGCCAGAACACTTGGCCCGCATCTGTACTTTACGCGAGAATTTCTCCTAAGTATTTCAATAAGTCACCGCCCAGTTGCTTGTTTACTCGCTCCGCTGCGCAGCGCCCGCCCCAGTTCCTCGGCCGGGGGCGGCGCCGCCCTCGCCTCCATCACGGCACTTGATTGGTTGCTGTTCATAATCAATGGCGAAATCAATAGCGCAAGCAAAGAGGGGTGAGGAACCTCTTTGATAAATGACCCTTACACAACAGTAGAATTTCCTCTCGCTATAATTATCTCGGAGTTGGTCCAAAGCATAACTCCCGGCAAAATCAAGCGTTAACTGGACGCGGGGCTGTATTAAATAGCTAACTTTGGACGTTGACTGTACTGTGACATTTACGAACAAAGTTGTATGGGAGGCGATTCTTGGAAATTTTGATTGAAGTAGGGACAACAAGGTATGAACAATATCGTGCAGTAATGTAAATGATCAAAGGGTAGATATTTACGTAGTAATATAATCTCAAATTTTGAAGCACACCTTAACAGTTCATTTTGCAACATTAACTATTCTGCTGGCCTCTCTGTGAGGAGAATGAAAAGAAAAGAAAAACATTGAACTCCTCTATTTCTTTGTCTAGATAGTTTTCACTCGATACGGATACGAGATTGTTATGATTCCTGAGTCGTTTGTTATAATTATACATATCCGTATTGAAATAAGTATGTTCTCGCCTTTGACCAAATACATTTTGACAAAAAAGTGATTCGAAAATGAAATGGCAAAGTAAGATCAATAAAGATAAGATTGTAGGAATCACATGGATTTCATTTACTTATTATTTTTGCGAGCTTTTGTTTATCTTCAAGTTTGGAAACTGTATGATAGTATGTTGTTATGAATCTTATAACATCAAAATACTATGCCATACTTCAGGCAGAAATTTGCTCGCCCGAGATGTATCTTTTCCCTATTATTACGAGATACACATAAACCATCTTATTTCGTAGTTTTTATTATTCGTTAAGAAAAATAGCGTTCTTTCTAAATGGCAAGGAAATATTGTTTACGTACAGACTGGAGAGGAAAGGGACTAAAATCGAACTATCTGGGACACCATTGGTAATGAATCAGAAAGATAATAATTTCAATAAGTTATTTCTTCTCTTTGACATCGTTGTTTAAGGCTCAAAGATATCTAGTCTTTTTGGTACTCGTAATTCACGATATATATTCATAGGAATTCGTGCCACAAATACAATAATTTTGAAAGTAAAATGTTAAGAACGATGACATCTATTGCTTTCGAACGATCTAAAATCATGCCCATAAAGTAATTAATTTTGATATATTAATGCTTCATAGTCAAGAAAGGAAAATATTACTGATTCTGTAAATTTATGATGGCATCGTAAAAACGCATAGAATTTGTTGAGGTAAAATGTCTTTAGTATGAAAAGAAGATTGAAATATTTTATTCAGATATAGTTTATACATTTTTATACATCTATTATTATACAAAAAATAAATTTGCCTATATTTTAAATTTCGTTTTTGCTACCTGTTTTCAAGAGCGAATTTATATAAGCACTTTTAAAATGATACAGAAATATTCCATGGTAAACGCAATTCCTTCCATATGAGTTAATGCGTGTTTAACAAGCCTTTCACAGGCAATTCATCTAAATGGAGGGAATATCTATCTTTTACTTTATAGACAATTCTGGGAATCCCATAGGAACAAGTTGCTAAAATAAATATATTTTCGAGAATTGTCAGAAAAAGCCTCAATTGTTTCAATAGTTACAAGTAATAGATACAAAAACGTATTCTTAAAAGAAAATATTATGTCAAGTTAAATTTTAATAGGTTTCGTGTTTTGAAGAAAACATTTGTGGAAACACTCTAGGCCATTCGTGTTTTCTTCATCTATAACGTTGTCAATTTAATGTATAATTGCAAAAGAAATTGAAATCAATAGAAAAAATAAAACTAATAATAATCCAACATTGCAATATTTTTTGATTTTTTATGAAATATTTGTCTGAAATTAAGAAGCAAAATTGATTATTTTCCTCATCGTCTGTTAAATGTAAATAATCGACTTAATACCATATTATTGTATCTGCAAAACTTCCCTTTATTTGACCCAGCAGAAAATATTCATTTCACTGAAAACTCAACTAAATCATTCACTGAAAACTCAACTAAAATCATTTCAATGAAACCATAATCTTATAATAATCCAAACAGCAATCCACTTTGCGAAGAGACTTCCGACTGTTTCATCCTAAAACAAAAATTTCAGCCAAGTTGAATCTCTGGAGAGGCTCTCAGCGTGAAGCCCCAGTATTAATAAATCACATGGTCATTAATCAAGACACGCGCAAGTGGAGTGAAGCATTCACAACGAGTAATTTTCATGAAATATAGAAATTATCTCTATTTATTACCGATAAGTGTACGTCAAAATCACCACCGCATTTAATATCTCTAATTCTCCACGGTCACACTTTTGAGTGGTAATAAAATTTCTTGTTAGTTTCAAGTTGTGCAACTCTGAAAGTTCGGTATTCCCACGGTTTGGTTTTCCTCGACTAGCTTCAATCTGGTAATTGTATTATGTAGCCTGTTATGAGCTCGTTTATGCTAAATTCGATTCGCCGATTGCGTCACCGCCAGTTACACGACCTGTTCATATGCATGGCTGACAAAACAGCAGGGCGTGTGCTCTGCCGCATGTAGAACAAGCCGCACACAATGCCCACCCGAAATGGCGATGACCCCACGTGGCTATATTAGCTGCACGCTATGCGTCACCCACACGCCGCTTCCCACAATGGGTGGTACATATGGAAACGCTCGCGTCAAAATTTAATTTCTATCTGCACCTGTTCTTCCAGCAAATGGTTACTTTTGGAGAGAGCGCTAACTATTGTAGCAGCTAATCAACGAATATTTTGACATCTTCGAACGTCAAATCAAATTTGATGGTATGCTTCGAATTTGCTTAAAATGTTTGTATTTTGTCTTTGTTTCATACAAAGTTGTATGGGACAGTCAGAATGATACTGTTTCATCTGCTTGTAATGGTTTTATGCGGCTTGTGGTAGTTTTCGAAAAATTCCGTCTTTTGAACTCGAGTTTGCGGTGAACTGGCATTTTAGTTTATTGTACAGGAAGGGATAATACGAAGGGCAAATACGAAAAATGAAAATAATGAGAATATTAATTTGTACGTTGAAATTTATTCTCCGTATTAATGTAAACACTTCTCTTGGAAGTAGGAAATGAAGAGATCTCTTACGGGAGTTAAGGAATATATCATTAACTGTTTTGTGTAAAATTAATGTTTTATGTAAGTAGCCACTAGTAAAGTAAATGCCTTTTAAAACTCTTCCTTCTTTCGAGTCTCTTCTGAGTAAGTATTGCTCAGGTGGTTGAATCCACTTTCTCCCACCAGCTAATGCTTATCTTCAGACGCGGCCACCATAGCATTTACCATTGTACTTCTATCAACACTGATGCGACCCTCGAGCCATATTTTCAATGTGTACTTACTGAATCCTTCCTAATTCACTGAAGTTGCCTGTGAGACTATTTGCCGGAGGATAATTAGAAGGGGGAGAGGCCATGGCCATGCCTAGGCCTAAGTACCCTCCTTTCTCTATCCCGTGGGAACTTCGCCTGGTTTCACCAGCCCTAGACATTTTACTGACGGGATGGAAAGTACTAGGACACTGTTGACACTGCGGAGATGAAAGGGCTCATGTCTAGGCCATACTACTACACCACCCGAAAGAATCAGGAACGAAGGGATGTCATGGGAATTGTGAGGCATGGTAGGACTGAGAGCCAAACATACTACCACAAAACGCAGGTAAACAACCACGCCTAGGAGATTCGAAGAGGCAACCCGCCACACACAGCTGGCCATTGCCCTAGCCGGTTTCTCTCTCTGCCTTCCTTCTCCCTCTCTTTCTCTTTCTCTCTCTTTCTCTTTCTCTCTCTTTCTATTTCTCTCTCTTTCTATTTCTCTCTCTTTCTCTCTCTCTCTTTCTCTCTCTCTTTCTCTCTCTCTTTCTCTCTCTCTTTCTCTCTCTCTCTTTCTCTCTCTCTCTTTCTCTCTCTTTCTCTCTCTCTCTTTCTCTCTCTCGCTCCTTGTTTTCTTATCTCTTGAAATCATAGACTTAAGCGACCGGAGTCAAAATCCACTTGGCTGCCGAGAGGACGCGTCCCAGATGCCGACGTTTCAATGCTTAGGACGTAGCATCACCCAGACATGAAAGTAGATTCGTAACTCTAGGTTTCTTAACACTAAATTGTCTCATGCTTTCTTTATTATATTATCTTGCTATTTTCTTCTTATTTTGTTCACTCTTATTTTCTGAAAACATAGTCTTCAGTGTAGGAATAAACCCTTGTATTATACAAGAAACATAAAAATGGAGAAATATTAAAATAACTATTCCTTTATTATTTTCTGAATATAGTCAAATATTTGTTTAGATGGTATTTTATTAAAATTTTGAAAGTAGTTATTTCTGGGAGTGGCGTTTATATTCTCAATTAAATAATTTAAAAATTCAGATTTATTATATTTTTCTACATTACTTTTTGTCCAGTCCCTGCAATTATCTATGTTGTTCTTTAGGTCATGCAATCATATCTTTACCATTTATCTTCCAACTCTTAAGTAATTTATAATTTCTATTTTCTATAAAACAATCTTTCAGAACGTTATGATGTTCTTCATGTACCGCTCACTTTTTAAAGAGTTCAATTGAAAAGAAAGTCTTTATGCAGCTTTGGAACATGGTACACTTTAAACGATGCACGTAAAAAAGATGCATTCCATTGTCTATCAATAGGAATAGTTAATAATAATAATAATAATAATAATAATAATAATAATAATAATAATAATAAGTATTGCTAAAAGCTACATTTCATAAAAAGAAGTAGTTAAGAAATACTATTTGGGAAGTGCACAGCAAATGTGATGCCTCGTAGTTCATGCAAATGCACGCCTTGGATTCCCACGCCGTTCACAGGATCAGGAAACCATAACGGCGCATCCTCCTACGTTGCACTCGATAATACGCAACGCTTGGCTATTCATCCTGGAGGGAACGCGCAGTACCACTAGCCTATCACCACTTGCAAATTGTCAACACCACCCGCGCTCCCATAGCTCGTGTCAGTTAAGCTGGCAATAGACGATACACGGAGAGAGGGATTGTTCCGCGCTGATGCCGTTTACACGCGCCCTAATAGGGAAGCGCCCTTCGCCGCCGCGCAAATCAGCTGCGCCGGCGCGAGGACGCCCCTCAATTGCGATTGAACACAATTTTTGGACAAATTCTTTTATTTATTTATCTTAAATTCTGTACCGTATAGGATATAATGTTCAGCAATATTATGTCTTGACCATGGAAGATTCCAATTATATATATATATATATATATATATATATATATATATATATATATATATATATATATATATGTGTGTGTGTGTGTGTGTGTGTGTGTGTGTGTGTGTGTGTGACATATGTAATTTATTCCATAGTAGGTGACCCCGACAGACGTTGTTACGTTGTTCGCCCTTCATCTCCCTCTTTGTCCTCCCCTCTCCCTTCCTCCCTCCGTCTCTCTCCCTATATCTTCGTTTCTCCCTATCTCTTCGTCTTTCCCTTCCTCTCGCTCTTTCCCCCTCTCATAGACATTTAGTTGAAGATTCTGCACGTCTCTTAGCAGTGGGTAATATCGAGAAGCGCCAGACCAGCAAAAATATAATAGAATATTCAAAACGATCTCATTCTGAAGATTACATTTTAGTTATGTTTGTTTGATGTTTTTAGCCTCAAAATTTCAGAAATAAATGCCCTAGAATGCTTCATTTATGAGTTATTTAACGATATAGAGTAAAAAATCTTACCGTGAGTCGCGGATTGCATTTAGCATGAATATTTTGTTTTTTCTTTGATTTTTTTTTTCGTGAATTTTTCCAATATTTTTATAGTTATTCTGGTATTCGGGGTGGAGATGAATCCAACAAGTTAGAGATAATTAAAATTGGTGCAGCCGTTCTTGAGTTATAAATGGTGTAACTAAAACGACTTGGTTTTATATTTGTAGATTTCTAAATTTAGAAGCAAGCGTTTTGGTTAAAAGATTTAATTTAATTATTTTAAAGCTCTGAACTACAATTCACCGGTAGTAATAAAATGAAATGGAGGAAATGGAAAACTTTTACTCGTGTACTTGATATGCAAAATGCATCGGAATAAGCATTTGAAAGGGATATCGAAACCAGTGTTAAAATACTAATCATAGATTTTTATCCTGTAACTTCGCTTAGTCAATCCGAAAACGATGTGCTCAAAAATCTCAGGAAAACGCCTGAGTAACTCAACATGCTGCGATGACTCAAGTCAGATTTAAAGACATTGGAGGTTAACTGACGTGGATGACGTAAGGATGCCTCTGGCGTTTCCATAGCAGCTGCCAATCAGAACGTATAAACGAAATTTTGTCAGTGAGTTGCCTCGGAGAACTTGGAAACAAATGAGCCACATGTAGCGAAACTTCTCTTTCGTCGCTCAAGTTTCCGCTTTGGGGACGGGGTTCCATCCACCCATTTTTACTTTCTCGCACTTATGAAGAAACCTCTTAAGAAGATAAAGTTATGTAATGCTGCGTGAAAAAGCGGCGAATTTGCGGAAGAAAAAAATTATTACAGAACACTGGTTATGAACAAATGGATATATTCATTTTCTAAATTTAAAACAATTATCCTTTAACACCTAGTGTAATCAGAATTCATATTTTGTGCGTCCTTGATACCGAGACGACGATTGACGGCAACAGGTCTGTCTATCCGTTTGTAAACAACTCTAGCGGCTAAACTATTCAGCCAATTTTCTCCAAAATAGATATTACCCGACAGACCTGGCTGATGTCCTGGTCCCTTTAATTTGAACTATATATTTTAATTTTGGGAGGTACTTTACATAAAGCCCCTGGGACACTTTCATAATTTTCAACTAATGGCGCCATCAATTTTTATTAAATTTTGTTCTTCGATAGTCTAAAGAATGTTTAAGAGAATGGCGCAGGTTTCATACTGGTTGAAAACTGATTTTTCAAAAATTGAAAAATTCAAACATTTTTCGGAGTTTTCCTACAACTAAAATATTAAAGATAGGGATTTTCTCTTAATAAAATCTGCTTCTTATAGAAATATTTTGAAATGAGGTATGTTAAATGTTTTTGAAAATATGAGAATTTTTCGTGTAATTTTACGTGATATAAGGCAATTTTAAATTTTTGTTTAACCAACTTTTTCTCGAAAACATCTCCAACGTTTTTGACGAAATTTTGTTGGAGGATAGCCTGAAGGACGTTTAAGATATTGGTGCAGGTTTCATATTGGTTGAAAACCCTTATTTTTCGACAATTGAAAAAAATCAACATTTTCGTCGTCTTTCTACTACAATTATGATTATATATATATATATATATA
>BOPP01000014.1:6424909-6552409 GCA_017312745.1 Gryllus bimaculatus | reverse complement strand
GGCCAGGGCGGGCCGGCGGCGAGGAAGGGAAAATGGATGCCGAGTGGGGGCGATAAATCAGGACGCGCGAATCCAATCCGGATCATGATGGTTTCCGGGTGTCCGAATAACGAATACAGCACTAAAATACGGATATTCGGGCAATATTGTTATTACGATAATAACATCCAAGTGTACGAGCAATTCGTTACCGTTGCTCTTCGTTATTTGTAGTTTCCGGGATAATGGGATGTAGGATGTTCAATTTTATGTGGCCATTTCCGCAATATTTCCGACTTCTCATTTAACAATCATTCTGATGAAGTTTTGTCGCGTGGATCACAATAACGGTTTTATGCAGAAGTGAGATTTTAATTTTGTCTTTCTTCAATAGTAAAACAAAATATCTTTACAAAGGTTGGAATAATTTTGTGTGTGATTTTCTTTATACATTTTATTTCACTTTAGACCTTACATGTCTAACATTTTACTTTTTTCTGGGGATGTCGATGGATGGCTAATCATTTTGCTTGGGTCATCATATTAATCATAACTGTATGTTGATTAAAATTGTATTCTGTAGTTAGTTCATTTACTACTCAGTAACTTTCAAACGAGATCTATCATAAATTTCCCTCAATTACATTATAAATTTTAGATTTTTAAAATGGGATTCTTGAATAAATAAAAAAATTAATACAACGCCTCAGTTTTGCGAAAGAAAAATTACTTTCTAAAGTATTTGCGTTGGAACTCTGCAACTCATAAAACAAAGTAGAAAGCCATAAATTTACCCTTGCAATTTTTACTTTTCGCTTCGAAATACGAAGAAGTCGATCGCTTCAGTAAACTAAATAAAACAAAACGTGATTGCTAATCAAATAATTCAAAGCTATCTCGTTTTATATCCAGCAGATGCGAGTATGAAAAATAAATGTCTGCTGAAATAACGAAAGTCTCAATTTTATGATGATCAAAGAAACTAATTACGATGGATCTTCGTGTTTTAGAACCTTTGTTTTCATTTGATATTTGATCGTGATAAGACTTCATATGCTTGTGAATGAAAGCGCGAAATAGCAATACACTAAAACTATAGTTTTGAAATTCTAAATCCGTGAGTTTTTAACGCTCATTAATGCATATAAAAGAATGGGCAGAAATTATGTAAGTATAGTTTTTTCAAGAAATATTAAATCAATAACTTTCTCAGTGATCAAAGAGTATGAAATTTTAACATTCTGAGGCAAAATGCAATAAAGAGAAAATTGAGGCCACTAATTCCTTACATCGCAGGATCATTATATATACATATATATATATATATATATATATATATATATATATATATGTATATATGTATATATGTATATATATATATATGTATATATGTATATATGTATATATGTATATATGTATATATGTATATATATATATATATATATAATATGATGAATTCATAATTTATAAAAGTGAAAAGAGAAAAGAGCTCAGTCCGAAGTATGAGATGTGTGGAATAAAGTTAATAATTCTTAGGAATTTCCATATTGTCATTTCATCGATGCGGTACCTAAATAGTTACAAAACAAAATCACGAGTTCTTTCACTTCTTTTTGAAGCCATGAATGAATTGCAGAAAAATCGATCTCAATTTCCACAGTTGACACTCCACAAGTGATTCCGTGCAGCGCTCGCGTGAGTATGCAAACGACTTGTCAAGAAAACAGTCACTCACGTAGGAGCAACAAACCTAACGAGCGTCGGCAACTAAATGCAAAGAGAATTATGTAGGAGCCGCCTTAGATGGCGCGAAAGTGAACGAGAAAGTTTTGAGATAACGAAGTTCCTGCCGCTGGGTGTGCAAAGAGCGCGTAGCCATACTTCTATTAACGTCCGACTTTATCCAATTTGCACACCACCCCGAGAGGCGAACGCCGCGCCGGGTCAAAGAAAACGCGCCGCCCTGGTTTGCATCGCGCCCTGGGCAGCGGCGGCGCGCGCGGGCGCGGGAGGGCGCGGGCGGGCGGAGGAGAGGACTTTTTTAAGGACATGCCACGCCGTCGTAAGGGCTGCAGCGTGAAGCAATCGTCATCAACATTTACATATGTATTACAAAGGAGAAACGATGCCCAGCTGTAAATGAATACTTAAACTTAACCTATATACAGAAGATCAACACTATCTCTGACCAACAAAATCCTCAAGACAAACATCAAATATGCGTAAACATAGGCATTGAGGAAGTGGCATACAGCGAAGATATATAACCTCAAACTTCTGCAGAGTGCCCAGAGTAATTACGCAAGATAACGCGCACACTTTGATACCAGATAATTTGAAAGTAGAGATTTACGTTTACTATAAAAACAAACGAGTTGCGCTCCAATTTTATGGCAGACAAATTCCCTGACATCAGTTCAACCGTGTGTCTTGTCCTACAGTAGCTACGTAACTAGGTCGAATTCAGCAACTACCGCGCGCGACCTTTCCTTCCCCGTCCTTGTCCTATTCTCGCCCCTTACTTACGCACACACTGTTCCTGTCGGGAGGCCACTCGGGGGCTTAGAGCCTGTCCCGACGGAGGCGGTGCCCCGCTGGTGGGAGATACATGGAAGGGGAAAGTTCGCAAGTCGGCGTGTAGGTCTGCGGTCTCGCCATCCTTGCCATTGGGGGAAGAACACGTCACCTTCCGTGAAAAAAAACATGCACTTCACTTTCGGGAATAATGACTAGCACGTGCCGTGAAAAGCAATCAGTTAATCGTCGATATTATTGAAGTAGTTAAGTCTTCCCTAAATCTGCATGTTTCGTTCGAGTGCTCAGTTGGTTTTATTTGTTATAACTTGTTAGGGAAATAAAGAACGAATGTAAAAATTCCAGTTGATAATTTGCTCGACTTTATTCCATCGACACCACTTAATGAGTTATCATATGAACATATTGTTTGTAGAAGAACAAATGTCACTCCGCTTTCATTTTTTGTTATTTAAGGTCGCATCAACTTGTTGGTCATTAGCGACCCCTATTGCTTGTAACGGTATGGTAACTATGAGGATGACACGATATGATGATGATAGGGGGTGAAAGGACGAACACAATACAACCATGCCCGAGGCGGGACACGAACCCGCGATCCTTCGGTCTGAGATCGCTATGGCACTACTGACTCCGCTTTTGAAAATTCCATATGGGAGAAAACATTTAAAAAATGTAACATTATTTGTCCCAGTGATTTTAGTGGATTAGTGAATGTTTTAGAACAAATAAAATGTTCAATGACCTGTGCGTCGTGTTCGGGATCTTCCGACCTTGAAAATCTTCAATGATGTACTATGTAAGGATGAGATTGAATTGGTATTTAAGTTGCTTTTATGGGATTTTCCCCTGTAAGATGACTTTTCATTAGTGAAGGTAATGTGTTTTTGAATTCTGTTTGAAGATACTTTCTAACAGGGAATTTTTGTTTCCAATAGCTTGTATTATTTCCAAGTTCTTGTCAAGGTTCATCTTTCATATTCGATATGGTTGATGTATTAATTCTCCTGAGTCAATTTTTGTTTTTTTTCAATACGTTTTTCTTTTGTTTTGCTTAATTTTGATAATTTAAGAACTATAAATGAAGTGTTATGCATTCTTTTTAATCCATTGAAAACGTCGTATAGCTTTGTGGTCATTTGACATAATTTGGTTACTGGTTAAATGCTGGTAGATGTTGGAGATGATTGCTAGCAGTAGCTTATAAATTGTCGGGAGACGTGAATTTAGGTGTATTTGGAGAGACAATTGCCATCCTCTTGGCGACTTCCATTGGCAAAAATAAACGGTATAGTTTCAGTTTCTTTGAGACAACTAAATATTCTATCTAATGAGTAAATACAAAATTGACTCCAGCTTCGTAAGGAGCGGATCTAGTGATTAGGCGTGGCTCTACATTTTTTGCGTAAAATATGAACTGTTCTCAATAACGCCACGTCTTGAACCAACCGGTCTTCAAACTGATCTAGGAGTTTAGAAATGTTCTTATTTACATTTTGTACGAATTATTGTCTGTGCGTAGCTATGTCTTTTGCTTCCTGCTACTACACTGCCTGTAATCCCGTTCTTGGGTCGGATTGAAGGTCCAGCATGATAGTCAGGGGTCATCTCAGATCCCAGATAGGTCATCATCACATGCTTCTACATTTCAACTGTTAATTTGTGCCAGGAGGCCTCATTGTTTTGAACCTCTCAACGTTCTTCGTGTAACATCTATGTACATCTGCTTGCGGATGGATGCCATAACGCACTGAAAGAGGCTTTTCGCCCTGGTTTGAATTTTTGATCAGTGAATATACCTATGAATTGAGTCGAGGGACACGAAACAGGCGATTTAAATTTATCTCAGATGTTTCTTTTAGGCTTGAGGATCTTTTGCATGCAGTAAAATCTACTATGGGACAACTGACTTTACTTCTCTTCCGAAGGAAGGCATATGAAAGGATTTTTAATAGTATTTTCTATTTTGAAATTGGTTTTAAATATTTCAAGACTTGTTTTGGAGCTGTGATCAATCCTGTAAAGAATACAAATTTATCCATCATTTTTTTGCGTATAAATGTAGTAGTAGAAATGTGACCAAAGTATCTCGACGTTGCCTACATAGCTAGGTGAAATACTGCTGCTTTTCGATGTTTCTCCTATCAATGCCAGGCGTCGGATCTCAACATCTAGCGGGGAGGAATACCACCACTCCCCGCGATGAAACATCCTCTACACTTACGGAATTAATTACCATAGCAAAGCCCAGAAATATCAATCAATCAATATTTCTTAGGATTCTTGTGATGAAAAAACAAACATTAATTTCAAGAGGAATAGCTCCGAAATAATGCAATAATTCTGCACAATTATGTAGGAAGAGCTATATTTAAAGACAGAAAATATTTGACGGAAGTGACGACACAAAGCTCGGTCCATTTGCACGGACGCGAACGCTCGTGTTTCCGCCTTGGAGCAACATCGTTCGTGCTCTGTTGAGAGCTAGCCACGGATGAGACGAGCCAAAGTAACAAAATTATCCAGAACCTTCTGAAGCCGTGATTGGCCGTAACAGCAACGGAACGAAATTAATTCTCCTCAATTAACGGGCCGAAATACGCGATATTCAGCAATTTGCCTTGATTCGAGTGGCCTTTTATCTCTATGACGATCTATACAGACCACGTTAATGCAAAGAACGATTAAAGAAAGAATGTAGTCTCTTTACGAGGTGCACACTAGGGTTGAATTCTGTAAATTGTTGGTTTTGGTAAAATATACCACGCATGAAGTATCAGAATCAATGCGACGTAGTGTTTCTTTTGACCCAGTATTATGACGGCAAAATTTCATTGACAATAGATTCCAAGACAACATTGTAATTTCATTTTCTCATTCTTATTCATATATTAGAAACATATTCTAGCAGCTTGTCATATTAACAGAGGTGATTCTTCATATCTAGCAAATATATACAAGCAAAATATAAAGGAACAAAATAACTCAAATAAGTTATGCCATTCATAGGGATAACTGCTTGCAATTCATAATGCAAAAAGCGTGCTTTTGACAGCACTACGTTCGTAATCAATTTTCTTTTACAAGAAACGATGTTCATATTTTCCAGGATCACAAGATTAATTTTTCAATGAGTTCCTAAAAATATTTTGCTGCTCTTGCAGATTTCTCCTTTTATTTTGCTTAAAGAGAATTAAATAAACAATTTTGCTTAAACAAAACGGTCAACAGAAGCTGTAATATTGATAAAAGGGAAGGATGTTCGTCGCGATAGCGCATGTGACATTAAATCGCGGAAGCGCCCGAAGATAAATATATCGACAGCAGTGAAACACGTTGAAAATCATTTTTGTTTCGATATCTGAAATATAGAGTACCAAATAGAGAATTTATTTGGCAAAGCCATGCCAATAGATCAACCACCCATTACACACGCGGTCATTTGCATTCCTCTTAGGAAATTCCAGAAACATTCCGTCCTCGTCCTTAAACCGAATTCGAGTTTCATATTTACGAGAGCATTATAATTCAATTCCGGACATCCTTACAAAATCATGCTGACGTCGGACAGAAGAACCGCGATTCACACACGCACTGGCGCCGTCGAAGTGCGGTTGAGGGCGCTAAACCAAACCGCGGACTTGAAAACAAGCCCGGCGCGATCGGCTGTGCGCGTGTTTTTGAAACCGCGTTCGAACCGCTCTGATCAGCCGAGCCGCGTAATTCCGCGCGTAATTTTGCATATGATTAGAGCGTGCGTCAAAGAATAAACCTCAAATTTATGTTATCGATTGGCGCGCGCGCTCTCTTCTGCCTTTGTGGGGGAGTCGGCGCCTATAGATAGGGGGAGCGGCGTCGCGCCGCACCGCGCGCTGGGCACAATGACAGTGCGTCGGGGGCAGGGGTGAGCGGGAGCGCGGAGGGAATGACATCGACCCGGAAAGGGCGGTACCCGGAAAGCGGGATGCAGCGGTGGATGCGGCGGCGGCAGGGCGGAGGCGAGGGTTGGGCTGCGGGCGGGTGCGCGCGCGCAAGGCCACGTGGAAGAGAGGGGATGGGCGGAGCGGCGTGGCGAGTCGGGAGCAGAGAGCGGAGCGGTCGGGACGTCTCGGGGGCGACCGGCGGGGGCGGCGGGGGCAGCGGGGCGAGGGCGGCGGGCGAAGCAGGGCGCGAAGGCGAGGCGAGGCGAAGGCGAGCGGCGAGGGCGAGCCGAGGCGAAGGCGAGGCCGAGCGAAGCAGGGCGAAGCGAGGGCGAAGCGAGCGAAGGCAGCGAAGCGAGAGGCAGCCAGCGCGAAGGCGAGCGAGCGGAGGGCGAAGGCGAGGGCGAAGCGAGGGCGAAGGCGAGGCGAAGGCAAGGCGAGGGCGAAGCGAGGCGAAGGCGAGGGCGAAGGCGAGGCGAAGGCATGGCAAGCAGGGCGAAGGCGAAGCAAGGGAGCCGAGGCGAGGAGCGAGTCGCGAGGGCAGGGCGAGGGCGAGCGAAGGCGAGAAGGCGAGGGCGAATGCGAAGGCCGAGGTGGCGGGGCGGGCGAGGGCGACGAGGAGGAGGAGGCTGGTGCGCAGGCGCGTAGCGAGGGGGGCGATGGCGGGGCCGAGGGCGACGGCGAGGGCGACGGCGAGGGCGACGGCGAGGGCGACGGCGGAGGCGGCGGCAGCAGCAGAGGCGGAAGCAGAGACTGAGCCTGGGAAGAGCTCAGGGGGCGGAGGCAACTCAAGTGCGGCGCAGAATGGTGTCATTCGCGGAAGGATGGTCGCAAAGAGAAGCGTTTGCTTGAAAGAAAGCGCCTTGCGAAGGGCGAAATCCCGCTCTTCCTTTCCAACGTTCGCACGAGTTCCATCGCTACAGGACGATACTGCGATGAGTTTTACGACCAGTGGGCGACGAACCGAAACGCGAACATTTAACCGAAATCGAGAGAGGGAAATTGCGGCTGTTCATTCTAAACTGAAAAAAAATTATCATTTCCAATTTGTTTGTGACCCGAAGCTGTAAACGATTTTGTTTCACAAAACAATCTCGAAATTATTTCGTTTTGGTGTTCACTAAGTGGAAATTTGCAGCGGTCGTATAAATATTCTACCGGGTAGGCGGTATCTTCTAGTTAAAATTGAAGAATTGTTTATGTGTTTTCAAAAGTATACAGTGCAGAATCACACAACAATTTAGTGTGTAGTGCTACAACACAGATATGATTGATATTATTTTGAATGATTATGCCTCATGAGAGAAATTATATTTCAAATTGTGTACTTCAAATATTTCAACTATCATTTGTCTTTTTTCATCTAACTCATATTAACATTTACATTACATTTCTATAATCTTCTAAATTTCACTTAATGGGCGAAATAGAAATAAGCCTTTTGTTGCATTGATGACCAGTCATGTACTCAGTTATTCTCAATATGCTTTGAATGGCATATAACATAATTAATTGATAAAGCAACAATGCTCGAACATTTATTTAGCTTCAAAAACATTCACATCCGAACTCATTAATAAACAAATTTGACAATTTAACTAGCTCTACCCTACAGAATAATACCGTAGAATATTATAGTTGGATTGATAATAAGAATATTTCTGGTGACTTTGATAACTTCTAATAGTTTGAGAAAAAGATGTCAGGCATCAATTTTTTTGTTCTAAATATCTTTCTGATTGCATAGCGACCATCATTAGAGGTATCTGAAAATATGTACTACATGCTTATTGGATAGAATATATGATATATAAATTGAAGTATAAATTGAGAAATTGTACAAATTAATTACAAAAAGTTATCTTAAATAATGTGCCAGACGCGTCAGCAAACTGGATCGTTCACACTTTGCAGCGCCTCGGCGGAAAACGAAGTGATGCGAATTCTCTGAAGTGCGAGTCCTTTAAGAGGAGCGAAGGTCAGAAGCACGAGAGGCGGGGGGGGGGGCGCGACTGAAGGGTCAAGAGAGACTTGCTTTGTGGCAGGATGGGCAAGGCCTCCTCCTGATATATTCAGAAAACCCACCCACTCAGACACGATAATTAACAACCCCCTCCCACACTCAAACATGCAGCCTTCCATGCTATGGTTCATCGTTTAATTTCAATACCCACATCTCCAGAAAACACAGAAAAGGATCTAAACAACCCTAAACACATAGCCAGGACGAATGGAGGCGACTCCTACGAAACCAGAACATAAGGTACCTTAATCAACAAATCTCTGACCCCTCGCATTCGCCCGCCCACCTCTCCTCGCATCTCCACCACTAGCCGCTGCCCTTCGACCGGTCCGCCCCCACCGCGCCTCCTGAAGCTTCCGGTCGCCGCTCCTCTCGAAAGGACTCGCACTTCCGGGAATTCGAAGAACTTTCTTTTTCGCCCACACGCTGCAAGGTGTGTACGATCCAGTTGGCTTACACATCTGGCACACTACGTTTTGACAAGTTTTTGTAATTAATGCGTACAATTTTTCTATTTATATTTTAATTTATATGTTCTATTGCATAACCACGTTGTACATATTTTTAGATATCTCTGATAATGATCGCTACGCGATCGGAAAGATATTTAGAATGAAAATATTGATATCTGACAACATCTTTTCTCAAATTATAGTTATTTATGTATCTTAATCAATGTATTTGTTTTTAATGTTTCCTGTAAAATTTAAATTGTAGATGTAGATTATTACAAACTATTGGTGCTACAACAACGCACAGACATCTTAATTGATGCGTTTACGTAAAAATCTTATAATTATACTGCAAACTACTACTTCTATATCAACGCTACTATTATATCAACAATCTTGTTCAAAACTCCACACTCTTGGAATGTCAGCACATTATGTCTATTTCCTAACATATAAGTCTCTGAGTAGAAAGAAAAGTGAAATTATTAATAAAACTGTGTGCAACAATTTATCAAAGCTGCATTTTTCTCAGAGATGCAATTTACGGGTGGGTGCAGTGAAGTTTCATTAAGTCCACATACCAAAGTAGGACCCCCAACTAATAACTTAAATCCCAACAATACATTTTTAAATCAATTGTTTTCCTTTTTACACTAAAATTAGAGATTTGTGATAGTGAAAATAAGTTGATAAACGAGTTGTATGGAGTCAAATAAATAAATGATTTCATGCTTACTAATTCAGTTAATCATAAATATCAGTTTATTATTTTCGTTGATTACTTATTTTACGTGTCGGTAAATGCAGCAGCAACAACAACAACAACAACAACAACAACAACAACAACAAGAGAATCAGTTCTATGCTGTCTTCTCTGGCGAGAATGAGGCTTATTTTCCCATTACAAAACGCGTTGGCCATGCTCAGCAGCACTTCTCTAGACGCGAATGAGGCTAGGAGAAGAGCAGGCAAGAATAATTAATAAGAATTCGACCATTATGACGACTTGAATATTTTAGAGAAATTTTAAATTTTAAAAATGGTTCAAAAAATCCTTCAGCCTCCTTTTCAATAACCATACTAATAAAATGTTTTTCCCAGTGTAAATACTGACCACGGTCACGTTTATGTGCCAAGTAGTCATTAAATCGTTTCGATCACATTACTTAGGTAAGTTATTGTATTCTAGTGGACATAAGTATTTTATTGTAAATATACTGTTGTCAAGTCTTTATCTTGCTCATTGCGTAGTTATCTATGTATCCTTTAATTTCTGATGCATTAACACCGAAAGTGAAATACTGGAAACATGTTTGTTTACGTGTGATGTTTCAATGTGAATAATGTAAAATAAACACTAAATTTTGTATGGGGGATAACTTCTTATTGTCATATTACTCATATTTAGTTCATTTAATTTTAAATATATTAAAGGGTATACCTCCAGAGAAAACTGGTTTAACTGTTTAACTTTAAAATAAAAAAAGAAATGATTTCTACTTTTTCCATGGTACTATTAATAGAACTTCCCTCCTTTATTTATTTTTCCATCACTGATGTGCTTACACAGACATCAAAAACTCAAGTTTTTCATAATCGTTCTTGCTATAATACAAATGTAAATTTGTTTGGCCTTTAAGTATTATATATACACTTGTGTTCAGATTTTTTTACAAAAATTTTCAGTTTAACGCGTGAAACTAAAATATTCATTTACACTTATTGCATTCACAAAATGTTCTGATTAATATTACACTGAAGCTACGAGGCAACTACGTTGACAGGAAAATTGAGCGCGCAATTTTATCATTTCCTTGAACTGAATGTTTTCACTATATATTTGTAAGTTGTAGATCTAGGAAAAAGTGCCATATTAATTTGAGGGAATTACTCATCTTGCTGTCTCTTATATCATTTCTCACATGAAAACAACCAACACGCCATATGTTTTCCATGTTTTCATTGACTAAAATTTACCATGACTCATTATTTACATTTCACTCACAAAAAAGTGGTTATATGCACGCATGAAAGTGAAGTAATTGTAAATATGTACAGCGGCCACAAAACCATCACGCAGTTTTAAAAGTAAAATACACAGTTTTTACAATCCATGAAAACGTGCCAATCGGATTTACCAAAGCAGCGTGAAGCGTTACACCGCGCAGCGTGCGACGCGCTTCGAAAATGCGAGTACGCAACTGAAATTCCGCTCTATAATTATACACACGAAAAGTTTTACATTTTAGGCCTCGATATTCGACTCCGTGGGACCGAAACTAATTTATGTACGCTCTCAAATGCAATGAATCACTGCACAACGCAAGCCGAAAAAAAGTTTTCCTTAGTTGGCAAATTTCCAAGTGGGGGAGATTTGATTTTTTTTTTTGACGATGTTCTACATGCTGCTGGAAATTTGCGCCAATTCTATTACCATAATTTCCCTTCCGAGAACCCGCCGTCACCAAGGTACGTATCGACCAGTTTCCCGCACGACTGAGGTAATTAGTCTCCTTGCTGTGATAGATAATGTTTGTGGCTACGAGTTTCAAAGTATCAAAATTATTAATAGAGAATGAACGTACAATGTGCGAGACTAACTCCATCGATCATTCAGGATAGTTTTCGCTCCTCTTCCTCCGAGAATAAGCTTAGACAGGGGAGGGAAAGCTAAATGGTGGTCGAGATGAGCCTAAATTTATTGATGGAATTGAATAACGGGTAATAATTGACAGCAATAACATCATTGATCACAAATTCCTTAAAGAGAACGGTTGGAAGCAATTTTAAACAAGACGAAAGGTGGGAATGGTTGAGAGTAAGGAAGAGGGCAGGCATTATAATGCATGATAAACAGGGCGATGTCAAGAGCAGCGATTAAACAAGGGGGCGTTGAAATACGGAAGGGAAAACAACTATTATCCACGCGCGTTTTCTTGAGCCCTCGCTTCGCTAGATGCGAGAAGAGTGGGCAGTTATTTCGGCAAAAGAAATTTTACGTCGAATTTGGAGTTCATTTTTCGAAGCAAAATAGTTTCTAATACACGGGAGCGAGCATTTCTCGTTACCAGATTTTGTCTCAACGCTCGTTATCATTTATTCTTAATTTAACTAATGTTGAGAAAGGAGTGGGGGTAGGTATTCCGGGGCTCAAGAAAACGTGCGGATATAATAGCGATATGATATTAGTCGAAGGCTGGAAAATAGTGCACCAAAGAAGAATTCGTCAGTCCAGGGGCTGTGCCACAACAATGAAGACCAGAACAGAAGAGGACCGCTGTAAAAACAGCCGGGAAGAGAGCGAGGATAGGTCTTAATGAAACTGGAGGTCCGTCATAAGCAAAGCGCATTGATGGAGAGGTGGAACGCACGCGAGCTTACACGAACGGAAAGAGGACAATGGGAGATCTACCCTCGTTGCTGACTCGTTAGTAGTGCGCACTGGGACGTCCTTGCGTGCCTATTGTGTGTTGCCACAACGGAATAATGAGAATGTGCTGCACATTGAAACAAAACCGTTACCTTTCTGTGCAAGAGCATGAGAAAGAACGAATGAAATGAAAAGTGTAGCAACTTAGTATAATGAATTTTCCACTAAAAAACACGCGGGATGTAACTATGTTAGTAAAATAAAAAAATAATTTTAAATTGCCTCTGAATGTTAGAAAAACTAACATCACAGTCGAAATATACAAGTCCCCTTAATAAAAGTTTTAGTAAATATATTATTAAGAAACATATATTGAGTGTAGTTTACAACAGAATACCGATCGTCAAGCAATAAAACGACTGAATGGAATTGCATTTAAATTACCTCCATTTGGAGCGGTGTATCTCACGCTTTCACATCTGATTGGCCCTTAATGCGAGATCAACACTCCTGTTGTTCTTCCTTGTGCAGTGGCGGAAGGAAGAGTTCAGTCATTTGTGCTTGTCTATATTTGAAGCTGAGAGACAGGTAATCGAGCATTCTCTTCCGTCCAACCGTAATTTGAAATTCACGGGAGACGAAAAATGCTGCTGAAATTGCTGAGGAAAATTGTAAGAGTCGTTTTGTAAATTCCGAGGGATAAATGGTTTTGAGAAAACGAATACAAATGAAATGCTAACACGAAAAATCATTGTGCGCCCTTCGGTTTTCATCTGAACATTACCTTTATTTTCCTGTCTTTGACATCCACTGTGTGAAATGAACAACGCAGATAAACCAGAGGCTGCAGGCAAGTTCGGGGAGAACGCGACGGACTAAGCCAGAGTGTAGTATAAGTACCTAGAGTAGCCAGCAGCACGGCAATAGAGTTTATCACAACAGAGCAAGTAGGGTCTTAAGTTGGAGGTGAATGGTCTGGGCAAAAGCTGTGCCACAGGATGCAGGCTCGCTAAACCGCCTAAAGAGAAGAGTTCTTGCTCCGATTCTCAAAATGCTCCGCTAAATTCTCCTCTGAATTCTCAACTTTCAAGTGCTGCGTATTCTTGCCTGCTCTGTTGGAGTCGTGATGCATTAGCTTCTGAATGCCCACATAACTGAATGCTGCGTTTTTAGTAGAAAAAAAATTAGAATGTTGGCTTAATCATTTATTTGTTTTTTTTTCTAGTTTCAGATTAATTTTGAGTAGATTCAGAGAATTATCATTTTCATGACAATGGAATATCCAGTTTTCGAGGTCTCTTGAGAAAATTAAATATTAAATTCGCACAGTCTACACTAATGCACTATGATATTAAATCGTTTCTTACGCGATTTCTAGAGATAACTAGGTATTATATGACAACAACACTTCGTAGATATATAGCTTACTGTACATGAGCAATGGAAAATTAAGATTATAAACCATACTCACATTTATATCATGATTTGAACTCATAATTACATAAAAATCAAATATATCTGCTTGACCTCGAGTAATAAAGAATCAATTTGCCCTTTCGTTTAAATGAAAACTAAATACATGAACTTCCGACAGTTAACAAAACTATTTTATATTATATTTATAATATATTCCAAATCGCATTTGAAAATGATTCTCGATTTATTAATGATAATATTTTTTTGAGTGATATTCTCTGAATAACTTCTACTGGCTCCGTAGATTCGACCGGATAAATGGCGAATGTGACAAATTCGTCCTCTACTTTAATTCCAACTGCCGTAACATGTTGAGTATTCAATTCGAAACCGTTACTTATGCGTCGCGCTGTGTCGTTCAGCGAGAGCGTTAAACGAGCACTGAGTGACGGATGTAATTTAAATATCTGAAGTGCACTCCACACCGAGATGCTCACACTCGTTTATCCACGCGGGAGACAATCGTTGGCTTGGCCAGATGCCACTGCGCCAACGGCACGGCCCGGCTCGGCACGGCTCGGCGTGGCGCACCTATTACTTCATTGGGTGATCTGGGCTGTCCGGGTGACGCCGCGTCGAAGGCTGAGTTGCCTTCGACGCGGCGTCACCCGGACAGCCCATATCACCAACATGACTCTGGTCGCGGAAGCCTACGACTTCATCTATTACTTCATTGTCAAGGGCTTTCATCGGCCGCCGCAGAGCAGCACAATTCACGTTCACACCCCCTCTGCTCTCTTCAGCGAAGCCATCGAATTCCGTCTGCAGGGCATAAACCGCCAAGGCCAATCCGCTGGCTCACTGAAGAACAACAGCTTCCTCGTTATAATCTCAAAAAAATGTTCTTCAAATTCGAGAGATTTTCTGTTTTGGACAATTCTGGGATTTATGACACTGCAAAAAGTAATTTTTATGAAAACACCAATTCCTCAAATTCACCGACGTCACTGATGAATCGTCTCCTATATTATTTCAGTAGTATACATACGTTTTGCGGCCCGAACACACAACTAATCTAAGATCTCTAAGAAAGTGGATTTCACGGATACGTCATAAATTGCACTTTGACTTTAATGATTTGTTTAAAAACAGCATCTAAATATGCATGCCAAATGCAGCCCGCAACACTCCGTCTTAATCGTTAAATATCTTCTAAACGAAGCGTTTTAATACCACACCACACATGTATACTAAATACTAAACGTGCGTATTATTCGTATTAAAAATATAAATGTCTGTTTTTATCACTCACTCCTCAAATTTCAAACTCTGGTAATTTACGTCAATACACTTTTATTGACAACACAATTCAAGAAGGGAAATTATTTTTCTGAAAATATGAATTAAAAATGAAATTTAATGATTTAAAAAAATAAGGGAACAAATGTTATTTATTACTCACGGGTTAATATATTAGTTTTATTATTATTTTTGCTTAAAATAGCTTTCCTTGAGGTATGCGAGAGTTCTCGCAAGGGTACGCTAGTGCTCTTTAATATCAATATATTAACAATTTTGTATATTCGCTATAAGAAGTTGAAAGCCTTATCAGCTTCTATTTGTTTAACAGTCTTGCTCCTTAATCCAGATCAAATCCCGGCTCGGGGATTCTCGTCCCCGGGGACGGCCGGGGGCTAACACGCGGCTTAGGATTTCCACTTTGATTTGTGAATCCCGATCGAACTCACTCAATTCTATACACACGTCAATAATATTACCATTTATAACTTCCTGAATTTTTTGAGAATTATGGGGTACAGAACTTAATGCAGCAAAGTCTTAAATTTAGTGTATGTAAATGAAATAATGTAAATAAATCACCGTGAATTCGAAAGTAATATATTTCGTGTCATGTACATACTACTACAATCAGATTATATACTTTCCTTTCCTTATTTATCCAGGTCCTTAATTAAAGGCAATTCATGTTTATATCATAGTAAAGTGCTGCTTTTTTAATATCAGTGAAGTTAGGAGAGTTTGCCTTCAGGGGTTTCGAACTGGCTTGCTCGAGAGCTGGGGACTCAGGATTGCAAATTTGCTAGGGATTAGGAATGCCATCGGTGATTACGAACGCTTACGCTTACTAATTAGCTGGTGAATACAAATCGCCCAGATATTGCAAACTGACTAGCAAATGAAAACCGTGGAGTTAGTGCAAACCTATCAACATTGCAAATCCACCAGCAGTGCACCCTGACAGAAATCACCCTTGAGACATTGAATGACAATCAATCGAGGATTGCAAACCAAATTGTTGGAGAACATTACTTCGAAACCATCAACTGCTTCAAAATACTATAACGGTGCGAAAAATAGTGAGTGAGGGCAATTAGTGCACAGTGATATCATTTCACTAGGAACATTTTTTTTCGCTTACTTTTCTTCAATCAAGGCGTTTTGTTCCGTTGTCTCATGTTATTTCAGTAGGGGACGTACTGAAATATTGTAATACTTTTGTGCAACTCTCACCAGCAACCGATATTTATAAATAATGTCTCTAAAAAAGGATTTCACGGATACGTGACTAATTGCACTCTGACTTTAAAAATATTAATTGTTATTGTTTTAAAACACGCATCTAAATATTCATATAAGATGCAACCCGCAGCACACAGTCAGTTATACCTTTAATAACTCGTAAACAAAGCGTTCTAGGGCCTTAAAAACTAAAATTTTGAAACCAAGGGCCTCAAAGAAAAGTTTTTTACATTGTAATTTTCAGGATGAGGTATTCTTGGATATTCTGTTGAATATTTGCTGGCTCTTATCGATACTCTCAATGTCATTTAGATATCAACTCTTGATGATGGTGGTCATATTTGTGACGTCACGTTAAGATGGCTTAGGTCCCTATATTTTATACTATTTATGCTTTCTGTGTACACCGTGATTTGCGCGGACTAACGAGGTTTATTTGTGTAATTACTAATTCAAGATTCCCTCTCCCAGCAACAACTACTAATACTACTAGTACTAATAGTTGTTGACACCAATGAAGATTGTCTCTTATGCGTATAGTGAAAATATTCATTTAACGTTTGGTAGAGGTCTAGAAGTGCTATTTACCTAATTGTCGGGGGATGTGGGTGTACAGTGAAGGGTGAAGTGTGTCGTTAGGTTAGATTATCAGCAGTAATTCGGTGTAACTTACAAGTCAGCCTGTTCAGTCACGTAGCATCCTCAAGAGTAAAAAGCTTTTTAAATATTTTGTGACTACCACAAAAAGCGAAAACTTGTCAAAAGTTGTTGAATACATACTTGAAATATTTTCAAGTGTGTTGTGAATTGTTCCAAGAAATCTCTCGATAATATTGAATAAATCTTTAGTGAAAATTTCTGTCCCAAATCAATTGTAGGCCTTTTGTTTTTTAATTTGATATTGTGTTACTACAATACATGATACCTGTATACATTTTTAAACAAATAAATACGTTTTGTTAACAATAGTGTGGAATTTAACATGCAAAAGGTCTCGCACAGACACGCGGAAGTACTATGGGAAAACTTGTGCTACGGTACAACATAAAGAACAAACTTTTAAATTAACTAATCTTGAAATAAATGAAGAACAAATATCAAAACGCACTAGTCTACAGTACTATGTGAATTAATTTAAAAAAGCAACCTAATTTAAAATTATAGGAAGAATAGGGCAAGTCACTCAATAACTACAAACCAGACGCTTGATTTAAATGTTGGCGGTATCTGGATGTCTGTACATCAATGCCCAGCTGAAAACTCATATTGTAAATAATACACAGTTTGATATTAACCTTAAGGTGTCAGTTTGCTTAGATATTCAATACGTTTGAGCAACATTCCCATGTAGCGAAATGAAGTCTAAGCCTGCTGAATTGTTTTAATGGTAACAAATAGTATTTATTACTCAAAGGTGGCTCGGAATCGCTTTTGTTGAGGTACGTAAGAACACAGAAAATAATCCAATACTTTTTAGTATACAAATAGGGTAATTTGTCAATTTTCTCACCCCAGCAAGTTGGCACCCTCTTCCTCCAAAACCCCTCTGTTCCTCATAACCAATCCAGGAAAGTTAAATAATATTGACAAGAGTAGTGTTTTACTTGCACGATCCTGTGTTTTCACATGGAAAACGTAACTTGGCTTTCTCAAGAGTAAAAACTTCTCCAATATTTTTGTGACTACCAAGGAAAGCTAAAAGCTAACTGTCAAGGAAGATTGAATAGCTACTTTAAATGCTGTTTTTAAGGAAGCGTGAATTGTTCGAAGAACATATCTCTAAAAGACTGAATGGAAAAATTATTGAAACATTGTTTCCAACATCAATTGCATTGTTTTTATATTTGTTTAATATTCTGTAAGTAAGAAGTTACATTTTTTAACAAATAAACGTTTCATTAACAACTTTCCTTCTTAACGGAAAGAAGAGAGGAATGGATAGGGAAAGAGTGGAGATTAACAGGCGACAGTTCTCGCATGGGTAAGCTAGTAAGTTCATAAAGCAAATACTAGAGAGCACGTTTGCCTACATATTAAAATCACACATTTCCCCTTGGCCCAATTTAATATAAGGCACGATTTGTTTACGAACATTTTATAATATTTTGATTGTGTTTCTATTATTTGGTTTCTTATGTTGCGCGGATACGAAAACAACGTACTATACCACGATGTTTCTATAGTGGAAGATGACATTAAGCCATTTTTACACCTACCGACGTATAAAATGAATCTCTTTAACAGTGGTAAGCACATTTCTGAGGCCACGAGCCCCATTGAGAAGGACGTTTGCGAATTAATTAAAATTTTTAATTTGTAAGGCAGGAGGGGAAACAATGACCTAATGTAATCGGCAACTGCAGAAAAATCTAAGAATAGTATAAGAGTATATTGTATATTAAGGTTCCTTTCAAAGAAGAAATAAACTGTGCTTTTTAATAGATCGAGGAACAATGTTTACGCGTGTTTCCAACATCATTGAACCATTTGATTCATTCATGGAGGAAAACCCTCTTATCATGCGCCAAGAGAGAAAAGGGAAGAGAATCACGTTGATTATCAATGTGAAGGCGAGCGTGTTATGCTTCCCTTGATTAAGCTCGCGAGTAATCACGTCTGATGATTGAATAGGTCTATCGGCTGAATGATCCATAGATATCGAATCCAAATAAACTAATGTGCGAGGGAGAACTGATTTCATCGTTGTGGCCAGTTCATTGACCGTCACCGGAAATTCACGCTACTAACCAACATAATATTAACGAACACTGCACGCCAAGAGAAGAAAATTAATGTGTACAATATCATTTCCAGTCTAACGAATGTTCAGTTATTTCACATGCTCACATTTACTCTTGAACGTGTGTACGATTCGATTCCTAGGAAGAGTCTCGGTTTTGACCAATCACCAAGATAGCCGCAGGGGAACTTTCTGAAAGTATTTCAGTCTTGGCTAGTTATTTGAAAGAAATGCCTAAATCAACAAACTCTGTATCCAAACCTCTTAAAATAAAATAAATTAATCCATGAAATAAACCACAAACGTAACTAGAAATACGTTGTATGTGGTCTACGGGGAGCAGAAAGTGTTATTTTAATTGTTAGTATAAACGATACCTTTGAAAAGTTACATTGCCAGCGTCCCTTGACAAAATTCTTTCTTTGCAATAACCGTTCAATTAATAGAAATTATATTCGGCAAATGACAACCATGGGATAAGGTAAAAGATTCCCTACATTCATCACCACAAAGTGACAAATTGTGTCATTTGAAGAATAAGAATACCACGCACTAACTTTCTTCCTTTATTTCCGATCTTCTTTTTCGGATCTCTTCGACGAATTTAACATTTGCCCTTCTCGGATACCTCAGTGCATAGGGGACACGCAATTATTTGACATTTTGTTTTTCGATATTCTTCATTATTTGTCTGTGGGCAGATTGAATTGTTGGCATTTTTATTCTACGGATTGTTTATGTTAATTACGTATGATAATCGATACTTTTTATAATAAAGATTACGATTAGTTCAAAGCAAACTTTACAATTTTTTAACTAGTATACTATTTTCTATACATCATACATTAGTTTTACAAACTAAAAAACTCGAAATAAGTATCATCAGGAATCAAGTGGAAAATTCAATCAAAGCACGTCTTTATAGAACGGTATTTTTTTAAATAAAAAAACGCCCTTTCGTTGCTTTCTTTTACTTCCGAAGAAAGTTGCGTACCAAATAATCCCAGAGAGAATATTTAACTTCAACTCTTGGGAAGTTGGTTGGCAGACCCCGGCCAACGCGTTGGACCTTCTGCTCACAAAGGAGCCGACGCTCTGGGAGGAGCTCAGACTGCGGAGGGCATCGGCGGGAACTTTCTCCGGATGACACGATCCGATTCCTTTAGAATTTCGGTGTGAAAATTAGTAGGCTACTTTCAATTGATTTTCGATTTGCTTTCTTAAAATGTGTTTACGATCCTTTATTCTTCTTATTGAGTCTATCTTTGAGTCAGGTAAACTACAAAAAAGTTAATTTTCTAATTTATAAAACTTTCTGGTGCAAAAGCGTCCATTACATACTTAATAAAAATCCAGCTATGGTTGACACAGAGTATGATAGCCTTACTGTAAAGTCTCATGAAGCTGTTTCAAATGTTATAAGTCTGAATTCTTCAGAATATTGATGGCAAATAGACTGAAACCTGACTTACGCGGACACTACTGGTTCTTGCAAACATTGGCTGTTCATATACATAATTTATTCAAAAGTTAGTTTGCTTGTGAGTACGGTTCGGAGGGGACAGAAAATGCTTTTCAGGAAGACAATGATGTTTGACACTAACCGAGAAGAGGCACGTAATCCTACAAAAAAAACGAAAAACAGTTCAGGCATAAAACATGCTGGCATTTTTAAATGCGATTTTAAATTATAAAAAGGCAAAGAGCACTTTCTGTACGATTTTGCTGCTAAAAAGACGTAATCTTATCTAAACAATTATCTTGTAAAAAGTGAGTAAAATCTATGCGAATGGTTTGCGTATTTCTTATATTTCAAGTGTTATTAATTGTGTTGTATTTTGTTGTTTATGGAAGTTAAATGGTGTTACCTAAAATACTTTTATTTTACATTATCACGGTAAGAAATGATGTACTCTTCTCCTAACATCAACCTTGCGATAGTTTGACACCTCCCTTAACGGTCATTTTTGCCTGTACCATTGACCGTTATGATGACCGCTTCCGACAGGGTTCTTTGAAAATATTGTGCAGATGGTTTTGATCCCTGTATTTGTGTTTATGCCCGTCAATATTTTACAAATATTGCAACTTGCATCCTACTAATAATTCAGCCATCACTTGAAAAACACTTAACTAAACGAATTATGGGAGATTTGAAACAATATGCACATATAATTTTCGGAAATTCAGGAGCTTTAATAGAAAGGTATCATGTTCAATGTGTTCTATGTCCTTAAAGGAAATATATTAATTTCGATTTGAAGTCGTTTTTGAAAACAAAAAGTTTATGTATTCGGAGAAATTTGTTGGAATATGAAAAAATACCCACCAAAAGAATCATGGGAGATACAAAATATTAATATGTACATAATTTTCGTAAATTCAGAAGCTTTAAAGAAAAGGTATTTTGTGTAATATATGGTTCTCTATCCATAATCAAACGATTTTTATTTCGATTAGAAGTCGGTTTTAAAAACAAATATTGTATATTAGCAGAAATTTGTTTCATATTCATTCAAAAGAATGTAGGGACATTATATTTTGAAAAAGTTTACTATTATTAAAAGAGAAAATTTTAAAGAAAATATATCAATAAAAACTTTAATGACAGTTAAAAAACAGTTTGGTAACTGTCGAAATTTTAGAGGTTTTGCTGGAAATTGGCCCTTTGCCATTTTTATTTATGCACTTTGCATTTTTACGCGAAAAAATTAAAGAAATTAATTATAACCATTTTAGAGCCATTTTCAAAAGTCCTACGGATTTAATGTAATGTACCTCCAAAAATTAAATGATCCGTTTTAAATTCCCAGGGTCTTGAGCGGGGCTTGCTCGATCGGAGAATGTCCATTTCAGAAAAAAAAATTATATGCTAATGTTGGCTAATGGAACGACCGTCGGACACTTTTTGAAATTAGAATTATTTGTTTTGGATTCACGGAGACTAAATCCAAAACGTGTCAAAATGTCGACACGCCTTTTTGCAGCCTTACAGCAACGACGTTATTCTTCTATTGATTTCCCTTGCAAATGAGCGAGAGGTTTAGACATAGGAATCATAATTAAAACAGGAGAAAAGTGAAAAGTGAAAGTTGGAAATTTGGAAAGTACGGTTCGTCGGGTGCCTAGAAAACCTATAAAATTAACTAATCTGAGTTACTGAAATCCAGGAACGTTCACTGTCAGTCCGGAACGATAACCACTAAACTTGTAGCGAAAACAGCAACTTTGGCTTTGAGGTTTCTCGCAGCAGCCCTCAGGCAGAACGCTGACGGCGTTGTTCGTTTCGCAGTGGATATCGTAGAAATCTCGCGTCGGCGTCGCAAGGTTTATTTAATCAAACGCCAAGAGCAAAATTATTTCCTCTGAAATATATCATCGTGTAATGTTGCGGAATTAAGACGTTAGAGACGATTGTACTCAAGTGCTTAAACGCAGAACATAATAAGACCATAACGGTGAATATAAAATAGCGAAGTGTATGTTATTAATTTATCAACGAGCAGTGATCTGGGTTTATAACTGAAAAGGTAACTGAGAAGATTCGTTTCAAGTTCTCAGAAAATGTAATACTTGCGAATATTCCAGGATACTGACAGACTGCCCTAGAAAGTTTCTTTCGACTATTCGAACAAAAAAGTTTGAACTTGTTACTAAGTGCGGTAAAGGAACTTCACGATTTAGCATAAGTTCTGAAGGCCTCTAGTCAAGTTCCAGCGACGAAGAGCTAAATCCCGTTGCTCGTCATTCAAAGTATCCTCAACTATCAGCGCTGCACACACTTTCACAAAGTCTTATCTGTAATAGGAAACATTGTAATTAAAGAGCGTATCAAATTTCATTCACAAATAGGGCGCCGTATTACCCGGTCGGAACAAAAACATTTTTCTTCCGGCAGTAAATGATTTAAAGTGCTTTGGATGAAACTAATTCTAAAGTTAGAAAAAGGGAACAGGAAGCATAGGTGATCTTTCTGAGCTTGCTATATAGGAAATTTAAAATGCTAAATTGTAAGGAACATATACGAAGAGTTCAACACCAATTGGCCTCCAATTCAGAATGTTGGTCGGTCACCATACTTATGAAATGTGCACCCTGTCCCACATACTCAGCTATCTCCTCCAACCAATTTCATTCCCACACAATATTTTGTGCTAGCAAAGTCTTTAGTGAGTTTAAAAGAGTTGAAAAATTATATCTCAGTCCTTCCTTTGTTTTAAGTAAAATTTGAGAGGTTTTATATTGATTTGATTTATTTTGTCAAAGAAGAGTAAAAACCGTATTTGACGTATGCGGGAGAAGTACAATTCCCAACGTTTTCTTGGGCTTCAGAATCTCATTCTACCTTTTAACCATAAATAGTTGTTGATGAATAAAAATTCCAAAAAAAGCGAGGTTAGCAACATTTAAAAACAATATCTTTTCGCTCCCGATTTACAGAAATTTATTTGCATCGGAAAACGAAATACATAAAAGATTTTTTAGTATTTCTAACAAAATTGTAACTCATGTCCCCGGATCTACTCCTACCACAAGTAGCAAAAAGAGAGCTCAATAACACGCGCACATAGTGAAGGTACATTTATGTCCAGAAGCAAAACAAGGGCCATCACAACAGTTGCTAAACGGATCAGGAAAACGGCAAAAGGGTTCAGATCTCTCAGTTCGTACCTTACTCGTTTAAATTTCTCATAATAACTTACATATTTATCTTTGGTCATTGCGCTTCGACACAAAAAATAATGCACGGGATCATCAAATAGATCTCACCATGATCCTCTTTCTCACAATCTCATTAAATGAATTCACGAATTCTTTTTTCTACCGTTTCTTTAAATTTCAATTGAAGTAGGCAATTTCCAAATTAATGATGAAAATAAGCACAGCTCTTGAAACATTTGCAATGAACCTCCGCGTAGAAAGAAACAGATTCGAAATATTAAAGTATCCTCCGTATTTCTTTAAGCATGTTCCATGGAATAGTCAGGGTCAAAAACTATCAACAGTGTACTTCCGTCTGCCCCTCTGTCAAATTACTTCACACTTTGTGTGTGCGTGTATATATATATATATATATATATATATATATATATATATATATATATATATATATATATATATATACTGCCTTCTTAGATTTAGGGAAGTGGCCTTGAGGGGCGAGATGGGACTGGACGGGACGGGACGGGACGGGAGTCGCGCAAACGTCCACCTGGAAGGCAGGCGGAAGGGCCCAGCGCTTTCAGCCGGCCCGAAATACCTACCGCGACTTTTGCCCGCCAGTCCCTCGCGAGAGCCACTCCTTAACTTGTGGCAGAGGACCTTAACTTCAGCCTTGAAGGGCTCTCGCGGAGGCCCGCCGGCAAAGCGCTGACTCAGTTTGGATGTCCGCCCGCTCAGGCGCTGTAGCACAGATCCACGCTGCACGAAAGAGGAGTCTGGACAAATTATTTGCTGGGATTTACCGCGAAGGAAGTTTCGTTGTGTTTGTGTTTTCATCTTTGGAATAAGAAGGACGGGCCTTTGTGTTCTCGACAATTACACATATGTGACTACGACGTACTATATACGTACGGAAATACTCTATCCACGAGATGTTCTTTCTTTGTATTCAAACTGTTTCTAAGAATATAATTTCTCTTCTATTCTAATCAGCTACGTAATATTCATTTAATTATATATTCGTAAACTAAGGCGTTTACATCAAGTAAGTGGATAATTATATGAAAATGGAAATTCGTTAAAATTTGATTAAGGAAGTAGCGTGAAAAGGTTGTACAGAACTCCCCAAAGTTTCTTCACGAAGCCCACCTAGAACGATTTTACGCACTTATTTTACGATTTTACGGTAATGTGTACCTCCGAATTTTGCAGCTAGTTCCGAGAGGGTCTCTCCTCTCGCTGGGACGAGAAGCCTTCGCCTCGAGCGTGGAGGGCTCGCATGCAAGCACGCAGCAAAGCGGCTGACGGAGGCTGGTCGCGTTCCCTGCGGCGTAGGTTGAGAAAGGTTTCGGACTCCCGCGCCGCCGGCGCCCGCCCCGGCCCTCCGCCCGGCCGCCGCCCGGCCCCGCCCGGCCCGGCCCGGCCCGCCGCCCGGCCCCGCCCGCCCGCGCCCGCGCCGCCGGCCCGAACGGCCCCGCCCGGCCCCGTCCCCGCCCCGGCCCCCGGCCCGGGCCCCGCCCGGGCACCTGCCGCCCGCCGCTGATAAAAGGGTGGGAAGACGCATGGATCGGAGAATGGTGTCGTAGGGGTTCGGAATTAAACTATTAGGTTGGGCAACGTGTCCACGTACTTCTATTTGTGATTTGGACAAAACAATGCAAGAGGAATATAAACTTCGAAAGAACACGCACTTGCTCTAGTGTAGGGCGTAATCTGTTGTCACAAGACACATATTTACATGTAGTACATTAGGTTTTGTCTGCCACAGAAGCAGAGGTAGGCCAATATCAGCCTTGGCACAATTATAGCAGATAACAAAAGAAATGGGGTGCAGGGGTGGGGGAGGGAAGCTGGTTGGCCGCTAGCAGCTGGGGTTTTCAAAATAATCATCGCACGCCCCTGTTAACAACCGATGTTAAAAAACGCAATTTATACATCTTTTCTCATCAGTTATACGTTTCAATTCCACTGATATCTGAATCGTTGGGACATATTCTTAGGCGTACATGGTGTAACTAAGTAACAAGATCGCGTTTTATTATAGTTCTGGTGAGATATACATTGAATGAGTTATAATTATAAGAACTTCGCAAAGCTTAATTCCTTAAATATATTTAAGATCTTTTGTTATTCCTTTTCATTAGTTGAATAACGATATTAATTTATATTAAAGAATTTTGCTCGCAATACTGGTGGTAATAATTATCTACTTCTTACTTTCCTCCTAAACAATAATATACTACGGCTGTACTATATTATACTACAGTTATTTTTTTAGGAGGAAAAGTAAGAAGTTGAAGATAAATATTACCACCAGTATTGCGAGAAAATACTTTACTATAAATTAATATCGTAATTTTACTAATAAAAACGAATGATAAAATTTCTTAAAACACTTTTAACACTAGAACCCCCAGAGGCGTCATTTCGACTTCTGGGAATCTTTATGTCTTTGTAACTTCTTTGTTTTTGGTGATATGATTTTGTAATTTTTTGACTTTTCATCATTTTTATTTATTTACAGTATGTTAAAAATTGAAATGTTTCTCTACTATACATAGTACAGGCAAGGAAGGTATTCAATTTACCTTAACAATACGATCTCAAGTGTTCATTTGTAAAATCCATGTTTAAAAGTTGTTTTGTGCTGTAACACACCACACACGTCAGGATTAAGGTCTATTAGTGATGATGCAAAGATGGTTAAGATTATTGCATTTGGAAAGACGACAAACGCAATGTTGTACTCGAAAATCGGGATGTCGGGATGGTTGGATGGATTGGTGAATACATGTGACACGCGTAGTTCTGTAAAATTAGAACCTTTTGAGATGAAACTAAATAAATACATCAATAATGAGATCTAGTTTTGCCATTCCAGAGATCATTAGGTATTATTTTTTAGGTACTTCACATAAAGGTCGGATGACATTTGGAAAAGTTCTGCAAGATTGCTAAAAATGTTTTTCTTTAAAATTTGTACCCATTATAATAAAGAGCAATTATACATATATAATAGTTCAATTTTCATTAAATCCTCTGACATTTAGAAAATTCCAAAAATCTTTTCATTTACATTTAATTGTTTTCGTTTAGAAAGAAGTGTTTATTATTGTACTCAATCGAATTTCGTGATTTTTTTTTATGAAAAGTAGTGGACTCTTGATGGTGTTTTCAAACTATCTTTTTAACATATTTTAAGGAATAAACGATACATTTCAATAATATCTTGAAATTAATACAATTAAAGCTTCTCTGCAGTCACTTCTTCATTATTTCATTGTGTAAGTTGTCATGGATCTATTGAAAGCATTCGGCAGTTCCTCTAAGTAAAAACATGTCAGTGAGAATTTATTGTTAGCAAAAACTAAATAGAGAGCTTTCGAAGGGTGTTTTTAAAAACAAGGATTAATGAATGTGTATGAACCCAATGTCCAGTCTGACACATGTGTCCTTTCACAAAAAATATCAGTAATTATTATTATACGTGTTGCATTACATATTTAAATGAAGGTGGACAGCAGAATGTCTTCGTTATAGTTCCCTATAGCATTCATGTACAGACCTTGGTATATATAAAACATATGAATATCAATTTTTGACACATATTCAATTCAGTGTTTATACTGAATAGTGACTGCGTTGTTCCAGAATATGTTAATCACCCTCATGTCATTAATCTTTGAGAAAATACTAAACGACATGAATGATTTTTTTGTCATTTAGGTTTTCGATAATCCCTATAGTGAATATGTGGAATTTATAATATTTTCTGATATTTCTAAGGCTCTTCCTGGGGTTCGACGTGATCGCAAGGGTTCAGCTAGTTCAAATTTATTCTCGGAAGCAGCGCATTCCCACGTGTTGTATATGCGTGAGAACACGCCCGCCCCACTAGGGAGGGTGAGCGGTGACTGGTGAGCGGTGGTGCTGTGTCCGCAGAGGAGTTCGTGCTGGAGAGCATCCCGTCGGCGCTGCCGGCCGGGCCGCCGGGCGCGCCGCTCGACCTGACGCTGGCGGCGCCGGCGGCGCGCCTGGGCCACCTGCACCACGTGTACATTGCGGCGGGCACGCTCGCCTGCGCCATCGTCATCGTGGCGCTGACGGTGGCCGCGTGCCACTGCCGCGTGCACGAGACCTACAAGCGCTGCCTGCTGGGCGCGCCGGGCGCCGGCCTGGGCCTGGGGCTGCTGGGCGGCAAGACGCGGGGCGGCGGCGGCGGCGCCGGCCACGGCGGCGGCCACGGCGGCGGCGCGGCCACGGGCGGCAGCGCCGACGACCTGCGCTGCTCGAGGCCCAGCCACACGCTGCCGCCGCACAGGTCAGTCCTCTTCCTCATCTATTCCCCTTTTTTCCTTTCGTCACTCTCCTCCTTCATTCTCCTTCTCATCCCCTCCTAGTTGTCCTCGTCCTTTTTTCCTTCTTTTCACTCTCCTCCTTCATTTTCCTTCTCATCCCCTCCTTATTCTCCTCGTTCTCTTTTTTACTTCTCTTCACTCTCCTTCATTCTTCTTCTCATCCCCTCCTTGTTCTCCTCGTCCTCTTTTTTCCTTCTTTTCACTCACCTCCTTCATTCTCCTTCTTATCCCCTCCTTGTTCTCCTCGTCCTTTTTTTCCTTCTTTTCACTCTCATCCTTCTCATCCTCCTTTTTTTGCCTTTCTCAACCTCACCCATTTACTCATTTGCATCGTATTCTTCCTTTCTCGTTCTTTTCTCATTCTCCCTCCGCCTATTCTTCTAATAGCTCTCCTTATCTCCTTTCATTGTACTTTCTCGGCCTTACGAAGGTACTTCGTAAGAAGAGAAAGTTACTTAATCGTGCGCCGGAAAACGGCGAATTTTCGGCTGAAAAAAATCTTATTACCGTGCCCTGGTATCGAAAAAGTGGTTAAATCTATTAGCTAAATATAGGAAAAAAGTTCCTCTATCACGTGGTGTAGTCTGAGTCCTTTTGTAGTAGGTCCAAAATCAAATGACGGCAAAAGTCTACGTCTGTTCTATCGTTCATCTGTGGTCCATGCTAGCGCCTCAACCGTTCAGCCAATTTTCTCCAAAACTGATTTTCCCCGATCGACCTGAATGAACTCGTGTCTTTGGAAGTTTGAAACGAAAATTTTTATTTTTATTTCCGATAATACTTTACATGAAGCGAGCATTTACGTTTTTAAACGTCGGTCCGCGTTGAGTCCCTATGGCTCTTCTGAGACGTAATGGTATGAGGGTTAACTGTGAGGTCAGGTCTCTGAGAGGATTCTTTTTTCTGGATGAAAACACTTTTGTAGGTTTATGTAGTAGTATAATTTAACAGAGCAGTTAGAAATAATGCCAGAAAGATAGTGCTTTCGTAGCACCACTAGTTTATTTTTAAGTCGCAATGTAAGCTTAACGTAACTGTTAGAATATAAACATGTTAATTTAACTAGAACGTACAAATACATTCACAACTTTTTCTTCATTATTCATCAATCTTCATCAACTTCATATTTTGCGTCTGGCTAGTCAATGTCATGATTTTGTGCTTTCTTTCAAAGTCATCCACCACTTGCTTTATGTTGCTGTTATGAACTTGTTTTGTTTTTTATTTCAACGCTTCTCGTTTGCTTACATTTCAAGTATGGGTTTTTGTTCATTTCTCGTATGCTATACAGATGAGATATCAAGGTCAGATGCCGTGAAGCAGAAATAGCGTGTCCAAGAGTTTATCTCGGTGAATTTACAGTTAGCGCTTATTTTCTCTTGTCATGTGCGTGAAGTTTCATATCATTTGTCATCAACTATATATAACTGGCGAGTGTTCCAACGCGTATGTGCATTTGAACTACAGTATTTATTTTTGTGAGGATAAACACGTACATGTATTATTTTACGAGAAGTGAACTTTCTCATCACGCAGTGAATTACAAAACGCACCGAGCGTTAGCAAGCTCTGCAGCCACCATAGCTTATTAGAATTCTCGATGGCGTCGGGAGCGTGGGAGGGGCGCTATTCTCATTTAATGGCATCGCCGTACCCTTCTCGTGACATGCTCTGGGCAAGCACACATGCAGACAGTTGGAGGGCGCACTCCTATATTTTCAGATTCTTTCCCATTATATTTTCAAACAGATAGTCCATTACATTACAAACCCTACAATATCTTTGAATGATTCTCTGTATTATTTCCTCATAATGAAAACAACGTTAACTAATTTATGTCATCGTACAGAACAGAATTAATTTTGATTCTTAACTGTAAGAATGCACCTCTGAGTAACGAAAAACATATTGCATTCAGTAACTCAGATCCCCAATGGTATTGTTTCATTCCACAAACCCATATTCTAAATAGTTTGTTTAAAATCCAATTCCACAATCAAACTCATTTATAAAGATACATTTGTAAAAGATGTCTGGAGACTAAATTGTTCTTTCAAAGAGACTGCCTCGGAGGAATAAGATTAATTTCCGCGATAAGAACATTTTCCAAATAAGTTTTGATTCATTTTAACCGCGTCTTGCACTGGTGGCGCCACGCAGCGCTCTTTGCGGGAGCTCCGCTTACATATTATCTCAATCTAGACGAAGGGGAATATTGCAGCATCTGCCGAGCCTCCCTCTGGGCAGTATAGAATGTCTCTTAACGGGGAACTTCTCCAGTTTCCGATCCGAGATCGTTAGACACTCCTCGGGCTCCCTGCCCTGCACGCATTTGCCACTGTTTCTCATCCATACCTCATTTATTTCCTCCGCTCCAGTAGGCCGGGCCGTCTCGTCCCGTCCCCTCGCTTCTCGTACATCGCTGTAATGGCCGCCCGGGGGCTTTTTGGGGCGGCTCGGCGATCGGGTCCCAAGTGGAACATTCGCCAGCTACTCGGGGAGATCTTCGGCTGAGTTACGGGCCGCGTTGGATATCCTTCAAGATAGAGAAATTCTGAGGCCGTGAGCTCGGCAAACGCGAAAATAATGCTTCGGAAAAATGGAACATAAAAATCGCCCATATGTGGACTTCTACTCCGATTACGACGAATATTATTAGCCATACTTTCCATACCATTTAAACCATTTAGCGTATTATCTAAAATTGCTTGTGCAATAAAATTTTTCAACGCGCCTGGTTAAGTGGCTTTCTATATTGTATAACAATTCTAAGTGATTTCTGTTGCTATTAAGGTCTGTTGCCTTAAGATGCGAATATCCAACGCAGTGCGTTTTAGCTCGACTACTATTTTTCAAACGATTTTTTTTCATAAACACAGTTCTTTTCAAAAATTTGTTAATACGCAATGCAGCCATAATAACATCTTGAGTACATCATCACAATCGAATTACTATAAAATTGAGAATTCTCCTCGTCTTTCCTCCCGCTCCGGCCCTGCCTCTCAGAATCCTCGCACCGCTAATATTAAATAGCAAATAGAAGGGCGGGTATCCCGTCATCCGCACCATGCTCCGACACTTCACTCCTAGACAACCTGAGCATATAGTGTTTTCACCAAAATGTCCTTATATACGTATATTACGTTCACTCTTTTCTCTCCCTCGTATAAATTCCTGCTTGGTAACAATAATGTATACTAACCGTAGTATAACATCTTCCCAAGTAAGAAATTCAACGGATTTTCTCCTTTTCTGCATATTTGCCATATTATTTCCCATATCTTATTGATCTCTCTCTCTATCTATCTATCTCTCTTTCTCTCTATCTCTCTTTCTATCTCTTTTATAGTATTTATTATATGATATATATATATATATATATACTATATACACTACACACCATTGAGTACAGCTGGCGCTCCTCACCTCTCTGGAGACGTGGCCCCATAAAACAAGTCTCGGTCGTCACTCTTCCAGCAACATGCGACAACAAAAATCCTTGACGAGCTTTATTCCTCACACTTGCTTTCTGCCTTCCTCACCTTGCCTTCCTTGAAGCTTCCTCCCTCAGAGCCCTTTCTTTAAGTCCCATCCCGCGCGAGTCCAGAGGCCCTAGCGGCGCCGGCGGCGTCCTCCCTCCCTCGCCGGCCTCTCACGCCCCCTCGCGGCCTCGCCCGCCCTCGCAGCACCGTCCTCTCGGCGCTCGAGTGTTCCGCCTGGAGTGGATCAGCGATGGAACTGAAAGCAGGCGCGCTTACGGCGTAACGAACCCGCGAGCTGCGAGCTATCCGTTACCCACCACATGAGGCACAAAGGGAAATGTGTACCTCTCTCGCTGCGCTACACAATGTTCCCATTACGCTTTGAGGAAGAACATGTGACGTGCATCTCTAAAATGATCCTTCGTGAGAGAATAAGGAACGCAATTTCGTTCAGTAGTCCATACAACGAGTAAATGGCCTTTGAAATATTACTTCCTTATTTTTTTGAACCCAATATTACGTTAACTTTGCCATTTAACGTGCCCTCAGACGTATTAACATTCACCTAAACAAGTTTATTACCTGCATTGAAACACGTGAATTCTTATTCCTTCTTAAGTGCGTTAATGCGGCAGACTTCAAAAATATATTTTATCATCTCATTTTTATATACTTTTTTCCGTAGGGCGTAGCTTTCATTTGTTTAATTTAAGGATCATAAATCTAGCAGCCAAAACCGAAGATAAAAATAATTTATTGTGTTTTATTTTATTATTCTTTGTATGAATATTAACATATCACTTCCTTCCATTTGATTCCAAGTATCACACGTTAATTTAATGGAAGTAGTCGTTCAGCGAAAGTTAGTTAAAGTTCAGCGAAATGATCACGCACCGGAAACACACGCCCCACATTCCTATTTTACAGCTGCATCTCGTAGTTTACCACGAAGCGCAGAACCCACGTCGCATTTAATTTCGCAGCATTTGCAAACAATACAGGTTAAGTACTGCTTTGCAAAAATTATCGCCTTCGCCCTCGCGGTGATTAGTAACCCTTGTTCACCACAGTACAATACACGCTGCCTACTTCCACGCCCATAAATTCTTAATGAAGCGAGAAAGCTAAGCGGTATCCCGATGCCAAAGTAAACGCGCTAGGTATTTGCCGACGCTAATTAATTCAATCACAAGCGTCATTAGCTCCAAACATCGATAATCAATGTGGATATTTGCTTTGGATATTTGTTTCAACCGCATACTCACTTTCGCCGTCTATTTTGCTTGTTATTGAGCCATTCGGAAACGCATCGTTTCTGTTGTGCTATTAGCTCTAACAATATACCCCAACCAACATAAATAATACATTCCCGTCAAATAATGTGTACGAAGGCCATCTCAAAAGTAAGTTACATTATTTAAATACAAAAACACATTTTGAAAAATTGAAGTGGGTATATTTTGAAAATGACATACACTAGCTATTTTTTTACATAATCCCAATGCAATGTAATGCATTTTTTGGACCGTGACAGTTATTTTAATCTTCAAAGCACCCTTGTGTCAAAGCACCCTCCCTCCAAATTGGCAGGTCATCTCGCCACTTCGTTCAATTCATTCTCATTTGCGAAGCGTCTTTCCCCGAGATGTTGCTTAAGATGCAGAAAAAGATGGAAGTCGCTTGGTGCAAGATCAGGTGAGTATGGGCGGTGACCATAATCCTCCCATCGAAACTGTTCTAGCAATTCTTGAGTCTGATGAGCAGCGTGTGAGCCAGCGTTGTCGTGGAACAAGACAGCTTGTTTTGTCTAAGCAGGCGAGGGACCAATTTCGCACACACTTTCGGTAGACACAGATCCTCGGAAATGATTCTATGAAGTGTTGCATGGCTTATTGCAATGTTCGGAGCAAGCTGAAAAAGAATGTCATCAAGTGTAAGTTGCCGAACGGTGTCCATGCCTTTTTGACCTCGTCGACACCAATCGGAGCGCGAGAAGAGTGATGGCGTCCGCGTCGTTGTTTATTGTGTAAAGTTCTTCTTCGTTCAATGAAAGACTTACGCCTTCGAGAAACCATTGGTCTTGATATTACGCTTTCAATGTACACACTACATCACCCACGACGAATTTCAGTCGCACTTTTATTTTTTCCTCCTAAGAAAACGAATAACAGCACGAACTTCGCAATCGGTGGTAGGAACAAATGGGGTACCCATTGTTGCTAGTGCGTCACTGCCAGATCAGTAATGGTAGACGCGTAGAAATTTTACTGTACTGACACTAGATCCAGACACACGTAGCCTGAGATTCCCGGCCTTTTCCCGCCCACCGCGTGGATATAAAAAGATAGTGTAACTTACTTTTAAGACGACTGTCGTACCAGGCAAATTCATTTATAGCGAGCATAATAATAGGGAGGCTTATATAACTTTAAGCATCGTCTGATATTTCTAATTCATATAGTACATGTTTAATATGAATGTGTGCTATGAGAAACAGTTCTTTTTTGCTGTTGTATTTTCACAAGAGCAGCGGCATTGTCTGCTCTTTGAAACGTTCTGTGCGTCAAAATCAATTTTACGATTTTCAAAAACAGTAATTTCAACGAAAACGAGATCTGCACCTCTTAAGCGTCCTTTACGCTATCCCAGGTCAAAATTTAATAAAAACATTTAGTGCATTTTTCTTTAATTTTGAAAATGTCCCACGGTCTTTATGTAGAGACTTCTTCTTCCTCTTATTCTTATTCTTCTAATGAACATCTTGGCCTGCTCAATTATCCTTTTCATTTTCACCTATTCTTCGAGTGCTCAATCTTCATTTCCCCCATGTCTTTGACATCATCTTTCCATCTATTTTTAGGCCGTCTTCTTCTCCTGGTGGTCACTAGATTCCAGCTAAATATTTTGTTCACTCTTCTGTCATGAGACAACCTATTAAGATGACCAAGCCAACTTAACCGCATGATAAAATTTAATGTTTTTGTATACTGTCCAGTTCGGAATTGTTTCTAATCCGCCATCCCAATCTCCACTAGGAATTTTAACTGGTCCAAAGATCCTTCTCATAATCCGTCTTCCAGAAACCGCAAGACGCTGCGCATCCTTTTCCGAGGCTTCGTTGAGCGTTTCGCAGTGCGTTTTCGACAGGTGATGGGGAGCTGGCCCAACTCCCAACCCTCCTCCTTTATCCGCGATTGACCGGCAACGGCGGCTGCTGAGGTACTCTATCGCCCAGCGCCTACCGCAGGCGGAGTTTTTATGTAAAGTACTCCCCCAAATTAAAACATCGGTGTCGAATTTAAGAGGGCACGACATCAGCCAGATCGATTGGAGGTTATCAATTTTGGTAAAAATCCTCCCTTCGGTTTAACCGCTAGCATTGCCCACAGACGGACAGACCGACGTTTTGCCGACAATCAATTTTTGGTATCAAGGACCCATAAAATATGGATTCTGCCTTCAACAACGCATTGAAGGAAGTAATTTATTATACATAGGGATAAGATTTATCCACTTTTCCGATACCAGGCCCCGACAATAACAGTGTTTCTGTCGAAAATTCGCCGTTTTTCTCGCAGCTTTATAATACTTTCTCTACTCTGCGTAAGCTTACGCTGCTAGCAGTAGCCTGAGAGTAAAAAAACAAGTTACTAAACGTAAAAATGAACATTTACACCAACAAAACGGTATTTACAATGAGTTCGTGGGTTCCACTAACCCCTTAACTCCCAGTTGTTGTTATTATTTAGCTTTTTGAGCTACTTTTTACAAACTAAGGATTACATAATGATATTACATAATGGTATTTTTCAAGAGATGTCAGGTTGAGATGGTGCCTGCTATTTTCCACGACACTATTCTAATCACAAAAGTACTTATTTGATCCAAAACGTGTGCCTCTGTAATCGGAATATGGCTAACATTTTTTTTCGTTAAGACAATAATATTTATTCGTTCCCTCTAATGTACGAGTAGTAAATACAAACCAATGGCATATGCTGCCGGTGGGTTCTGGGCTAGTTCTTTTTCTCAGCGCATTAAATTTGTTACTAGAGATTTTTCAAAGCTATTTTTTTGCTGTTCACTGGCATGGTTTTTGGTCTTTTGATTCTTTGATATCCAAATATTTGTTATGTGGAAAATGAGTTCAAATGATAAAAACTTTTTTGATACTTATCAGTAGAGCTCGGAAGTTTGGCAAATTGTATTTTTTTTTATTTTTGTTATGGTTTCATGACTTTTAACTATGGAAATTACTTAATTGCACTTATGGAGTTGTTTTGGTCGAATTATATTTTGCCTATTTTAGCTTCTGATACCTAGTTTTGCTCCTTTGCGTTTTTCTTCCTTTTTCATTATTAGTTTGCTATTTTTCCCCCAGAACCAATCTCAATCAAGTTAGAAATATATCTGCAAGCCTGATCAACACGAAGGCGGGGTTGTGTCTTGTCTTTCTGAGGAAAGGGAGGCTCCAGAACCAGAAATATTTAAAAAAAAAAAAACAAATTGAAAAGAAAGACGAAACCAAAGTTTTTGATTTTTTTCATTTATGCCTACAGGCTTTGTTCACTTACAAGGAATCCCTTACAATTTTTACTTTCCCGTATACGTACGTGTATACGGAGTAGGAGAAAGACGAGCATAACGGCCAGGCTAAGGTTATTTAATTATTAAACTTATTTCTGTTTATCTAGAAACTTCAAAATCGTAGAATACACACATTAACCATCCTAGTGTATGTAGTGAAATTACAAAAATGTAATTTTTTAAAGATTTCTCTCGCTGTTAATATGCACGTTTCCAGCAATTTGTAAACAATATTGCATGTGTGACTAGAAGTACTTGACATTACGTTCGATGAAGTTTTTCGACAACTTAATAATTTTCTTTAAAAAGAGGTTCAAATAAGTTTAAGTATGGGCTGAACTATTCTTTTACAAATCTTTGAATTGTAGCGTATGGATGGATGCCGCACGTAAGCATTGGATGGAAGTTGATTGATATTGGTGAGGGTGAAAAATATTTAAAAAAAGGAAGAAGACAAAATATTATGGCAAAAATTAACATATTTTCATAACCAAATTTAATCCTTACTTCTCGTAAAAGTACATGCAAAAATAATGTATAAATATAGAATTCACTGATATTCAACATATACAAATGCAACTAAAACGCACTCTACACACCAAATAAAATTCGTAAAAGCCACGGAATCACAACGCAACACAGTCCACGGACGTTTCAAGATTTATAAGTTATAGAAAGCCTTGTAAGTTACTAAAATCTGATTGTTTGTTCTAGAAACACGTTTTGCCGCAATGGACTACGAAATTTCGCTTTCGCTTATAATGTACAACGTTAAGCTCTAAAGATTTAGAGATTTCCCGTCCTCTTACACGAGCTCCGATTTCATATTGGCACACTTCGCTCTTTAAATCCTCAAATCTTGTCATAAATTTAGTTCTTTGGAATATTGGCAACATCATCGTCTGAATTTTCACATTCATTTTTAAATGCAGATACATTTGAACATTTGCTAACAAGTTAAACATTTTCCTAAAAGAGATTTTCCGAACATGGCCCATTTTGTATATTGTACTTAGCGAAACAACCGTTTCTCTCAAAGGTGTTCCAATGTGGCATGTGATTTGTTTGAAACGCGGTTCACATCATCTGTTTTAACAAATATCTCTTTTGAAAACACGCCGAATCAGCATTAACTGTTGACACTATTGTAGAGAACCTCGATAGGTGGGCTTGCGATGAAAGAAACGTATTAAGTGCATGAAACTGCACGCCACTTTTTGCGTTCATGTGTTAAATCGCCCATCGTAGCTTCCTCCCTTGGCAGTAACGTTACGAAAGTACGCTTTACGACATTCCACGCGCCGCAACGATTGGCTGGCGCTCCATGAAAGTCCATTGTTTTAATTAGCGATAAAAATGCTAATCTGATAATTTTTTTGATGCTGACGTAACGTTACATCCAAAACTTTATTTATGACTTTGACCGCAAAAAAAGGCTTAGCTTCAAAATCCAATTTTTCGACGTGCTTCATAACGAAAAAAAACATAACGACCAGTTTAAAAAACGGGGAATGTAGCAGAAAAATACAAAATAAGGAAAATGATTAATAAAGTATTTTCTAGCTATTTTTTGTGTGGTTTCTTCAATTTTCCTATATATTTAAATTACTTTTTAATCGAAGTTTTTCTTCGTTGCCCAACGATACAACACAGGAATACATAATTTAACATTGAAGCTATGAAGGGTACTTGAAAGCCTTTCTGCCGATGCTGTGCGTGTAATAACCACACTGTTGCATCAGATCATTTTTACAAAGTAACTTAATAAATCAAGCCATGATCAATTAATTCTGCTGAACAAAAAGGCACACCAGGAAAGATGCTGAATTTCATTACCAAAACATAGAAACGAAATATTATTATTTTGCAATAATATGATTCCCATGATTATTTTCTCTTCAGTGTCCAGAAATCGCTTTGTTGCGCTGTTGAACTCCTCGTGGTGCCTCTTTGGCTCTTAATTCTGATTTAATTTATATTTTAATTTAACCACTCGAAATTTCTTTGTAAGTCTTCCGAGCGTAAATAATCGTTATAACCTCAAACGTTTTGTGACGAGCATTTTGATTACAAAACACAAAGAGCTCAAATAGTTTTTGTTAAAACAATCGTATTATATTATTTGTTAAAAACATTTAACTTCGTCGGAATTGATTAAGCATTTTCCCAGGAAATTGGCCAAATCGTTATACATGGTATACAGCAAGAGCATGACGCAGAATATTTCGCGCAAATTCCCGCCCTTGTGAATGTTATTAGAGCCGATGGCAATCAAGCGAATAAAACCTTGAAGATTTATAGAGTCTGGCCTCAGAATTAGCAAATTATGTGGAGCGCGACATTCATGTCATGGCTAAAAACTGAAATATGGCTAATGTTAGGAGGGCCTGGTTAAATCACACATTGGATAGATGTAGATAAAGATGTATGAATTACGATGAACGGATAATTTCCTTTCTTCATCTGGCTAATATCGAAATCAGACCCAACAGATGGATAAACTTTGGATAAACAGATGGATGACTTTTCAAAATAAGGTGAGGCCCCATGTGTATTCGGAAAAAGTATTTTGGCATAATCCGTTGAAAATTACGCGTTGGAGACACTGGGTTCTTTCATATAAATTGCGAAGGCCGAAAGCCAGAGGCTCGTCATCTCGAAAATGCAGAGCGAAGCGTCAGTACTCGTATGCTGATTTGAGGTTAGGTTCGGTGGAGTCCAGTAGCGTAACGTTCGGGTCCGGAAAACCCGCGATGCGGGTCGGCTCAGGTGAAAAAGGGCCCTTTTTAGGCGATATTTTTATTATTTAAGGTACTAACACAACTAGTGTTTGCTATGCACGTTTAAAAAGGGTGCTCGGATAAAAGTTTTGCGAGCTAGCTCACACTCATTTCGTTACGCTACTGGTGGTGTCGTGTAAATAGATATTTACGACTGACTCAGTGGAACACCAAACTATCTTCCTTTCCTCTCAATACCCTTTGAAATTTCCCTCTATAGGTCATGCTGATCCGTATTTATCACATATCTATTCCTTGTCACCACAACGTAATTCACTTACCCTAGCCACCTTTTGTTGGTTAATGTCCACTTCATCCATATAAAATCCCTAGTATGCTTCAAAACAGTTCCTTCTTCCAACTTCACCTCCCCATTCTGAATATCGTGATCATTAAGCGGCTAATTCGTCAATTAGCCAAATTCACACTTTACCCGTAATATATACATTAACAAAAACATGAGTCAATATGCTTTCGATACTTTCATTTATAATCATATGTAATGCACACTTTTGGATAGATTCGTCATTACAACCGATTAATAAGCGAATAAAATTCCACTATTCATACAGCCTAATTTAATAATTACCCAAAAACCACCTATTAATAAAACCATAATGTTATTAGTACGTATAATAGACGATATACACTAGCCTTTTTACTTTAAACAGTATTGCGCGCTTTTGCGTTTGAATATCTCAATTAAATATGAACAAAAATTAATTATGTAAGCATTTATCACGTCATTTAAGAAACAACATTGAGTTATACATAACAGTTTCCCATAAATTTACGGCTGACTGCTAATGGATATATTTAAGAGTGATATTTTTTTAAAATTATGTTTCTGAAAGTAGTGTATCCGCGGGTGGATGACTCGTAAGCAGACTAGGCACGTGATTACGACCCCCTTGGATAGAAGATCTTGAATTTTTAACACAATGTTGTATTTGTTGTAATTTTATTATTAACTGTTTTTTAACTTCAGATGTAGTTCGCTTCAAATCTCTTATAGATTACATGAAATGTTCAAAATTATTATGGCTCCCGTTGTTTGATCTCGCTAGGATACTAATTCGACCTTAGTTGCATGGAAACGTTGATCCAGGAAAATAAAAAATGAAAGTAAAATCGTAATAGTAATGTTGACCCCGTATAAAAGCGTACCGTGTATATAAGAAAGTAAGAATAAGAAAAATGAATGGTTATGTGATGCGAAATTGGCAACTACTGCTTGTGAAATGAGCGAGTGCTGCCTTGATTAACACTAGCATTATTATAAGGCGCACGCACTCCCACTATGTATACTCTTTGCACGCACATTGACTGAAAGTGAAATTCACAGAACCTTTGACTCAAACACGCGATCGTAGTCTCTTAATGAATAATGTCTTCTAATCATTTTTATCTCACGCATACATGGCCCCGGTACCCCGACAGCTAGCTGTAAGAAACAATTTCAACATTATTTGACTTTCAATAAAAAAATATTAACACTATTATACAACCAAAAGGTTCGTATTCGAATGAAGTGAAAAGGGAGGGGAGTGATGCCATTACTATGATCTTGTATGACTTTTGCTCTTACAACGCTGTTGACGTACTCCACTGTGTACAGATTGCTGTGTTTTACTCAGTCAACCCCACGGAGTGTGGTACCTCGCCCCAATTTTTCAACTCCTACACCCCGTGACAAGTTGAGAACCCCACACCCCATACCAAAATATAGATCACCCTGTTTAACGAGTTCTAGCTTTGGTAGATTAAGTCCCATTTCCCCGTACACTAAATTGTGTGTCCACGCCTTTGCTGTGACGCCTTGTCCCTTGTTGCTTGTGAACAGCTCCCGCGGCGGCGGGCGCGGGGCGGCGGCAGGCGGCGAGAAGGGCTCGGGCCCCAACCGCTCCTTGCCCGCTCTGGAGGCGGCCGACCTCTACTACACGCTGGACTTCAGCGACAGCCAGAGCTCGCCGCTCATCCAGTAAGCGAGCGCCGAGGCGCTGGCGCCGTCGCCCCCGACGACCTCCATGAAGACGACGACGACGGCGACGACGACGGCGCGGCGCCTGCGGGGCGATGGCCGCCCCCTTCGCAGCGGGGCCGCTCGCCCCGTCCCCCCTCCACCGCTCCCCGACCCCCGCCGCACGTGACGTCAAACCAGCGCCGCCACGCAACTCGTAGAAAGTACAATATTGTTTCGGGAGAACGCGATCGCAATTACAGCGAAAAAGCGAGTTTAAGATGATTGCAATTTAAAAAAATGAAACGTAGAACGTTATGGTCGTATTTTCTTGATACCGGTGATTACATTTTCTAGAAAAAGTACATACAAAGCGGTTGTTACGAATGTATCGTTTTATTTACGTCTTTATCGATTGCTCTAATCTGAATAGTAGTGACGTTGATATATCTTTATTATATATCCCTCTATACTCTACAATAATGCAAGTAGATAAATAATTGTACGTAAATGTAAATCGAAATCTCTTGTACGATTTTGTCGTGAAAATTAAACGAAATACCGACGCTTCTGACACGAGTTAATCAATTTTTACGTACAACTAAATTTGTAAGTTACCTTGCGTTAACATGAAAGTAATGAATGGTCGTTCCGAATACATTGGTACCTTCACATCGTCAATGCCGCATTGAACCGACTTGTTTATGTTAAAATTTGGGTTAAATTTGCATTGTGAACGAACTATAAATGCAGCGAGGAACCACGTAATGAACATGCAAACATCCCTCAGGTTGAATGTATGCCTTTCGATGTGCTAACGTTTGAGTTGTAGCGAAATTTAATACAGTGAAGAGTAGTATAACCACTATGTCCTCACTATCTGTTTCTAGATTATTTACGCTACACAAAATTTTAACAGGTCGCAAACATGTTGGCACTACAGATGCAGGGGCAATAGAAAGTTCATTACATTATCACTCTTGTTAAATCGTATAATTTACTCTGGATAAATATATTCAAACATCGAATGAAATTTCGAAGTAACCTTTGTTTTCAATCCTTTCAATAGTTTTCCAGTTCTATACCTTTTTAAATGGTCCATTCAAGCGGAGTATTATAGTGAAAAGTTGTATTGCAAATGCCAGTATATGAACTTGCGTTCAACTCGAGGAGCGCGGCCAAAACTGAATTTTTTCACGAAAATATTTTTCAAATCACCGAATATTTTCGTGGGTATTTACCTTGCATTAAATTGCACATAGTCTTATCTTTCTAAAATGCGATATTACGCAATAATGTATGCTCAATAAATTCTAAAACTACGATACATTTCAATTCATATTGTTGAGACTCGGTTTTTTAATTTTAATTACAAGAGCGTAATAACGGACCTGAAAATAATTCTGAAGGAGACTTCACCCAAAAGTGACTGTCTGAATTGTATATCTTTATACACCAGACAGTTCTGATGTTATACCGCCATTATATCATAAAATTTCAACTGCAGAAAGAACCGACCTACGGAAATAAGTTTTGTTTCTTAGGTGATGGTACATTCTGAATGCTTCATGGAATTCAAGTAGTATCTCACAGTGCAATTTTTGAAAGTTTTCAATACTTCTCTCTTTTTGCGTTATTCTTTCTTTTCTTATACGCCAACACTCAATTCGAAACAGTACATCCCTTCCTCCACGTATTTGCTAACGTAACTAATAGAAAGGTCCAGAATCATTGGAATTTTCCACACTAAAATAAGACTCAAATTCCGCTCCCCTCTCTGTTGGATTAAACTACACTCGTTCGTCAAATGCAGAAGTTCTGTTCGCAGTAATTCCCGTTGCATCCTATTTGGACAGGCTCTGAGTCCACTCAGAATTCGAAAGTTGCAGGGCCTCCATTACAACAATGTCACATCGTAGCGACTGCGTAGAGAACTCAATTTGAGTCTTGCAAGCGACATTGTATTTTCGACCCCGCATTAACGAAACACTCACAGAAACTTTATTTCCCGAAAGCGAGTCCTAAAACCAAAATTATGTATTATTCCTCATTCCACCTTTCCCAATGAAAACTTACGGTCAGAGTTCCGAAGCGTGAATTCAGCAGACGCGAATGCGTGGCGTACATGACGTAGTAAAAATGACGTTCTCTTTTTTTTTATTTCTCCCACTCCCGTCCAATTCGGGCGCGGTCGCATTTGTTTCGGAGATGAATAGGACCCTTCAAGGGCCTTGCACAAAGGGCCCGTAGCAATAAATTCGCCACTCGCTCTATGGCTGACGTGTGAGCGTTCTAACAGCACGTCTCTGGGACTCGCCGGCATCGGAAACGTCCCAACTTATTCCCGGGGACGCAGATGAAGTTAGTGGTATCCCCTCATTAAAATGAAGATTACTAGTCGGTCGTTAACCTGCGCTGGCCTGGTCCGAAAGCACGACCCGCTGGAGTTGGCGTCACGCGCTCAAGGCTGGGCGACCCCCAACCCCCTCCTCGGATTACCCGCCTTCGAGTTTTAACGCACTTCACGGTGACGTCACACTCGACACGCACCGAACTTGCGAGATTTTTTATTCACTCGTGTGCACGTTCGATTTCATATACGACGATCTCACAATTCTTTCTTTCGCCGACACGTGGTAATATTCTAAATTTAATATTTTTCAAACAGTCCCCCGCACAGTTCTGTGGTGTGTTGGTAGAATGTCATGATGCGGGTTCTAAGGACTCGAGAGACCAAAGAGATGAGTGTCAGATCGAGAAGCGCAGTGGATCATCGATTCATCTCGAGGGAATTAGAGTAGTATCGAATTAGTTCTTCCTCCCACAAATGGTCTATGCTGTATTTTATCCTTATATACAACCTGTGAAATTGTTTCCTCGTGGGTAAGGACAGTCTTTAAAACGTAGTTAGTGATGTTGCCTGACGGGCGCCAGAAACTAGTATCAATTTGGTTAGTAGAGCATTTCTGGCGCCCTTTGCTCACCGGGGTGCTCAAAATACACCCATCACCTCTTGTTCTGACGCCTCTGCAAACAAAGAAACAAACCAAAAAAAGTTGTTCAAACGTATTTTTTAAGAAACGCTTCTAGATACATGAGAGAACCGGCGAGCATGTAGCAGGTACCACTGCTCCGCAAACAAAATTTCCGCGTGTTCTATCCCTGGCCAGTCCTCAACTGCCAGTCCTCGCGCACCGAGCCCAACTCGTCCCCACCACGCGGTAGCACCCGGGCCTCGGCTTGCCCAGTCGCACCGGTTAGCGCTACGTAAGTGTGTCAGTCGACAAATTGACTAGTGCCAAAAGAATGCTGAGTAGGAGGTGTTAACTAGCAAAGAAGTGCCAAAGATAGTCATGTAAGACGCTTTGTAAGTCCGCGGGCCACTACCAGTGAAGTCCGCTTGCACAGCAGGGCTGTCCGGAGCCCTGCTGCCCCGCTTGTCCTGAGAATTGCTCTCTCTGCATTCCATCCACAAACATTCATTCAACTGCTACATTCTTATCTACTGGTATGTGTGAGATGTTGAACTACTGTTTCATTGTTATTGCCTGTTTGTCATTTTGTGAAAGTCAATGTACACAGTCTTCGGATATAATAAACTTGTGAAGTGTGCATGTTTGTACCCAAAAAATACCAAAACAGATATTATAATTTCCAACACCACTATAAAAGACTACCTACACAGCATTCAATATAAGAGACAGACAGTTTCTTTTCAGTACACAACTCTGAAAATGAAGGACCCAACAAGAAAGGTAATTTCCCTTCTACAATATGTTCCAAACAAAATGAAAATAATAAAATTATATAAAAAGGATTTATTTGTGTAAAAAATGAAATGACAGTGTATTTCACAAGAAAACTAGTACAGTTAGAAATATACCATACTAATATACCTTATCCCCCTACATCTAAATTGAAACAATCAACAAATTATGGTGAACAAAAAGAGACATCAAAACTTATCTCAGGCTGGAGGAAAAATTCACATCTGAAGAAAATCAGTAAAAATAATTTTCATGTCTTTCACACACGATTACTCATTAATATTTCATAATAATTTTCAGCAAATGTAAAGGAATTTCTGAAATCTGTGAACAAATATGGTGGAGATTTAACATTCTAGGTACAAAAATATTAAACAGAAAGTATAGTTCTAATACTTTTTTTTAAATATAAAGCCTTGCTGTCAGTATTGGTTAAATAATGAAATTATTAATTTTTGGTATACTACTTCCTTGGCAAAATATTTATATTTTAAACAATGGAATCAACAGGATTCAATGAGGTTCATTCTTCTGAATATTATGAGCTAGGATTCACCATTATCAACATTTTTATGACCATCGATATTATTCATTAATTTCTTGTTTGATGTTAAAATCTCAACAGGCATGTGAACATGATATTTCATATTCAATCTAATAGAGTTCCAAATATTAAGTATATGAATTACTCATTAAAAATTAAATATCTTAAGAAATTGCTTAATTTTTAAGCTATTTTAGCTTATAAAGTTCATAGCCTCTCTTAGAGATATCAAAAAATATTATTTTCTAAATGTCCTCAAGGATGATCCCAGGTTCGATTCCTGGTTGAAGGAAATATAGAGTGGTAGCTTTCCTTTAAAATAATTTCTGTTTATATTGCTGTGTGATGATCAAAAGATCAAGCAGGCAGAGTTAGGTAGTTACAGTAAAGTAATTACAACGCCTTAACCCCCTCAAGCATGGGAAATAAACTAGGTCCACACATGAGAAACACTGTTAGCTAACAAAGTCAATCAACCCAAAATGCCAAATACATTCATACATATTTTCTACATACATCACCAATTTCTTCCAATCTCAACAACTCTCCATCTACGAATGGAATTTCTTTTACCAATGATTACACAATGCTTACTTTTCAATAAGTTTAAACATCTCAATGTTACAATGAACATTTTATTCTATAATGCTTATTTTATTAATTCAATTTTGCCCAAGAAAATGAATTCGAATTCTTTAGAAAACAATATACGTACACCAATGACAAGAATATCGAGATCTTTGACTAGTAAGTGAACACAAATGTCATACAGAAACATTTTCTCCAAAAGCCACAATCAAAAAGGTTACTGTAGAGTACATAAGCAAAATTTAAATTTTATAGCTATGTATAAAATAAAAAAAAATGTTCAAGAGAATTTTCTTTAAGCTCTTGTGTACTTGTTTAGCTGTAAGCAGAAACTAGTTCTTTTTAGTAGATTTTCACAATAAACAATAACTTCATTTGAAGAAACTATTGAACCAATTTCATCAAATCAATTTTAATAATCCTAATTTAAAGGGTGTCTAATAGGTTTAAAAAACTGAATATATGAAAATTTACTTTTAATGACATTTAGAGATATACCACTTTATTCAATAACAAACTGTCATTTTCAAAAGAAAATGAAATATACATACATGCATGCATGCATGCATATCTTATTAACAACAGATTATTATAATTATGGAGCTGAGGAAAACAATGCTTAGTGATTTTTCAAGGAAGACTATGTTAAGTTCATGTTTGAACACTGAATACTTTGAACTATTAGAGAAAAAAATATTCAAAACGCTATTATCTGTTATGACTACTAATACTTGTGACTGAAACTTGAACTGCTTCTAAGATTTGTTGTTTCTGTTGGAGGAAAGGTAGTCGATGTGAACCAGGGTTCAGTTAGTGTACAAAGATATATCCAGACAAGTTGTATATGGTCATAGCAGGAGTGATGAGTGCACAAGAATTTTGCACTGTTTGATGATTGTGAATGAGAGGGAGCAGGATGCAAAAATCAGGCAGAAAGCTGTGTATATTGTGAAAAACTGTTATGTGATTAAATCACAACACATCAAAGAGATACTGTATTGGGTACACAATTGGCTGTCACAGTAATTGTTAAATTGTACCTTGTGCCCAGAGGAAGACTTAGTAAAAGTCAAAACATTTGCAATTTTTTAAGATATTTATTGCTAACTTGAACTCTGTAAGATAAACACCATTGATATAACCATGTGGAATGTTTATCTCAGAGGTTCACATAAATCTTTCAAGAAACTCAAAATAGTCATGTCTTTAACAACTGTAATCTTGAGTCAGTGAACTGTTCTTTTTGACCACAATAGGCACATGTATAAGGGTGGATCTAGGACAACTTGGGAGGGGGTTCCTAAAAAGAAACAATGTAATAATATTAGATAAAGAACTTAAAAGGGTTTTACAGTCAGAGATAAGCAGCTGTTTCTCAAAACTGCAAACTTTTTAATTTGTTTACCAAAACTTTTGCTTTTGCAGTGTATAAATCATCAGAATACAAGTGAAACTCACCAAGTCTATTTTTGACATTTATGAATTATTTATTTTGCTATATTTCAATTTATCTACAGGATCTGTTGACGTTTGATCAGCTGTTACAGTGTCATCAATAGAGAACTTAAATGTCACTACTGTAGGTGCCATCCAAGTTCCCGATTGGATTACACCATAACAGCTGATTTATTTCAACAAACTCTTTGTTTAAATCAATTAGTCACATTTTTTTAATTAATTTCTTATTAAAAAATGATCAATTCCTTCGATTTTAAGGAGTTCAGAAAACACTAAACAAAATTCATCTTTCTTAAAAGCAATATTACACATTAAAGTGTGTGTAAGAAACCAAGAGGTTTTATCTCTTATCAAACAAAATATATAGACAGATCATGACATAACACAATTTTCAACTTGATATATTCCCAAACAAGAATTAACAAGTTTCACTTGGGGACCAGTGATGTAAGATCATACATCCCCCAAATTATTCTTGAAGTAATAACCTAATTCATTATTTTTCTTCTTGCAAAATTATTCAAATTTCTTCAGTAAGACTGAGGGCGGATCATGATCTCCCTGATTCCACTGCACCTGGATCAGCTAATGCACAACAGCCTTTAAAGTCAGCCTAATCAGAACAAAGTGCATCATTCATTACATTAGAATGTGTTAAAATAATTTACACAAATATTTCTAATAATTGAAATTTCAATTAATTGCATTTAGAGTGAAACAAAAGCATAATATGTTTGTAGTTTAAACATAAGCATATGTGGAACCTAGAAATTGTTTTTACTCCTTTTTTCCTTTGAATAACATTTTTACACATTTGTTAAAAAGAAATTTTGTGAATATTTGTTTTATCTCATTCACTTCCTTTTATCAATTTATTCAAATTACAGAGATTCTCTTCACAAATTTCTCAGATATAAATTCAAAACTTTCTTTAAATTTCACCACCCAATTTTTCAAGAATACAATAAGAAAAATTAACAGTCAAACCTTTTATTACAAATGTAAACCTGTACAGAATATTCATGTAGCCATAAATGGGCAAACACATTAAAGCAAAATCGGTAAATTCAATTATTCATGGATTCATTGTGAATTTTTCTTGGCTTAAAAAGAGTTATTTATTTCACAATTAAAAGTAATACATTTCAAGGGGCTATTTTAGCAAAAAAGTGATTTGCTCAATGTCTCAAATGGGTGTTGCTGAGTCACTAACCTCAGTTACACGAAGTATTGTCAAAGCCAGAGAAAACACTTTTTGAGAATTTCTCAGTTAGATTTATAACTGAAGGTACATGTATTAGGACTAGCTCATAAAGAAGTATGCATTAAATACTAATTGTCCTTTGTCGTGAATGAAAACGTACAAAGAAAATTGACAAACTTGAAAGGAAGAAAACAATGATGTGCATTGTGTAAATCAGATGGAGATGTCAAGAAAACTGAAGAAATATTTTAAACATATTTTTTCATTATTAATATGGAGCTGTATTGAGGTATTCAATGCAGAATTTCATAAATAAAATCAATTTTTTCTCATATTCCTCACACTCACTTTCAAAAAGTGCTTGTTGAAAGATGCTGAAGTGTACTCTTTGACTGCTATAGTTAAAAAGTAGTTAACTTCACTTTCCTGAGACAAGCAGCATTGAGCACCTAAGAGACGGGTACTCACGAGATGTATATGTATTTCTCAATCACTCCACAAAAGTTTGAAATGATCAAACAACTCATGTGACAGATTACAGAATTACATCATCGAGATCTATTTCTTACCACTGTATTTTTCTTCTCAGTTACATCTCGTGTTTCTCTAACACAACACTTTTTAAAAAATCACTAATATTTTATATCGTTTTCATGACCATTAAAGAGGACAATTCATATATTATGTCTTTTCTTGCTTATTCTTTCCTGATCTCACATTTTTCAAAGCCTTTTCCAAAGCTTTAATTTTCTCTTCAAGTTTTCGTCGTGTACTACTTGCATTTGTTTCACCATTGTGTAGTCCTTCTATCAGTTGCTTCGATTTCTTCTTCTTGGCCTGTTTATGAGAGTTTTTCTTTGGCCGAGCTCTTTCCTCACTACTATCACTCTCCGCTGAGCTACTATCACTATCACTACCACTGCTTCCTCCACTACTGCTACTAGATGAGCTGCTTCTTCTCCTCTTTCTCTTCTTTTTCTTTTTATCTGCTTCTTTCTCCTTCGATGCTTTCTTTTCTTTCTTCTTTTTATTCTTCGACTCAGACTTTATTTCTACAACAGAAAAAATTAATGTAACTCACAAAAATAAAATAATCATAATTGGTACAATAATTACTTTCATTGAATTTATACTCAGAGGTGGATGTGATCTGGTTATCAATCAATTGGTCTACAGGTTAAACGTACACTACCAAAATGCCCATTAGAATAAATGTCCACTTCATTACAGGCCCAATACTGTTTGGTCCAAGTTATTTATATGGCTATTGTAGAAAGGTCCAAGACCTAAATGTCCACTGTAAATAACGCTCTGAGAATGATATGGAAAATGACATTTTATTGACAAAAATCTATGGCCACTATGTTGACTTTTTAAAATATTACACATGAGAACCAGTAATTTAATTTAAATTTTCTTCTACCACAGGATCAGCATGCAGTTTCATACCAAACAAAAGAACAAGTAGATATTGTTCCACATTATTGTTGTGCTTGTAATCGTGGTATTTGCTCAGTATTCCTTCAATTCACCTTCGATTTGTAACATACCTTTTTAGTTATGGGATGTCAAACATTATTGTGTCTGCTTTAGAGCTGTATCATGATTTGTTATGTTTCATTTTGTTCATGTCTAATACTTTCTAAAAATCTCCAAATATTCGTGGTGTCCAGATACCATCTTTTGAAATTTAGAATAGAATAGCATTTTCAATGCCTTTACTTTGTTCCTTCTATTGCTACCTTGTGACATAATTTCACAAAAGTTCCAAATTGGAGAAGTATCCGATGTCTTTGTGCTTCCCAACCAGTAACATATGTTTGTTGGTTACATTCTGCGCGTTTTAAAAGGTCTTCATCGATTTCTTCAAATAGCCTTTGGAATACCATTTCTATATCGTTCAAAGGACCAATAGGCAATGCTAGAACCTCTCACATTTGATTCCATTGCGTTCATTTTTCTGTGTCTACTTAGGCTTCTTGCAATCCATAACTAACAATTTTTCTACACACAGCTTGCGAGAAGTGAAATCAGTACCTCCAATGGTACTATTTGGGAAACTCTGCAGAATTTAAGTTAGATATTTCAAAGTCCATCATTATGGTGGGTGGTTCGAGTCTGTGACCTAGTCAATGAGCTTCTGATTGCAAAATGTTGTACATGGTGTAATTACTCTTCATTTTTTTGTGTTGTTAGTGCAAACATCAATTGAAATGCTTGGATAGACAATTCCCTGCACAATTACAAGTTGCATGAAAAGTGACAGGACAATTTTAAAAGTTCAATCCTTGTAAATACATGGTGATGCTCAGAGATGTTTGATGTTTCTGGTGGTTGCAAATATAATAATTCTGTATTCATTATTTTCTCTCAAAGTCTGATAACAATAAATGTTCATTCCGAAAAGTTGAACCATATGAATGAAATATATGAAGGTCTCTTATACTTCTAAAAATTTGCAGCTGATGACAATTCTGTTCCCAGTTTACGGATCATAGTAAATTGTTTCTCTCAGACTACAACCTCTTCATTTGCAATGCCAGCTATAGATTCTCTCACAGTGAGGATTTTTGTTAGATCATTCAGTAATTACTTGTCGTTAATACTATGCACTTATTTTCCTTCGATGGCAGCAGTGTTCAACTCTTAGATGTGAGCCCCATAACCAGCCTTTTCTACAAGTAATATTGTCTATATCATTATTGGTTGCACACCAGTATTTGCAGATTCCTCTTTCGGAACATCTCTAATACTTTTTATTTCCATTTCTGCTTTGGGAATGGATGTGAAATTTAAATCCATTTCTCACAATAATGTTTTTGGTCTTCTGCGAAAAAATGTAAGTTGCCATTGCAAATTACCTTAAATATTGATTTTAATTTCTACAGCAACACATTTCTATAATTAACAAATGTGCTAAAATGAAACATGAATGTTATTATTGATGTATTTCAATCGAACAGAATCTGTCATTACTCATTTTGTCGACAATATTCAGTGGACTTTCTTGTGGACATTTTTGCAGTGAACATTCCATTCATGGGCATTATGGTGTGGAAGTTCTTTGCTCTGGACTCTGTGTTAATTGGACATTGCCCTGTTGATGGATTGACTTGATCTGAATTTTTCCATCACCTTAATAGATATTTTGGGAATATACTCATCATCACCACCAACAAAGACTTACTATGAATGCTGAAGGCGTAAAAAATATATATAATTTGTCAGATATTTCTAAATAAGGCTTCATTATTTTAAGGGATGGAGATAATACATAAATATTATATGTAAGAAATACAAATATACGCATTTCTGTTTCTTACATACAATAATTAGGTATCATCTCCAATTCTTAAAATAATGAAGTACTATTTATAAATATCTGACAATTTTCAGAAGATATAATTTGTTGTCACAGGGAAATTTGCAGGAAAAAAAAGAAAGTAGAATAAAGATGCTAAATTTTTAAAAAATTCTGACTTAAGTTAAAGCAAATTTCATGTGATAAAAATCTCCTACTTACAAAAGACACGAGGGCATTACTAAGATATACCCAATTAATGCACATAACCAAATCTTCAGTTTAATCATAAAATTTTAATCTCACCTTTCCTTCCCCTTTCTCCAACAAGGTCTACTACACTGGGTGCTCTTTCAATTATCATACAATCATCTTGGGTGTCAAGTTTTTCTTTTTTCACATCTGGTTCTTTCTTAATAGCTGAAAAAACAGCAGGAGCACAGCCTTCTTCCTGCAAGCGTCGAGTTTCTGCATCTTTTTTTTCAGAGTCCTTTGGTGCTTTGTAATTTTGAACATGATCCACTCTCAAAGTTCGCCCCAAAAGCTGCAATACAAATATTTATTTTCATTAATACAGCCAAAGATATTTTTAAAAAGATACAAATTTACAAAATAATTGTTTTGTTGAAGATATTCATTAGACCATTGCCATTAGGTACAACATTAAGAAAATCCTGATAAAAAACAAAATGAAGATTTCTGAAATCAGTTGCAACATTTGAAAGTGAGCTTTAAGCTATTGAGCAATCAGATAACCATATCTAAATTGATAGCATTCATAAAGCCATTACTATCATAAATATAATTTCAACCAATGTAAAACTTAACATTGATACAATAATATCTCTTAATGAATTAACTACCATGGAGGTTTTGACAAATAAATGTGTACCATCTATAAGAATTACAAATCAAGTTTAATTTTAGGAAAGCAACACTTTTTCATCTCTCAAAAGTAACTTCAAGTCTTAGGTTCATTAATGACAATGAACTATACTTCATTCATTGTAGCAAATCTTTGTAAATTGTTATACTCATAATTTTATCTCTAAACTTGTTCTTGGTAAAAGTGAAAATAAAAAAGCTTAAAAGCATTTCTTTACATTTCAAGACATTTTGAAAACTACATTATGAATTTAGTAAGTACCTGTATGTTACAATCAAAGTTGAATCCCTTTAGTTCAATTACAAGAAATAGGTTTCCTCTTTGAAAATGGATCCCAAATTAAAGGTAAGCGTTACAAGATTAAGTTAATGCTGATGCCATTTGTTTTGTAAGATATACTGATTTTTACAGTATTCTCGGAACAAAATATTGATCAGATTAAGATATTTTCTGATAATTTCAAACACAGTCAAGCATGTAAATGGTGCCACAAAAAAAAAGCAAATCTTATTCTTTTTATATATATTTTGTTTTTTCCCCTCTTTATTTCTTCCTGATAAATACTCTTAAACAGGATCACAGCACAAAATTATTTCAATCTTTAAACTGCAGTACATTTGAATAAATTGGAACTACACTTTAATTTTCTTATCATTTCCTTACCCTTACCAAAGTAAGAAAATACTCTTCAGAACTTACTTTGATGCCATTAAAGTTATCTACTGCTAAATCAGTGCTTCGTTGATCTTCATAACACAGAAAACAGAATCCTTTGGGTTTTCCAGAATCTTTATCACGAACTAAATTTAAATTAACAACTTCTCCATATCTGTAAGGCATTCAAGGTTACATTCTCATTTGTCTGATTCAAAACACACATAACTGACGCCAATCATACTGTCACCAAATACTTACTGTGAAAACACGCAAATTACATCGCCTTCTGTAAGGTCATAAGGCAAACCTCCAACAAACACCCAGGCACTGTCTCTGTACTGATCATGCCAGGATGTCTTCAGATTCCTCCGTAGTTCTTGTTCGCTAAGCTTTTTAATGTTTTTGACGTTCCTACATGAACATAATTACGTAAGTGGCAGATTAAACAATAAAATGCTAAATTACATTAAAACGATTCGAGCTGATATAGGTTATCTTTTGTAAACAAAAAATTAAGACTTACGTCATTGGATTCATTTTTAAATAATTTTCTTTCTGTCCCCTTCAGTTAAAAAACAAACGCAACAACTTCTTTCGGAGGCAATTACAGCATTATTACAACAATTTCTTTCACAGAATTAACCATTATAACTTGACCGGAATCGATGATAAACAATCACAATCACTTGCAGTCAGATGCATGCTTGCCAAAATCACAGATTCAAATGCAAATGGTTACCACTGGTGAGCACGTTGGCTGGCTGTACTGGTTCTACCTATGCGAAGAAAGTTTCCCTTGACAACTGAATATCTCTGGCGTAAACAAACATGTTCTGATAGGTTATATAAACGGATATTCGCTAAAAGAACTCAATCATGGTGAGTAAACGTAAATTATATTAGCATTTTTGTTTTAATGTATTAATTTTTGTTTAAAATGAACCTTTTCCCCGTAGTTTTCAGGAAAACAACAGCTGTTCTTGGCCATTACTATCCTGATTATAAACCGTCAGGTTTGAACGATTATAATTTTATTTTGCCCTTTTGAGTTTTCCTTCGTCAACGTCCTGTCTTCGTTGCCTGTTTCCCGGCGTTTGTGTTTATTCATTTTTATTCAGTTATTTTTTCTAATATGTCACACTATCCTTTTGAAACAACAATCCTTGCTTTGAATAACCTGTGTTGACTGTTCACCTGAAACTTTGAAATTTGTTATTCATAATCATGACAAAACATTGTACTCCAAATAATTACTCTTACATGAATATTTTGTGGTGACAGTGTGATCCAGAAAACCTTCGTTATGCCTTTAATACGGAGTGGTTTGATGCAGAGGCTTCTCTCACGAGGCCTTACCTGCTTTTTTATTACCCTTCAGACTGCTCTGTGGAACTGGTAAGTCTAGATTTTAAAAGAATTGTATTAATTTCTTAAATAATCTTAATTTGTCTTAATTTAATACCCGTCAATTTCATTTCTGTAGAAATCATTCCAGATTTCTTTCACTGAAAGTATTGTTTTAGTGCTGATATTTTTAATGTTTACAAGAGGTATAAAGTGTATATTTGATTTTTCTGAAACATGTCAACAGTTTTACACATTTTTATCATGATATTGTGTCATTGTTTGATAAATAAAATCATGGAATAAAATCTAATATATAATATCTCATAGTTCTCTACCTTAATTACAACAATGAAAAACCACAATTAATATCATGATCTAATGACAAACAGTTTGTATTTGACCTAAATATTTACTACTCAGCCTAACTCTCTCTTTTATCCTAATGCATTTCATGTACATGCAGCAGTTCTAATGGAAGAATAATTTGTTGGTAAGATTTCCATCATATTATTGTGTTTGAGTGCAATGTTTTTTACAATGTGTTTATTGCTTATTTGAGCTCAGAATAAAATTCTGTGAAATGCATCTGCTTGTAGAATAGGTTGTATACATTTTTCTTTGCTTAATCAACAGTTAAGTAAAACAAATGATAGGAATGGCACTTATTCAAGGAACCATTACAAATGTTTATTTTAATTATTCATTAATATTTAATTCATATGATTGAAACAATGATTTTTTATGTCACTGTAAAGCTACGCTTTTTCAGTGTTTGAGAACTTTGAGGTTAAAGCAAACTTTGAAAATACCACATTTTGCTCTGCATGTTATTATTTATTTCAATATTGAAGGTTGCCGCTTGAAAGTGAAAATATTTGAAAAACTTTTCATGCATGGAGCATGATGAATTTTCATTCAATATTGTTGACAAGAAATAAAAATTGATTTTTGAAGAGAGTATCTCTTTACATACTACTGCTTCATAAAAATCATTTATGTAAAAAAAGGGGAGAACAGAGTACAATGTAGGGCTAAAGTAAGAGAGGTAGAGATATGTTCTGCAATTGTTTCAAAACAATTCTCAAGGGAGCCATATATCAGTTGAATTTTGAAGACAGAAAGAAATGAGCCTTTTTTTGCAAGGGTTGTTATAAAAATATTTGCTCTGATGTAATAAAATCTATTTTTAAGGGTAAATCAGCTATCAATATGGTCTCTTATCCCTCATCATGTCGTTCATAAAGAAATAATACTTCCTGCTGTGACAACATAAAGAATAATAATTTGAATAACTCATGTTTCCCACTGAATAATAGAAAATATAGCACAGATGATGAAGTTGCATTAATGTCCAGAAGTAAAACTAGGGACTATCTCAGCATTTGCTCAAAAGATCTGGTAAACTGGATGAAAAACCTGATCGAGATGGGGGTCATTGACCCAGAAGCTGCACTTCAATTCTTGTTACAGGTTGTTTAGAATTATGCAGTCCAAGTGGTAAACAATACATTAAATATCATTGTTCAAATTAATGTTCCTTTTGATGCTTGATATAGTCTCTAATTGTATAGAAACAGTTGTGAAGCAGAAAAGATTTTACTTGGGACTTAAATTTTGTATTGAATTTAACCGTCTAATGTCATCTGTCAAGTGTTATAATGTAATGTAACCATTGATTCGTAAATTAAAAGACCAGGTAACGGTAAAATATATAGATTAATAAAGAGAGGCGAGTGTGGGATATGCCTATTATTCATACATTTCGTTTTTTTTCTCTCTCTCTCTCTTGATGGCTGGGAGCTATAAGACGTATTTCCTCAGAATATTACGCAATATCTCAGACGGGAATGAACATTCCCAAAATATACCCAACAAGCAGTATGAAGAATGACTGAGTTTGAAAGATTTCTGAACGTGTAACATAATGAACTAAATTTTGGGGACCATTTATTTAAATGGACGTTCCATTTGAGGTTTGACAAAATTGAGAGATCCTAAAAGTTCCCGTAACATCAGTCAATGGCACACCGTTCATTTTCAATGGAGTACAGAATTGTTTATTTAAAATGAAAAACTGCAATGAAACAGTTTTCTTTTCATTTACTATTAATTTGTTATTACGGAACCAAATTGAAATATCTGATATTGTGCTATTTACGTTTCTTTATTGCAAAGAATATTTGTATCATCTGCAAAGGGAATTGTCCTTCCGTTTCGAATCGTCGAACGCATATCGTTTAATAGGAAGAGACAAGGGAGTTTGTGCCACCTCGAACATTACAGCACTATTAGCGCAATGCGCAGTTCAAGTTTCGCACTAGTGCATCTGCACATGCGCAGAAGATCGAGAGTGCTGATGCTTCGGCGTACACAAACTCCCCAATTATTAGGGCCTAATAGGTCATAAAATTGATCCCTGCGGGACTCCATGTGCAAATGGCAATGAGTCGGAAAGGTGTGTACAAAATGTTCCATCATCCCAGAAAGGTATTTCTGTTCTCTGACATCGTTGTTTAAGGTACGAACATTACCAATGTAGAGCAATACCACGGATTCCATATGAAGGTAATTTTGAAAGTAAAATGTGATCAATTCTGTCGGAAGCTTTTGAAAGATAGAAAACCATTCCAAAAGGTGCTTCGTTTTGATCCATTTATGAGGCGACATGTTTAAGAGAAGAAAATAGGACTGTTTCCGTAGATTTTAATTTCCAAAATCCATGTTGGCAATCTGAAAATACGTCGTATTTACTGAGAAAGCTTATTATTCGTACGTAAAAAAGGTTAATAAAAATTTGTGTATTTAACTTTAAATAATTAATCGATTTAGTGAATAACAATCCTTTGAGTATTTAAATTTGTATTAACAGTAAAACTAAGATATATATATATATATATATATATATATATATATATATATATATATATATATATATATATAAATAAGTCGTCTTACTCATCTCATGTGTCAAGTACGTTCAGTGTTTAATGGGCTTTTTTACCTAACTAATAATGTTAGAAAGGAACTAATCGTAACCCTCGGAGTGACACACGGCAAAAGCTAAAGCTAGTACATACATAATGACAACAATATGATAACGATGTTTTCTTCCCCGATCATAATTTAAAAGAAATGTCCTATATGAGTGTGTTTAATTGCAAATGTGTACGTTTCAATAGTTTATATCCAGTATTTAAAGGGTACAATGAATTCTGCTGACCTATGAAAGTATACCTGTATAATGAAGCTTGTCGCCCGCGAGAGCGTTCAAGAAACGCTTAATACATGAGTACACGAGACGTGTACTGCAGTACACGTCTTCACTTTTTGTTCATATTTTTACGAGTATACGTGCCTGAATAGTATGTTTGTATCTGTTTAAACGTGTATGATTGGTTGATATTTAGTGTGTACAAAGGCGACTGGTGCCCTAACAATCGAGTGACGGAAATGTAATTTCCAAAATTCAGAACACTATTATTATTAAAACGTAATCAATTCATAAAAATTAATCAAACCAAGTTCAATAAATGTATTTATATCAAACGTGACTTATATTGTATGCGCAGTGTCTTTGTCAGATGTTTACCTATAATGCACATGGTTCAGGTTTTGATTTCCAGAGGGGAATCGCCATAGTTCTGCATTGAAATGCCGGTAATAGAATTCATTCAAAACCAAACCGAGGTAGGTTTTGGACATACGTGATCGCCCACCAGTTCTTTGCAACAAGCACTATTATGTGGGTACGTTTTACTCTAGTTCATTTCATAATTTTAGTTGTTATTGTTGCTACTAGTGATGATAGCAAAATAAAATTAATTTATTTCGCAAGTTTCACTGCCATGGTATGTATTGTAATAATGAAAGATCTTCAAAACACTCGTGTTCACAACGACGCTTGCAGAATAACTGCAAGTTCTGCCAGGAAGATTATTGCACACACAGAGGGACAGAAAGAGGCATTTTCTTCCGGAACGGCCAACTTTACACCAAGGAATCATCAAATGTATATTTTGAATCAACAAACATAACATCAAATGAAAATAATTTCTTCAACATCATAAATAATGCATCCCTTACCGTTTAGAATTGGCTGAACTTATTTTTTTCAGTAACACGCGAAATTCATAAATTAAGTTGCAAATAGTTTCAGACGATGCCAATACCCATTGTATGTATAAATTGTTCATAGTTTAAGTAAATAATTTGTGATACTTTTCTGAGAATATGTTCCATGCACCATTTCACCGCAAAGTTCCATCAGCTGGGCTCACCATTCCATATTTCCACACATCCACACACTAATAAATTCCTTATTTCTGGCTTCCAATACTCCTCTCCGATAACAGTTCACTCTCCCGAAAACACAATAACTTCCCGGCACATGCTAGCACCCAGACCGAAAGCGTTCCCGCAAAACCTCTTAACCGTCCGCATAGTGGGTTTCCTCTTTGGGTGAACTACCGATTCACAGACTTGCTCTTGCACTACCCGTTTCCAATCAACCTGCGTTGACATAAAGGTCCTCGCGCCTATTGGTATTGCGGGAAGTGGCGGCGATCTGGATGGCGAGTGCCGGCGCTGACTTTCACGCCAGTTTGTAGGGGTTTCCCCAACCAAGTATCTCGCACCTGCCGGGATACGTTCTGGGCTCCCGATAGTGCGACAGTGTAATGTGAGTGTAAGTAATGGGAGTGGATAGAACACGAAAGGTGAAGGAAATATCGTGCGCAGTCAGGGGGCCGGATGTTAGGGTTCTGCTCTGCGTGATATTAATCGGAGAAACCTCGGAAAACTATCGATTAGTGCAGCCGGCCGCTGGAATTCCCCCGTTGGGACTTCAACTTCAGGATCTTCCGGTCAGAGGCATTGCAGTGGCATCAATTGATGTCCTGAGCCACCTTAACCAGTTTAGCAGCTTCAAGTTATATATTACAAACCAGTTGAAACTTTCAGAGTAAAAACTTGAACTGGAAAATTATTCATGAAATAACATGCGTAACCAGCCTCGCCGAGCAGTCTCATCTCTTTAAAATAAAAATATGCTGTTATGTCAAATGGTACGATTTTGTACCCAGGATATACAATTAAAGGCCGAGCATGTTTAAGAGATAGTCTCTGTCGGCTCTTGTCTTTCTATAATACAATGATCTTATCCTCGTACAATAGGAATCTCGTTCACTCAATTACATTTCTCCTAAGAGCCTATTGAGAGCATCATTCTCCCAAACGTAATTAACTTATAGGTGTATATTCTGTCACATAGTTGTATCAATTGACGGTTTTATTTTCACATTGTTTTCATTCAATTGCAAACTATATTTATTACAAAACAAGAAAGAAACTTACTTCATTGTAAAATTAGTTTTCAATGCAAGAATCCCTGCCTTGCGCTTTTTGTCGTCTGTGTGTCGTAATCACCATTGTGATGGCATAATGCTGCTGTAAATCAACATTTTTATGTGATTCATTATTTTGTGATGCATCAGGCATTTCACATAACCACCCCAGTCGGTGAAATAATACAGATCCTGCAAGTGGCGGATCCAGGGGAGGGGGCATGGCCCATGCCCCTCTCCCCAAAAGACCTAGAGAAAAAAATTAAAATGGAAAGTGTGGGGGAAAATAAAAATAAGTTCGTTAACTTCTTTTATTTGACAAAATTGATTTAAATATTTGTTAGAATTTTAAAAAAATTGTCTAGTATCATATACACTACAAAATAATATGCAATACAATAATAGTATATTATTCAACGAGCGCATAATGATGGCTATTATTGACGAGTTGATGTTTACGACACGAGCGACGTTGGAGAGAGGGTCGTAGAGTGGATAATAGCCATTATACGCGAGTGGAAGACTATACATTCTCTACGACCTGAAATTTTTAGAATGGAATTTGAACATACTTTTAGTTATTTACGTCAGTAAACGCGCTTAGCTCCTTAGCGAACAACCACCCAACGCTTTAAGAACGCGTCCATAGCAACGGTCCTTAAAATGCTGGAGCCCTTTAAAAACAATTTTGCGGACTCTGCGGAGTTTAGATTTTACCTCTGTTCATAAATCTGTGGATAAATATGTCCCATTTGTCCCCCTTTTCAGTTTGCCTCTTGGCTGGATTGGATGGATGGATTTTGAACATACTTTTAGTTATTTACGTCAGTAAACGCGCTTAGCTCCTTTGCGAACAACCACCCAACGCTTTAAGAACGCGTCCATAGCAACGGTCCTTAAAATGCTGGAGTCCTTTAAAAATAATTTTGCGGACTCTCGAGTTTAGATTTTACCACTGTTCATAAATCTTCGGATAAATATGTCCCACTTGGCCCCCCATGTCCCATTTGTCCCCCTTTTCCGTTTGCCTCTTGTCTCATTTTGTCCTATTGTTCCGATGTCCATTATGTCCAACTGTTCCATTTTGTCCCTTTTCTCCCATTTTCCAATTTTGTCCATTTTATCCTTTGCCCTTTTCGTCCTTGTTTCCCCATTTGTCCTACTTGTCGCCCCTTGACTTCTGCGCACTGCGATTGTTATTTAAAAACGGTATTACAAATTTTAAAAAAAGAGAATGCATTTCTGCCCGTGTATTCCAAAAATGCTAGGAATGTGATTGGTCATCAGGCCGAACTGGATCCTATCCGATCCTTTGGGAACCGTCATTCCGAACTGGAATCCACGGGGGGGGGGTTGTAATCGGTGTCATTTGTCGATTAAATATGCAACAGGAATATGTATATTATTAAATGGTCGTAGAGAAATATGTTTAAATATTAATTTACAAAAATGTATGATGTCGCCCCACGCACATGATGAGCTGGATCCACCCCGAGATCCTACCATACGGAATGAAAAGCAGATGGCGTTGGAGGTCTGTTATTTTCGCTGATCTCTCTGGGATGTCTTATAATTCTCGCCTCTATGGCTGTCTATAATGCAGGATAATTCCCGCGCGCTCTCGCCTTTCGGGTTAATCGGCCGGCCCTCGCAAAAAGCTAGCTACGGAGCCTTCCGTAAACGTAACGCTAAAGAGAGGGGGGTTTAAACACCGTTACTCTGCGTTTAAGTTAGGGGGAGTTAATTTGGTGTTACGTAACGCTGATTTTTCAACATTGTAGAAAACATTCCTTTTATTCAGTCTTTTACTTAAACATTAAAATATTAACAAATTAAATTTTAAGCTAGTGATGCTACAACAGCACAGACTGTCTCGCATTTTTAAAACCGCTCCGCCGTAGTAGCTATTATATAAACATACAAAAGTGTTTTCAATCGGCAAAAAATATTTTCCGCACCGAGACTTGAACTCAGGCCTCCTGCCAGTTAACACGTCGTAAGCCAGACAACTACGCTACAGAAAGACCGTGTGGTTCGAACTCTGACCTATGCTTAAAATGTAATTGTCTGAACCCAATATTTCCAACTCGCTATTTTTGCAGTTTTCGAAAATACGGAGAGTTTGCCGAAAATGGAGTAGCGCCATATTTTTTATCGTCCGTTGTTACATACGAGAAGAAAATTTAAATAAAGCTTTGGGAGTGGTTTTGGGATGTTTTTTAGAAATTGCTTAAATGTCAGACATAAATTACACGAAATCTACTTTTTTCAAACAATTGTACATGACCTTTTTTTAAAGAGTTGATTTTTATAAGTCTTTGTCTAAGCCAAAAATCTCTATCTTCAATTTTATTGTTTTGAAATATTAACTTTTTGTAATTTTCGAAAATAAGTCGAGTTTCCCGGAAGTGGGACAAGCACATTTTTTCCGTCCCTTCATCCATTAATTTTAAGCCCCTACAATCCCTTTCGGGCAAAGGCCTGAAAGTCAGGGATAGCTTCTGAGAAGCCATCAGAACAGTGACATATCATGTTGTGAGTTGATATTTCCTCTTAATCGTAATCAAAATTTTTAAACTTGCGTTAGCCATAAGCTAACATCAATTTTTTTTCTTACAAAAAGACGAATCATTAATCAATAATCATTAAAATCATTAAAACTTACGAATATATACGAACTTACGACTATATGAATATACAAACTTAGGACTACACGAATATACAAACAAGTCTATATTATTATTGTTTAGTCTTTTTAAATTGAACTTAGTTCATCTAATTCAGTCTTATTTCTCTTGAACTACGCTTCTCATTTATTGCTCAGTTTTATCACTCACAAATCGTTGCTCTTTTTCTTCCACATTAATCTATCTTGTACTGGCTGTGTGCACTGTTACACACTGTATTGCGCTGCACCATTGTGTCTTGGGTTCTTCCCCACTCCTTTCGATTGGTGAGTCCCGCGTGGTGTTGGCGGCATGTGCCCTTAGCTGTCTCCATCCCAGCAACGTGCCCGCTCCATTTTCATTTCAATTTCTTCGTCATTGATTGGGCATCAGTTATTCCGGTCGTTTTTCTTATTGTTTCGTTTATATTTTGATGGATCTGTACATGTAGGATTTTTCTTTCCATCTTTGTTTGACACACAGCAATCTTCTTTCTTTGTTTCTGTCACGGTCCAGTTTTGAGCTCCGTAGTGCAGTAGTGGTAGAACAAAACTTTCCAACATTGTTCTCTTCGTTTCTATTTTTTTGACTTTTGTCTAGAAGTACAAAGGATGCAGTGGCGGCTCGTGCTTAGGTTGCACGATTGCACAAGCCCCAAATAACCGAAAAAATTTATAATATCTTAGGAATATACAATTTTCTTTTAATCACATCTAATATTAAAGATACTGCAGCAATATCAATGTATATGAAATCATTTTGAAATCAAAGAACGTTCATCTGGCACTATCTCCGGTGTCTGGTGCCTTGCCGGCTATTGCACCGTGCTCTTGCCTGTATTACTGGGTTTATTACATTCACTCTTTGGCCCTTCGATTTAACATGGGGATAATGCCGGCTTTTGGTTGCCTACTGAACTAAAAACAATAACCCTGTGCGCAGGAGGAGAACATAGCCGACATAGATTACGCTTGAAATTATGTAAGTAATATATTTTTATAGACTTATTTAACTTAGTTTTATTTAATTGTGATGTTTTTTGACCTTACTAAAACAGATTGTCATATTTTTTTAGCATTTTATATCTTTGTTTGACGTTTTGACCCTATTTGGGGTAGTTAAAAAAATCTATTGTCCAGGCTTGTTGAAACCACATCATAAACAAACAAAATTGTAATTAATAATTGTCAATGGTATAAAAAAATAGTCAGGTGGCGAACATCATCTGGCCAAATTCTATGACATCAGTCGTTTTTAAAAATTAATTCCAGATTCATCAGAGTTTTCATATGGCCATTACAGTTAAATAAACGAAATAACAGAAGTAAATGGTTTTCCTTAGTTTTAATTCATTTATCGGTCACATGCGTCTTTAACCCTTGTTAACATGCAACCCTATAAGTTTGTTAAGTGCACTTGTACCTACTTGTAGGTTAAGAACTTTAAAATTCTTAGCAACGTAAATAAACAATAATCAATGCATCGCAAATCAAAATTTTATTTAGAGAAAAACATGGCGTTTTACAAAAATCAGATTCAAACAATTCAGAATCAAACTAACTCATTAGTTTTGGAGTAGTCATTGTTAATTGTTCCTTAGTAGAATTTAACCTCACTTTTCTGGCATACCAGCAAATTAAAATTACGAATTTTCAGCGTCCATCTTCCTGGAGCCACGGTATACAAGTGTATTGTTCAAATTGAAATATCGCAAGCAATACCCAACAATATCGATTGTGGTGCCGCAACAACAGAATTCATGTGTTTCATATCGCAGTAATGTTGTAAATTTTCTCAATAAAATTGAGATTTTATGGTGACCGATAAAACGCTGAACATACCACGAAATGTTACAGTGTTATTACTGCCTCATTCAAATTAAAAATCTTGGCTCCAGTACGCTCCGCCTCGATTTTTAACTTTTGGCATAGCACACATACCATTTCTAGGTATGTTAATAGCTATTACGTGAATTGCTTACGTTTTATACGTTATATTAGTGATCTGAATTTTGGAAGTTATATTCCCGTCATTCCATGCAGCTGCACACCCTAGTGTGTTGGGGCACCAGCCATCACTGAAAGGATGATGTCCACAATTTATGCCAAGCCAAAGCAATTCGTCTTTCAATTTCTTCGTCAGATCTGTTGTGAAATGAGATCGTCTGTCCTAGATAAATAAATTTATTTCTATAGGTCATTTTATTTATCATTCGCATTTACTTGTAAATCTCTTCGTGATTCATGAACACAGTTTTACAAGCATGTATGGTTACATCCGCTAATTTGCTGTGATTGCAAAAGTCTCGTATTGTCTCAAGTTCCTTGGCTGATTTTGCGAATTAAACTATCATACTCAAAACGCAGGTGTGACAGTTTCCTTCCATTGATTTTAATCCCAAATTTATTTCCCCAATTCAAATTCCAGAACACTTCTTCCAAAACCGCCGAAAACAATTTTTCTGACCTATGATATCTAAAATATCACACTTTTTAAATAATTGTTTTAAAAGTGTGAGCTGGATCCCAACTAGGAATGTTTCAGGCAGTCCGTGCTACTGAGTGGGGAACTCTCCTGTAAAAGAAATAGTACATCCCTAAATTATCATTTCGTATATTTCGGCACAAGATACAAAATTCATGTTTCTTCTGAGGCGCGAAAACCCGGACTAAGAACGTCTAAGACGCATCTTTTTGCTAATCGTGCATGATGATAAAGTGTGTTGCGGGTTGCATGTGCGTTTTTTCACTTCACCACAGTCTGTGAAATTGTACTGTTTTTTCCTTAAATTTGTTGAAGCAGAATCATTCGGTATCCACTAGTAGCACACATGTGGGACTGTGTGTCTATGTTAAAAATGGTGTAAATGGTGGAAAGCCGTCATTCTTCCATAGCGTTTCCATAGCGTACTATACTCGTGTATAGTCGGGATATACAGTGAAAATAATTTCGAAAGAGGTCAAAGCCTGCACGGAAGCATGAGATAGGATTTTTCATGAACGAAGAAAGCCTATCAGCATCGGTGTAAAGAATCCGAGAATTTTAACTCGTACTCTCTCGCTTTCTGGCAGGTGCTTTCAACACTCCTTCCTCACATCGCGCCTCCCCTTGCAAAGAAAGACAAAACGCGACAACGTTGATGTAATGTTTAGGCTTGCGGAAAAGAATGACAAAAAATTAAAATGTATAAAAAAGACAATAATGACGAAAGATAAATTAAAATGTCACAACAAGGCAAAATTCTGAAAATCGGGGGCTAAAGAAGACCGAAAAAACGACAAAAATCAAATTGTAAAACTATTCTAGAAGCACAGTTAAGAGGTTCCTGTTATCAACATCAAAATCCTACAACATTGATGAGAGTACACTTGCCCAACGTTCTATCCGTACCTAGTTACCCGGACTTGTCGCTTGCTCGGAACAGAAGGGCAGGGGGCGTGCCGGCACGCGTGTGTTGTTGCGCAGACGGACTCGAAGCTGAACCGCACCTTTCTGCGGCGCACGCGCGTGGAGGGCGTGACGCTGGACCAGCTGTACGAGGGCTCCAGCCTGCACATCTTCGGCCGCCTCATGACGGTGCTGGGCTTCGCCGACGACTTCACGCGCAACAGGCTCAGCCTCGTCAAACAGAGGTAAGCGCAAGTCCAAACACGACACGCGCGGCGTGGGCAAAATTGTTCGATCTCAGCTGACAGGCCGATTTTAAACGGGATTTGAATTTCGAAAAGCAAAGCAAACTGAAAACAAAAGGCACTTACTACTAGATATAACTTTATACCACTTATAACTTTATAATAACTACTACAACTTATAACTTATAACAACAACAATTTTATATCAACTTTATAACGTATTTGTATTGTAACTTTTGAATTAATATTAGTTGCATTATTGGGATAATACGTGCAGGTATTTTAGGAATGAGTAATTAATATCGGTGTCGTTAATTCTCTTGTCCTCGATTTTAATGCATAGTAACATCATTCACTAGAAAATATCGACTACACGTATTCAGAATTACACAGAAGCTTATAATTCATGAGAACATCTGTAAGACATACTTTTCTATTTGTGGTTTAATTTATTTTTTCTTCTTAAACATTCCCTCCCTTTTAGGAAAAGATGATCGGGTGGTGAGGGGTAGGGTCGTCATTAGATTGGGCAAGAAAGCCTCCTTAATGAGGGTCTTGAAAACACATGATTAATTATGTACAGAGACTTGTGACGGATTTAAAGATAGGATATTAGTATCAAAAACTCTTCAGGAGATTTGGTATATTTTGTAGAAATTTAATTTCTTTATAAATTAAGGCAATTTCCGTATAAAGTTTACAGTGTTCCATAGTCTTGCAAAATATTGGAAAATGACCATTCAAAAGTATTAATTTCGAATTACTAGCTTTGTGTCTAGTGGAAGTGTCTCTGGTGGTTTAATAAGTTTTAAAATTATTTTCTTATTTATTAGTTCAACTTGTTAATTAGATTAGAAGGATATGAAAAAATAGAAATTTCCCGTCCAGCGAACTGAGGCTCGTCGAATGACTTCGTTGCCTCCAAATGATCGACCGGAAGGATTCTTTGCTATGATAATGTCTTGTCATGCTTCCCCTTTCCCACGATTCTACCCGCTTCTGGTATCGATGTTTTTTAAACATAAAAGAAATAATAATGTTTTCGGGAGGTACAAAAAAGGGACCTGTTGGATTACCGGTAGGTCGAGACCCGTCGAATGATTCCTAGTTTGCCCCAAAAGATAGACCGGAGGGGATCTAACCGTGAGTAACGGGCGGACACACAAGCAGGTTACCCAGTTATTTAATGTAAGATGCATCTAATATTGTTGCCCAAACAAAACACTATAATTTGCTGAAAAGTGTTTATATGTTACCAAGCAATAGTTTATTGATGAAGTGTGTTAGAACCTATTTGTATTTTTTATAATATTCGTTTTTAGCATTTTTCTGGATTTTTATTCATTTTTCTTGAGTGTGCAACAGAAGCTGAAGATGGTCATTCCATGTACTGAAAAAGAAATGCTGCTCAGGAGGTAGGACACATTCCCAATTCATTTTATGTGCCGCACAGCGCGGTATTCGTCAGAGCGCAACTGTCAGCTTGCTACGAATAGTTTTCAAAGTGACGACGAGATGTCGCCACCGACCCAAAACTCTGAAGCATCAGAATTGAACATCTTATTCAAGTATCAGAATGTTTAAGATTGTTCATGCAAGAAATGATTGATTGAACAAAAGGTTTGGGGCTTTTTAATGGATTTAAGAGGCCAGAAACTATATGGGACACGGGGTAATAGTAGTCAAATTGCATTAAACCTAAACTTTAATTTTCCACGTATCAAACGAATATTAAAATTCGTTAAAAATAACTTCCTTTTGAGGATATTTTCGTAAATATTTTGTGATCGGATGTGATTAATATTGCGTTCAAACTGTAATAATAGATTACGAATGAAACCTATAGAGGAAACGATGAGGATGACGCAGCATATAATATGGCATAAAATGCGCAATCCATCTGCATAAATGAATTCGTACTAAAAAGATAGAAAACGTCTTTCTAGTTCTCTTCGAATTCGAGAAAAGATGAAAGGCTAGAGCATTGTGCTATACTAAATAATTATTTAATGGTCTTCTTGAAAATAACTTATTTTTACTTAACACGGGAAAAATGTTTATATTAGTTTTGAGTTATTATTAAGAATTCATGTGTTAATATGTTACGCTTTATGAACAAAAAAGCTCCTTGTCTACTCCTCAAATTAGAAAAACGTAAAAATATGTGAAATGTTAAGCCCACGGGGCATCATGCAATCTGCTCGGCGAAGTAAGCATATCAAACATATGTTTCCTCGATCCTAAAGTTTATCGCAACGCCAGTGACCTTCAACTTCAGTAATGTCTGCGATTTGAAAACGCAGGCTTTGAACATCGATATCTTCATGATTACATGAGAGCATCGAATGCACGATATGGTTCTGAATCACTCGCTTTAGCCAAGGATCACGCCACTCGGATATTACCTCATACGTTATCTCATCGTTTCCTCCCTATCATTTAAGTGAGATGAATTTTTAGAAAGAGATGCTGCCGAGTGTCTGGAGTTGATTCTAAAGATGTAGAAGCCGAATCAAGGCAACAGGTGTCCCTGCTTTGTCAGTGCCTTAAAATGGAAACATTAGAACAGATTCATGCGAAATTTGAAAAGAAAGCGTTGTTTTCTTGATCAGGAAATGTGATATTGCTATAGGCCAAGCAATTCGACACACTATATTCTGTGGTAGTCTAATTTGCAATATTTGCTAGACGGATTATTGTCTTCATTAAATGGCCCAGTAAAATGTACAGGGAAAATGTATACTATAAAAAGTAATCATATAATTAATATGAAATACAAATATAAATTTATAATAAAGAAATGGTTAATACATTTAATTAATGCATTATAATACACATGTAAATGTAGTTGTAATATAAAATTTAGATTTATTATAATTTAACATATTAAAACAAATATTTTATCTTATTCCAGTATTTTACTAATTTAATTTATCATAAATGGTTTACTCGAATTCGTAAGAAACCTTCAATATGTAGACTTTTTTTGTTATTTACATTGTAAATATATTTACATGATTGACGAAGTAGTGAGCCAATGTAGTGAAAACTACTTGAAATTCACGTAGTAACTAGTGGTGCTGCAGAATGGTATAGCCTTTCTCGTACTAATTAGTTTTCTTATTTCCTTCGTGTGCATTAACTTTGGATTCTTGCCTTTCCTCTTGCCAGCTGCCATCTATCGCCGCCCTACAGACAGTTTTAAGGCGTTTTCTCATTTTTTCGGTTTCCTAATGGTAGATTCGAAATATTACTTTTAAAATATTAAAGTAGAGTAGAACCTCGTCCTATATGGAAATTTTCGTTGCAAAATTTGAAGCCGTATTTAAGAAAAAATCTCTTAAGCTCTTGTATAAATGTAAATTTGAAGCTCTTTTCCACAAGAATCTTTTGTTTTCGAAAAATTAATTTGATGTCATTTGAAGCACTTTTACTCACAAATGCAGTAATGTATACAGCTTGCTTGAAATGTACACATTAATGGCGTGAGAGATATTTCAAACTAGTGGTGCTCCAATAGCTCATACTTTCGGGCATTATTTCTAAATTTGCAATTTTCGAAAATTCAGTGAATTCAACGAAAATGGGTCCCCCGTTTTTCCATTAAGCGTCTCTTCCAGCCGTGGAAAAAATGAAAAGAAAAGAATTTGAGCGGGTTTTGAGAATACATATTTTTTTAAATTGTATAAATTTTAAGCACATCGATCCAAACTTACTGTTGGTTCTTTTTGTTTTGTTTTATTTCCCAAAAAATTGTACATGGTTCTTTTTAAAAAGATACTTTTTTAGAACCTATTTTAAGGCAAAAATTGCGATCATCTATTTTTTTAGTTTTGAAACTGCAATTGAAAATACGGAGAGTTGACCGTTAATGGGAAAAGCGCCGTATTGTTTATCAGTCCTTGATAATAGGACTGGAAAACATAAGAAAAATTTGGAGCTATTTTTGAGAAAGAAAATTTTAATTTGCCTACATTTCACTCAAAATTACACGAAAACTACTCTCATTTTCGAAAAAAATTAAACATGATCTTATTTTAAGATGTCTTTAAAGAACATTCTTAATTGAGGAAAAAATCTATCTTCTATATTACAGGAATAGGAAGAGTAGGAAAACACCCCCAAAAAATTGAACTTTTGCAATTTTCAAAAAACTGGGATTTCAACGAACATGAGACCTGCTCTTAAACTTCCTTTCACTGAAGCTGCTCGTAAGTGTCCTTTACGCTATCCGAGGACAAAGTTTAATAAAAAATGAACCATTAAAAATATTTAATTTTTGTAGCTTTTTGTAAAGTGGCCTCAAAAACTAATGCGTCTGTTTGAAAGCCTCAAGTTCGTTCACATCTATCGGAGTATGTGTCAGGGAAATTTGGGAGAAAATCCGCTGAACGGTTTAGTGCTAGCGTTGGCCACAGACGGATGGACGGAAAGGCAGACTAGCGTTTTGCCATAATCGATTTTGCGATATCAAGGATCTACAAAAATGGATTCTTACTACACTACGTGTTAGAGGAAGTAATTTGCTATATATAGCAATAGCATTTATCCACACTTTCGGTGACAGGACCCGACGATAAGAAGTTGTTCTCTACAAAATTCGCCATTTTCATACTTTCTACAAATTTTCATACCATACATACGAGAATCTTTATTGGAAGTCATTTGAAGCACTGCTACTCACAAATGCAATAATATTTACAAATGGCTGAAAATGTGTTTATTAACGGCGTGAGAGATTTTTTTTTTTACAAGAAATGTTTGAGATCTCATACCCGCAATGAACTTGACGTTATATTAAAGAGTGCAATTAGAACAGAAAGCAGTTGTTTTCGGGAAACTTTATATGACATTATGTAAAGCACATGTACTCATTAATATAATAATGTGAACAAATCGCCTCTAATCTAGACATTTACAACGTGCGAGTAGTCAAATAAATTATATTTTTGTAATTTTTCAAACAGAAAACAACAAAAGAATAGAGCAAACTGATGTCATCTCATAGAGTACATTTAGCACTATCCCTACCAAAAGTTTAAAGAAAAAATTGGAGCCGTTTTTGAGAAAATCGTGTTTTTGTTATTTTTTAAATTGCAAATGTTGCACGCGGTATGGGACAAAAAGTACTTAAATTTTCAAAAAAATGTATATGACAATAAAAGAACTAATTATGGACAAAAAAATATTTGAAGGAAAAAATGTATTTCTTTATTTTTGTAGTTGTTGGAAGACACCAAAAAATATGTTAAAAATTTTTGGTGATATACTTTTGAAATTTTCGAAAATTTAGAGTTAACTGTGGAAATCGGACCTATGCCACTTTTGTAAGTGTAGGTTGCTCCATTCTTAAAAAAAATTTAAAGAAAAAATTAGGAGCATTTTTGAAAGAAATTTGAATAGTCCGGAGGGCTTCAAGTAAAGTACCCCCAAATTTTAAAGAATGATTTTCAAAATCTCAAAGATTCGACTCGAGCCAGATGGACAAGGGTTTCTTCATTTTGGAAAAAAAACCTACTCATGGTTTAGGCGCTACTAGTGTTCACAGACGGACGTTTTAAAAAGAATGTTTTCAATAATAGGGGACCCCAAAACGTGTATTTCCATTGAAATCTGGAAATCTATTTTCCGCAGAATTACATAACTTTCCCCATAATATTTACTCCGTATATATGTACGTATACGGGAAAGAAAAAATTACAAGAACGTGGAAGGAACTCAGTATTATGATAGTTTCCTAGTAAGTAAACGAAATGGTTAATTTCTTACATTGTTTTCAATGAAGCTGTTTACGTGCCTTCTACAAGCCTGTAGCCCCTTGCAACCCTCTCGCGTCCTTCATGATACGTCGTCCCTTTACACCATACAAATTTCCACCAACCTCATCGCAGTGGTAAACGAGTACTCACGTTCCTTTACAACGGCTCAAATAAATAATACTGCATTTTACATTATGTGGTACTGTAGAAGATACTGTAATTGTGCGGTACTTAAGAAAAACTACAATTGTCAATGTAATCAACGTTCTCGAAATTTGTGTTTGTAGAACGTTCGCCATGGTGAAGCCAGACGCCGTGGCGCACATGGGGGAGATACTGATAGCCATCCAGGACCATGGCTTCACCGTCTCCAGGATGAAGCTCACGCGGCTCTCTGAGGAGGGCGCGGCTGGTTTCTACGAAGAGCACAAAGGAAAGCATTTCTTTGAGTGAGTGTGCCGCATTTCTTTCTTTTGATTTGGTGTATGGCAACTCAGTACTTGTTTTGATCAGATTAGAAGTCCAGATTGTTTATTTCTTTTCCATTTTAAGAACTCGAATTTAGTGAGTGCGCATAATAAATTATACCTTCTTGGCCACAACTGATTTCTGCTCATTACTACTTCAGAAGTATCTTATTTCAGTTAGTAATCTGTAAAGAAAAGTATTTCGGGAGATAGATAATGGTTTGCGCTTTGACGATATTTATTGCCATAAACATTTGTCGCGACGGGGAATAAATTCTCATAAACGAGCTAGCAAGAGATAAGGAATTATCATACTAATGGGAAAATGTGTGTGCTAGTGCACTTTTTACTGTCGAATATCGGCATCCTATGGTTGTGTCAATACTTTATCTCATTCACAGAGCACGTATGCAATACAGATATACCTTGATGTACGGGAGGTTAATGTTTGAAACTAAATTATAGGTGGCGCGTGTTACAGTAACAGTTCGATTAATCTGATAATTAAGAACTGCTTCAGAATATGCTAATACGAATTATTTTATGACTTATTATTTCAATACATGAGCTAATAGGAGAAAAAATGCATTGAAAAGTCATTTCAAACCGTATTATTACCTTTGTTCTAAACATCAGCACCATGTGGGACCGAAGTAGTAGTCTGTAGTCATTTATTGTCGATATATTTTGAGTGCGGTTAATTAAGTGGTCTATCGGATCATAAGGATTTCTAGAAGGAATTTTTATGCTACATACTTCCGGCAAATTCCTGACTGCTCGCAAGGCGCTGGGAGAACTACAAAGATAGAGGCCTGTTCCTCCGCGAGCAATGGAAGGGGTCCTCTTCATGCGATCAAGCGACTGCGTGGGAAGTTGAAATGAAATGTAAAATGCAGAGGCCCCTTGGAAAACGTTATTGTTTGTAAATGGGCCCGTTAAAAGCGTTGACTGGCTTCCTGACATATTTGTTGCCAGATTCGAAGCATTGTAATATGTACATTGGAATAGAGGGTGATCGAGTCATATCTAATGTTGGAAAGTAATAATTATGAGAATTTGAAAATCACATCTCTGAAATTTCGTTTTTCGCATCTTCAGAAAAGGATTGAAAATTCGATTTCGACTTTTACATGACAGATGTAATATTCATTTTATAATTATTTTTGACTTTATACGGCCAAATCCGCGAAATTTTCATTTCAAATCTCCTCCAGTTTCACACGTCTTCTAACGCTCCCCTTTATTCTCCCCATGTGCAAGTTGCGGTATTGTCCAATTGAGAACCTGTATAGAACAACACGAATGTATCAGACTTCAACAACACAAACAATAACAATTATATTTATTTACATTTAGTATTTATCCATTTGCTCATCCAGCTGTGTCAGCGTCTTCCAAGTAATCATCAGAGCTCCCACAGGTCGCATTTTCCCCTTGACCTCTTGCCCGCCTTTGCATCGACTTAGTTACGGCGATATCTGACAAGTATCACACGAATCGTACGTTGTCCATCTTAGTCTTAATTTTCGCATCACGCCACATCCTATCTCGTTAGTTCCCCTCCAAACGGCGCCTTCGTCGTATTTTCCATGTCATGTCACCCCACCACCGCATTTGGGACGCAGTAATGATTGCTGTGTGCGGTTGTGAATCGACCATTCCACTATCTTGTATTTAACGCGTGCCGCTGATATTTGGCCATGAGAAAAGCCGTTCGTTCTCACGCTCCGCCACACCATGACCTCGTGTAAGGAGACGTTTTTGCTAATGCGACGTTTTTGGGGCGTACTGCGCAGTTCATTTGGATTTATAACAAAAGTTTGCCTGATACGACGTCTCTTTTTTGCAATGTCAGCTTCAGAAAAGATGCACCTAACATGGTCGGCGTGTGGACAGAAACTAGTGGTGCTACAGAATGGCACAGACTTTCTAGAACTATTCTTAGTTTTCTAATGTCTTTGGTCTGGGCTAGTTTTTCTGTCCTGCCCCATCTTGTTGCCAGCTGCCATCTATCGCCTCCCAAAGTACATTTTTTTTTAAATTTCTCAATTTTTCTGTTTCTTAACGATAGCACCTAATTGTAGTATATTAACGGCGCGAGAGAGGTTTTAAAATAATACATTTGCACTGTGTAATTTAAAAAACAACAAAAGAATGCAGCAGAATTAATTCTAAACAGTGCAATTAGCACTATCCGTAGGAAAAGTTTAAGGAAATTGTTTAAACAGAAATTGTGCTAATATGTGTTCTCAAACGAGAAGATAACTGGGTTGTAGTGTTTCGAAACTTTTCTGGTAAGAGCAATATAAATGCACATATTTTCCTTCCTAATATTTCTCTTGCCCAGATAATTTACATGGTAGAGAATTTCTGTCGTAGGTTTGAATAACACTGTGTTTTTGTATGTGTGCGTTGTATCACGGAGGCCATCGCGAAAAACCCGAGATGCAGTCTACGGTCTGAGAAACTTTGCATTGAGGATATGAGCTAACAACAGTGACGTAGTGTGAGAGAGACAAGTTTACCACTTCCTACCGCAGGTGAAGATTTAATGCGTAGAATGAAATGTTTGAATAGAAGATATTCTTCTTCAATTCTAAGTCTGTTATGGGACAGGAACACAATGAGTCAACGCCTTTGCCAAGCTACAATGCCCTGGTATCTCAGGGCAACGCCTCGCGGAAACGCCTTAGGATAAACAGTTGGCGATGTGCTCGCAGGCTCATAAGAATATCGCATCGCATCCGCGATCGAGTAACGCTGGTGTGTTGTGTTGCAGTCCGCTGATGCAGTTCGTGACGTCGGGCCCCGTGCTGGCGATGGAGCTGGTGGCGGAGAACGCCGTGGCGCGCTGGCGCGAGCTGATCGGCCCCACGGACTCGGCCAAGGCGCGAGAGGCCGCCCCCGACTCGCTGCGCGCCCGCTTCGGCACCAACGCCACCCTGAACGCCCTGCACGGCTCCGACAGCGCCGAGGCCGCCGCGCGGGTGAGCCTCGCCCCTAACACGCGCTCCACGCGACGAAACAATTAAAGAAGAAAAAAAGGCTGCCAATTTGGGGAAAATTGCGAAAAATATCGTGGGGACTTCATGAAAGAAATCCCCAAAATTAAAATTCCCGTTTCAAATGAGAGGGGCCGTGTCGTCAGACAAATCGATCTTGGACCGTCAGTTTCGTTGAAAATCCTGCGTTGTTTACGGAACGACGCGTCGCGACGGGCGGATAACTTGGGAAAACCACCTTTCCGGTGTCAAAAAGACAAAACATGAATGCACAAAGCACGGGTGCTACGTACACTATGAATTTGTGAAAGTAATTTACAGTAGCAAGATATATCTACGTTTCCATGTCAGGGTCCCCTAAAAAAATCTCAAGAAAAAATCGACTCTTTTTCCTGTGGTTTAACTTTCTGTTTTTTATAAATTTCTCTTTACTCCTATTTTTAAAAAAGGGGGTTTCGGAGTTAGGGAACTACAGCTTTACTGTACTTGGTAATTCAGTGAAGCATCTACTCCGGTAATATGTTACTGCAGCCAGAAACTTGCCGGTCCGACAATGACGACTGATGTAGTGAGCAAAGAGTAATATACAAAAGATAACGGAAAAGGCAGGGAAATGGGGGTATGAAAAATGCAGGAGAAATAGTGTCCAGTCATCAAAAACATTAAGCCACGTTCCCTTTATTTACCCCCAAACTTCCTGTAGGATCACACCAGTTTGGTGGTGCGTAACTTAATGACGTTTGTACATTCCTTCACTTAATGCGAAGCTTTGTCGGGACCTCTGACGTACTTTGGGTTATAAGTCTTCTCTCTATTTACGACTATCATTGACGTTAACCAATATTTCTTAAAGTACTATACAACATGCGTGTCACAAAAACTTATACACTTCCTGAAGAATGTAATGGATGGATTTTCCAAACGATAGAATATTGACGAAAATTGGAAATGTGTCTCGACTAAGCATATATTTAACTTTTCCCATTGCGGAAGCCTTTTACATTACTAATTTCTAGGTAAAGATGATACACAACTAGTGGTACTACAGGCTACCACAGACCTTCTCGTACTAGTTAGTTTCCTTATTCTTCAGTCTGGGTTATCTTTTTGGTTTTGTCCCACCCTCTTCTCAGTTGCTAACCATTGGCTCCTAAAACACTTATTTCTCAATTTTTCAGACCCCTCATAGAAGAGTTGAAGAATAACTTCAATAATATAATGGAAGGGTAAAATCTGGTTCTATATGTATATTTTCATTGAAAAATTTGGAGCCATTTTAAAGAAAAACCTCGTTTGAAAATAAGCATTTTGAAGCACATTTTCACCCAAAACGTTTGAGTTTTCGAGTAACTTCATTGGAAATCATTTGCAGCAATTGAATACACAAATGCAAGAATACAAATGAAATGTTTGTAATGTAGGTATTGATGCAATGCGAGATGTATAAAAAAATTGGAAAAACAAAATAATACACCAAAATGTCATTTATATCATATTCAGTTCATTTAGTATTATCCGTACAAAGAAAGCAAAGAAAAAAAGTAGAGCCGTTTTCGAGGAAATAGCGTTTGACTGTTTCTGAAAATGGGGAGATTCTAAATCATTTTCACACATAAGTTTTTGAGTTTTCGTTAAACTTTAAAAGACATAATTTGAAACACTCGTGCTCACAAACGCTATAATGTATACAAATCGCCGGTAATGTCAATATTTGCGACATGAGAGATAAAAAAATACATTATTTAACGTTTGACAAAAAAAGAACAAAGTAATACAAACACTATATGTCGTCTTATACAGAGCATGTATCATTATCCGTACCAAAAGTTAAAAGAAAAAACACGGAGTCCTTTTATAGAAAATGATTTTTTGAAATACTCGCCACATTTCACTCAAAATTAATTTCAAGTAATAAACATGACATTAATAGAGAACTTATTTTGAAGAAAAATTTCTTTTGAATAAAAAACTATTTTTAATATTGTTGTTGCATGAAAACTACAAAAAATTCAAACATTTGCAATTTTCGAAAATTAACAGTTAATTGCGAAAATCGGACCCACGCCACATTTGTAAATGTAGATCACTCCTTTCGTACGAGAAATTTAAAGAAAAAAATTGGAGCCATTTAAAAAAAATGAAAAAGCCCCAGTGGATTCATATGATGTATGAAATGTATTTAAAGAATGTTTTTGAAAATTGCGGATTTTCAAGTCTGGCCAGATCGCTCAGGGAATATTCATTTTGGAAAATTGGATGCTACCATGCTGCTTTTGCGGTACCAGGGGACCACAAAATTGTATATTTCCGTTGTAATCTCGAACTCGATTTCTCGCAGCATTGCATAACTGTCTCTATACTACTTTATTACTCCGTATACACGTTCGTATACGAGAAAGTAACTCAAGGGCTACAGAATTGCACAGACTTTCTCTTTCTAGCTAGTTTCTGTATGTCTTCAGTCTGGGCTCTCTGTTTGGTTTTGCCCTCTTTTCTGATGCCATCTATTAGAACCAAAAAACATTTTTCAGTTTCCTTCAATTTTTTGGTGTCCTTATTGTAGAATGGAAATATGACTTTAAAAATATTATAGGACGGTAATATCTTGTCCTATAATGTACATTTACATAAAAACATTTGGAGCAGTTTTTCAGAAAATGTTTAAACGTTTAGAAGATGCGCATTTTCACAAAAAACTTTACTGATTGAAGTCCACACGCGTTCTGTACGAACCATTGTATTGACGAAACGAGCACTAGTTGGTATAACCTGTGAGTGAATTATCATTGATGTTTGTTTTGTATTCTTGAAACTTTTTGGAATATAGAGAGAACTCTTCCATCTTCTTCATAAAAATAAATTATCTAGATTTCTTTTATTGAAAATTGACCGTATTGAAATTTTTTACAAAATTTATTGGATTTGGACAATAATTAGTACATTAAACAAGCAATATCAATCGTAACATAATCTCGATTTCACGCAAAATGATATTTAAAAAAAAATTGTAAATAAAGATATAATTTGTTACACCAGAACGCCTTACATCTTAGACGGGCAGTCGGTAAGCCTTGCTTGGTCAAACGATGGACAATCGCATCGCAACACTGCCCGATCCCCACACCCGACTAGCTTCTCTAAACCATGCCATCCGCGGCCATGACACTGACAAGGTTACATCTGATTTACAGCGAATTTTCCAGGAGAGCATTTTGAACGTTTGGAGGTTGTAATTAGAAAGTAAGTTTTTACATAAGACACTTAAAAAATGTAAATGCAATTTTGTCATTTTGTATTTAGATGTTTTTGATCAAGTCTGATTTGAGAACTGTTTGAGTATGTTCTGACAAAAGAGATGCCGAACACGCCAAAACATCGTTTTTTACACACGCACACACATGAAAACGTGGGCTGTGGCCACGTGAGTGGGAGTTGGGACGGGTGAAGGGACTGAAGTCGTTGCCTGGCGCAGGAGGCGGCGTTCTTCTTCCCGGACTCGCGCTCCTGCCGGCGGCCGGGGCTGCCGACCACGGCCTGCTTCGCCAACAACACCTGCTGCGTCATCCTGCCGCACCTCGTCAAGGCAGGTGAGGGCCTCCTCTGCGGCGCAGCGCCGGCGACATCACGTCAAAGCATTGTTGCCATTATACCGTAAATACACTAGTACATTTTTTTACTTGGAAATAATTTTAGGGGTATATGATAAATAAATTTATTTATCATATTTCATATGTTCGAATATTTGGAATAGTAGAGGGTTGATTCATTTATTCATATGTAAACCTCTTTCAAATTCAAGTAATGTTTTAAAAGCATAATAATTGGTTGACATTTCACTATAGGTGTTGTGGTGCGTTATCGTTGGCATTTTTCATGAAATAATTATAGACGTCATTGCCAACAATAGTGTATTTAATATAAGAGCAGCTTTCGATGGCTTAGCCATTATCATCAGTTGTCGTTTTGTAGTCGTTTTGTGGCTTCCATCCAGCAGACAACTGATGATGTTGGCTAAGCCATCGAAAGCTGCTCTTATATTAAATACTATTGTTGGCAATGAAAACGTCTATAATTATTTAATGACATTTGTCTGTCGACTGGGAGGCGATTCAGCGATAAGAAATTGCTTCTTTTGGAGAGGATGCAAAGCAAACGGACAAATTCATGCAGCGCGAGTTTGTTTCTCAGAGGCTTGCAATTCTGGCGGCCCAGGCTGTAAGTTATTAAAGGAGAGTCTTTCTTTTCTAGTGGCGGAGTGAGCTCGGAAACACAACAGAGTAGCTCTTTATACTAAATTTTAAGAAATTACTCTTGTGAAGATTTTCACAGTCCGGATGGCCGAGATCGCTAAGGCAGTAGTGCCGGATCGCGGGTTTCAGTCCCGCCTCGGGCAGGTTATATTGTGTTCGTCCTTTCACACACCTATCATGATACCGTGTCATTCTCATTGTTACCATACCGTTACACGCAATAGTGGTCGCTAAGTTAATGCGACCTTAAGTTTAAAAAAAATGCACAGCGTGTTTGTGAATGAAAATCCAACGCTATTTATCAAAACATAGGAGCCGGAGTCAATATCAGAAGTACTTGGCGAACTTCACTTCTTCCATCCCGCCCAGGGGGCCCGTTGCCTGATTGGTCGATGCTTTCTCCGCGTAGACCGTTCGCCCGGACGGGAGACTGGAATCTCGATGTAGATAATTTCGAGTCCATCTCCGCGCATTTCGCCCTGAGGAAGGTCGCCGCGTGATGGCAGAAACATTGGAATCTGTGCCTAGAATTGGCGCCTCCCGGACGTAAAAATAGAAACCGTGTTATCTTCGCAGTTCTTAAAAGTGAGGAAAACCTGAAAAAAGGAAAAAAGAAACAGGAAATTTCATTGCTCCAGAAAAGTCAGGAAATTTGTGGAAGAATCTTTAGAAGTCAGGGAAAATTTAGAGATGGGATAATTTTGGGATTTTGATATTATTCCTAAAAAATAGTTCAGCATTGATTTTTGCTTAATTTCAATTTATATATATATATATATATATATATATATATATATATATATATATATATGTGTGTGTGTGTATGTATATGTATATATATACACATACACATACACACACACACACACACTTCATCGCGGCGAAATCAGAGAGCAGAAAACTTAGTTTCCAGCTTCCGTTAATATTTTCGTTGTATAATGAGAAGTACTTCTACAAATATCAGCGAAAACGTAGAAAATGCTCTGGAAAACCGGGAAAAGTCAGGGAAATTCGTTTCAAAGAGAGAATTGCTTCTCTGATTCACGATAAAATTGATTGCTTCATTGCGTGCAGTAAAGATTACGCAAATTATTTCTAACCCATTTTATTTTGTGAAGTCTGCTTTACTTGTGAAATCAAAGTAAATGTCTTCCGATGTAGCTATTTGCATTGAAAAAATTATAGGAAATGTAGATAAGAGGATTTGGTCGGAGGGAGTTAGAAATATTAAAACATTAGTTTGCCTCCGTTTCAGTATATTTTTATTTTATCCTCAGGACTGGTGTCAAACATAGGACAACAAAATATATAAATGTACCCTCATGCAACTTAATAAGTGTATATTTGCAGTGTGTTGTGTTTGTTTACACCAACCCCGAGGTTGGGATTAAAATATTCTGGGACGTTTGCCAAACTAATGTTTCAATTTTTCTAACTCACTTTGACCAAATCCTGTGATCTTCATTTCCTATTTCTACTTCATGGTCGTGAATTCTATAGCGGTGAAGAAATTATATTCAGAACTGCAACATGTGTACAATTGAATAATAAGGGAGATTTTTCCAGCGCTTATATTGAATGTCGAGCTCCCATACAAAAAAAAAAACTCTATAAAAAGAGATAGAAATTAAACATTTAATTTGAATGGAATTTTTATTTGACGGTATTGCGAAACAAAGGCGTTTCAGAAAGCTAATATGAGGTAACGTTTTCTGTTAGCCAGCCTTTCTCGCATGCCTGTGCATATTTCTTATATTACGCTTCCAGTAATGTGTAGGCGAGGAACGCGTTTTCGTTCTAAGTCGGTTGGCGAGGAAAGTTACGTGTGCTAAAAGAATGAGCACGCTGAGCACTCAGTCGCTTCACTTCTAGAGAAGGAACATGCTCGTTTAACATATCGGTAGGTGTTTTCTTTGGGCATTGCAAAGTCAGAATTTTTTCTTTTCCGCGATATTAAACAGAGGTTACGCGGGACTTGTTAGAAATAACGTCGTAATTTTTGTGTTCACTTCGCAACCAAAACGACAGACGGTATGTGAAATACTGAATGGCGCATGGGCAGATTGTCGCAACGTATTAGTTCTTCCAAATGTTAGTGAACTCTTTAGAAAGCGAGATATTAGTAATGTTCAGTCGTAAATTTTGGGATAAGATAGAATTTTCGGTATGACGAGATTATACGTATATTGCAACATATATTTGAAATAAAAGTTAAATAATAGTTTTTTGCATCTTAAGGCCGGAATGATTTCAGAGATTAATGTTGTATCGCGAATGAAGGGCAAAAATGATATGGGGTACAACGTGATGTTGCTTAACTTTTGTCGTTGCCAGAAAGCGCCTCCTGCTCAAACGCTCTTCTCTAAATTCATACTGTATTCATTTGCTTCAATTGCGTTATATAATGACTGCGAATGTAGTAGTTCCATCGCTTTCTCGTAAGAGTCGTAATTAAATATTTTCCTCTTATTAAAAGTAGTGTTTTCTTACGCCATGTTGTTATGTTTTTCCCATAAGAGGCCAGACCAAAATTCTATCTAGAAGTAGTATTCAGTCTTACCAAAATGATTTCGTTTATTTTAAATCTATTCCATCAATATTAATGTATGCGTAATAGAAATTCTTAGATTATTTTATATCTCTATCACGAATCTTGAGATATATTGATTATTATTTTTCATTACTTAGCACATAATCTTTATTTTTACAAATTGCCATCTTTACAGCGAGCGTGTCTTATGAGTTCTACATATTAATTACAATTGACATTCCTCTGAAAACTCTTAACGATGTTCTAAACAAAGAACTTTCGGTGCCCAGAAATGATAAACAGTTAAAACATTGGTAGTGGTTGAAGGTAAATATGGTACGAACTATACAGTGTGTCTGGGGACGAAACGTCGAAAATATGCTCTTAGTCAATTTTAAGCATATCTTCTGTAATAAACTAATATCCAAATAGTTTATTAAACAAAACGTATTTAAAATGTCTTAAGAACTTATTTTCGAAATTTCGACGTTTTCTCCACAGACACCTGTATATATGGCAAATGTTAAATTCGATCACCTTCTATAAAATATCGCTAATATTTTTTTAAATACTCATGTGGGTCTCTTGTTAGGCATCTCTACATGTCGTAACCTTTTAGAAATAATGAATGCATAACATCCAGATAGTGGTGAGCTGATTATTGTAATATTTACTGAACTGAAATTACACTGAAACGTTGGCATTAAAAATGTTCTAATCAAGTCTCGACTCCGATGTTCAAGTTATGCTGTATTGACATATGCGTGTTTACAGAACATTTTAATAAAAAGGGTTTTCACTTGGTTTGTTTTCATAGTTTGTTCATTTACAGATTTTTCTTTTGTTTTCATTTTATTCAATTTTCGGATATTCTTTCCCCCGTTGCATACTGGCGCAGTTTGAAATTTGCACGGTTCTCGTCTCTTATCTTCTATATTTTCCATTCCCGAGTAAAAACAGCAAACGTTGAAGAAAAGCCGATAATCCCCAAGAGTTTTCGCTGGTTGAAAAACGAAAGTAAAGCCTCTTAGCTTGACGTGGGAGAAAAATGAGTTCAATGAGCGATAGTTCGGGATGCAGAGAGAATAACGACTTATCATGGATAAATCGAAGATTTAGATAATTCTAAAATGCTTTGATAACCCATTGAAAAATCCGTATTTGTTTATAGACTTAGTATCTTTCCAATAATCAAAACTGAACGATCTCAAAAACCATAACGAACGTGATGTCTAAAAATCATACCTACTTGTGTCTATTTTGCATGTAATGCAAGGAATAAAAGGGATGATAGTTCGTAGGGGAGCAGATAACTAAAAGGCAAATTAATAAATTAAAAACAAAATAATGAACAAATTTACAAAAATCTCCAATTTCTGCCTATATAATACTATCTTTACTACGTAAGTACGTAGAGAGGGTACGTAGTAAGCCGGTAGAGAAGATAAAAATTCGTTTGGTGCCTTACACCTTCATGTACTCTTTGAGACGGTTCAATAGACGGTATAAAGAAAACTGTTTATTAAGTTTTCCATCCAAATGATACAGCTTGACGAGCAGTAAAATTACTAGACATGGTGTGTAAAGTTAGCACTTTTCGAAAGCTTTAGAAAAACATTCGAAAACCTACCTTTCAAATAGAAACTTGTAAACGGAGTACAGTCCTATTTATATGGTGGAAAAGTTTAGTACGTATTAAAGGGCCCCCTTCGGTCCAGTCTCCCCTGTAAGGCCGCTTGCCCACGCCGCGGCAGAAGCGCGCGAACGCCAGTCATCAGGGCCCTCCGGCGACGACGGACAAAGGGACCGCAGCAGGTACATGCTGCGGTCCCTTTGTCCGTCGTCGGCGAAGAGCCCTGATGATTGACGTTGGCGCGCTTCTGCCGCGGCGTGGGCAAGCGGCCTAAAGGGAAACGCGCAAGATTTCTTTTTTAGCGTGCGCGCTAACCAGGGGCGCGCGCGCGCGCGTGTGTGTTGCTGGCAGGGCGCGTGGGCGAGGTGCTGCAGGCGATCGAGGCGGCCGGCTTCCGCGTCGCGGCCGCCGAGATGTTCTACATGGAGAACGCCAACGCGGAGGAGTTCTACGAGATATACAAGGGCGTCGTGCCGGAGTACGGGGTGAGTGGACGGCAGCCGGCTCTCTCTTTCTGCCCGAGCAGAGCAGCCCCAACGAGCACCTCCGGCCTCTCCACCGGTAGCTCCACCAGGGAGCGCACAGATGTCAAGCAGAAATGATTACACAGGAGGGGGGAACGAAATTTTTCAGTGCCCTGGAAAAATAAGGGAAAATCAAAAAATTTGTAGGTGAATCGGTGGAAGTCAGGGAAAACTTTGAGATGCTTATGTAACTACATATTATTCTTTAAACGCATTAATCCAGCAAAAAAATATAGGCTCAATTGTATTGCGATTTTTTTAGTTTATATTTTTATCACGGAGAAATCAGAGAACTGAAAAATTAGAATCAAGCTTCCTTTAATATATTTTAATAATGTGAAATACTACAATGTATCATAAAAAACTGCACTGGAAAACCGGGAAAAGTCAGGAAAATTTGTTGAAAGGACTTCCTCGCTTCAATGTTTGTTCGTGATGAATGAGAAAAATGTATATCATTTTAATATCAATGAAGTCATAACCATAGGCGTGCACAGGGGGCAGGGGAATCCTTGAAAATTTCGAAAGGTTTTTCCCTTATGTGGATTTTTTTTTATTTCGTACTGAAGTAAGTGTGCTGTATGTAAATAAAAACCTATAACGGAAAGGGAAGCCCAGAAGGGCCCAGAAATGTAGTTGTGCCCCCTCCCTATTTTTGAGTATGTGAACGCATGATCACGGCATTATATACAAATATTATGCTACAAATATTTCAAAAACCTATTGTAAATTTTCAGTTTTCTTGTGAATCGCTAATTTTTTTTACTCACAGTCAAAGTCGTAATAATTGAAATTCTAACAAACGCTTGTGATAAATTGCACTTTATTTTGAACAAAAAAACACATAAACAATAACAAATATTTCAGCTTCTGAAAATATTAAAACCTACAAGAAACAAATAATCAATCATTGCTGGGCTTCTGAAGATACTCCTTTGGTATACCAAGGATTAATGTTGGTTGCTAGGATTGAGGTTAATTGGTCCAAGCACAAATTATATTGTACAGTTTAAATTCTCCTGAGAACAGAGAATGAAGAAATGGTAACGTAGCAAATACCATTGTATAGCAGTAGATGAGGTCACATAAGATTGAACATGTGGCTTGCTTTATATTTCATTATTCTGAAATATTCAATTTTTCTGCTTGTATAAACATGTTTGCTGATATACGAAACTGAGAAATAAAGCAAAATGTTTTTCTTGTGTGTGTATAGAACAATTTGATTTCATTTTCTGAAAACATTGGAATGTAATTTCTGGAAAATCCCTCGTATTCGTTTGAAATTAATTCTGTAATTACGTGCGTCTGGATGCCACCTAAAATAGACACGACATTTTTTAACAAACAAACAGAACGTAGACCGTAGTTGAAACCATACCTGTGAAAAAGACGAATTTAAAACAATCCTTGAGCTCTACCATTGGGTAAAAAAATAACATAAATACCATTATTATTATTATAAAGTTTGGCCCCAATTTCTTCAGGATTCAGTTTCAACATCCACCTATTTTCCCTCCGAGGATTAAAAACAGCTGTTCTCTTGTGACGCTCGATGGCGTTGCGTCCAAGAGCACCCAGCGCATGCGTTCCATTATCGCGATGGCCTCCGCGTAACGCCTGCTGTGTTGACGTCGGCAGGCGATGGTGACGCAACTGGTGTCCGGGCCGTGCGTGGCGCTGGAGATCACCGGCGACGGCGACGACTTGCCCGAACGCTTCCGCAAGTGCGTGGGGCCCAGAGACCCGGTGAGTGGCCGATTGGCCAAACTCAGAATTGTATGTTCCTGGACACGCTCCAAACACCTTAGGTTAAACAAGTTTTTTACAGTTACCCATGCACAGATTGGTGGTGTAGCGCGCCGTTATTATATCCGTTGTGGTGATGATCTGTACATCATGACGAGTAGTTTGCAAAATTATTGCAGTGAAAGCATTTACTGTACCATATGCATGAGACTAAAAGGAAGCGAATGGAATAGTGAATGTTCTAATTTTCGATTCAATTTCTTCTGATCTCCCAGGCAGAGAAATTAATACCTTAGACGTGGGCAAAAAATAGTGAAAGCTAGTTTCTTTCAGTGTTACATCTGTTAACTTTAAGTTATTGCCCTTCTCTTTAATAGTTTTCGACCAACCTGGCTTACAAATTATCGTCTAGAAACTGTTGGGTAAGACCTTTCTTCCCTCTCGTGTTGTCAGGAAATGTAAATGATGAAATCGTTTCAAAAGAAAATTTTGATAGTTACAAAGTGGACTTTAAATGAATATAAAATGAGTTCTTCGAATCATTTGGTCTTGCCGATATCTATGGAAAAAAAGACAAAAAAAGGAAAGAAAGAAATAGGTTTCGAAAAAGAAAATTATAATGCCAAAATGAAACATTTTCAAGAATGTTGATCAAAAATGAAGTAGTTATATTCTGTGTTCCTCATAAATAAGAGAATTGTTACCCGCTTGCTGATAGTCTCCCATTTGCTGATTTGGAGGGGTAGTATGTTTGCTGACATGCACAGTTTCTAAACTCCCCATTTCTTAACGTGTCCCTCCCTTTTTCTTGAGCACTAAGGATCCACCTCGAGTGTGTGGAGCGTAGCACGAGGTTTCGCGGGCAGAGGCCGGCGCGGGTGTTGGAGCGGCGCGCGTGTTGCAGGAGATGGCGCGGCACCTGCGGCCCGGGTCGCTGCGCGCGCGCTTCGGCGTCGACCGCGTGCAGATGGGGCTGCACTGCTCCGACCTGCCCGAGGACGGGCCCCTCGAGGTGAGCTTCGCTCCGCACCACCCACCACACTGCACACTCCACTCCACTCCACTCCACTCCACTCCACTCCACTCCACTCCACTCCACTCCACACACGACAGTGTTCTACACACCACACTCCACTCCACACTCCACTCACACTCCACTCTCACTTCACTCCACTCCACTGCACTCCGCACACTGCGCTACACTACACACCACTCCATAAACGACAGTATTCTACACACCACACGACACTATTTTACACACCGCACTCTACTCCATACCACACTCCACTCCACACCACACTCCACTCACACTTCACTCCATACACCACATCCACACCCCATACTAATATACTCCATGCTTCACACTTCACTTCACAAACCCCACTGTCCTACACTCCATACACCATACTAAACTTCGCACACCATACTCCACTATACTCGACACTCCACACACCACTCTACACCAAATTATCCACAGCACACTCCACTTCACGCATCACAATCCACTCTTCTCTACACACCATACTAAGTACTCACAACATACTACACTACACACGCACACCACACCACACTTCACATATCTCACGCTACACGCACTGCAATACACTAGTCTACCACCCGCACCCCGTAGCACACGACACCACAGCTAGGCGCGCCGCGCACAACGCTTTCTGGCGTCTTCGAAAGCGGCGGCCGTCGATGTAAAAAGAGCGCGAATTAACCGTAGCGTCGGCGCACGCACACACGCGGACAAAAAAGTGACGTCCTGTTGAATATGGAGTCATTCTTACACATCCCAAAATCGTCTTGCTTATTTCTAACTGACGTACCTTCCTGAGTATTTATTCATCACTATCATTATTAGAATCAGGCAAGAGGTTGTATTGGATTTCATGGAACCTTAGAATACAAAAGATAATATTCATTTAAATATATGTTTTTTCTTGCTGTTTATTATTTTTATTAGTACCTAAATATTAATTTGTTGTAAAATTAAAGGGGATACGTTAAAACGCACAGTTCTTGCGATTTGGGCAGAACATCTGGATTCGATGCCTCAGTCCGCTCCTTCGTATAGGAGGAAATACATAGGAAATAGAACTATTTTTTGTTTTTACTTGGATAGGACAGTTGACATTCATCTACAATTTAATGCTAAGCTCAATTCGCGAAATTTTGGTGTTAAACTTTTTTCTCAAATAAAAAACTCCAAACATTTCAATTTCATGTTCAGCTTACACTTTAATAGCTTTGAATATACTGTTTGCACTGATGCTGGGCTTTTCTCGTATAACCAAACACGGTTCAAACCATATTATTGTTCTCCTACATGAAACAATTACGTTTTGTGTAGTTACAGAGCGATAAGAACAGTCAAGAGTAAAACTGCTGCAATATATTTCTTAATATTGAAATATTGCCGTGAAAAGGGGCTTCTAATATTCTTAAAGCTCTCAGACCTTGATGTAACATTAAATTGTCCTGGGAAACTATCTGTTATTCCAATCTGCCCGTGAACTGTTTTGGAAGACTTATCTCCCGAACGGCAGAGCTGTTCCTTCGCTGGCGGGGCTCCTTTGTACCCGGTCTAATGAGCCGGTTGCGGGACATTTCATCACGGCCGCCGACGGCTGCCGGGCGGCGGGGAGTGAACGAACTTGGGGAGCTCCGTAGCCAAACAGTGGAAGGACGTCCTGACGCCACGCCGCCGCCGCCGCTGCGAGTGCTCGCGCACCGCAGCGCCGGGCAAAAAGTCCCCGCGTCAGCGTGACGCAGGTGCACAGCTTGATTGTTTCTGCCCCGCCTCCGGCTCGTCTTCACCTTTGGCGGAGGCGCAGGCGCTGGCGCGACGAGGAAACTCGTGGCTGGGAACGCCCCCGGCGGCCGAATGTCACACCGCTCTGACGGAGCCCAGCAGCCGGCAACCGGCGGAGCCGCGTGTCTCGGCACACCCGCGAGGCGCGGATCTAGAGCGTTTGGCTCGCGAGGAGAGAAAAGGGGATGGTCGAGCGTCGTAACCAGTGGCGTAATCGTTTATGGCGAATTGGAAAGACGTGAAATGCCATGACACAGCAGTTTCTTTAATAACGAGTGAAAGTTGAACTGTCGTTCACTCTCTTCACTTCCTACTACTCGGATTGTTCCTATTCACCCTTATTTCTTATTTTGTTGTCATAGCCTTCGCATCTCAAGGCCAGTCGAGGAGCTTATGGAAACGTATGCCTATTTATGTACGGATTTCATATATTGTTCTCTAGTCTCAAAATGTTTCTGCAAAAAGTTGCATTTTCCATCGCACTGAATTAATTCCTTTTGATGGCTTTTTCAAAAGGGTGAAGTGATGTATTATTTGTTTTCTGGTTTTCAAACCGTTGATGGGCAAAGTGACACTTGACTTTCGAGAACGGCGAACGTATTTTTATGTTTTGTAAATGATAGTGCAATTGTATAATTCATGAATAAAATAGATAATCGGAACCTATTGACATCCATTTCATTTGACAGTTACTGGTCTGTTCAAATTGGTTTGCTTTGCGCTAAAGTGTGCATTTTATATCGTAAGCAAGTTTATTACGTCTAAGCAAGTTTTGGAATTCCTGAAAGCTAGATGCTGATTTAAAAATCCTGAAAGGTAGATTGCGAAAGCTTGAAAGCTTCTAGCCAAGGCGTATTCATGGCTTGCGATGGTTTCAATTTACTATTTTGATTGATAAAATCATTAATTTTACAATTTTTTAAATTTTTTAAAAAAATGCCACCTCTAAACAATGCTTTGGCGCTTTAAAACGCGCTAGTAATATAATTTAGCACAGGTGGCGACGAAAGTTGCAAATATGCTACTAGATAGGTCCAACAATGCCCATGCACGCACAGGCTCGACATCAAAGAACAGCGAGTGTGTGCGTCGCACAGCAAAAGTAAGTGGGCGTCAATAGGGTTATTGTTTTGTTGACGAGTGTACCAACACACAGGTGAACAAGTAATTGGTATATTCGTCTGAAACGGAAATAGCGTAAAGAGAACGAGAAAAAAGTTGACTTTTTTCGACGTATTGGATGTGTTCTTAGCCGTGTATTCAAAATAATCGGAAGTAGGGAATGAGTATGATAAACCGAGTAATGGCAAAGCGTGTATTTTCACCGATCCGCGCGCGCGCTAATGGCAGAGCGCCTCTGTGGCGCCGTGCGGCGAACCGGTCGCAGCGCAGCTCGGCGTCGGATGCGCGATGCGGAAACCCCGGCGCGGCTGCCTTGGAACAGTGAAAGTGCGCGCGGCACAACGGTTCCAGCGAACTGCTTTGCCGAGGTCCGTTTCGCGGCCTCCGCGCGCCACACCCTTCCCAATCAAACGACGGCGTTAGGTGAACATAAACAATCGATTCATCGTTATTTGGGTTCGATTAGAATCGCCGCATCTGTTTCCTAATTTAGAGTCTATCCAATTGAAAGACTGGTTGTTGTGGAATGAAATGTAACGAAATATGCAATGCTTATTCACTATGCTTCCAATTCAGGTATTCGCATTCTTATTACCTATTCGCCTCACTTTCTCTGAGAAATATAGTGAGTTCTACCTTTTTATATGCCACTTTGTTCAGAAGAAAGTGGTATGGGCTGCGCCATCGGTCAATCTTTTGGCCAACCTTTTCCGTTCCCAACGGCATATGCCTCGCATCAACTCTTATACGTCGGGAATAAACGCGAGATGCACATTGCGGTCAGAGATGAAGGTGTGTTGCACGTAGGAGCGGCGACGTGGATTTCCGTGCTGACGCGCTTTCCCACAGTCCATACGGCGCTTTCTTCACTTCGTTCATCACGCTGCCGTCGCTCCAGTTTACGCCTCTGTTGAGCCGTGGAACACCAGCCCAATGGCAGCCTTTCTCGCCCCCCCCTTCGTATCTTTCTGGTACTTTTTGTGTTCGCGATGCTCGTTGCTTTACCTGCGACCGCGCAGTTCTTCTTACCTTGTGCTTTTCGTCTTCCTCCGCGCAGCTTTCCCCGCCGCGCGCGAGGCTTCAAATCTTTTTCACGCCGCTGTCTTTGTCTTTTCTCTTTCGCTGCCCGCGAAGCCCACCTCTCGCTCGCCGGCGGCTCCACGTCAGCGTGCCCCATTTTTAGAGGAGCGGGTGCGAGCGACGTCGATAAGGAGTGGATTAAGTGGGCCTTTGTTAAAAGCAACCCTTGCGGCAGAACCTTTCTTTCAGAAGCTTTATCCGATATTCGAAGGGTATTACATGAAAGGAATGAGTACTTGCTTCCAAGAATCTGTTCGGAAGCACTCAGCCAGGGCAAGTAGATAAAGGTGCCTGCGAGAATACAGTGCAAGATTTCTCGCCTGGAAAAGTGATTGATGGATAAATAATTGACTTTCCGGTACCTTTTATCTCCTGTTTTGGGTCAGATACAATTGTTGTTCTTGCTACATAAAACTTAAGTTGTATGAAAAGTCCATGGTATTTCCATTATGTTATCACTGATTTAAGTGAAATAATTGATCTAAGAACGTCCATCGTTCAGGGGCCTTTATGGCTTTAGCGAGCGTTTTATATCCTTGCATTGAAAAGATAATTCTAATTAAACGATAATGCAATAGTTGCCGGCATAATAGTTATTGAGAAATTAAACTGATTTAATACGTGCAAAAACAATTGTAAATGTTTTCAAATGCGCTGAAAAGATTTGTATGGGTGCTTGAAAAGGGTATTCGTGATCATTTATGATAATATGACGCAAATGCAAACGTGCTTTTGTGACTTTTTATTTTCCTACGTCAAGAGGTGAGTCGCAAACTTGTCATTCTTTTCTCGGATATTCCACGTGACATTGCGTTTTTGTTTCCAGAAGACCTTGCGATCATAAGTAACGTCTTGTTTTGACATCCCTTTTTTCTATTTTAGTAGCTTCGATCCGGCAGTTTCATGAAATGAGAATAGTCCTATATCTAAGTTACATAGTGAAACGTTTGTTGAATGTGCAATTCAGTAGTTGATTGCAAAGTACAGATATAAAAAAAATATTTTAAAGATGCGTTTTAACGATAATAATAAATCATCGGATGCAGTTTCTAAGGTATCTCAATGGAAAACGAAGGAATAGTTTTACTTAAAAAAATATAATGTTTTCTCAGTTTCGTTTTGTTTTAGGATGGAACTAATATTCTTTCTCACTATGCGTTTCCCAACATGTATTCTCTTCATCGGGCCTTCGTTATCGATAATCTCGTGAGCGGAAAGGTGCGTGCCGGCGAACTACGTGTATCGTGGAAACCAAACATGGGCTCTGCTTTTTCGCAGGTGGACTATTTCTTCAAGATCCTGCAGTAGCGCAACCGCGCAGTCCGACAGCGGCCGCAGCGTCTTGGCGGCAACGGCGGCGGCGGCGGTGCGGCGGCGGGGGGCGGGGCGCACGTGGAACGCCCCCCGCCCACGAGCACCGCGTCTCGGCCCCGGAGGCCGCCCGCCACCGACAGGAGCTGGTGCAACCGCGGGCGAGCGTTGCGCGGCCACGTCAACGCCAAAGCTGACTCGTCGCCGCGGTTCGCCCGCGCACCAGCAGCAGAGCCAGCAGCGGCGAGCCGGCGTGCCCTTGGCTTGCGCCACAATTGTGACGCACGTGCCCCCCCCCCCCATGAATTTCGCGTCATGCAGATAGCAGAGCGATTTCGCTCCGTATTATTAAAGCTACCGCATGCCAATGTGTCTCAATTGTGGAGCACCCGGAGGAGGGGTCGTGAGGATCACGGGCTACCGAGGGGGGTCGGCGGCCCCGTTGCGTAGCCCTGGCCCCCGATGGAGATTGGGATGCCGTCGCGGGGGCGGCGACGGCTAGCTGTTGCCGGGCACTGGATTTCCGAAGCCGTCACCCCGTTGATAGGGCGTGCAAACGGCGGCCGACCTACTGCGGGCCACGGCGACCGCGCCCAGGCCCGTTGCCAAACGGCGGCGTTGCGTGCGTGCGCGCGTTTAGCGGCGGGGACGTGAGGTCGCACTCGACGGACACCTGCAGCGCTGGAGAGGAGCGGTGGCGCGTGGCAGGTTGGGCCGCTACGAAGCGAAATGAATCACGTTTGAGCACACCTGATTATGAAAATGATTTTGAGGTATAGAGGAATAGAGATAGACCGACAATAGGTTTTGAGGGTCCAAGATACTTTTTTATATTGTTGAACGTTGGATTCGTACTGCATTTTCCCTAGTCATTAAACGTAGCAGGAATGAGCTCTCCCAACGAAGGCGTGAATTGCGCCATTCCTTATAGAACCATTCCGAGTTTTGCCGTTGACTAGACATTACTTGTGACGTCAAAGTCGTCTCTATAAAGTTGCTAAAAGTATTATTGTACCGACATTTCGTCAACAGACCAAAACGCATTATTGCAGATAGTTTAGTTACCATTGCACCGTCATTTGTAGATCACGTGATCCCGTTGTTTACAAAGCATTCATTACAACGTGCGTTCCATTACAAAGCAATTCATAGGAACCAAAAAATAGAGTTAGCTAATTTAACCAGAGTTGTGTAATTGAGTACTCATCAAGTAAATTAAGTAAACAACTATACACTCTAGTCATGTAGTACGAAGGCACAAAGCCCACGTGCACGCTTCGAATCTCCCACCCGGTGCCAGCAGCGGAACACGCTCCGTTTGCTGCCGTCCTCCGCCGGGACAGGAGCTTGCTTTACGTCTAATCCCGATTACGTCAGTGGTTTCCGGGAGCCCCCATCGCTGCCGCCGCCGCCGCTGCTTTGCCCGCTCGCACTTGGGCACTTTCCCCAGCGGCGGCGGCGGCGGCGGCGGCGGGGGCCAGCGACAAGAGCCGGAGGTCTGAAGGGCCGCCGCCCGCTCGCGCTGACCCCTACGCGCGCCGCCTCCCCCGCAGCCGACGTCACCGCCACCCCGTGACGGGCGCAGAGATGAGATGAGATCCCTCCCCCTCCCCCGTCGCTGCCTGGCAACAATTCCCCGACACCACTCCCTGCGCCTGCCGCCGCCGCCGCCGCCGCTGCCGGCCCCAGCGCCCCACTTGGATCCGAGCCATTCACCCACCAATTGTGTCTTTCTACTGTGTTTGTTATGCCGCAATGTCCTTCACTCAAGGTATATTTTTTTCAATAAAGAAAAAATTGCTTTAAAGGTGTGTTTTATCGCTTCCTTACTCTTGTAATAGTCATCCCGAATTGTTACGTATCCTAGTTCATGGCTGTTGGATGGCCTCTGAATCATAAACACAAAATTGCGTTTATCTCTGTAACTGATAAATATTGCAATTCTGAAAGGTTATGACAGTGACTGACGTCATAAGTCAATGTTTCGTCTGCGCAACTACGATAAGTAAGAGATAAACTTAATTAAATAAATTACTCCAAGAATAGAGAAACTATTCCCACGAACAGGTGAAATACAATGTTATATTTCTTTATATGTATATATATGTATATATATATATATATATATATATATATATATATATATATATAAAGAAATATATATCCAAAGCAATCTACTTGAGCATTTGTTTTGTGTCGTTGCGATTGTCAAAATTATTTAATTCAAAATACACGACAAGACACCATTTAGAGTCCTTTGTTAGATGTTATTTTAAGACTCAGAATGATTGAAGAAATCAAATATGATATTCTTGAAACACAGATTGCCTACATTGCAGTCATTGTGCGTTTTGGATTATTTCAGGTAAAGGTTTTCTCCCAATACTCCAGAACATTTGTGGGTCATAACTTGTGAATATATTATAGTGGAAGCTATGACCGCATCACAAAATTGGTATACAGCAAGCCGTATATACTTCAGGTTTTTAGAATTAAAATTCTGATTTTATTTACCTTGAAAGATCCAGTTCAGTCTTTAAGTATTTATATTATTATAACAATTATTTTTGCAAGTTTCTATTGTGGAAAGGAGTGACAAACAATCAGATTGTTTGAAACATGCTTTTTTTAAAGTTAATTGATTTAATCCTGAACCTAACCTTCATTATTATTTCGACCCATTCATGAAAATACTAGGAAAGAACGTGGTTTTGTGAAAACAGATCATGGTGTCACAAACGTTTATTAAACTGTTAAAATATCCACGAACCCTTATCAATTAATTTATCTACGGTGAAAAGGAATCAACACTCCGTGCTCTTCTGCAAATTATGGTGTATGACATTATGATACCGGTCTCGTTTCATACTCTAATACATTACCATTACATAATATTTTATCAATTTTACTACAGATTTAAGTTCTGTATCCAAATTCCATCTATGTAGAGAAAGTAAAGCTACTATGTAATTTAAAGTTGCTAACGATGTGTAATCCGAATCACCACATCATTTTTAGTTATGATATAAATAATTTCAAAGTCACATCAATGTATCAATATCCCTGTGTACTCAAAATAGCTCAGAACGAGCAGTCATGGCCTCATTCAATATCAGATGAGAACTCTAAAGATAACCCTTCAATTTCATTTCTTTTCTTGCTCCCAATAACTGACATCGAGTTCTTATCCCTTGCGCACAGAGCGAAACATCTCAAAAGTCGACGCATTTCATTCGCTCTGCCATCTTGGAATTACCAGTCCCCTTCGTCTGAAGCAATCGGACGTCACCACATCGCAGGGTCTGAGCATAATTAATGCGCTAATAATTACGATCGAGTTGTAATTATATCGAGTAGGTTTGCTTTGCCTTCGTCACTATCGCGGGAATCCAGAAATGAAATACTACATATTCCTTATTTAAGTTCCCGTTGTTCTCCTACCTCCTCTCGCTCATTATGCCGCTCCCCTCCCAAACGACTGCTTCGGAAGTCCCCGTCGCCCCAGATGGCGAAGGCGCATTTCATTGTTTTGGTGGGCGTCGGAAGGGCGGGCAGGGAGTCCCCGGCGCGGTGGATTTCCCTGCGCGGCGCCGCAGCAGGAAGTGCACGCCAGAGCGGGGAGAAGCGCATTCCATTATCGATCGTTGCCGCTGGGTTGCTCTCGCGGTCTCGGAGGTCGCGCGCGCTCATCTTCTTGTGTAATCTATGCGTCGCGGTGTCTGTCAAGGCTTGAAACTGTAGGGACCGCACATTCGCGGCAGTATCCGCATAGAGGAACGGTGACTTCCCTCTGTGGAATTGGCGGAGCGTGCAGTTGCTTTGGTTTCGGCTTGTTTCGCATGTGATAATCGCCGCGAGCTCTCTTACGAAGGAGATAATTTTATACAGAATTTTAATTAATTTGGATAATAAACTAGTACTGTTACAACGGCGCATTATTTATAATGGTAACTCAAAATTACACGAAATATACTCACATTTTCCAATAGTTTTCCATTACATTATTTAAAGAAATGATTTTAAATAAAAATATATTAAGAAAAATGTTTCAATATTACAACTAGAAATTCACCGAAATACGTCAAAACGTTTGCAAATTATTTTTGAAAATAGGGTTCAATAAAATTTAATCTATTTAAGAAAAAAAATAAAGAAAAAATGGATCTATTAGTGAAAAAATTTCGTTTTTGTTTTGTTTCTCAAAAATGCGAAAACTACTCATATAAAAAAAATATATACATGACCGACACCTAGTAGGTGCCCCCCGGCCATCCAGGGATAATGGGGCGGGCACACGACTACGGGCTTAAAGGCTGTCACAGACCGGCTGGAGAAATCCGCAGCGGGTGCGGCGCGGAACCCTCCGCGCTAGACGCGGCGGCGGAATCCGCGGGACCCTTCACACCGGGGCGTCACTTGCGACTCAGCGTTTGGTGACAGTTTTCCTCGTCCGATAAACGAAAGCAAGGGTTGCTGGATCCACAAGGGAGCGAAGACTCCCGAAGGCAGGCGGACGTCCACGAAAAGCGTCCGACTGCGTTCCCAAATCCCAGGTAAGAAAACGCTCCCCCGTCGCTCGCCTGCCGTGCAGGTCTGAACGTGCCCATAAGGCAACACGGGACGCGAAACTTCCGCTGCGGCTGTTCCGCGTTGGCTGCGGGTCTTCCTCGCCGGTCTGTGGGAGCCTTACGGCAGCTGATAGAGCGCCCACCGACCGAGCTCAAAACGGTGCAGGCCTGGTAAGCGAACCTAGTTGACAAAAATTCCCACTGACTTATCGAGATGAATAGTTTTAAGTGTCTAATTTTGAAGATCATATTTCATTGAGGGAAAAAATCTATCGAAGTCGTAGTTGTACGTAGACGTCGCAAAAAATTTAACTTTTGTAGTTTTCAAAAATTCAAAGATTTCATCAAATTTGGCTCCGGCGCTATTTTTACAAACGTATGTCTCTATTTGCCATGAAATGTGTTGTGGACGGGGGGGGGGGCGGTAGAGAGACGTTTTGCCGTAAATCAATATCTGGGTTTCAAGGACCCAGTATTCTGGCTACCCAACGTACAAGATCAAGTAATTTACTACGTATAGCCGCAAGAATTATCTACTTTTTTGATAGTAACTCACAATAAGAGTTTTCTTGGAGGAAAATTGCCACTTTTCGCTTCAGCATATCAATTATTTCTTTACTCCATAAGTAACTAGTAGATGAAGCTAGAAGCTTGTAGCTAACTAGTAGATTGAAGGAGGTGCTTCAATTATGAAGATAGGTAATTGAAGATGCGAGATAAATGTGTTTAAAGTTTTCGTCGACAATGAAAATGCAGGAATCACATGCGTAATAATTAATAGTTGGAGTAAGTTTTACTGAAAAGTTTTGTAGGATTGCTATTCATAATAATTATTAGAAATGTTCTTAAATAGGAGTGCATATTGTCTTATGCGATCGAATTTGTATTCAGTTTTCAACGTAGAATAGTATTCCACATTATTTTGTGCGCGTAGTTGAGTTACCACCTCTATTGAAAATGGAAGAAATAATGCTTTGCAGATATTTAACATAACGCTTCTACAATAAACGGTGTCGATAAGTGGTCTCGATCGGTAACAGTCTGGTATCGGAATCGTTAATGACCGTGCTGATCTAACATTAACGGTCATAGCGGTCCGTAGAGGCTGGCCTCGTCGACGAGAACGATTGGTGACTTTTTCCGGCTCTAGTGCACACTATTAGAAACAGCGGCGCAGGAGGTCACTGGCGGCAGGGTAAAGCCGTGACGCGCGCCCCCACCGCATGCCGCCTCTGCCGCGCGCGGTTACACAAGCGCGTGCCGCGTCGCGCCGGCCAGCGGGCGGTTAAGGCCCGTTCTTGGAGCGGAGTTTCCCTGCAGGAATCGGAAACACGCGGCGCTGGGCAGAGAGGATTAACGCGAGGACTTTAGCTGCTATTGCCCAATGGCCTCGGCCAGATGGGAGGAGGGGGAGAGCCAGAAAATAAGCGATTTAATAGAAATTCTTCAGAAACTGGAAGGTGCAAAATTACGCAGACGCGTTTGGAGGAAGTAAAAGAAGTATGTGCCATTTGTACCAAAGGTCGTATTCTGATACATTTTTGGGGGGATGAGCGGACTAGTGCATATTAATGAAAGTAATTTATGTGGCCAATGAAAATGATTTTCTTTTCAGAGCAATTAACTACTGTATATTCGACATACAATTAGAGAGAGATTTGTAAGTATTTTTAAGTATTGTAAGTATTTGGAAGAGAAAGTATTGTAATCGTTGGCCGGAAAAAGTCGATTTTTCAACGTACAAACATTTACAGCCGGGCCCTGCTGACGAAACTTCTTTGTAAGAAAAGCGTTTTCTTTGCCAAAGAAAATAAATAACTAATACGAGAAAATCTGTGCCACTCTGTAGCACCACAACGTTCTTTTTTCTTATGTAGTGGATAAACCACCTTAAAGAATAGTTGCAAAGAAAACATAGAACAATTCGGTGGCCCCAGTTTTCGTAGTGGGAGGGGTGAGAGATTTGTATTGGAAGTACATTAGGGATTTGTATTAGAGAGTTTCGTCGATTCATACAGAGTTGTTCAGTTATCTCTGGATTGAGAAAGATTTGGGGTGAAAAAAGTGTGTGTGTGTGTGTGTGTGGGTGTGTGTGTGTGAGGGAGAGAGAGATTTGTTGATTTATACAAAAATGAACTGTTGCTCAGGAATTCCTTTAAAATATAGAAATGGTATTCCTATTTCCGAAGCATGCACAGAAGACCATCATGCCACACTTAGTCGAACGCTTGGGAGTAGTGTAAAAAATGGCATATTTCTTATTAATGAGTTGAATTTTAGTTTCAGAGGCAGATAGTAGCTGGTCGGTAGTTTCGAAATGCTATCACCCCCAAGTAAGTTTGTCACTTCTGTCAAAAAATCACTGATTCTTACATGAAGAGTCAAGAGAATCGTAGGATTTATAGCTAATGGAAGAGATATTCGGAGGAATCACGTAGATGTTATTTTCTTATTATTCGTACGCGTTTTCTAGAGTATAGTAATAAATGTACTACATAACGGGTTTTCTCAAAATACTGTGCCATATTTCAGGCGAAAATGGGCATTATAAAACATATGCAACGATCTGTGTGAAGAATGTGAAAGAATTGTTAATGCATAATAGCATAATGAACTTACACTTTTGTCAATTCATTTATATGGGCGTTCTATTTGATGTTTGACTGAATTATGTATTCAAATATTTTGCTTCACTCTATGAATTATTACTGACTATTTACATTTTTTTCTTAATCCAAACATTAAGGAATTAAATGAAAAAATAACTGAAAAATATTATGCCTTCTTTTTCTTATTGCTTCAGGTTACTTAATTATTCCACAATTTATGCGTTTTTTAATGTATACGTGCCTCTGATTTTATCGGAATAGTGCTAAGACAAATTTATTCCCAAATTGAGTTTTCAATTAGACACTGAGGCGGAAGAAGTGAACTTGCGCGTCGCGAAGTGGCAATGTTTTGCACAGACATTACAAACGTGAAGGATACTTTAATTCACGTGGATTATTGGAATCTTCAAAGTTTGTGTTTGTATACCTCGCAATGAAATATCAACATGTAAGCATGGAGTGGTGTTATTGAACGTTCATTTATTTATTTAGGTCATATTTTTACATGAATGTGTAAAATGAAATAATTAATTACGGTTGCAAGAAAATTCATTTTGCCGATCTGGTGGCCGAGATCGCTAAGACAGTAACTCGGGCCGAAGGACTCGGACCGCGGATTCGAATTTCGCCTCGGTCATGGTTGCCTTTTCACCCCCTATCATCATCATATCGTGTCATCCTCATAGTTATCATACCGTTACAATCAATAGTGGTCTCTAATGACTTAGAACGACCTTAAACAACAAAAGAAATCATTTTGAAACATTCGGGAAGAATTATGAGATTCAATGAACTGGTCGTTTTTTAAAAAGGAGGTTATTTAATTTAGAACTGTTTGAACTCTGAATACCGTGATTTCATTCTCGCACTTTTATATAATCCTAGTTCTCGCGCATTCTTTCTTCGAATTAAAGTGCAAGATGCACTTGAAAATTATTATGAAAGGGCCCTAAAAAAAGAAAATATGTTCCTAAAGTACCAAAGCACATCTCGTGGCAAATTAATTAACAGATTAGTGTTTCCGGAGATGACAACTAATAATGATGACGCTCCGGGATGGTCTCCCGAATTATGCGGTAGTGTAGAGCATGTGTGAGTATGTGTGTGAGCAAGGAGTGACGGTAGGACAAGGAAGAGGAAGGAGAGATCGGCGCGCGGTCCGTGCCCCATTTGTTACGGTACTACTCCGGCATTCGCCTGATGTTATTGCAGAAACCACGGAAAACATTCGATCAGAGCAGCCGGACGATATAATTATTCTCCAAAAAGTGGCTTAATTCAACCCAGCTATCAATCTAGGGTCAACCGTGCTACAGTCGAGACTGGAACCCTAGAACCTCCCGGTCAGTTGCAATTTGGAGCCTCTTTGAGAAAACTTTGAAAATGTGTTTGAGGATTCATGTGAAGTACACTCTAAAATCAAAATACACGTTTGAAATTCCCAAAGCCAGGGGATCATTCAGATCGATTGAGGAATATCAATTTTGATGAAATTCGGCTGAATGGTTTTGCGACTAGTGTTGACTACAGACGGACAGGGAGACAGGCGTTTTGCCATCAAACGATTTTTCAGTATGAAGAATCAAGAAAGCATGGATTTGTGTTACACCACAAGTTACCGGATTTTTTCTAAATTTAGCAACAGGATTTATCTACTTCTTCGTTACCAAAGCCCGTCAAAAGGTGTTTTTCTGGCGAAATTTCGGCCATTTTTTGGCGCACAATTACATAACCTTTTCTTACGAAGAATTCGTAAGGCGAGAAAGTAAAAGAAGTCGTTGAAACTTTTCGTATGTCTTGTTATCAAGTGTTTACTTCTTTGTGAATAGAAAATGATCAAACAGTGAATTGTATTGGCTCAGTCTATTAAGCTTGACATAAAGCCAACTTCTTATGAAAGTGTACGAATTGTGAAGCAATGAAATCCGATAAGTTGCAGCTGCATCAAGAAGAGAGAAGACGAGGGCACTGAAAGTCATCATGAAGACGTGTACAGAGGTCGGGGAACTTTCTATTCGTATGTTACAAACAAAATTGTTCACAAATAAACTATTACTTGCTTCTTCAAGAAAATGTTTTAGGTGTGAGACGGCAGTATTATTTAGAATCCCTTGCACCTGATCTCTGGATTGTTATAATCACCTAACGTATGTACGGGAAATGCAGAATGCAATTTGCTTAAAAAATTTGAACACACCTGTTAATCACCCAGGTGGCTTGCAAAAATTTGAAGATAAACTACGCCGCATTTCCATGACTAAGCACTTGTGAAGCCGGACTCCAGGCTTCAGCATAAAATGGCCATATAATTATTGTTGTAAATTGTGTTATGGTTTATTATTTACCGAATGTTCATCTTAGCTTATTATCTAGTTAAAAATAAATCGCCAATTATGGAATGTTTTATCACTACATTCTGGAATGTTTTCATCTAAGGCAAGGTACTTACAATATACTGCGAAGTCTCATCGTCACCTGATATGGGAAAAATTGAATATATTTTTATTTTTTCATTACTGCCTACGCAGAAAGTATTGTATGTATTGCTGTAGGAAAAAAACGGCGTCACTATCCATGTTTGGTGCATCCTTGATACCAAAAATCGATAGACGGCAAAACGCTTGTCCGTCCGTCCGTCCGTCCGTTCGTCTGTCTGTCTGTGAACCAGCTTACGTCTAAACTGTAAGCGGGATGTTCACCATACTGATATTCCCCAATCGATCTGGATGAAGTTGTGTCCTCTTGAACTTGAAATCAATGTTTTAAGTAAGCTCCAAGCAGCAGAAATGAGATTTCTTAGGAAAGTTAAAGGCTGCATTAAACAAGACCAGATAAGAAATGAGGACATCCGTAAAGAACTAGATATATACAACATAAATGAAAGGATCGTAGAAAACAGGAAAGAATGGCGGCGCCATATCGAAAGAATGGAGGAAGATCGTATTCCACAATTAGTGATGAACTACCAACCGAAGGGAAGAAGAGATATCGGCCGACCCAGAAAGAGATGGTCCTGAAGTGCAAAGTGAAGACGGAACAGGCATTTCTGCCTAATCCCTGAAATGGAGAAGAAGAAGAAGAAGAAGAAGAAGAAGAAGAAGAAGAAGAAGAAGAAGAAGATGTTTTAATTTGGGGGGGAATTTACATGAACCCCTTTTCTTAAACCCTTTCCCCCCTTTTTCAAAAACATTTTCAAAATAAAAAATTCAAGACATTTAAAAAAAAAGTTTTTTTCGTTTTTTATTAAATTTGGACCCGGGAGAGCGTAAAGGTCACTTAATAGGTGCAAGTCTCATTTTCTTTGAAAATCCTTAATTTTTGAAAATTGTAAAAATTCAAACATTTTTAGGTGTTTGTACATCTACGATTATAAATATTTTTTTTTTCTTAATGATGTGTTCATCAAAAACATCTTGTAAGGTTATGTTCAACTTTTCGAAAGTATGAGTATTTTTGTGTAATTTTGTGTCAAACGTAGGCAATTTTTAAATTGTAAAATATTATTTTCTCTGAGACGGTTTTAAATTTTTTTCTTTAAATATTTTTCACGTATGTAACAAGGCAACGAACGGTAAAAAAAAGTAGTGCACGTTCCATTTTCGTCGAATTCTCCGCACTTCGTTTGAGGTGTTGCACGGTGGGCTAGAATGCCAAAAAACTCGCAAATGTAAAGAAGTGTTCAACTTGTATCAAAGTTAGTATATAGAGATTTTCGAAGTTCGTGACTAAGAAAATATCAAAAAGTGAAATCACAAGGCGGATAAAGATGGCGGGGAAAATTGAGAAAAGACGTTTCATTCATATAAAAATATTTTTTGTTAAGTATCGAGGTTGCTGATGAAGATTATAAGTTCATAAATTTATAAAACCAAAGTGGATTGAAAATGGCGGGTAAAAATATATAAATAAAAATATTTTTATTCAATGGTCAATATTTAAGGATAGTTGTAGTTAATGGTTAAATATATAATCTCAAAAAAGGAGAGCTTGAAAAAAGAACCAAATAGAGGATAGCAGATGCTGTATTGTCATTTTCCAAGATGTCTCAATAACGACATTTGCAAGTGTGGCTAAAGACATGGCTCAAAACCGGGGTTGATAATAGTCGGTGAATTTGGAGGTTAATTTACAAAGGTAATAATATATACGTGCGGACACAGTTCAAAACAAAGCGGAATGTCGCCGAATTCATAACGTATGCATCTTTTTTAAGAACATTTTACGGTTTGCTCGTGCATTTTCCTGTTTTACGTTATTTAAAAAAATATTATTAACGATTAATTAATGATATACAGGTTTTTTAAGTAGTTCATACCACCTAGAACACCTTCCATATTGCAAATATGTACTTCGCTTACACAGAACACAAATATTTATCTTCAACGACCACCCCGATGGAGGACCGTCGTATGGTGCGCCAAGCAGTGCGGAATCCCATGACGTCAGCATCCGCCATCCACGAACATGTACTGACGACTCTACAACAGCCTGTGAGTTCCTGCACAGTGGCTCGACGACTCTTATTCGCCGGCTTCGGGTCCCACCGACCCAAGCGCCGGGTGCCATTGACACCAGTGCATCGACGTCGGCCTTCGGATCGGTGCCGTGTCTGGGAGGCACGGACAGAGGACGAATGGCATCGCATCATGTTCAGTGATGAGTCCCGCTTCCCAACCTCCGATGACCATCGCGTTCGAGTGTGGCGGCGTCCTGCCCATATTGTGGGAAGACACACAGGCATAACCCCGGGCATCTGGTGCAGGGAGCCATCGGATATGCGTTCAAATCACCTCTAATAGTGCTTCGGAAAATTTTGACGGCACAAAAATACGTCACAAATATTCTGCATCTACACGTCCAATCCCTTATAGTACATACTCCTGGGGCAATGTTCCGACAAGATAATTCACGCCCACAAACAGCACGTGTGTCTACGTATTCCTTAGAGCATGTTGAGGTCCTCCCGTGGCCTCCAAGATCCGCGGACCTCTCCATTCATTGAACATTTTTGGAAGGGGACTCCGTCGCAGCACCAACCTGCATGGTCTGGAGGAACAATGTTGGACAAACTTGCCTAAAGAAAGTTTCGAATGGCTGTTTGACACCATTTCGAGCCGCATAAGGGCCTGCGTTGCAGACAGACGAGATGCAACATTCTACTGACCAGGTGCCCACTTTCCACAACTGCCAACGGCCTTGTCTCTTTCATCCCATACTGCAATCAGTTCAATAAAGTCACGTGGTCTTTCAGCATATGTAGTTTCATTCATTTCCAACCACTCATTCTGGGTCCTTCATCCTTCACTTTTTATTGACTGTATATTCGATCAATATATCAGCCGACCACGGTAAACGTAAACGGTAAATTATTATTATTATTATTATTATTATTATTATTATTATTATTATTATTCATAATCAATTAATCATACTAAGAAGCAAAGCGGAGCCGGGTGCGGTCGGGCTATGTCTTTGTGGGGAGCCAGGTATACGTCTTAGGAAAAGTTGACAGCGGGATGCAGTCAGGATACGCCAGTAAGGGCGCCTTCTCACGTCGCGACGGCGGCGCGCTTCCGTCAAGCAGCAGAGCCCCTCCGACGCCGCCAGCGCTGCAGCCACGGCCGCACCGCCGCCCGCCGTGGAAGGGGTAGGTTTCGCCGACAATCCGGCGACGACGAACAAAGGGACCGGAGCAGGTAAAACGCAGAGACCGGCGGCCGCAGTGGGAAGGCTCCCATTTAGGGCCCCTTCCCACGGCGCGGCCGCGCAGCAGCGCGGCGCGTAGCAGAGCATTGGTTTGAATGGAGGCCTTCCCACGTGCAGAGGGTGGCGGTTGCTGCGGCAGCCGACGCCGAACTCCAGGTACGCGAAGCGGTGGAGGGGCCACGCGCCACCGCTAGCAGAACACAGCTTTAAATGGGAGCCTTCCCACTGCGCCGCGGCCGCAGCGTTCTACCTGCTCCGGTCCCTTTGTTCGTCGTCGCCGGAGGGTCGGCGAAACCTACCCCCCCCCAGACCCCACCCCCTTCCACGGCGGGCGGCGGTGCGGCCGTGGCTCCGGCGGTGGCTGCGTCGGAAGAGCTCTGCTCCTTGAAGAAAGCGCGCCGCGGCCGCGTCGTGGGAAGCCGCCCTTACTAAGTACACAGTAAAGCTGTGTTCTGCTAGCGGTGGCGCGTGGCCCCTCCTCCGCTTCGCGTACCTGGAGTTCGGCGTCGGCTGCCGCAGCAACCGCCACCCTCTGCACGTGGGAAGGCCTCCATTCAAACCAATGCTCTGCTACGAGCCGCGGAGCTCGGAAGTGCACCGCCGTCGCGACGTGGGAAGGGGCCCTAAAGATAGCGAAGCGGGAACGCTCGCCGACTGGCTCATCCAGTGGTCGCAGTTGGCCGAGGGAACAGAGATACGCGACGGCGGGAATGCACTGCGGCTGTTCGCATATCTAGGGAACTTATTGACGTTTTGCGGTAAATATGATACGCCTATGAGATTTAGATATGGCGACCGCTTCATGCGTCACATCACGACAAGAATATCTCCTTTGTTGCTACCTTATTTCTATCGCCATTCCACTCCCCAAGAAAGAGAAGCATGATTAAGCATGTACACAAGGAACTCGTCAAAAGATATTTGTTTGAAGGGAATGATTTTCCTTTCCAAGACCAGGCGTGTGCCACGTACTACTATTTGTTCACGTGCAGCTCCCGAAGGTTTAGCGACCTAATCAAGACTCTTTGTAACTTGTGAAACTCATTTATGTAATGGTTGTAGTGAATCTAAACACCATAAATCCATAAGTAAAATTTTTACATCAAAGTATTTCTGACCGAGTTACTAATTACTGACAAACTAGTTACTAGAGTATGCAGTGAATGTATCATATTCATTCTATCCGATGAAACCACATAGAAAAATTGATACAAAGGAGTTGATGTTGAGTGACGTTTATTCAATATTTGGACGTAGTAAAACAAGTAAATGATGCTTTATATTATTTTCTCGAATACGATTGTTTTTTTATTTAATTTTCCTACAAGTTTATTTTTCCGTTCGCGACTTTTAATATAAGGCTCACTTCACTTGACGCTATTTTCATTAATTATGATCATCAATGCAAGCGCAAAATTCATTCAATAAAACATGGACAATCAATGAAATCAATGATAGATTTGAAATAGTGAAATTATTTAATAAAGTGGAAATTATTACGAGTGAAAATGTCACTAACTTTATTAAAAAGTAAAAAATTATACCCAAAACCAAAAATAATAGCCATACTACTAAGCAAACGACGTTGAAGTAGGAAAGGAGATAGGCAAAAGAAACATGTGAAGATACGACGATCAGTCAGTCACTCAGACTAGGGTCAACAAACGCGTTAGCACAGTGAATCAGCAAAGGACAGAATCCCCAATAGCAGAGGCCGTGTCTGATTCTGCGAATTGACAAGAAAGTGACAATCAAACAAATATTAACTTTTCAAAACGAATTTTAAACACTTAATACCTAGTACCTAAATACTACTGCAATATGCAAGACATCTCAAGATTAATATTACTACTTTTCTTTCTATCAACATAACAAATTGTACTATCAAGCCGACAGCAAAAAACTATTCAAAGAATTTCAACTAATTTCATAGTTTAGGACCCAGATCTCCAAGAGAAAATAGAACTAATCAAGCATTTTGAAGTGGTTGTGTCACAAAATGTATTATTTTTTTATTGAGATGTTATAATTTTTTCCATTATTTCAATAAACTTAATTGATTCCCATATTATTAAGAATTTGTTTCGAGCTATTTCAATTTGTTTCAATGAATTGTGAAGACGATGTTTTATGTATTTTTAGCATATTTATAAAAATTATTGCATGCTGAAAAATTATATCGTTACGAGCATGGTCTAAGAATTTTTCTAACTTAATCAATAATCATTAAAAGTTTGATATTGAAATTTTAATCTCCAGGGATTACAGTCGAGAAAAACTGCAATTTGAGATTCAGGACAAGACGATAAGCAAATCTTTTGTGGTGGCAAATGCGACATTTTTTAATATGCTTTTCAATTTGCCGTCACACGTTTGCATTTGCGAGCAGTAATACCTGATAAAGTAACTTGTACATTGTTTCGATGTAAAGCTTTGTTATTAAAATATTGTGCAATGTTGGTCAGGAATATATTAATATATAGTCATAATAATTATAAATATATATGTATAGTATAATAAAAGACTATAAAAAATATTTATCTTATATATAATATTCTTATATATTGTGGCGCGTTTTAACACGAGGGCCAGAACCGTTAGGTCAGTGGAACAGTACCGCTGCAGGGGAGGAAGGGGTTGGCAGCCTGAACTCCGGGATTTTGGCGCTCTGGCTGAGTATTGACTCAGGTAGAGCTGCCAGAGCCAAAATAACCTTAGGCTGATAAACTCCTAGACGGCATGCTAGCCTAGCCGAAGCCCTCAGCTTATACGGACAAGCAGGCAGCCAAACCGGGAATTTGCGTGGGGCGTAAACCCCTCCAAGATGTTAGCCAGCGAGCGCTCGCTTGACTGACAAGCGATAGCGAAGGCCGTATCTATGAAACAGTGGTATGGGGGGGTCTAGCCTTCAACTACTTAACGCGCGTCCATCTGCGCCAGCAAGTCTCTCATTCAGAGTATTCAATTGTGGGAGAGCGGTTTGATACCGTTGATAAGTATAATAGCTGGATTGGAGTATAGGAGTGTGGGGCGAAATTGTCCGGAAGGAGTAAGGTGAGACCGAACCGACCGACCTGTAGCGCACAGGTCGCCCACCGACCCGGTTTTAAATATTTACTTTTGCAGCAAAAGCAAGGAAGCAGCAGACCAAATAGGATTGGTTAATTTCATGGACGGAAGTCCGACAGCTCGCATCACAGCGTTGGCTTTTATTTTTCTGCGGTAAAGCAGAGGGAGCGAAAGGAAAAGGCTCCGGAGTGTTTAATATTAGCAATTTATGTTAATTTGTTCATCATCCTTTTAATATACTATTTTTATTTTGTTATTGAATTTATTTCTCATTTCACTACGTCACAATATATATGTACTTATGTTACAATAAATTAAAGTATTTGTGATAATCTTTTGACAGCTTATTGCTACATTTTCTTTCATTATATAGTTCACCGGCATTTCAACTTTTTCCTGTCATTGGCACCAAACTGGGCATGTTTCTTCTCAATGCGTGAAAGTAGATGTTTAACCAGGCAGTGGAACGTTGGGTTCGTCAGACCAAGCGACATATTTTGAACTGTCTATGAAGTGAAGGAAATTATTTCTTAACTTATCCACCACTCTACCTTCAAATTGAATCTTCTTGAACAGGTGACGACATTAGTTTGAGTTTCAGAAAAACGCGATGTGCTAATCCCGCCTTAAAGTGGTTGAGGGGTCTATCAGAACCAACGTTCCCGTTTACGTGACTTTTACACATGGCCGGCTCATCCCAAAACTTATTTTAACGCATTAAATCCGAAATCAGTATAGAATTAATAAGTAGATTGTAGAAAAAATGATTGTTTATTAAGTTGACTGATGAAGTTGCCTGAAATATTATTTGAACTAAAATGTCCAATCAAGAAAATATAAAACCTGAATTATTATATTGTAATATATTTAGTTATCTATTTGCAGTCTAAATTTTTTAAATAAAAAGTTGAATTTTGGGGTTAAGAAATAACCAATTATTTTAAAATTTGGGCGTAACAGTGATCACAAAACTCTTTCTCGGGGAAGGTTAAGAAAACGAAAGTTGTATAAAATTATCGTATAAACATGCTTCCAATAAAAGCACATACAACACCATTATATAAAACATGACTGCCAAAAAATTATTTTATTACGTTTTTTTAGTCATTGCAGAATATTTTGTTTATATTGTATTATTAACTTAATGCTACAATTTCTTTTCTTTGTTTTGATCTTCGTTCACGGTTCCAATTTTGTTTTTTGTCAATATTCAGAGAACATTTTAAAAAATTGGGAAATATTTTGTGCTTGATATTGGATCTACGATTTATTTGCATGCATTTACTTTATAATAAAAAAGTATGTTTTGTAATTAATTTAGTGTATTAAATATAGCGCTCTAATAACTACGGGGTCTGAGACCAATGTTCTCACTGACGTCCAGAATTTTTCACGGTGCGCCACCGCCGGGTTAATAAAAAAGAATGAAGAACAATGTTGCGTTAACTTCCGAAACTTGAAAAATTGAATCGAAAGCTCGTTGTGATTACATTGTGAACGCCACAATTCCTTGGTGGTCATGTTACCAAGAAGACTACTGGGCCCCCAAGCCTACGTTTACGTTACATTTGAAGGACTTATATTTTATTATGAGTAAATTATTTTCAACTTTTAACGATGCCTTTTTTAAGCCTAATTAGCTAGACAAATTCATTTTACAACAGGATGATTAGAAAATGTTGTTGCTAAAGACTATTAGAAGTAACAACGCAGATAAAAGTTCCTTAAATCTTGAATTAAGATGCATTGAAATGATTCACAGGAAAATGTCTTGTATAAGTTTTTTAAATGTCCCGATTTACCGTTTCGGAAAAAACGTTCCAAAAACCAGGCTCTTGCATTCTTTTATGGGGGATTAGTGACCCTTGGTTATCGTAAGATGGACGCAGCAACACCTGTGCGCAGACAATTAAAATGCCCACTGGCGGCTTGATGGCGAATTGCGAAAATGTGGGCGGCGCGGAGCGGACTCCGCAGACCACGGGACGCGTCGGGCAGTGCGGATGCGAACCGTCAGCGCGGTGACCGTGGGCGCGCAACGGCGCCGGAGAGGCGGTCGGGGGGGGGACTGGCGCGTTGCCGCAGAGCAACCCGGGCCGGGCGCAGCTGTATGAGCGGCCCATTGACCTAGAGAGCAGAGACGCACGGCACGGGAGTCGGGAACGCGATCCACACCGCCATTCAACAGTCGAATCTGACCTTCGCTCCTCTCTCGCCCCACCACGTCCCGCCCTGCCTCGCCCGTCCCGTCGCGCTACACCCTGCCGCCGACACCCACGCACGGCCGCCCGCCGCCCGCCCCGCCCCGACCCGGCCCCCCGCCACCCCCCGCCCCAGCCCCCCGACCCCCACCCACCGACCGCCCCGTGCCCACCCACCGCCCCGTCCTGTCGTGCCATCGCCCTTACGTGTCCCCAAGCTCCGACACGCCCGTTACTGCGCCCACCCTAAACTCCGCGGCACCCCGCCGAACCTCACTCCCCCGCCAACGACGCCATATCGCTCCCGCCGCAATCAAGCTACCCCCTGCCAATCCCAGCCGCTCGGGACCGTCCTCGCTGCACCCACCACTCCGCACACCCCGTCACCCGTCACAACCCCTGTTCCCCGTCCACCCTGCAATCACCCCTTCGACGCACCTGACCCCGTCCCACCGCGTCCCACCTGTCCCATCCCGCTCCTTTCCATTCCCTGACCATCCCACTCCGCCCCGCCTCACCTATTCTTCCGTCGTGTGCACAATGATACTAAGAGCCCTTGGCAAGATGCTTTGGGCAATCCCTTGTTAGAATGGACAACTAACTTAATCACGTGTGTGTGACGATTACTAGAATGTTTTCAGTAGCCTGACTTGAAATGGGCTCTATATTTTAAAGTAATAAAATAGTTTTCTCCTTCAGAGAGAATTTAAACATTGACATAGAAATTGTAATATTAGTTGCCCTTCTACTTCCTCTATAATACACTATGGAAAGATAAGGGTTTGTAACATAAATAAGAAAAATCGAGAACAATATCCCAAATGTGATACTGCTCAAAAGGGAATTACTCGCAGCTCCACATAATACAAATTTAAACCGAAAAACATAACAGTTAGCAGATTATACTATAGAGAACAGAAGAGTAAGCGGAAATACAATCCGCAACACACATTCCGCTGCAACTCTTTTTACCACCATGCATTACTCGAAAACGTAGCCTAACACGACTATCCCACCTAAACACCCTCACAGGAAAAGTATCAACGAACACACATATGGCCGTCATAAAATACAATACACATCACGTAAATAAATAAATAAAATTCATCTCATCACTATATATCAAGAAGGCCCCTGGATATAATAAAATTAACAAATTAATATTAAAAAACCTTTCCCAAACATCCATTACATACCTAACCAATATCTTTAACTCTTGCCTCAGGCTAGGTTAATTTCCGCTAATATGAAAACATGGAATTAACAAATCAAACAAGAAATATTACATTTACGCCCCAATCAGTTCTCGTACAGGTACGCTAGACTAAAATACTAGAAAAAATAATATTGAAATGGTTTAAAACCCACCTCCATAACTCGAATGCCGCGCCCAAGGAGCAAATGCGATTCACCGAAAATGTGTGATCGGGTCACCAACAAATCAAAATCACTGAAAATATTCATATGGCTTTTCAAAAACATAATAACTATATTTTTCGACGTATCTCATGCCTTTGATAGAACATGGCACTAAGCTTCAAATTACAAAATAAATGAAATATGCATTCCACACTATCTTATGTTATACACTATAATTTCTAGCTTCCTCAACAACAGAACGTTTGCCGTCACAGTCGATAACCATCACTCTGCCACACAGCAGTCAAGGCAGATTCCAAAACATAGGTCTTCCTTAATGCTCTCCGTTATCTCACGCTCTATATAACTTGTACGTAACCGACCTTTCAAAACGGCAATAGAAAAACGGCCCAATTTGCGGATGTCACTGCTATCCAATCCATTCATCAAGTACTTCCATAAACACAATAAAAACCAACGCCCAGTTATACCAAATCGTCAGCTGGAGCGCCCAAAACAGAATTGAAATTAATCCATTAAAAGCAACAGCCAAAATATTTCCCTTAAGACCGTTATACACCCGACCTTCCTTATCGTTGAACCAAGAACCTGTTCAATAGAAGACATATCCATTATCTACATGTCCACTATTGATCAACGCAGTCAAATCGAAACTTCAAAAACTTCAAGTGGTCCAAAATCAGTTCCTCCGCACCATCACGAACGCTCCATGGAACATCTCCAACGCACAACTTCACAAATAATTCGAGAATCGATAACCAATCACATTCTTTTTTTATCCACCTACTTCTTTTAAAGAACTTCGCATACCTAATATAACCCATTTAAGGCTTTGCCAAAATCCAGTACTGATAATTGGCCTGTAGCTTGTTACTTCTTTCTGATTTTTGTCTGGTTTACCGATTGGGAGGATAATGGCCTGTTTCCATGGTTTTGGATAATACCCAATTCTATGTGCTGAGTCATATACTTCTGCCAGGACGGCAATCGAGCTTCTTGGTAGTTCTTTCAAGACTTTGTTTGTTATTAGGTCGTGGCCTAGGGCCCTCCTAATTTTGAGATTATTTATAATTGTAGTTATTTCGTAGAGGATACTGAATTTAATTGGGGTGGGAACTCTGTAATACGTGTCTGACATACTCTTCAATCACTTTGTTATGCTTGATATTGATCATTGGGTTGGGAGTGAAAGTATTTTCAAAATTTTCGGCGATGTAATCAGCTTTTTCTTGGTCCGAATGCACATAATTTCCTGTTTGATTGTTTATAGGATAAGTATTTGGTTTTTCCCCCTGTTATATTTTTTATTGTATTCCACAGCCGTTTTGAATTTGGATGTATTTGGGATAGATGCGTTTGGAGTTAGAATATCTTAAATTATCTAATTTGAGTTTAATTATGCTTGCTAGTTTGTTTATTTTTCTTTTGCAATTAGCGTTTCTATTTATTTGTTACTTCCTTCTCAGTTTTTGTTTTTCATGTATCAGATTCAATAGTTGTTTAGGTAAATTCCTTCACGGTCTATGTACTGGAGGGGATGACACAATATTTTCATTTACATTCCTATGAATTGCATTGTTTATTCTGATTATCTCTGATTCAAGTTGGGTATCATTTTTATTTGCATTTGAAAATTCTAAGTTTTGAGACATTAGATCCCGAAATTTATTCCAGTTGATGTTTTTGTTTATTAGTTTATTTATGGTGGCTGTTATTGAAATTTTGCCTTGGAAAGAGCAAATAACTGATCCGACGTCAGTTTGGGAATATTTAAATCATCAGTTTGAAAAGGAAAAGATAAATGATCTGAATCTAGATTCGGAACAACCGTCTGATAACTTTGTAAATTGATTCCTTGGAAGATTATTATATCTAAGATATATTCGATGGTTCACTTGGTGCTTGGATATCTAAATTGTTAATTATTAGTTGTAATAGCTTTCTACCATGTGTTGAGGTTGAAAAAGAATTGCAACCTCAAGCTGCATTCTTGCTATTTTGGTTTTCTATTATGCGAACTTTCGAATGCTTTTGGAGAATATTTTTAGAAGATAAGCATTACAGGAAGAGTTGTATTTCTATTTTATTATTTGTGAGCAGAACTATCAGAAACTAATCATTGGGTTCCAGTAGACCCTAATTGCAGCACTGACGAATTAGCTTCTATCCCGCAGAGGTATGGCACCAGTTGGTAAAATCTGTCCAAGCCGGAATCGGTCGGGACAAAAACAAATTCCGGTTTAGGGAGGTTTCCGTTTTATGCACGGTTTTCTATTTTATTACACTTATGATATTGATATTTCCGTGCTGAAACTAGTAAATTGAAGTAAGAAAAGTAGTAATTAAAGTAAAAATTGGCGAACATAATTTTATTATAATTATTAAAATGCATTTACATATAACGTATTTATGGAATAAATCACCAGTGAATGAATAGTAAACATTTTTCATTGGCAGCTTCTGCCTTTGTCTTGCTTCTACAAGTTTGAACTTTTAATCAACGTTGGAGTCTAATGGTTTTTTCCAACCAAATTGGTTGTGAAACTTATAAATATATACATCACCTCATTTCCTTGAGACTGCAGCCTGGTGCTCGCTGACTGTTCCAATGCATAATGCGTTAGAGCGATGCGTCGGAGTATTGAATTTCCGATACCCTTTCATGACCTTCAGTAAAGCGTCTCTGGCCGAGAGGTTACAATTTTCAATGCGGGACAGAGAGTCTCGCGAATAGAAGCCGTGCCACTACACCTTTCCACACTCAGTGAGTTGGGAGGGAATTCCCCTATAATCTACGATTTCAAAGACCAGCAACCCCCAGGTCGAATTATCTACGCACGCAGCTGAAGCTTTTTTCCTTCACAGTGCAGCTGCAACGGCTGAAGCGCGTGTCGCAGGGATACAGAATTTAAAACAGGCTTGCAGATGGATTCAATTGATTGCGAATATCTCGCGTCTCTCTGCCAATTTCATTAATTTCGCAGGAATTTCGTTTTATAGAATTTTTCCCTGCAGGACATGAAAAACTGTTCCGTTTCCGCGTTGGAGAGGTTCCGTTTTATGCTGTGTAAAATGCCATATAACTTAACGGGCCGGAGAAATGTTCTGGTTAAGTCAGATTTCCGGCTTGTACAGGTTTGTCTTTAGACAGATTTTACTGTAGTATGAGAGCAAATTCACGCTATAATTCAAATTTACGTAAAGCGGCTGACGTCAGAAATTTCCACTCGGTGTGAATGTCGTTCGGGTACAGTAGCCCCCAGTGTGCAATTCTAGGGTTAAGCAATCGTAAAAAATATAGTGTTTTATACATTAATCTTTGTATTGTACAATATAAAAAGGGAAAAACATGTCTATGAAACCATGATTTCGTATTCTTAAAGTCACAGAAGTTATGTGTCTTATGCAGTACACAAGGAGACTTTTTTGAATGTTCAATTACATTTTGGAAGATACCCGCTCTTCTTGACTACGGTTATCAGAAACGTTCGGGGTTGAGTATGAAGAAATGTCCACTTTTAAAACAATGATTTACAAAGTGCAATATTTGCATTGCTCTACTTAGTATACTACGCGCATAATATATTAAGGAAAGTTGACCTTTTGTATAATTTATAAGACGTCATTGACCCGAAACTCGTTAAATGTCTTACTGCGTGATAGAGAATTATCTCTGTGGGGTGTATTTAACATGTTTCAGAAGAAAAAATATAAAAAAAACTTGGTAGATGATGTTTCGAAGAACTTGACATACACAAATACATTCTGTAACACACATTACAATTACCCGAATTCGCAAACAGTGCGTTCTGGGCGCTTATGATATTTTTTGAAACTTCTATTATATTTTTGAAGATTTGGCTTTACTGGGCATGTGTCTCAAGTAGTCAAAACGTGCAGAATCTCTAAATAATATATAATCAAATTAACTACTTTACATTCTGAACAATTTAATTGCATAGATCGAACCCTTTTCATTTGTTACGAAACGCTAAGCAGTATTATGTTAACCTACTCACATTGCTTACGTTCTGTAATTGCTTTTTTTAGATTTCAGGAAATAAGACAACATAAGTGAATCACCATTCATCTTTCTCTACATTTAGATGAGTGTCTCAGCATCGCCTATCTCTCCATCTGTGTTGACTGTTCCTATCTTTGCTTCTGTCACCTCAGCGACCAGACGCCCCTTGTAGTGTACAAGTTTTTTGTCTGGAAAAATTGTTTTTAACCTACATCGCTTGGAACGTCAGCTAGTGTTTGCGTAACATTACGCGCTTACATACAAGAGTTCTCTGTACATAGATAAGCATTGTTTTTTAAGATAATATCAATTTTAATATCTGTTCTACTCGAATCTCATATTTCAATTCAATTTCTCAATAACTAATAGATGAAATTTAATGCAAGGTACCTATTTCACCTAAATTACTGAAATAACACGTTCTAGTAGCCCGCTGGAGCAAACCTAATGGTGACCAAAGCCACAAACAACGGTTTTTCAAAACGTAGAACGTACACTACTAAAAGAAAACAAAATACATTGTATAACACTGCAATAAATGAAGTATTTTATCAAAAACAGTCTTAGCGAATATTGCAAAAATTCGTAGCATAGCATCTACAGATACATATTAAAGGAGTTATTTACAAAAAAAGATATTTAAAACTTTGCTGTTTCATAACGCAACAAGTCAACAACATATTTATTGGCGGACGGACCCTTCTCGAGACTTGCTGTCGTTTGATGTTAGATGTACTGTGAGCGGAGGCGTGCTCAGCGTGAGGATTCAGTGGGTAAGCACGATATGAGAATACGCAATCGAACACAATCGAAAAATATTTGCATTTCTTCGTGAAAATCGTGACTGTTTCTTTGTTTTACTTTCTCGCTATCGCTTTCGCCTTAGAGAGAAAGTTAAGAAATGCTGCGCCAAAAAAGCAGCGAATTTTCGACAGAAAAACTCTTATTGCAGGGCCCTGGCAACGAAAAAGTGTATAAATCCAGTTCTTAAATTCAGAAAAAATCCACTAAACACGTGGTGTAGCCAGAATTCATGCTTTGTATCCATCCTTGATATCGAAAACTCGTATGACGGGCTTTCTGTCCGTTGCGCCGTTCGTCCGTCCATTGGTCCGTCCGATTGTGAACAACGCTAGCGGATAAACCGGTCAGCCGATTTTCTCCAAAATTGATATTCCGCAATCGATCTGGCTGATTTTGCAGAGTCTGGATTTTGAAACCGATATCTTAATTTTGGGGGTACTTTACATAAAGACCTTGGGACATTTTCGAAAAAATTACTTGTTATTTTATTAAACTTTGTTATTGGATAGTGTGAAGAAAGATTAAGAGAATGGTGGCAGGTGGCAAATTGCAAAAGTTCAACATGTTTTCGGTGTCTTCCTACAACTACAATTATGGAGATAGAGATTTTTCCCTTAATGAAATCTGTTCCTTAAAGATAGATTTGGAAATACGGTGAAGCACAATTTTTCGAATATTTGAGTTTTATAAAAAATAATGATTTGGAAAGAAATCGCGGTATAAATACGTAAATATTACCAAGGGCCAGAAAGTATGTGCTGTTTTAGAACCACTAGTTTAAATTTTTTCCGAGTTCTTTATTACTTACTGAAACAATAAACATCTCTCACATGGCCGGAGGATGAATCGTTTTCTTTCAATTTCCGCGCGCGTGGGAAATTAGTAATATAATTATTCTTTGCTTAAGTATTGTGAACATGGGAAAGATAGAAAGAATAAACCTTTGACAAAGGTAATGTAAAACTCTAAAGTTTTAATTACAATGTGAATTATTTTACATTATTTGACAATAAGACTTTCTTTATTTGTCCGAAAACCTGATTTATAATAAATATTATATCCGTATTTAAAGAAATGACAACAACAAAGAACGAAAAGATCTTAGGTTCCCCTAAAACCTGCAGGATCTCAGAGGTTTAGAAATATTCAACACATGATGTAGAAGTTACTGTTACGTACAGACGAACAGATTTAAACGCATGAGGTAAACAAAGAAAAGCTTTCTTTTTATTACCAGAAAGTTTTGCCTTTTTGTCATCACATTTCCCACTCTCATACTTGAACCTCGTAGTGATCATATTGTTTGTAAGTGTTTCTTTCCTCAAAACGGCGAGTGAAAATGTAAATTACAGAATTCATAGCATTACTAACGAAATAAATTTTCGTAGTTAAAAAAAAGGTTTCTCGCATACTACAAATGAAAGAAAGAATAGGCATAAATGTGCAACCTACTGTTGGACCCACTGGACTCAATTCAAGAGGTAAAATAGCGTTCAGCGAGATGACGTGCAGTTGTTTTGCGACGTGCAAGAGAAGCTATCATCGCAGTCACGACGGGTCTCTTCTGCGAATCCTCGGTGCGTAGGGGAGAGCGCAGTGCATCAGCGGCGCAGAGCGTAGCAGCGAGGCGCTGAGGCGGCGCGGGGGCGGCGGCGGCAGAGGTATCTCGCGTGCGCCGCGCCGGCAGCTGCAGAGAGAGCGCGAGGGCAGTGGGGCAGTGGGAGGCCGAGCGCGCAGCGGCAGAAGCGTGGGAGGCGGTGGGAGAGGGGGCAGAGACGTCTGTGGAAGCGAAGGTGGAAGAAGCAGCTCGCACACAGGGCGCAGACGAGAATGAATTATTAGGAACAAGGCCGAAAGCACGAATCCAATTGCTGCCAATGTCTCTTCACTTTTCGTGCCACATAGAAAATGATGTAACAGTGTCATACGCACGTTTAATAATAAAATATCTCAGTCTCACATTCTTGATTCGGTATTTCGTTTTAAAAGGAATACTGAAGGAAGGGTAAATGAAATACTGAAAAATTCCAAAAATATGTTCTAAATTACATTTAAATACTGAAACAATTATATTGCAATAATGTACATAAAGCATTTAATTTTATTTATTCTCAAGTAACAAAACGTAATGTTCTGTTTCTCTTTTCCTTTGCGCTCTCAAATCCACCTAAAATGCACATTATAATACGAAATTCAGATTATAACATTCTTCAGTAATTCTTCAAATATCTTCAATAATTATTTATTTACTAGATAAAATATAGTTGATTTCGTCAAATATCAACACACCTGATAATTTTTCACTCATGAAACACATACTCTATTTCATTTACTGATATCCACGATACCGTCCATAGGATATGCGCGTACCCACTGAAGCACTATCTTGGTATATGAATGTTAAGCAAAATGACAACTAATGGAAACGAAGTACCTATTCCACAACTCTCCATTTTTATATCATTCGTTCAGTATTTTCCTGAAGAAACTTTTAATTTAATGTAAATGTATATTTATTTTCATTTTTTCGCTACTGCTTATGCAGTATAGAGAAAGTATTCCTCGAAAATCCTGCCACCGTCGGAACTCGAACGTAGGATCTCCCGGTCAGAGGAACTGCAGTAACATCAGTTGTTGTCCTGAGAGACCTCTCCCGGTACAGCAGTACATAATGGGATAGTCCCACTCTGTACCTTTACTTATTATTCCACTGGGTACTGGGTACATGTTATTAAGTATTCATCCCCCACAAGAAATATAAACTTTTAAACTACAGGTAACAACTTTGTTTAATACCTAAGTAGTTACTTTCGACTACATTGCAAATTAAAAACAAAATATTTGTAGACTCACCTTTTGTAATTTGATTCAGAAACTGTAACAAAAATAACTTTACGTCAAACAAGATGAGCAGTAGCATAACACGTCTTCATCTTGTACCCTAACGGCTATACTGATTTCATTGGTGAAGTTATATTGGAATTGCATTGCTTGGAAATGGTTTGAGTTGGTTGTCTTATTTTACGCGTGAATTTCAATAGTGGACCACTTTGTACTACCTTCCCATACAATTGTTTAAAGAAAACAATCTTCTTGTGTAATTTGCATTAGAAATTTACGCAATTTAAAAAATCTTAAAAATCGCTTAACATTTTTCTTAAATTTTTTACACTGGTAAAACAACAAACGTTTAAAGGAATGGGGCAAGTCTTATTTTCGTTGACCTTCCCCCTCGCCTCAATAGCCGAACGGGCGCGGGTACCTACGACCCCCTTTCGCAGCTGCGTCGCGGACTTTCGCTTTTTTCCCTTTTCTTTTCATGGGAAATTTTAAGCGCAGGAGCTTGTACCGTTACAATATATATATATATATATATATATATATATATATATATATATATATTTCTGTCTTCACATTTACGATGTCACGATGATTTGCAGCTATTTAATAAACGTATTTGCTATTATGATTTCCTTGAATGTAGTCCATAGTGAAATTTATTTCTCCGGACGTTTTTTTTACAAAATAAACCCTCATGTTGGTTTCCGAAAATGAAATTAAATAAGTAGATATGGAAACAAAATTCGTACGTGTCTTTTCTGCAGGTAGAAAATATTGATTTATAACAGCAAGAATATTCTGTAGATTAGCAATAGAAGAGACAATATAGATAACGAAAACGTTGAAAAATCTATCGCGATACGAAGAAATGACTATAAATTCCATCAAAAGACATTATTTTGCATATTATGATGCAATAAACTGTAAACGTTCATAAACAAGAACATTGTACTGAATTTATAAATGTTTCTAAAACTTGTTTCGGGTGTTAAATCATTAATAAGACAAATGCGTCGCAAAATTTGAAACGTGGCGTGTTATGAAGTGCTAAGAATTCCTAATTCATTTTAATGTTATAATAATCGTTAATCGTTATTCTAATATTATTGTGCAAAAAAGTCTCTAAAGAAATTCTATTGTTGAAGGCTATAAACAATCATCCCAAAGCTCCTTAGGTATTTCCAAAAGAATAAAATGTTTTACCATTCCTTCATAAAGAGTCATCTCCTCACATTTCCGGGTGAGGGCCACTACCAATATGATAAGAAGTAATCACTAGAAGCAGCTGCACAACTGCACATTCACTGGGAGTAATTGACAAATTGAGAAAGAATTTTCCGTAATTGTTCATGTTCATTGCCAACTGAAGGAATACTTGCTTCGTTGCTAACTAAAGGAATTATTCAATTTAATTCAATTTTATTAGTAATTTGTTTATTGGGTTGTTCTATTACAAATACAAAAAATACAGTAACACACACACATTGAAATAACAATACAAATAATACAATACAAATGTATACAGGACGTCTTGTATCAAGTGAAGCTTGCCTCATATGGTCAAGCAGTACACATATTTAGGTATCCAATTCACAACGTCAGGGTTATTCAATTACTCAGCTGCCCTCTCAGGGTCAGGGTTATTCAATGCTCTGACCAAAGGAAGCACGGGGTTGAGTTCAGTCTGGAAAAATCTTAATATCAGGGGAAAATGATAGCTGACAGACTGATAGGGAACTTTTCGATTTCATGGTAGCATCTACTGTGCTATACGCCTCAGTTATCTGGTGTCTAAGGTACACTAATCAACTGGATAAGATACAAAGGAACTTCTACAAAGGTCTTTTGGGGATGTTGAGATAACTCCTGGGTACATGATTAGAAAGGAAACTGGCTCAACTAAGAATTAGAAGAAATTAAAAGATCACTGACTTACTTAACAAAATTGCGATCTGTGGCGCCTTGTCGATACCCAAATATAATTTTCAACAAACTTTTAGAATCAAGAAATACACATCAAAATTCTAGTAAATACAACTGGGTGTCCGTTCTGGACGGTTTGTTGAATAATTTGGTCTTTAATAACTTAATTACGCAGTAATAATATTCGAATGAAATCAGAAATAGTATTCCCTCAATTGTTGCAACAATTGTAAGTAATCTTTATGGTTGATTCGCGAAGAATCATGAATTCATCTCGTAGTGCAATTTAGTGAGAAAATTGGGGTTTGCAATCTACTGAAACAGAGAAATATCTAACTTTGGCTCTCCCCACTTTCATAAGTACAGTAGCCGTTCAAATCAGGATATCAACTGACAAAGAAATCAACATCAACAGTAGAAATATGTGGCACAAAATACACTCAAAAGTCAATCGGCTCGCTATGTAATATGAATAATGATGTAAAATGAATACCTTAAACATATTTTATGTGAGTGCCCTATTTAAAAAGGAATTTGAGGACCTTGCCACAATGATATATTATCATTTCCCAATTGTTTGATTAAACTAAACTCTGAAAGATCTAAAACTCTGTACATTTTTATTTCATCAATTCTGAACTTACGGCCATTTATTATAAATGAATAGTTAACGCTAAATTCTACGAGCACTCTAATTTTGGAATTATTAGTACCTTATCAAATTTGTAACGAGTCAAGTCTCACTTGCTACAAACAGCAAGAATTTGAAGAATTCCTTTTTATTGACGTTCTTTACCACACTTTATTTTCAAATGTCTCTGTTAGCTTTCACCACAGGTTTCCCTCATTTGCGAACTTAACGCCATTTGCGTGATCAGCAATTTAGGTTGAGAGCAGGTCATTTTTCTTTCATCGGCAAACGTGTCGATTTTTATCGCTTTTTCATTAATCTATTCATTATTACGCTGAAGCATGCATTTCTGAGTTTTTTCTGTCGAAGAATTAATTATTTTTTGATTATATGAACACGCTTCGATAACAACGACATCCAAAGTGTACAATAAATTAACAAAAGATATGAATGTAAATTGCATATTACAGTTTAAAAATTCTTTATCCCTCTCTTTTTTACGTGTGAATTTTCAATACATTATTAGTAAGAAATTCGTATGTGTTTTTTTTTCGGACACCGATGTTCGATTTAAAATAGCGTTTTAAAACTCTTTCTAATTTTGGAATGCTCATGTTGGTTTTCAGATGTGAATCTGCAAACCTCTCGTGAAACATGCATCGTGAAACAAAATCGTTCTCGTGAATCAAAATAAAAACAAAAAAACATTATCGTGAAACAATTTCGTGGGAATCACAATTTTCTATTTTTTATTAGTACGAAGTGACTTTTTCATACTTAAGGCAGATCTATATTATAAGAGATTTTTCTAATTAACTTAGTTTCGGTTATGTTTGATTCGATGTACGTTTCAAATCAACTTTGTCTCACGCATGGGAGTGAAGTGGAACTGAACGTTTTCTTGAGCTCCATAATCTCTTCTCCACCTTTCTACTATTCACATTTAAATGATGAAAAGTACCAACAAATAGAGGTTAGAAATATTAGAAAAACCACACATTTTTGCCCCCGGAAAATTATAAAAATTATTTGTAAAGGTAAACGAAGTAGAGATTTGAATTTATATCGCAGTATTTGAAGTACTTCATTTATATCAATATAAGTAGTATTGCTAATAAAACTAGTGGTGCTACAGAGTGGCACAGACTTTTACGTACTAGTTTTCAATTTCCTTTGGTCTCGGTTAGCTATTCGAACTTGCCATCTACCGCCCCTGATTGTACATTTTTTGGGCATTTTCCTAATTTTTCGGATTTCTAATTGCGGTGCGGAAATATTATTTGAAGACTATTAAACCTCGCCCTAAATGGCAATTTTCATTGAAACATTTGGAGCCTTTTGTAAAAAACTACCTTTTTAGTGCTACTGTACTGCCATCTCAATGGCAATTTTTATTGAAAAATTTGGTACCGTTTTTAAAAAACAGCCATTTAAGCGCTACTGTAAATATGAATTTTGAAGATCTTTTTCACAGAAAAGATTTGAGTTATCGAAAAACTTCATTTGAAGTAATTTTAAATACTTTAACTCACAAATACAATAGTGTTTACAAATTGCTGGAAATGTTCATATCAACGGCGTGAGAGATCTTTCAAAAAAATTCCATTTGGGTAATTTAAAAAAATACACGGAAGTTAACAATACGTCATGTTAAAGAGTGCAATTACCACTATCCGTTCAGATGTTTGAAGAAAAAAATTATAGCCGCTTTTGAGAAAAGGGCGTTGAGCATTTATGGAAATGCGGAGTTTGAGCTTGTTTTCGCAGAAACTTATGTGACATTATTTAAAGCGCATGTACTCATAAATACAATAATGAGAACAAATATCCGCCAATATAAATATTAATGACATGACAGGCAAGTCAAATAATTACATTTTTATATTTATTCATATTTATTAATTATATACATTCTTATTTATTATGTTACTTTTGTATCCATTATATCAAGTTTATTAATATATAATATATTATATTACAGGTTAATTTTAAAAGTAACAGGTTTGTAAAATATTCAATAAATTCCACGTTGAAAAATGGGATTTGTGAGAATATTTTCGAACAACTCCCCCTACGCAGTTGTTTATGCATTTACCAACGAATTACATTTCAATTTTTCGAAAAATAAATCGTAATGATACAACAACATTTACAATAATTATATAAATAATAAAAACGTGCAGTACACATTATGTAACCGAGGTGAGAACAAGGTGTTAAACCGAGTTATCAGTTAAACGAGTTAGGAACCATATAGCAAGTTGTTGATCTTAGATTCCGAAGAAACGCACTCAAACCCACGTGTTCCACGCTGTAACTCATTTCATTTAGCAACTGCTTCCAGGGATTCATCTGAGTGGTGGCCCACCTAAATAAATCACCACGTCCCTCCGCACGAGCCCTATCATCGCCCAAAGCGCTTTGTGTACTCTCGTGGGCGACGGCGTGGCGAAACCACAATGCGTCTGCGCTCCAAAACGCTGCGCTTGAAGTCACGCGCATCTCTGGGTAAATGTTCGGGAGCGAAAGGCATAAAACGTTGTTTTTAACTTCTCGTACACTACATACGTAGTATAGAGGTAGTTATGTAATGCTGCAGCAAACAACTACATTTTTTTGGTATTTGCAAAAACGCACAAACGACATTTTCCCACGAACGGCACCAAATGTTTCAGTGAAAATATTCATACAAGACCATGTTATGCTCTTCAGTAATATTTTTAAAGTAATATTTCAATCCTATTATTAGGGGACCGAAAAACTGTGAAAATATGGTGGTCCACAGACTTTCCAGTATTCGTTTTCTATTTCCTTTGGTCTCGGCTAGCAATTCGAACTTATACGAATTCGTGCCTAAGTACATTTTTTGACATTTTCTTAATTTTTCGTTTTCCTAGTTGTAGAGTGGAAATATGATTGTTAGAATATTAAAGAACTGTAAAACCTCGTCTTAAATGGTGCTTAAGCGCTACAGTAAATTCGAAATTTCACAGAAAATTTTCGAGTTTTGAAAAACTTTTATTTGATGTCATTTCAAGTACTTTAACTCACAAAATAAAATAGTGTTTACAAATTCCCGGAAATGTGCATATTAATGGCGTGAGAGATCTCTCAAACAATTTACACTAGTGTGATTTAAAAAAACAACGAAATAATACACCAAAATGAATTTTACTTCATATTAAAGAGTGCAATTATCACTAAGCGTTTGAAAAGTTTGAAGAAATATTTTCAGCAGTTTTTCAGAAAATAGCGTTTTTGACCGTATCTGAAAAATGTGGAATTTTGAACTAGTTTGTACAGAAAACAGTTGAGTTTTCGAGAAACTTAAACTGACATTATTTAAAGGACATATACTTACAAATATAATAATGAAAAGGAATTGCCGCTAATGTAAATATTAACGACGTGACAGACAACTCAGAAAATTAATATTTTGTAATTTGTGGAAAAAACCAAAGCCTAGATAAATATGGCGTTTATACTGTCTTATAGAACGCATTTAGCATCATCCCTACCAAATGTGTAAAGACAAAATTTAGAGTTTTTTTGAGAAAATCTTGTTTTTGTAATTTTTAAAATCGCACATATTGCACGCAATATGGCGCGAAAACTACTAAAATTTTCAATAAAATGTGCATGACCTTAATTAAAGAAATAACTATGGAGAACAAATTTTATTTGAAGGAAACATTTTTATCTTCAATTTAGGAAGACACCGAAAAAAAATTCAATCTTTGGAAATTTTCGATAATTCAGAGTTAACCGTCAAAAGAGGGCCTATGGCACGTTTATAAGTGTTTGTTACTCTATTCTTACTAGAAGTTTAAAGAAAAGATTTGGAGCCGATATTGACAAAAATTTAAAAATATCTGGAGGGCTTTATATAAAATACCCCACATTTTGAAAAATGTTTTTCAGAATCTCAAAGTTTAGGCTCGAGCCGGATGAACATGGGTTTCTTCAATTTGGATGAAATCCTAGCCATGGTTTAGGCGCTAGTAGTGTTCACAGACATCGGGCGGACGAGCGGACGGGCGGGACATTTAAAAAACTGGTATCTGGGGACCCCAAAACGTGTTTTTTCGTTGAAATCTTGAAATCAATTTTCCGCAGAATTTCATAATTTTCCCTATACTGTGTATATACTCCGTATATACGCACGTATACGGGAAAGTAAAAAATAGGTTTGGTACCGATAGGTCGTAACTGGGAAGAGGGTGGAGCAGTATCGGAAAGCTAGCCTGGAGTAATGTTATTAGAAAATTAATTAGTGCAAGAAAGTCTGTGCCATGCACTACTAATTTATATTACAAGATGTTTCTGTAACATTTTATTCACGAGGAATAATTGTTATTTCTCTCTTAAGTCTCCAACATATTGGAGTTACAATTAAATGTTGGAAGCTACTTTACTTATAAAGAAAAACGTTGATAGTTCTAAGTAACTTTTTGTCACATTGTCGTTTCTTGTTTGTTTACTTTTTGTTATTACTTTAATCCTACCGAGATGAAAATTCCACTAAAATCGCGGTGAACATTAATACTTTGTGTAGTGTAAGAAAAGTGTACTTAATGTCGCACTGTAATCACCTTTAAAAATAAACGTTATTTAAACGCTAGTATATTTGCGCGATTTTAGTGTAAGCCATTATCGTAACCTATAAGATACAATGTATTGTAACGTTTCTTACTGGTGAACACACAGATAATATTTTAACAAAGACGTTTATTTTCTTTCTTAATGATACACTAAAATACTTGAGTTATTTACAGATAGGATGCACAGTCCTTGTCTTTTTCACTTGGTTATTTCTTTACACACGTCTTACTTCTCTTGATTATTTATTTACACTGTTCACTTCTTCTGATTATTTATATACACTGTTTACTTCTTCCACACAATCGCACTGTCGGATGCACTGACTGCAGTCCACTGCGCTGTTCACAACTCACTGCGCTGGCTACAATTCGCGGCGCTAATAACGGTCCTCTGCACTGCTGTTCACCACTGTTCACCGCAATGCCCACTTCACAGCTCAGCTTCCACTTCAGACTTGACTGACTGCATACTGCTCGCGGCCGCCGGCAGCGGCGAATTTATACGAGGATTTCCTTTTATATTTCAGGATTAGAGGACAAAAACAAATATTCATAATCGAAAATCACTTTATTGTTTTTCAAAATATTCCCCATGAAGATCTATACACGTTTGAATGCGTTTGAAACAATTGTCGAACTTTTGCCACTCTGAGGTATCTCCAAAACATGCATTCTGAATGCAGCAACCGCTTCTTCAGGTGTCG
>BOPP01000014.1:6384131-6423923 GCA_017312745.1 Gryllus bimaculatus | reverse complement strand
ATTTTCAACAACGTGGGCTTCACCGTTCTCTTGATAATATTTTAATACCGCTAGATGAAGGAAATCAATCACTGTGCGCCGGCAGATGACGCAATCCGCGCAGCAAACCCCGGCAGATGATGCAGTATTCGTTACAGTATGATGCACCGCATACCATAAAAATACTTATTTGACCCTACGCTATTAATTTATAAGGAAACATTACTGAACTATGTCAACCAAGAAGTTGATTGCTTCTGGATCGACGAGAACAGTTTCACGCGACTTCTCCACTGGTGAAGCAAGCGACCCTTCAAATTACGATTAAAATTTGTAGTTATATTAATTCTCTTTAAATTTGGGAAAAATAATCCGTTTTTACAGTTACCATTTTGGAATGGTGTTTGGTCCTAATGATTTCTGCAACGGTCACCAGTTGCATTAAATCTGGCTGCTAACTCTCACGATTTAACTGTTATTTTACTGAGAAGAAATATTAATCAATTGTTCGGTTTCATGCTGTCTGTGAGGTACGTTTTCAGTCTTCGAAGAGAGGTAAAGCTTCTTTCAGCTCTGGGGAAGCAGTAGGTACGATGCTCAAAAGACGTTCCAAATTGTCAACTGTATTGGCCTTAGCCCGAACGTCTGTCGACATTTTCTGTGATGTATGTGATTATCACCGACACCAAGATATACAGTTATTCTGCAGAAACATGTTCACCTTCACGGAAAACGACGGTTTCGCATTTGAAGTTCATAATCGAAAATGCTGATGCGTAAGGGCGCCCCTACACCTACCCGCCAGTTTGGGAGTTTCTATAATATTCCTTGTCCAAGCATTATACTTTCTAGCCCAATTAAATTTGTAAAGATAAAGCATTGTCACCGAGTAGCGGAAATCGGCGATTTTTCGGCGACGGACAGACGGACAAAAAGACGTTTTGCCGTAAACCACTTTTTCGGTATCAAGGTCTCGCAAACTTGAATTTTGACAACACAAAATATTAGAGGAAGTAATATACTACATAAAGGAATAAGAGTTATCGTCTTTTCTGGGATCAGGGATCTAAAATACAAATTTGTCTTCCGAAAAATTGCCGTTTTTCGCTACAGAATTACATAAGTTTCTCTATAATACGTACGTAGTATGCGATAAAGTAAAACAGAATTACACTTTTGGAGGACGTGTTGGAGAAAACGCCCCCCCCCCCCCGGCCGGAGACTCCCTTGCGCGGAGTGAGTGGGTCAGGGCGAGAGCAAAGTCGCAGGGTCCATGCAAGGACGCGCGGCGAGTACAGAGATATAGGGCAATGCGTGAACTGCGTGACCATTCGAGATTGGAGAACAAGAGTACCGACTACCTTTTAAATAATAATAATAATAAAAAATAAAAAGGGAAAAGACCAGTTCCAGTCACCCACACATTTTGATGGTTATCAATCTCCTAGAAACATCTAGGTAAAGTGAATATATATTATTGTCTGAGAGGAAATCCCAAATGTCATAAAAAAGTCACGGTTCGGCAAAATTACTCAACAACTATTTAAAAAACATGACATGATCTATATTGAGGATAAATTTCATTGTAAGATAAATTTATGGCTTTAATATAGAAGATGTAGGACAGGTTCGAAATGAGGAAAGGAAAGCGGAACTATACCGTATTTTTAAACGCACTTTCCTCTACTCGAACAAAAAATTAAAGAAAAAATTACAGCAAAATATCAGGAATGCTGGAGTCGTTTCCGCTAGACTCCGCGGCCGGAGTCATTGGATACTTGCCTGTCCAGGATGAGCCGCGTCACAGTCGGGAGAGCTGACGTTTGTGTTGATGTTGTGTCCTTCTTCAGCAGTATAGTTCTGCAGAAGGTCACAACATGATGGCCGAATCGTCAGCTCGACCGCCTCTGGCGAGGCTCATCCCGGACAGCTAAGAATCATGTCAGAAATCTTCCCAATAGCAATGATTGTCTTCGTTATAATATTGATGAAAGATTTCCTTTGGGTTTAATGCAGTCAAAACACCATAAAATGTCTATGAAAGGAAACTTTATTTATTTGACACATAACGCACGACGAAGTCAATAAAGTTTCTTTTTATGGAATAACTATGTTTTGATTGACTTAAAAACAAAGGATAAGTGTCATAAACAACGTGCAGCAATTTTTCAGAGAATTTTGAAAATGTCACAGGGTCGTCATGTAAAGTGTATGCTAAACAGCTCAAAAGCTCTTAATCTGATCGAGCTATGCGTGACACATCCATCCATCCAGATATTCAGATTTCCAATTCATCAGAAATCCAAAATTGCATGTTCCTAGCCCCATCTTCATTAATCTTAATGATCTTTGGAACAGCATTAAGAGATCTTAATCCTTATTTTTGTGCAATGCCACAGGTGAAGTGAATCTTAAACATGCATTTTACAACCGAATATGAGATGTCTTATAGTTGAGGTATTTTCAATACTTTGAGAGAAATAGTAAAGAGTAAAATATGAGAACTGAATTTTTCATTACTATTATTTCGCTTCTGTTATGAACATTAAACATTTAACATTATTGAAAGCTATACGAGCCCATTAATGAGATGTTCCAATACCATGTTTTTATTAACACCAACTCCGACTGCTTTGATCATCACGATCATCGTTATCGTTTGCAGTAGTGATGGTAGAAATTTGCCTCCACTTTTTGGGCCACAATCCCGGTAAACGCCATTGTCGCACAAGTAGTGTACCAGATGAACGCTTTATAGCCATTGTCTCAATAGTTTTTCATAATCAAAGTGTCGCGAGTGCCATGTTTCGAACTAAAACTAACGTGTGTAAAGTTGTTTCAAAATTGCACAAACATGTTTCAACTTTCTCCTGCGGCCATCTTGTAGAGTTAAACACTAAACAGGAAACCCACAGGATACCTACCATCCTACTGTAAACGAGAAACGTGTTTCGTAAACATAAGTAATATTCAGATTGACTGATTTTCAATTCATATTTTAAGATCGCATTCAAATGACCAAATTCGGTCTAGAAATTTCATTTTAAAAGAATGTTAAAAAGTTAATGTAGACACTGATGGGATGGCGTGTTGAAACCAACTGTACTATACCTACGTACTGTAAGCTCTAGGTCAACGGTAAAGGAAAGTCTTCCTATCCTGTGAACTAGAAATACTACGTACACAAAAACTTAAATTACTTGCGTCCACACGCAACAGCAAATTTACAGAGGACGCCTGGGAAAACAGGAAGGCGCTTGCTTGGTCTGACGCCGAGACGTTTTCTCGGCCACAGACGAGCGAAAGAGGTGTGTGTGTGTGTGTGTGTGTGTGTGTGTGTGTGTGTGTGAGTGTGTGTGTGAGTGTGTGTGTGAGTGTTTTTTTTTTTTTTTTTTTTTTTTTTTTTTTTTTATTTTTACGTGGGCGAGGGGAAAATCTTCAAAGACAACAGCGGGGCCGCAAACCGAGCGTGGTGGGTATTCATAGCGTAGACTCTGCCTACCCAGCTAAAAGCCCTCCCTTTCCTCCTATTACCTTCCGCGGTGAACCGCCGTCAGGCATTGCATCGCGAGAAGGAAGGATGGGCTTTTTCGGCACGTCACCTAGGAAATATTAAGGGCAGTCACTTCTCGTAACTGCTCTCGGAGCGGGAGCGTCTTCAGGACCTTTGCGCAATAGGTGGGCTAACCGCACTCCAATACTCTTGTGTGCAGCAGCATCCTAGATGGAACGAATGTGCTCAGGGGTCCACTTCCTCTTGAGGAGTTCTGTGAAGTTTTCTTCGTCTTTCCACTGTGAAGCGTGGACAATGAAAGAAGCACGTGTTCTACATCTTCAATCACCGGGAAACACCTTGGGCATGAGCGCTATGCAAGCGGAAATCATGCAGCTGATAGCTCTCGATAGGCATCCATGCCCTGGCAGCAATCTGAGTTAGCATAAATAATCTAAATTCTCCATGTTCCCTTTTGATCCACGTCATGATGTCGGGAATGACCCGAAATGTCCATCGCGCCAGTTGATGATGGCTCCCATACGTCGTTTGGTCCAATTGGTCCATTGTCACCCAGCCCTCTCTTCTTTCGGGTAATGGTATCCAGGTTTGAGGCCCCCCTCCGGCTTGGCGCAAGACTAGAGTCTAGCTCTTCTTCTGCGCAATGAGGTTCGATCGGAGGCCATAATCTTGCTAACACGTCACACCCAGCATCAAAAGTACGGTGCGAAACGCTCGACGCAAACCCGCAAGGCCAGCACCTTCTATGCACCCGACTTAGCCCCACGGGCGTATGACTGAATGCCCATGGCATGCAGCCCAAATAGGGGCTTGCGTAGAGAAGAAATGGGAATTTTACTAGCGCTATCAGCAGCCCTTTCCGGCGGCTTTTCTTTGCCCAGGTCCCCCTAACATTAAGGCATAATGCGGTGCCAATGCGGATCCATATTCGAGACGCCTTTCTCGAGCATTGCGCAGGTGCTGCGTCAAAGCGCAGTCTCGCGTCTAATATGGACCTCCCGAAATACCTCAGTGACAGCTGCCGAAGGTATATTTTGCAGCCTCCTACATTAAGAGTAATACTGACTGCTCTCCACTTTTCTGCCGTCACGCAAGCACGGCCTCTTGTTTTATGGGCGGCATCTGTAGCCTAGCTGACGTAAGCCCAACCGCCGGATCTCCGGCCACACAGCCTCGTTGGCAACCTGCGTTGACTTGTTTCGAATGTATTTGCCGACAACGACAATTGGCAACATCGTCAGCAAAATCCCAATCGTGTCTTGCGCCTTACCGGCAAAACTCGAGCTTCACACCCGGCGTCAAATACATAGTGTCCAGCACATCGGAACCGAAGTTAGACCGAGGCCTTGGTGGGGACACCGCCTGTGACCGTAAAGATTGTACTCCAGCCCAGTTTCATATAGGAGGACTCTCCTTCCATAAAGTACTTTTTACCGCAAGTTCGAGATGTACCTTGGACTCGAGAGTTTGTAAGTCGCAGAAAGCATGGAGCTTCCACGCGCGTTGCAGTGTCTAAAGGCGTTTTTCACGTCTAGGGTCAGCTATAGCAGCAATACTGTCATAGGTGATCTCGTCAGCCCTTCCATCGTTTGCCTTCCACTGGCCTTGCGTGCGATGTCAAATGACTTAGCCTTAATAGCATCTACCGCGTGGATCTCGCTTTTCTAAAGCCGTACTGATTATCAGAAGCAATCCCTTGAGGGCCCCTCTGTAAATGACTCAATACGATTTGCAGATAATGCCGCTCCAACACTTTGGCCTGCTGTGATCCAGTAAGCATATTGGCGCGATAGGCCTGCCGGATCAGTAGGTGCTTATCGCCCTTCCGAAGCAGGTACTTAACCTGTTTGCTGGCTCTCGCATCGCCGGGGGAAATTCCGCCTCTCGTATTGCATGACTTATATGGGCCTGCAAGAATACAGATCGGCGCGAGGTCCTTAATAGAGGTCTTAGATTGCTACATTGGGAACCGCATCTAATCCGGGGGCTTTGCAATCTTTGGACGCTTGCGCAAGCTCTGGAAAGTTCATCTCAACGTGACTGCCGGAACGCCCTCGCTTAGACTCTTCCAGACGATCTTCGGTTGTAACGTATCTCTGGCAGGAAACAAGGTAGCTAGCAGACTTTTTTCAGCATGAAAACCGGGCAAGTGGGTGGTCGCCTGAAAAACCCTGAGTCTGGACCGGGTTACCCAGCTTATACGAGGCGTCCCAGGGTCCAGCATTTCCACCTCCTCCCTGAGCTCTTCTCCAGCAACGACACTTAACTAATCTTTAATGGACCTTTTTGTGAAAGCTCTTCTTGGCGTCCCAGATGTTGCATATCTTGAGAAATTCATAGTTTGGGCGCTCCTGGCGCGCTGTGCCCATCTTAACGTGTTCGGTGGCAATTCCCTGCGAAGTTTCCGCTATCTCGTTAAGTCCACCAGTACACTGGAGGACGGCGTTCTCTCCTGGACCTTTTGTCATTGGACGCCTCAACAAGCGTCAAATACCGGGTTTTCATTACGGTTTTCTACAATATCATTCAGAGTCACGGGCCAACATATCTTCAGGGTTGCGCCCTCCATCCGATGGCAAATGAAGGAATCACAGAATCCGACGTCTGTGTTGCCAAACAGTTTTCCTTCTACCTTTGTGTGTGTGAGTGTGTAGTGTGTTGTGTGAGTGTGTGTGAGCTGTGTGGTGTGAGTGTGATGTGTGATGTGGTGTGTGAGTGTGTGTGTGTGTGCGTTAGTGTGTGTTGATGTGAGTGTGTGGTGAGTGTGTGGTGTGAGTGTGTGTTGTGGAGTGTGTGTAATGTGTAGGTGGTGTGTGTGTAGTGTGTGTGTGTTGAGTGTGTGTGTGTGAAGTGGTGTAGGTTGTGTGTGAGATGTGTGTTGTGTGTGTGGTAGTTGTGGTGTGGTGTGTGTGTAGGTGGTGTGTGTGAGTGTTGAGCAGTGTTGTGTGGTGGATGTGGTTGAGAGTTTGTGTGTGTGTGTGGTGGAGAGGTGTGTGTGGAGTGTGTGAGTGGTGTGTGTGTGAGAGTGTGTGTGTGAGAGTGGTGTGGTGAGATGTGTGTGAGAGTGTGTGTGTGAAGAGTGTGTGTGTGATGTGAGATGTGAGTGTGTGTGTGAGAGTGTGTGTGTGGTGTGGTGGAGAGTGTGTGTGTGTAAAGAGTGTGGTGTGTGAATCGTGTGTAGAGTGTGTGTGTGGAGGTGTGTGGTAGAAGTGTGTGGTGTGTGAGAGTGGTGTGTGAGTGTGTGAGAGGTGTGTGTAATGTGGGTGAGAGGTGTGTTGGATGTGTGTGGAGAGTGTTGTAGAGGGTGTGTGTGAGAGTGAGAGTGAAGAGATAGCCAGCCAGCCAGACGGACAGAGGAGGAGGCGGCGGCAAGAGCGGCAGGCTAAAGAAGTCGGTCGGAGGGGGGGGGAGGGTGGCGCGGCGAGTTGTCAGATTGTGGCGTTGTGCGAGTCGGATTAAGGCGCGAAGAACACATCCCTGCAGCAGTGGGCAGACGGAAATGTCACCCCATCCTAGCTGGTTATTATTTCGCCCGTGTCACTCTGCTCTCGAGCCAGTAAAGTGGCACAGGGGTTAGCAAATTTTCACCGGATGAACGGATACTTACATTCAGGGAAGAGAGTGGAGGGTCCAGCAGAATGAAATTGGTGAAAAAGCCTTGTGGTGTCCGATACATACATGTATATGTAGAAGAATGACCGGACAGAAAGGGTCCACTTTTCACAGACCAAATGAGAATAAGTGAAGATTAACTAACTCAACTCGGAAAAGTGATCGTGTGAGCCCATGCCAAAGGCGCTCGCTGTTATAGTATGTACACTGTGATCATATATGAGTCCTTTCTCATGCGGAAGAAAGTAAACAGCCGTAGCAGAATCACTTCTCTTAATATAACCATATCGGCTGGCACGATAAAAAAAGTGGACTTTGCGCTCATCGCAAGCGTGCGCCGACATGGCAGCGCGAGTTCGCAGAGGTATTGTGGGATACTCAAAGTAACTAGTCTATCACTGCTGAGTTGGCCTGAGACGGTAGAGTCGCGGAGATTGGTGGAACCCTTGCGGGCGCGCACTCGGCGGGTAACCCTATGGAGGTGATTTGAATAACGCGATGCTACGGCAGCGACCGACGCGCCGTCGAGTGCCAATGGCGATCGCAGCGGAGCGCTCCCTGCGCATCACGACGCAATGACGCGGTAAAGCGCTCGGCCGGAGATCTGGGCGGGCAGCCGGCCACGCGGCCGGGCGGGACAGGCGCTCGGGTGCAGGTGAGTGCGGCGCGGGGCAGGGATCTTGGCGGGCAGGGGGGCGCCAGGGGATACTGGGCTGTGGGCTACGGGAGATGGGCGGTGGTTCAGGGATACGCGCTGGGGCAGGGGCGAAGGGCGGGGCACGTGGTAAGCGCGGCGGCAAGCTAGATTTGGGCTGGTGCGGGACTGGGCGAGCTCGCAGGATGCGCGCGGTGGGCAGGGATCCGTGCGCGTGTGGAGGATGGCGGGCGCAGGAGAGGCGCGCCGGCACGCCGTCGAGCGCCAGGGCACAGGGGTCGCGGCGGCGCAAGGGATCCAGGCAGGGGCACCGGGAACCGGGCGGGACAGGGACGCGAGCACGAGGCAACGGGAAGGGCGGAGGCAGGTGGTTCGGGCGGGGCAGGACGGGACAGGGCAGTGGACGCCGGCAGGCGCAGGGACCGTTGCTTGCGGGGAGGATCGGGGGCCAAGGGACGGCGGGGCAGGGTACGGGCGGGGCACACGGGATAGGACCGGGGCAGGGAATCGCGGACGGGGCCAGGGACTGGGCGTGCAGGATGCCGGCACGCCGTGCCACGGGCATGGCGATGGGCAGTGGCACTGGCGCGCGCGAGCAGCGAGTGGCGCGCGGCAGAGGAGCGGCCGGGCCAGGGACAGGTGCGCCGGCAGAGGACCGGAGACACCGGGCATGGGCCGCGTTCGGGAGAGCACGGGCTGGAGCGTGCAGATACCAGTGGAGATTCCACACGAGGCCAGGCGAGGCTGCGGCCGGAGGGAGGGGCGAAGTGGTGGGAGAGGTGAAAACCGGCGGGGACAGATCGGGCGACAGGCTGGAGATAAGAGGTGGGATGGAAATACGCGCGACGCGCAACAAGCCAGGGGTAAGAACAATGGCGGGAGAACGAGAGGAATGGGAGGGACGCTTACGGGAGGGAGCGAAGGGTGGGACAGTGATGACGACGGGGATGGGAGACGCGGTGATGAGACCGCCGAGGAGATGGGATGGGACTGGGAATGGGAAGTGACGGGACGGGATGGAGAGACACAATGAGAGGGACGGGGACGATACGGATGGAGCGGGAGGGACAGGACTTGGTCGGGAAGGACGACGAGCGACGGGACGGGATGGGAACGCACAGGGAGGGACGAGACGAGTGCGAATTGGGGTGCCCCGGGGGTGGAAGGGGCAAAGGCGGGTGCGGCCGGTAGGGCGAGGCGTTGGAGTGCGGCCGGGCGGGGCGGGGAAGGCAAGAGTTAGCGAGCTTCGGTGAATAGAAGACGCAAGAGGGAAGACGAGGCGAGGCAAAGCGAAGCGCCGCCCCCAGGAGCCGCCTTAATCTGTTTTCGAGGAGCTTAAAGCCCCGCGCGTTGTGGCAGGCTGTCCGTGTCCATTAGCACGGAAGTGGAAGTGCTCGTGGCTCAGGGGGAGGCTGTGGTAGGTGAGGTAGTGGCGGCAACGAAGCTGAAGGTGGTTTAGACAGGGAGGGATGCCAGGGTGTCAGCGAAGAAGGCAACGTCAGCAGCAACGCTGACGGTGAGGGTGGCCGTGGCGATTCCAGTGGTTCGTCGCGGAAAAAGACGGCCACGTTCGAGCAGCGGAGTTAGAGACGAAAGCGACCGTGGTGTGACCGGACAGGAGCATGAAGGTAGTATAATGAAGTTGGAAACGGTTGTTGTGACGATGGAAGTGGCGGTGGCAGCGACGGAGACCACAGCGGAGGCAGTGAGTCTGACTAGTTGACGGGTGCGGAGAGAATGGAAGAGACTGCCTGAAGCAGTGGCTGGAACAATGATAGCCATGGCGACAGTGCTAATGGAGCATCGACGACAGCTCAGAAGGGGGTGGTAGTTCTAGCAGTGTCTACGAATGCCATCATCGTAGATGTAAGTCTCGTGTCCTGGCTGCCCTTCTTGGGAAGTCTCATGCGATTGGCCGCCGCCGAAGGCTGAAGGGTGGTTCTCGTGAGATGACGTGTAAGGGCGCAAGATAAGCAATTTTAAGTTTTTATATATTTTTTATCCTGTGATCTTAATTTTCAACTCAATTTTAACTCTGTATATCAGCAGTTTCTCTTGAAAAGGTGCATACATGATGCAAAAAATGTTGAGGAACGACAATAAATCATCAACAAGATACATTAGTTTATGGTATCTATTGAAGATGGTTCCTATATGGCCCCGATCTATATCCAGCGTCCCATCTAGCACAATATCATTAATTGAAGTTCAACAGGAAAACACAACAACAATCTACATATTATTATTTTTGGTCGCAAATTGGCCAGCTAGCATCACGCGGACATACACCTGCACTTACAGAGGCTCAGCACCATTTATCCCGTGGCAAATGTGACTCCTTTTTGCAGGAATCATCATCATGCTGAATCCAATTTTTATCCCGTAGAGTTGCTAGTCCTGGGGGTATGGGATATGGAATAATGATGATAATGACGGGTGCATGGACGACACAAACCAACAGACGTACCCAAATACGCCCATGCCCTCGAACCGCGACCCTTACGTTTAAGAACACTGCCCTCCTGCCTTAGCGATCCCGGCTATCTGGATCGGCAAAGTGCATATTATTATTATTATTATTATTATTATTATTATTATTATTATTATTATTATTATTATTATTGTTATTGTTATTATTGTTATTGTTATTGTTGTTGTTGTTGTTGTTGTCGTCGTCGTTGATTTATTTATTTATTTTTTTATTTTTTTATTTTGTTTCGCGAATCGGCCATTATGGGCCACACGATATGTGCATCCAACCGGGGTTCAGACTTGATTATCGGGGTTGGTACACGTACTTTTTCCTATGGGGAAATAGCATTTTAATGCTGATTACATTTTTATAGATCAGGGGTTTTAGCCCTGGGGGATGGGATGAAATTATGATGATGATGATGACGATGATGAATAATTAAATAGACACACACAAACATAGAGGCAGACACAAACATACAGAGTCGCACACAACACAACCGTGCTCACAGCGGGGCTCTAACTAATTTTCTGGTCCGAGATCGTTACGCACTACTGCCTTAGCGAACTCGGTCATCGGATCGGCCTATCTATATTATCTGAAACAGAGTCGAGTTAGTTACACCATTTATTACTCAAGAACGGGTGGACCGATTTTAATGATCTCTGATTTGTCGGATTCATCTCCGCACAAAATAGAAGAATAACTATTAAAATATCGAAAAAATCACGAAAAAAAACAAAGAACAAAACTAAATATCCATGTCAAATGCAACCCCCAACGGATTGCAGAATTTTTTTGCTTTATATCGTTAAATAACGCCTAAACGAAGCGTTCTAGGGCATTGAATACTAAAATTGTGAGGAAAACGGCATCAAAGAAAAGTTTCTCACGCCGTAAACTAAGGTACGAGATACTGTGAACAATCTTTTACATTTTTGCTGGTCCGGCGCCTTTCGATATCACTCCACTTGCTCAGAGACGTGCAGAATCTGCAACTAAATATGTATGAGAGGGACAGAGAGAGAGCGAGACCGAGAAGTGTGGGAGAGGGAGAGCGAAGAGGGAGAGAGAGACGAAGAAAGAGGGACGTAATGAGAGAGTGACGGTGAGAGAGACAGAGAGAGAAAAGCAGAGGGGAAGAGAGAGGAAGATGAAGAGCAGAACGTCTGCCAGGTTCCGCTTCCGGTTATTATTAATACTTTCTCGCCTTACGAAGGAACTTCGTGTAATGGGAAAGTTATATCATGTGCCGGAAAACGGCTAATTTTTGCCAGAAAAACTCTTATTGCCGGGTTCTGATAACAAAAAATGGATAAATCCTGTTGCTAAATTTGGAAAAAAATTCTCCAACACGCGATGTAGCCAGAATCCGTTTTGTTGGTTCTTGACACCGAAAAACTGGCTGGCGGTAAAACGTCCATCTGCATGTCTGTCCGTCTGTGATCAAGGCTAGCGCCTAAACCGTTTGCTGATTTTCTTCAAACCTGATATTCCACAATCGATCTAAATGAACTCATGGCTTTGGTATTTTCAAACCGATGTTTTGATTTTTGAGGGTACTTCACATAACGTAAAAAAATTATTTCGTTAATTAAATATCAGCCTAAACAAATACCATCAGACAAATTCTAAAAAAAAAGAAAGAAAGGCAGTCTTTTTCTCACTGAATAATTTTAAAATATTTTTTAAACACAACAATACTTCACATGCAGCCTCAAAAACATTTTCAGAAGTTTGTCAAAATCAGTCCCTTTTTTATCAAGCTTTGTCTCTGAATAGCATAAAAAACTCTTAAAATAATGGTGGTAGCTTAATTTTCGTTGATATCACAGATTTTTTTGAAAATTGAAAAAGTGCATTTTTTGTGGCGTCATTCTACAATATTAAAGATAGAGACTTTTCTCCTTAATGAAATGTGTTTCTTAAAGACGGACCTTAAAATAAGTTCATATTCAGTTTTTCGAAAATATGAGTAGATTTCGGGTAATTTTGCGTGAAGTAGAGGAATTTAAAAAACTATTTTTTTTCTCAAAATCCGCTCTAAATTATTTCTTTAAATTTTCTCCTCAGATGTAATAAGAGATGGTAAAAATATGGTGCTTGTCGCATTTCCGGCTATTGCTCGGTTTTTTGAAATTGCCAAAAAGTGAACATTTGAAAACCAAAAAATTGGAGATAGCTATTTTGCTTTAAATAAAGTCTTATGTACAAGAATTTTCAAAACGTAATACCCATATAAAGTCCAATATATCTTTTTTTTAGAGCTGGTATCCCTGAACCTGGATATACACATATTATGAGTTTCAGGAGATAGGCTTATAGCACCTGAAGATGTTAGCAATCTTCCAGAATCAACCCCAAAATTGTATGATGGTACCCAATATAAAATTTTCTTTTCTACAGATGATGTGACATTTTTATTAAGTAAGCAGTCTGGTCATTTAGCAAACCAATGTAATAACAAATCTATTCAATACTCTACAACAGAATATGATTTAACGAATGAAAAATTGAAAATGAATTAACCAATAATTCTCTTGAATTTACAGAACCACAAAGCCAAAATGAAAAATCTTGCGGTAAATGAGAGTAATTTCTCCTCTATTTCTAAGAGAACCCTTTCATCAGTCTTCATTCCAGATCGGTTCTGAAATTAATATGATAGTGTAGCGTCACGGCTTGGCAGCAGCCGAGTGCAAGGTAGAGGGCTGGGGGATCTAAAGATAGACGCCCAAACAAAGACGGGACTTTCCCGACAGGAAATGGTCCGCGGGCCAGGCAGCGCCAGGGAAAGGCTTTCCACCGCGCGGGGGTGGGGAGTAGTGACGTAGGAGGTCAGGTGACCTGGACCTATAAAGACGCCGTGGCGAGACGGCGCGGGTGGGTAACGATTTTGGTTTCCTCGTGGCTAGACCACAAAAACTTTGTCCGCCCAGGCTGGTGCGGAGTGCCGAGGGCACGTGGGTGTTCGACGAGTTCGGACAGGGTGATGTGTTCTTCAAACACATTCGGGCAGATCGTCAATCTGCCGGGGCACACCAGGTGTCTATCTGCGACGCGGCCTTGCAGGCTGGTCGTAGGCGTCGCCGCAAGGCGCACGTAGGGAGAGGAGGGCTGCAGTGGTAGCTCTGGCAAACCGCCTTAGAGTGAGGGATGTAAATATGTACAGTGTGTAAATAAAACTTGTATATACTCACTCGTGTCTGTTTCCTTGTGGTGTAGATCCCTACACACGACGTTACAATAGATGAGACAAATTTGGATAATTGAAAGCAAGATAAGAAGAAAAAGAAAATTGGTCAAGAATCAAATCATATTCGTACTCGTGTTAAGATCACTCCCAAATCACTAGATGAACTTCTTGATCCGTTAAAGGCAAAGTATGTAGCTAACTCAACTGACAACCCCCTCATAACCAATTGAAACATTTCATTGAAAAAAGCATCAGGATCCTCAAATCCAACAATAATAGCCAGTGAATTTTCACTAGATATTCCATCTATTATCCAAATAATATCTGAATCCTATCCACTACTTACAGAAAGGTCAGTGAAGTATATATATACAAGTATTATTAACAAGTTCAAGAGTGCACAAGAATAAATGAATGATTCGGACGCAGTTACATCTAAATAATAACTAGAAATGAATATCATACAATGGAATTGTAATGGATTCTACACCTGTTTACCATTCCTGGAACTATTAGTTAATGACACTCTTCTTCAGATAATATGTTTACAGGAGACAAACTTTAAAGGCAATCAGTTTGGTAAACTACCTGGTTGCAGTACATCTTTTTGTAATAGGAATACTGCTCAAATTGCTTCTGGTGGTGTAGCTATCGTTGTTAAAAGTGATATTTATGTACATGATATTCCTTTCCAAACCTCTCCTGAAGCCACAGCTGTAAAGATTAATATTATCTCCCATATTAATGTGTGTAATATTTATATCCCCAATAGGCATGATTGTGATGCCTATGAACTTGACAATATTCTCCTTCATTTACCTTCTCCTTCATTACCTTTTATAATAGGAGATTTTAAGTCACAATAAAAGTATGGGAATCTCTTATTAGAGACAGAAGAGGTAAACTCATTTAAGATTGGTTAGATAATCATAATGATCTTACTTTATTAAACACAGGTTTGGCCACCCACTTTAACAGTAGTAACGGAAGTGAAAGCAGCATTTATCTTAGTCTTGTCACAAGGATGTGTCCTTAGTGTTATTATTCCTTCTAGTTATTAATGAAGCAAGCAGTATAATAGAAGAAACAGTGAAAATATTTATATTTGCAGATGATATTACCTTGACGCGTAGGGGTAAAAACCTTAAGATTACTAAAAGCTGGTAGATAGAATCATCAAGTGTTCAAAGAATGCGGGAATTACCATTTCGAAGACTAAATCAGAGTTTATAGTGTTCAGAAGAAGACGAAATGACAGTGAAGTGCTTCTAAAACTGGGTGGTCACGAACTTAAAAGTACTTATGTGTGCAAAATTCTGGGCATACTATTCGATTCCAAACATTTATGGAAACAGCATACAACGGCTCTTAAGGTTGAATGTGAAAAACGACTTAATATTATCAAAACCTTATCGCCCATTAAATGGGGAGCACAATTTGAATGCTTGATCAACCTAAATAAAGCTCTCGTTCAATCTAAACTAGATTGCGGGGCGATAGTCTACAGCTCAGCTTCAAAAACCGTTTTGAATTCCCTAAACCCTGTGATCAACAATGCTTGCCGTTTAAGCCTTGGTGCCAGCACATGTAACCCGCACATGTACCAGTCTACTTTAGAAACAAGACAACTACCATTGGAATTAAGACGACATGTTCAGTGTATGCTTACTCCACATTTAGAATTTCCCCAACACCACTAATTCAAATATATTTAACAACCTTCAGCGTAGCTTACACGAATCCAGATCGCAGCTCTCATTACTCAGCTCAGAGAGAGACTCCCTAAATATCTAGAAAAATTCAATATCGCCAAACCACTTTGTGTTCCCAATCGCAATCATCCCATCCCACCCTGGCAGAACTTTAATATCATTACTAATACCGACCTCGTAAAAAAAATCAATATACATCACTGAACCTATTGATAGGATACAAGAAAGAATATCGACCCTACTCTTAATATATAACTTCTACCAAGTCTAAACAGACGCGTTTAAACATGATGGAAATGCAGTGTGTGCTATATTCCAGTCATCAATTAATAAAATTGACTCTTACCGCCTCCCGGATTACTTCTCGATTGGTACTTGCGAAGCGTGGGCAGTCCTTTAAGCCGTTATACTCAGCGTTAAGACTCCAAAAGATACACTCTGAAATTTTTTTCAAACTCTCTATGAACTCTGAAAGTCATTGAGAACAGATTCGCTTCCAATGCAATTATCCAAAAAATTCAGGAAATTCTAGGAAAGTTATAAATGGAACTCAAATATAAATAATATGGATCATGTCGATAAATGCATTAGTTTTCTTAAATCGGTTTATACAGTTACACAGAAAGACAGCAATTGATTTAACGTGAAATACGGGACAACTAGCGCCTAAACCTTTGAGCAAATTTTCTCCAAAATTGATGTTCCCTGATCGATCTGAACGGACTGGACGCTTTGGGAGTTTCAAACGGATATTTTGGTTGTTGAGGGTTTTTTACACGAGTTGGGTATTTACCTTTTTATGCATCTGCCCGAGTTCGATCCATACGGCGCTTGTTTGGCGTACGGTTCGCGGTGTAGAGGTACGAGTGCCGGCAACTCTGAGGATCTGAGCGCGTGTCGCAATACGGAAAAACATTGCTGGTTGAAAACTCTTTTTCTGGGTTATGTGGTAGTAAAATATTGAGTAGCATTTAGAAATAATGCGAGAAAATATGTGCTTTGGTAGAACCACTAGTTATTATGTGCATCGATTTGTTGTGAAGAGGAGTGAATACAATGGAAAGTGCAGTGAGGTGAGGGGATATGCTGAGATGACTTGCGAAGTGAATTTGTACTATACGAATAAATTACATGATTTGTAGGTCAATGTAGACTTAATGAATGTAAATTGAAATTATTCTATCATCAAGTTCCAACAATTGCAGAATTGATAATAAATCAATCGATTTTACATGTCTAGAACATTATTCAAAGAAAAAAATATTGTAGTGAGTAAATGACCAGTTTGCATAAACAACAAAAACTTTTCGTAAATATGCAAGTAACGCGTAACATAGAATATTAAAATAAATTTAGTGTATGACAGACGTGAAGGGCATTCGCTGTGGAACAGATAATGTCCTTCAGACAATCTTAAAACATGCCATTGTTTTACTGTTTACATTCTTTTCTCATTGGCATTGCAAACACAACGCGCGAAGTTTCAGAAGTAGGCGCAACATCAGTTGTATTCCGTCGACCTTCATTTCCGCTGAGCGTTCAGTCGCGGACTCGTGTATGGCCATGTGTTAATGGTATGGGGAACGTAGTTCAGAGGAAGACATCCCCGGAAGGGTGGTGGCTGGAATTGAAACTGCTAGCGCCCATTCCGGATCCTAAGAGAAATGAAGGATGAACAGTCATGGATAATATATTGCATTCATACTCAAAACAGGCTTTTTGACAGATTTCAAAACAGGCAGAACTGGATCACCGGCGCCGAAAAATATTTTTCTGTCTAACATCTGAGAATTTACAAGTCTACAGTCGGAGGTCCCTTTTACAAATCCATACCTAATGCAGGAAAATGAGGTAGACATTTTTATTTAAAATCCGCCTAATTTATGTACAAACTTCTGTGTACTACATTAGCAATATTAGTTTTACGTGGCGAGACTCGGACCATCAGGCCCGGTCATCCGTCTGACCACGCAAAATTTCGCTACGCTCCTTTCACCATCTAGCGAAGTAACAGGCGAAACGATTTTGAAGTTTGCTCAGAAGCTTCTTTTAGGCTTGAGGTTCTTTTACTTACAATAAATCACCCACACGGGACTACCGGATTTACTTCCCATTCGAAGGAAGGTATACTACGAAGGATGTTTCGCCCTTAAAAATTCACGGCTTCCATTGGATTTGAATCCGCAAACTGGGGTACAACAGCCCTATACGCTAACCGTAATTCCATCGAATCTGACCAATGTTCTCAGATCTGATCTGAAAATTTGATTTCTGTAGAAGTCGAGAGATTATAAGGACGCTTATACCTTAACCAGTATTTTAAACTATCTCTTCAGTGAAATCTCTGGTTTGTAACCATGTACAAATGTCTCCATTAAATGTAAGAAAATATGTATGAAGGTTAAAACAAGTTTTGAGACAAAATAATAATAATCATCATCAAAACGAGACATGTAGATGTGGTTACGGAGAAGATTATGAAGAACACATTAGCATCATTTGAGAATTCATCTTAAAATAAATGGGTTACATAAAAGGTATTAGAGGACAAAAGGGCTTAAGAAAGGGCACTTAAGATAATAGAGATCTACTCAATCGACAGATGCGTAAATTCGGGTCACATCGATATTTACAAACTAATCAACAAATATATTTAAACATACACACCTTTGCAGGAACTGTAAGTGTATTTTCTAGTCGTAGCATACTCCAGCCGCTGTCATCTCAGCTGCTGTACTCCTGCTTCGTGTTCCACAAGGTTATGTTCAGAGAAGGCTTCCTCTGGAAAGCTTGTGTGTGGACCACATCAAACAGAAGGCAGATGGTGATGACGGTGAGAGGGCGTTTGTATACTCCGCAAAAAGAGATGTCGAGAGAAGAGGACGCTCGTGGGAGGGGGGGACGATGCGCAACCTTCAATATCGCCAAATTCAAACAATTATTGTGATTTAGCATTATGAAGAAACATCTGAGTTCGATCATACATATGATCGAAAAAGAAATCGAAAGTCAGATGTACGTTTTCAATGTTTATAGGCTAGACTTAAATAATACGACGTAAAGTAATGTTACGATGATGGGAGGGGGATCTGCAAAAATTGGTCTTTCAAGAGGAGAGAATTGTAAACAAAATTGAGATAGGTTCTATTACTTGAAATTCAACTAAATGTCATGCATGGCACTTTTTCCGAAAATCAAGTGAAACAACTGAATTACATTCCAATTAAGAAATCCTCGACAGCTGAAAATACAAAGTTTAAGAAAACGACATTTATAAAATTACAATCTCTTCCAAACTTCATCTATTGAACTTGATTTTAGATCCAAAAGCAGCATTCTATTTTTGGTCATCCAAACGTGATGTTGATATTAGTGGCATACTCGGAAGGTTTTAAACTAAATTGCAGTGTAAGCTCTTTGTAATGAAAAACTCTCCCAAGAATAGATATTTTTCCGTGATCGGTTGGTTTACAGTACTACCACACATTTACATTAAAACTCTCTCTACAAAGTAATGTTCATCCTCTGTTACGAAACTTATTGATCAATAAATTTTTGAACATGCAAAAAAACAGAAGAAAATTTAAAAGAACGAAAACTTTATAACGAAACTTAACACTCGGTTCCTATTCGATTAACCGTTAAACAAACTCAGAAAAGAAACACTGGATGAGTTTAGTTTCAGAGTGAAGAGCGTATTATGTATAATTTTATGCAAAGTGGCGTTTATTGCTTAGTACGAAGAGCGCAAGTGAGCAATCGATCCTCCGCAAACTGCCGCAGTAGAATTGTCATTTCCTTAAGTTGTTAAAACACTCCTTTCTTCAGTGCTAACAAATAACTTTGGAGAAGATCCTTGTTAATCTCAGTTAGGTTTGGAATGTGAATTTGGAAGTGTACCTATATTTTATGTAAGGCTATTATATTGTCGCATGCTCAACAGCTGAATGTTAATACACAAACATATTAAAGTATATAGTTAAGAGATGTTCTCATGAAATGTGACGCGGGTGTATTCTCATGCCACCACTTATCCCATCTGAACATCATCCCACCCATAATCATTCGTCATCAAATAACTCATATAATTCGTCCTTTATGATCACCATACCATTATTCAGTAGAAAGATAAGGCAAACCAGTATTGCGATAAAAGGCCTGGGAAGCGGAAGAACATAAAGGCGTAATCATCCTTTATTTGTTCGCTCAGGAACTTGAGTTTGTCACTAAAATATGTTAGAGAATTAATGCTAATATGCATATATAAAATTCTGTAATATATTTTGAAACAATATTAACATTCCTTTTTCCTTCTTTCTGTGGGTTCCCTCTGGTTCCCCTTCTGCTAATTTTCCTCCAGCCAGTTGAGGAAAACGCATGTCAAGGTGTGGAACGGGAGCGCTGCCTGGGGGCGATAGGGAGCTTCAGTTTTCTACGGGACGTCGCACGGTGTGACCGGACGGCGAAAACCTGGCCAAAACCTCCAAAATAAAAGTTTGTTTTGGGAACTTTTCGCCATCCCACTCGAAACAGAAATGTTTCCTACATCTATGAAGCCTAATCCCTGTACTTGCTGTGCGCTGTGCAAGTTTGAAGTTGGAATACGCGGTCATTGCTCTAGCGGCGTCCGAGGAGATAGTAGGCTGTAGTTTCTAATAATTATAAAAACGTGCTCTAATGTAATTGTTACTATATTTTTCAAGCACTGATGTCCCTGTTGGTGGTAAGTAAAACAAAAATTATGTCAATTTAATATAGATTACAATAATTTAAATTCAAAGCAATGTGGTATAAAATATAACTAGTAAAAAAGTTATTCATAACACAATATAACACCTTCAAATGTATAAAGAATTTAACGTAATCGTCTCAACACTTGAATTTTATAATTCCTTCGATTAAAAGAAAATTTGGCTGCGTATCGCTGCAGATTCATGTTTTACGAAACCCTTCATATGAGCGTGTATATCTCGTAGCGACAACCTGCATTACAGAAATTAACGAGCGTTGCGTTCACAAGTTTTGTACCGGCAAAGAGTGAAACGTGTGAAAATTGATATAAGTCATTAAAGAATGACATTGTTTTTGAAATAAGAAGTTATTTGGTGGGGATAATCGCATATTCAAGTTTTTTCAACTGTTTCTTCCGACCGTATGTATACGACACCCTGATAAAGTGAAATAAAAGTCATCCGATCTTAGGGCTCATTATGGGAAAAAGTTGCATATAACTCATTTTAATTGATATTAGTTATTAGCGTATTTTATAATCTTTGTAATAATTCATATGTCGCGGCGAAGCTGCGCATTGACGTCTAATGAATAATTTATTGACGAAAGAATGTATTGTTTGTGGCGCTGTAGTGTTGGTGGCGTAAAATTAGACTCGCAAGATGTCATTTCGTCCAAGTGTAATAGCATATATGATTACCTCATTTTTTCAAGAATTCCTGAGTTTATATCTGGCGTTTTTATTTTGTTATTTTTTAATGTTTTGACTTTTCTGTCAGCACTCCCCGGTACTCTCCCTTTATGAAATTAACGAAGCTTTTAGTTCACTAATTAAGAGGGTGCATAATGATTTTTAACTGGTATCTACAAATAGAGTACTTCATTATGTTATAAATAAAGTAATAATTCGGTGCAAATTGCTGCAGTTTGAGATTTTGTGAATAATTTACTTTGGGCGTGTGTATCTCATCGCGAAACACTGCGTTACAGAAATGAACCGAAACGTTCAGTTCATGGGATTTTAATATATTATGTAGTGCAAAAAACGGCATATACGTGATATAAGGCAATAAAGCGTTTTATTATTTTACAAACATTGCAAATTTTCAGTTCATAATTCTGGAGATTGAGCTTTTGTGAATAATTTCTTTTTGACTTGTTTACCTCTTTGCGGCACCTTGGATTAGTGATGTTTACAAGTATTTTTTCATGGGATTTTTCAATCAATTGCGAGTGAGCATAATGTTTTATATCTGATTTCAGCAAATAGAGTATTTTATTATGTTATAAATACAGTAATCATTTGTTGAAAATTGCTGCAGTTTGAGGTTTTGTGAATAATTCTCTTTGGCCGTGTGTATCTCATCGCGGCACTCTGCGTTACTTCAAAGAAACACAGCGTTCAGTCCAACGAATTTTAATTTTGTTTTATTTTACAAATAATGCAAATTTTTAGGTTTTATTTCTGCTAATTGAGTTTTTGCGAATAATTTTATTTTTAGCTTATGCACCTCTTCGCAGCACCTTGCATTAGTGAAATTATCGAGGCGTTTGGTACAAGTGGGTTTGTAATAATAAGGGTTGCGTAAAACGATTTATACCGGACGTTGGGCAATAGCGTATTTTAATATTTTATAAATAATGCAAACTTTTATTGCAAATACAGTAGATTAATATTTTATGTAACATTTCTGACGGGCGGATGTATCTCGTCGGAAACATTTTGTCATTTTCGGTCGCCGTATTGGATCAGCCATGTTGTTTGGAGTGATTTTGATATCAGATTTGAAATTAGCGATCTCGAAATCTCCTAGGTATAACTTGCTGATTGAATTCGATGCCATTTGAGGTTTTGGTCACGTTTTCTCCATCTGGTCCCACCGTGCGTCGCGTCGGTTGGAAAGAAGGTGGGGCGTTGGCGGCGGGGACCGGCGTTACAGCGAAGCAGCGTTGGCAACGGGGGCGGCGGGGTTATCGAAGGGCGGTGAGGGGGGGCGCTATGAGGCGGCGAAGGACTGATGATGGTGGCGGGGCCACCGATGGTGCGCCGTGATGGGGTACGAGTTTACGCGGGTATTAACGGGGGGGGGTGCATAGACAGGGGCGGCGCACACTGTAGGGGTGTACTAAGGTGGTAGGTGTGAATGGTCGAGAGGTGGTAGAAGATGCGGGAAGATAATTGCAGATTCAGGGAAGGGAGAGTCCATCGGGATAAACTTCACGATGGGATACGCCAAAATCGAAAGAAAAGTGAAGGAAAATAACTAACTAAACAATCATGCACGTTGGGATGTACTCGTACCACAAAGATTGGAAACCCATTTCTTCCAACTTCAAACCCATCAACCCATTGTGGGGTGCCTTAAACCAATTCTTCGGTGAGAAGGATCGCAGAAGTGAAATCTGACTACGTAACGTGTTAGAGGAGGCAATTTACTACATGTTGGAACAAGATTTATTCGCTCTTGCTTGGCAGAGACCCACAATATGAGGAATAACGTATTTTCATTTTCGAACTTGTACCAGGCTCCTACAATTTCAGCCTGTGTCATTGAAGCCGACACCCACGCCGCCCTACCATGTTGAGCTGGGCCGCGACAGCCACCAGACAGGAGCCTCCGGTCAGCGACCTCATCGCCGCCGCCCAACCGGGAGAGACTGGGCCACGGAGCCATTGATGGGGGGGGGCGGAGGGGGGGAGGCGGAGGCATGTCTGGAATCCGCCACTTGGAGAACAGTCCGTCTTCGTGATGCAGATCTGATAGACTTGTCTGTCCGTCCGTCCGTCCGTTCGCCAATCCCTTCATCAGTCTTAAAAGAATGGCTCAAATTTCATTTCCGATGAAATTTCTGATTTATGGAAAATTTCTAAAGTTAGTGACATACCGAAAATAGTCAGAATATTTGGGACTCTCAACGTATCGGGAATAGACAACAGGTGGATGAACTCGTATTAATATGTATCTATGGGGACGCCGGCAAGGTGAAATACACAAGATGACGTCTGAGTAGAAGGGGGCCGCTGAGCAAGACCTGATGGATTAATGCGTGGAAGATGGCGTCGGTCGAGTCTAAAAAAATGGAAATGGTTAATTAATGGTTAAACTTCTATCTGTCAATCGAGTATGATAGGATTAATTGCTACGCAGAACAGTGATGAGTAAGGTCTCATATTCCCAGCGATGGACATAATGCGGAATTTTATAGGACAGCATTCGGGAGCAGGCACATCTGCGGAGACAAAGCTAGGAAGTCGAGTGAACATTCAGAACTTCACAATTAAAGTTAGTTATATTAGAACATTGGGGCGGAAAGAGATGGGAAGAAAGATCTTTGTGGCGACTTCCTCCCGAGAAAGACGAAGAGCGCGCGAAGATCGGTGACGTAAGGAAATGGAAACCAAATTCAATAATTTTATAAAATATTAAATAGGAGTCATGACTAGACAATTTTACGAGCTCAATTAATAAATAATAGAGAATAATTGATAAAAAAAACCAAGTATTTATTGAATAAAACTGACTATATAATAGTTACTTGTAATCTGAATTGGTAGAATAAAAAAAAAAGGATTTCCAGAAAACATGCTTATTCGTATGAATGGCACATCAACCAGTCGCAGAGGCAGGGGTATGTAAAATTACGTAATCTAACCTGAGCGAATTGAATTAATGGAACAAGCAGGTATATTTTGATGGAATATTGAAAACATTTCAAGTTCCAAATTGTTTCAAAGTCTTCCAATAACTATATAATTGAAAATAGACATTTTTCTTAATGAAAGGTGTTGCTCAAAGACAAAATTTTCGAAAATATGAGTGGTTTTTGCGTATTTTTTAAAGAATACATACACAAATTTTAAAGAATTATTTCCTCAAGTACGGGTCAAAATGTTTTAACACTTCTTTCCCTCGTATGGAAGGTAGAACGGAAAATAAATTGTGGTGCTAATCCCATTTTAGGTGAATTCTCTGTAACTTCGAAAACCACAAAAATTAATATTACAAAAGTGCACCAACCTTTACGTCGGACATATGTACAGCCTCAGATAAACGAATGCCAATGCATCATATCTGTCATTGGATCGCGCCAGCGACAAAGCAACCCCATCCCATTGCCATGACGCCACCGCCGAAGCTGTCAGTTTACGAGTTGCTCTCTGCGGCGGCACGAGACCTTCTTTGGACAGCGATAATCGGTTCTGCAAGCAGCGCACGGGGCGGATGCCTTTGCGCAGGCGAGCGTAGTGCGTCACGACCCAAAAGGCAAAATCCACGGGGATCGTAGGTTAGAGTTTTGACCGTCGATAAATCCGTTTGTCCTTCACGATAATGCTAGGCGCTCACTGACAATTGGCAAAATGTCGCCAAGCCATTACAGAAAATCTGAAGGCTTCTGTAGCGTGATGTGCCAAAATGTACTTGCAACTGAAGACCACATGACATAATTATAATTTTAATCCACGGTTTATACAATTTCAAATGTACCGTCTCTTATAGCTTCGTTCTATGACACCATGAAGCAAATGATGCTACATCAGCACGAATTTTCTCACATTAGTAACGATTACGTTGAATTTTACCACAATTTCAACTAATGGAACAACAAAAAAGATCTAACGTGAATATATTAAATGATTTACATGTAAAACATTTAACTTATGTTTTACATGTAAAACATTTGGTCTTAGGATTGCAATGTAAAAAATGTAAACGTTAGTTGTGTTTTACCCGTTCTAAAAGTACGCTATAGCAAAACTGTGTCACAAATGACTTTTTTTGTTCCCAATATTGATACATGTATTCTCTCTCATAACTGTCTTTACTTTTCGTGGGAAGTAATCTTTTGTGAGCTTCTTCTAATAGTTTATCCGCTATTTGTTCAGTACTTACCATATGCAAATATTTCTTGCAAACAAAGCAATTCAAGCCCCCCTAACAATATATATTCTTTTAGGATCAAAACGTCATCAAATATATTCCTCGAATGGTATAAATGTGCTTAAATTTCTCAAAACGTAAATTATTTTTAAATGGAAATGAAAAAATATTAAACGTAACATTGAATAAAGGGATATAACTGCACACGTGGATACATAAGAAATCTCGCTTCTATCGTCTCTCGTTTTCGAACAGACACTCATGCAATTTCACCCCTCCTTATCCACTTGTTTCTTTAATTGCTATATCATTTTATATTTAAGATACTATGATGATAAGTTCAACTGAAAACAAAATCTTCTGATTCTTTTGGAAATGATCAAACCTAGACAATATATTCGAGTAGAAAAGTAGTTGTTTCCCGAAGACATTTTCGTATAATAATATTAATATTATATTTTTTCCTTCTGCACCTCACGCAATTTCTGCAACTAAGGTTTCAACTGTAAGATTTCAAATGCTAGTCATAGTCTTGAAAAAAAAAAAGATATTCCGGAAAAATTGCAGACCACATTTTTGGTACACATTTGTTTCAGTTAGACGTTTTTCCTGCTACCTTGAAGACCTACTGACCTTGAAGCTTTTATGGTGAAAATGTTTTTCCTATCACATTTTGACGCGAATTTCAATTTTTGAAAGCAATAAAATTGTTTTTAATTTTTTTACTATCGTCCACTTTGTTTAAAAATTTAAACAAAATATGTTGTAGACAGTAATTAGAGGTATTCTAGGGGAAAAAACTGAGACTACTTCAACGTTATCACGTCGAGAATTAATTTCAAAAAAGGTGTTTTTTTCCTAATTGAATTTCGCGTCAAACTTGGTTGGCCACAATACCTTCAAAGTCAACTATTATCTTCTTTCTCTGATATTTGTTTCAGCCTGATACATACAATAGAAGCTGAGAAAAAATAAACATGAAAACACTTTTCTCGTTGAATCTCTGCTACAGATTGCCCTACGAGGCTGATGTTTTGGGAATCTTCGGCATGATTATTCTCTTTCATATGAGCATCACTATTATCGATTTGGTTTGCGGGGCACTTTTCACTGCTTTATTACTACTGTATTACATTCTTTTTGTTTCGGAAAATACTTTTCATTATTGGGACTCCAGCATTAAAATTAAGCAATGATCGACTACAAGCATACCTTGAGGCTTCATCTAATTTTATTTTTATGAATATACCCAAAAGTGTCACTCTAGATGTAAGAAGATTCAAAAAATATCGGACTTTTCAGAAAAAGATAGTATGCTTATCAGATGTAGACAATGAAAAGCAGGATACAGCCGGTAAAAACCGGACTGTTGGCTACCATTCCTCAAAAGTATTATATTACCTCTCAGATATGGTGGTCTTTTCTAATTGTAACACATCCTTTCAAAAAATCATTTCGAAGTTCCAAATGAACAGGGTAAGTTTATTTAGAATCTCCGACCTTGAAATACGAGTGATCTGGTTGATCAGAGGCAGTAAATTTATTTGCGCACTGTACATTTCGCTCTCATACATTTTGTGCTCCCCCAGCTCCCACTCCCTGTACGCGTGTAAGCTCAAGCTGTGCAGAGTCATAAAAAATTGCAATACTCGAGTCGTATTTGCAGGACAATTTGCTATTTATCACACTGACATATGTCAAAGAAAACAGGCTGACGTAAACCACCTGTACAGACGTCAACTGCTAACACATCCGGAATAGGTGTTGCACAAATCCTTAATGGAAGGTGAGGTCTTACAGCCAGGAGGCAAAACTTTTGTCTCATATCCTTTTTTTCTGCCTCCTTTGCTCATAAATGTTTTTGCTTTTGTCATCATGTTTTTACTGGCCGTAAAAAGCTGAATGATGATCATAAAAGCATTAAATTTCGTATTTTGAAGTACCAAAGAGAATCGCATCATCTAAATCCTTAATTTAAAGAGACGATTACTATAGCGCGTCTGAGGTTTTTAAGATTTCAAAACTGTTTGAAATCCTTATTAACATAATTTTTCATAGCAAAAATTACATTAGTAAAATAATACCTCGAAAACAAATATTTACCACAAATCGTTGTGAATATCTTGAGAATTTATTAATTTTATAGGAAGGGATACGTTCGGCTGTTGTGCCGGCCAGTTCGGCTGTTGTACAGCCACGGCTGTAGTGCCACGTGCTTCGGTTTACGTATCTTACTGTGCTCAGAAAGGTCGCATTCCTGTTGTGTACCTGCGTGTTCGCCTTTATTCAGTTTCCTTTTGCTTATGAGGTGTGGTTTTTACCACGTCAAAAGTTAAATGTAATTTCGTTTACTTCTCTTCATTTTGGTTTTTAGGTTGTGATAAATTTATTAATTTACTATTTAAAAAAATATTTGCAAACTTAATTTAGAATGTATGATTCACCAACCGTAAAGCACAAGAGTGGTAAAGTGCTCCCATAGTGGGGAAAAACAACTGGTTATTATTGTTTATAACTATACTTATATTTTTGAACGGGATTCGTACTCAATGCCTACCGGGAGATGGCTGTACGATCTCATGGCGTGAGGCAGCTCGGTTTCCCGTGAATCAGATCAGTTCGTTCCCGTGGGGTCGACTTATTTTGTCGTCAAAGGAATTTTAAATATTTTGTCCAGTAATCAAAACTTATTATTTCTCTACTGTTAAAAAGGAACCAAGAACCTTGGTCTTTTTGCAAATGCATGTAGTTGGCTTAAAGTTTGGAGATTGTATTGAAATACTGGTGCATTTTAAAATTAATATTTTATTCTTGATATCTTATGACATTTCGAAGCACAAAGGACATAAGAAGCTTAACAGAAACTTTTCCTGTGTATCGGAGTCTCATAGAAGTAGTTTCAGATTTGAGGAAAGGGATGAAAATACAATTTCAAACTATTGGGAAGGTTCGAGACAAACTACTTTCGCGCTAAACTAGCGCTCCGCCCCATTGCGGGATTTGTCGACATCATCGAGCGCGTAACTTTCGATTTAAACAGTACAGCAGAAAAGCACCACGTTTGGCATCATTGTTGCCGTAAGAGACCTCGGACGCGCCATAGAAGAATAGATTGGCATGCGATCAAGATCAACTGAAACGAATAGAATTGTTACCTTCATTTTATGCTTTTACTCGAGGATATATAGTGTCAAATACAACAATTTTTTTGTGACTCAGTTCTTTTCGTGAATAGTTGTTTTATTTTGTTTCAAAATGAAGGAAAATCAAAGACATTATGTCCCTGATTTGCTTTTTCGGGCAGGATTTTGATTTTATTCGATTTTAGATCTTTTTATTGATATTTTGCTTCAATTTTGTTCCAAATTATCAATACACGCTTTATCCAGTCCACCTACGATTGACAGATATCCTTTACACAAATAAAAGTTCCGTGTAACCGTTCAACAAAAAAGAAAAGGCGACCTGGGAAATGTTTGTTGCCATGTGTTACGGTTTCCTCGGAAATCACAACGCTCGAAACTTGTTGAGAATTTGTTGAAAAACTCGTGGATAATTTTGGAAGAACGGGGTGTCGCATGTCTTTGAAATTGCATACGCTGAACTCTCACCTTGATTCATTTAAGGATAATACGAGACATTCCTCCGTCCTACTCGTACGGGACATACCTCCGAAGAACAAAGAGAGGGTTGCACCAAGAGATTAGTAGATTGGATATTAAATAGGAAAATCACATCTTCACATACAAATAACAACTTACAACATCGCAAAGGCAAAGAGAATTACATGAATATGGCAATGGGGCCTAATGCATGTTCCACAATAACCGTGATGAATTCAGGGCAGTCATTAAATTTTTCACACAGTTTCTTGCAACAAAAGTCGAATCAAAATAGCGATCTGTGTAAGAATACGAGTTCCATTCATTATCACGTTCCGACTGGCACGCGCCATTGAGACAAATAGACCAAAGTGGAGCAGCCCAGATGGCGCGCGCGGGGTATTAAACGGCGAAGCTGCTTGTAAGGCGACTTATAAGGCGACGCGCGAATCACGTGCCCTGCGGCTTGCGCCTGTCCCCCCCCCTAACGGAAGCGCGCGGTGCGTCCAGCACGCCACGCACCACGCCTGCCAACCATCCTCCCTCCCCTCCCTCCCGCCCCCGGCCAACACACCACGGCGTCCCACTTCCCACACTAGAGGACCGATTACCCTCGGCGTGCCGCAACGTACTTGCGTCCATCACAATTTATTTTAATGGAACATAGGGGTGCCGTATTTCAGTACTTATAAAATACATTATTATGACCTGTAAAAGTGACGAGATTTTTCAAACCCTTTGTTCTGCAGGATTCACTTGCTTTGGGTTACAAGACGTTAGGACCCTGTCAGAATTAGCCTTTTGACACCTGTCTCCCCACTTCCAAGGCCCTCTGTAGATTAACGGGCTACAGAAGATATATTTCTGAAACTGGGAGAAGACGGCGTGGCATGTGCCATGCTCCATGCGTTATTGTTTCCAATATTTACAGTTTATGTTAGTCATTTTGAAAGGAGGCTGAGTGAACCTCAGGATTGCTCTGAATAGGACATAGCCAGGCAAAATGCAACAACTATCAATTAACGATGAGATACCTACCTTTTGTTCGGGTTTGAACCCGGGTATCTCATGTTCGCGAAATTATGATCTAGCCACTACTTATGTTGCCACTGATGAAAATTGAATGCTAACTTCCTAATTTTATATTTTCCCCTAAAATGTCTGTTGGAAGATGGTCGAAGTGTTTTTCTGTCTTTTTATATTTCGTTCTCATGAGAATTGATATTGATGTGTGATAAACGTAATTATGATATTATAATGTTCGCCAGAAAAAGTGAGAGTAAAATATTATAGAAAATCATTTACTTAAGACATTTTTAAATTCATTTTTAGTTTGATTTTAAAGTAAAGATTTACTTAAAATATAAATGAAATTGTGGAAGATACATCCTTTACGTATCAAAAGGTTTTACGAAATGAAAACAGAACGTGGTTCCAGTGAATCAAGTCGTAAGGGAATTACCAATTGAGTAATATAATGGATTGCAATGAAGATCAATTTGTTTTGGGAGAGGTCGGGGCTCAGTAATATTATCTCGATGGCAGGTGCATATCATTTCATCATGGGATAGGCATTTTAGATATCCCGTAGGCTTGTTAGTCCATTTTTATCCCATTTTTATCCCGCAGGCTTGTTAGCCCTGGGGGTATGGAATATAAAATGATGATAGTGAGGGGTGACACTCGCAACACAACCATACCTGAGGCTCGACTCGAACTCGCTATCTTCTGGTCAGAGACCGCTATGGCTCTACTGCCTTAGCGATCACGGTCATCTGATCGGCATTGGACCTCCTTTATTATTGTTTTGGTGATACATAACACCAGTTCAATCCTCAAGCACACTCCTAAACACGTCTCCCCTTCGAAGGGTTGCAGGGCCAGGCAATGACCTCACCCCCTGCAGTCATAGCGCTGCGTCGCACTCTCATCACCGGCGCACGACGAATTACCGCACTGCGCTATTACCGAGGTAGCCGCTCATCAATTTTCCATTGTCACTGTTCGACAATAACATTTCATAAACCCCGTTACTTAATTACGCAAATCCTCCTCCACTGACGTTGGCTACTTCAGGCACCTCTGTCACCGTCACCATTGTTCCATCACATCCACCAGCGCCGCGGCAACAGCCACAGCCACCGCGGTCGTCGCGGCCAAGAGGTCAACTGCACGTCGAATGACCGCGGGGCATGTGTGAGAGGTCACATGTTAGAACCAATTCATTCTTCTCGTTTGTATATAGTTATCTCATCGTTAAGTGATAGTTATTGCATCAGCGGAGTGTTCGCTCTTGGAGACATTGGTTTTGGAAAGACGCGCCAGTGCGTGGCCCACTGACGACGAATTAGATAACGTGCAACTAGCAAAATGTTAACTCAGCCAGCATAATTGTGAAAATTATTTATTTTGTATTTACCTCCATTATATAAACATTTGTTATCTATCTGGCGCTCTTGTTTGTATGTTCCTAACTGGCATGCCTATAAAATAATTTATAAAACAAATTATACCTATAACATTAAAAAAATAGATATTTAATATCTTCATCCCTGAGAAGCTTCCGCCACTTCTTTCTTGTGCATTTTTCCAAGTATCTCATTTTTTCCAAGTCAATTACTATTTTATATTAACTGTTCATTCATCAATAATTACACTTCATTCTGACAATATTTTTGCCCATTTTCTGCATTTTATGTGTTTTCACCTTGTGCCATACTGTAACAAAATTTTAAAAAACATAAATGATGTTGGCAAATCGCAAATTCAAATGAAGTGTGAGGAAAACATAATGTGCCCTCACTTACGTAAGAAATGCTTACTTCTAATTAGCTTACTTGCTATTCAAATATACATGACACGAAAATAATAAAGACACTTTTAAAGGTCACCGTCGCAGAGTATACTAAAAAATAAACAAAACTGCTCAATCATGAGTATGAGAATTATGAATTCTATTTACGTGAATATGTAATGCCCTTGGCAAGGTCACTCGCATAGTTTAAAGAGTCATTTGAATGTATAGTCCCGCGTTCTTGTAGGCCTCTGGCTTCATTGATCATTTTGTGTTTCCGGTCTCGTCAACAGTCGTTGGTGGCTTAAGATTAGAGGATGATATACAGCCCAGGAGGAGTCGACGCGTCTTCCGCGTTGGGAAGCGAGGTCCAGAACCGCCCTGCACGTCAGCTTGCGGTTTTGCGGGAGCAGATTGCGCGCGGCGTTGGCTAGCGTATAGGACTGTTATACCCAAGTTGGCGGGTTCAAACGCGATCGAAGCCGTGGATTTTTAAGGGCGAAAAAATCCTTCGTACGCCTTCCTTCGGAGGGGAAGTAAAGCCGGCTGTCCCATGTTAGTAGATTTACTTGCATGTAAAAGATCCTCAAGCCTAAATGACGCCTCTGAGCTTAATTCAAATCGCCTATTTCTCGCCCAACAAATACTTCCCCTCTCTGCTAGTTGGTGAAAGGAACGCAGCGAAATTTGCGTGGTCAGACGGAAGAGCAGGCCTCATAGCCTGAGTCTCGTCACGTAAAATAAGGCAATTATTCAATTCAAAATTCTATTCAGATTGTTTTCTTTCAGAAGAGAAGCGTTCCGTAAACAAATATACCAGGGTGACAAACCTCCAACTCGGAAAAACAATATTTTGACGCTAGTAAGTGAGAATCGCCTGTTCCCAATCCAAAACTTTCGGTGGGTCTCAAGGCCAGCCGCGTGACTGGAGAGTGTGAGAAGAATAGAACAGCTGTTTCCGAACAGTACGTAGTTCGTGAACCCCAGAGGTTCGCGAACTTCATGAAGGAGTTTCCCGACAATAAAATGGTGATAAAGGAATATTGATAGCACAAGGTTATTATGTCATTGAAGACATGAATTTGATTTTAGTTTTTGTTAGCTCTAAAGCAACATCGAAATTAAATTTTAACAACAATTCCTATTGTTGTTACAATGTATAGCCGTTTACATTATTTCTTCTGCAGTACTCAATTGTTTTATAAGACCATGCAGTAAACGGACACTAAACACTTATTTTGCCGGTCCGGATGGCCGAGGTAGTTAAGGGAGTAGCGCCGTAGCGATCTTGGACCGAAGGATCGCAGTGTCAAATCCCGCCTCGGGCATGGTTGTATTTGCGTTCGTCCTTTCACCCCCATCATCACCATATGTAATCTTCATAGTTATCATTCCGTTAAATGCAATAGTGGTTGCTAATGACTTAGATGTTGACGAGAGCTTTAATTAAAAAAAGAAGAAAGTATATTTTATTGACACGAATTTTCCTCTAACGAACCAAGCTAAGCTACTACTGAGCGAACCTGAAGCTAGCTCAGTGGCTTTTTCAGTGAGCTACTGCAATACATTAGAATGATTAAGTGAAATGATTTATATTGATTTTTCAGTGTATTGCCACCTGTGAGAGATATCAAAAGTATATTTCAGAAAAGGCAGAGGAAATACAATTTTTTTGAAATCAGTACTTGCAAATTATTACAGTAGCGTTTCGTATAAAAGATTGTATCAACAGAAAGCATAAAAAGCTTCTCAGAGATATCATTGAGTTCTTCTGTGCATTTTTTCACGATTTATTGCACGGCATCATTGCCGTCAAAATAAAAAGCTCATCATTGAGAAAACAACAATTCAACGTGTACCATGCAGCACTTACATTCAATCTTTCAACTGTGACGTATTGCATACAATTAATGGCACTTAGACAATTTTGCTGATGCAATAAAAAGCTGAGAGGGGTTATTTAATTCCAATAAAAAAAATTATCGCCAAATTTGAATATCGAGAGTAAAACTGAGTAAAATTAGTCATGAATAATGATATTTCTCTGAAGGATAATAGTTGTTCGGAGATATTCACACAAAGTATGAGAATAAAATGTTATTATCGTATTAAAAAAGAAAATAAGAGATCAATATTGAAGTACATTTTATGACAAATTTCGCAAAAAATAAATTCATTTTTTCCTTGTGATGTTTGATCCTTTTGTAATTCTATTACAACATCAATCATACAATCTTTTACAAGAACAAGAAATATATCAAATTAACTAACTTAGGTTAGTAGGCTGCTTCTCTCTACTGAGTTTAAAATATTAGTTTTAAAGAATCGTGGAAAAATGTAATAGAAATTATAATGAATCGTGTGAATTTAGGGGTATTATAATGTCTTATGATATTCTTTCAAACTTAATCAACACATAGGTGTAAATTAGCACCACATAAACAATTTAACAGGTTTTCCGAAATCAGAAATGGATTCTTAAGGATGTTCATAAGCAATTGGCACAGGGTTGTAATTCCAACAACCAGAGAGGGAAATGGTTTCTCTGAAACCATTCATGGCCGTTTAGCGGCTCGTGGTGGTCCTCCCGCGTGCCACGAGCGTGGACCTCCGCACGCGGGCCGTGCGTGCACTGGCAATGCGTCTTGCTCGGGCTGGATGGCCGTTGGCCGCAGCGCGCTCGAGCCCGGCCGGCCCACCCGCCGCCGGAGAACGTTGCGCCCGCGAGGGAGGACGTCCGCGCCCACGTGTGGCCCGGGCGATCACGTGCGCCCGGCGTGGCCCGCGGCCCAACCTTCCTTTTTCCCTGCCCGCCGGCAGACGCCGCGGCCCAGCGCCGGCGCGACGGCGGAGGTGCTGAGGCTGTGGGGCCAGCGCCGGCAATCGGACAGATGCTTTTGGAACGCTACTCTTTAATTTGAGTCTTAAATGATGCTTTTCTTTTAATACTAACCCGCTTGAAAATGCAATATTTGAAACTTCGATTTTGAGCCTTCAGTTTTTAACTCAAAAAAGAAACTCGCATATTTCACAAATTACGCAACAAAAATCAATTCTAGACACTCTGACGTGTTTCAAAATTCATGTATTTTATGAAAATGTCATCGTTTGTCAAATGCGGATGAGAAATGTGCTCTCTAAGAACCTTGAATTGAAACCCCTATATTTCGAATTATTAACGCTCTAAAAATCTCGTCATTGCTTTGGGCTTGGAAATGAAGATAGAAATTTATGTGGAGATTTTTTTTTATTTTGTGGAAATCTTTCTTTTTTTAATATTCGTTGATTGGTGGTTTTGTTGGCATTCCAAAGATTTATTTCATAGGAATTACCTCTAAGAATCTTTTTATTTATTTGATCAGCTTTCGACAGATCATCTAAAGACGTTGGTTAATCTGTCCAAAGCTGCAAATAAAATAATACCTAACGGTGGTACAGAATGGCACAGACTTTCCCGTATTAGTTTTCTATTTTCTTTGATCTGTTAGCTATTTGAACTTACAACATACTCTTGCCTGCTGCCATCTATCGCCGCACAAAGTTCATTTTTTCGAAATTTTCTTAATTTTTCGGTTTACTTATACGAACGGAAATATTATTTTAAGAATATTAAAAAACAGTAAAACGGGCGTCCTAAATGGCATTTTTCTTTGAAACATTTGGCGCCGCTTTTAAGAAAATGACGCTTAAATCCTACCGTATATTTGAAGTACTTTTTCACAGAAAAGTTTTGAGTTTTCGAAAAACTTAATTCGAAATCTTTTGAAGCACATTAACTCACAAAAACAAGAGTAACAAACTGGAGAGCGAGGATACTCCCACTATATTACAAAAGAGTTATTTAAAGTTAAGAAAAAAGTTACAGAAAGCGAGTTTGAGAAATCATGCGTTTCTCTTTAGGGTGGTTTAAATTATCCTTTCGAAATCTAGATTTGATCATTGGTCATATTTATTTCATTGTCATTGGTTATATGTTTTATGAAGGTTGAATAGGGACGTTGCAGAGAAGGATAATAAGGAAAGAAAAAAAAATTATATGATTGGTGACTGATGTAATGATCAGTCGTGTGAAGAATAATTTCCCCGTGGAGTTGCTTCTTTGATACGTATCAAGACGCTTTGGTGGTAGTGCGAAGGATTTTATTTCGGAATGTTTGGAGCGTTTTACGTACCAAAGGGGCAGCTCTTTCCCAGCTCCTTCTAGCACATAAAATCTTTCAAGCCGTTTTGCCGAAAGTTTTCTTTGTGATTGCCGTGGCTAAGGTTAAACATCACATCTGCACGTCTACGATTCTTTTTTTGGTGGAGAGTTAGTACATGAACCGAAATCAAACATTTGGAAACATTAATTCGTTTAAAAAAATGATATTAAGATTATTTGGGGAAATAGTTAAATTAACTTTCTTGGGGAAATGGTTAAAAATCTGTAAGTAAGCATGATAAAAGGACGGTTTGGGTTCAAGCACAAGATTTATTATCTGTGTTCATGAAAAATTAGAACTGAAACAATAAAGCTGTAGTTCTAAAGTTTTGATGCACAGCTCAGAGCCTATTCCCCCACTTAAAATTTATTTATCTCCTAAAATTATTGTTCAAAAAAGTGTTCATATTTTCGTATTGGTTACTGACGTATCCATACACAAAACATATGAAACAATATTATAAAACAACATTTTAAAGAAACTGCATGTCAGAGATATGCGGATTTTAAGAACACTTTTTGCCAGTTATGCTCGAAATTTCGATCTTTGTTTCAAGCCGTACATTATTAAGACGGTAATAACTCTTCAGATAATGAATTCTCAAAAACTTTGTGCCTTTACGCTTAAAAAATGCTATTTATGCCTATATGTACTCTTCTTAATATAGCGTAAATGCCGTTTGCAAACCTGTTGTGAAATAATATAGAGATATATGGTAATCTATAAGTTATTGTTCATAAAATATGCAATTACAACAGGCATTTTATATTCTGAAAAAGATATTACCAAAAAACAGGTATATGAACTATTTTAACCTTTCGTTGACAAATCCTTCTAATGATAAAATTTCTTAAGCTTAAGAAAGATGTGACAACGTAAGACATTCTATTGCACTACCACATTTGAATACTTATCAATCTGTATTATTTTCACCTGAAGTGCTCTACCTTCCTGAGACGCTTTTCGTTATCAGGAAGGGAACTGATTTCCATCAGTCCACTTCTTTTCATTCATAACTTGTCAGCGACACGCAGGCGGGGACGCGCGCACCCGTGTGCTCGGGCGGTCAACGTAGGCTATCGGAGACCACAGCTGCCTCGCTGAGTGTTCCCGATCTCCTCTAGTGATCGCCGGCTGAAGGAGGCGTGACTGAATAGCTCTCACACACGTGATAAGAAGACGTTAATTCGTGATAGACATCTCGAGAAAATGAACAGATCGACATCATATTGACATACTTTCAAAACTCATGCATACGAGTCTTCAGTAACCAAAATGAATAATAATAATAATAATAATAATAATAATAATAATAATAATAATAATAATAATAAACATAAAATATTGAAATATCTTAGAAATTTTAATTAATAATGTCTAACAGGCCGACACACTAAGTTTTTGCAAACAAAATAACTGTTTGAAAACGTTTCTAAACCAGAGTTAGTTCCATTCAAATACATTGGTATCGCGTTTGCCATAATGTGAACTATACTGCATCTTTAATATTCTAACAAAAAGTATCCACTTGTTTTCTAAAATATGAATTTCATGAATATCCTCAATATAGTTTGTTAAAATGATTTTGAAGGTAATTAACATATTTGTGGGAGCTGTTGATTAATGTTTGGAAGAATTCTTACATGGCAGGTTAGGGAACTACTTTGAGCAAAATGCATATAGCTCTTCTGGAACATTATTAAATAAACAATTCACCGATGTCTTAAACGAAGGAATGAAAACTGAAGAGATTTGTTGTACAACATGCAAATTGGTGGAAGTAATAGTAAGCATCTCTAAACTCTTACGACGCATATTGTAGTTCTGTAACAGGAAAATCATCTGCCATATACGGCACAGATTTTTTTCACATAAAGAGTGTTACCTTTGATCGTTTCGATTATTCGTTGATAAATGAAAACGTTTTATTAAAATATTGAAAACTCATTAACCTTTTCAATATAATTATTTATAGAATTCACGAAACATTATTTTTATATCAGTAGTCAGTTCCATGAGTTCCATATGAGTAAGCAGTCTGCACTTTCATTCTACAAGAACATTGGAATCTAATTGTTTTTTAGAGATTTGGAAAATGAAAAAACAAAGCTAGACAATAAAACGAAAATAAAACTTTAAAAAATGTGTTTTCACAGACCTGCATAACTGCTTTACAGAGATTGTTTTCATATAAATAACAACTCAAAACACAAACATACAAAAGTAAATAACAAACAGCGAAATAAATTTCAATCAATACTAGAACTAAGGGTAACAGTTTAAAAAAAAAGTCATTCCTTAGAAAAATAGAAATAAGGAAAGCACAGCAGGTTCCTCAATATTGTTTGTTGTTTTTCAAGTAAATTTGTTGATTACTTCTTGCATTGTTAATTCCAATTCTGAAAAATTAAAGGGGGGGTCAGCATATTGGATTAAATATTCGCCATATTGGTTTTTTTAAATTCAGGATGCTGTTGCTGATGAACCAAGGTTGTAATGGTCAGTTGCAGAATTTGATGAATAATTTCTGTTTTTAATTCTGAGTGTAATTGAGTTTTTCTAATGAACCAGGGGGCATTTACAGCCATACGTAAGATCTTATTTAGGAATGTTTGTATTTTCTTTATATTAGTTGCAGAAGTGTTGTACATATTGGACATCCATACATTATAAGGGGATGAACTATTGCTCTGCAAAAGGCTAGAGTACATTCTGTTTTGAAAGCGTTTTTTCTATTAATTAACGAGTACAATTTATGCAGTCTTCTGTTTGCTTGTATAATTTTGTCATTTATATGATTTGTTCATGTTAGTATGGTGTCCATTAATATTTCAAGATATTTAATCGGTTTGTTTTTTTCGTAACCAGTCGAGTGTGTTTTCAAATAGCTTTTTAGGTTTGGGCGTACTGGTTATTGGGCATGGTGTGAATACTTATGCTAATCATTTGTTAAAGTTTAGTTTTATCTTCCATTTGTCTGCCCATTTTACTACTTCGTTTAGTTCATCTTTTATATTTTTGTGGCTGTTTCTAAACATATGTCAGAGCTTAGTATTGCACTGTCGAATCATCAAATGACGATATTGTTGTGTTTTGAGTTGTTGGGAAATCTGCTGTGAATATGTTGAACAAAGTTGCTGATAATGGGCTGCCTTGTGATACTCCTGCTGTGGTTTCTTTTTGCAGGTTGAATTTATTCTTACTGAAAAAAACTCACTCTACTCTTGAATTGAATATTCCAGTTAGGTAGATAATTGCTTTCTTATTTAGTTTTTGTAAAAGTATGGTTGGTTTTTTATCTATTTCAGCTGATTTTTTCTTACGTAGGTATTTAATTGATTGATATGTTTCATTTGGTGATATATATTTTATTGGGTGTGAAACTGTCGTTTCTTCACAGTTATTGGTTTGGTTTGTATTGTTATTGTTTCAAGTTGTAATTAGTTCTAATGTTTCTTGGAAATGTTCAGCCAGTATTTCACATTTTTCTGTTGTTGTTGCTGCTGTTTTATCTAATTTCTTTAACTCTGTTATAATGATTGGTTCATTCAATTTTTCGTTGTAACCTGCCATAAGCTGCTGTTTTTAGGATTTGTTTTTAGAGTAATTCTTATATTGTTGGATTCTTGGTTCGTCTAATACTGTTTTTACTTGGTGTGTTTATTTAACATTTTCTTTGAGTCCGGGCTTCTGTCTTGTTGTAATTGCCGAAATTTTTGTGTTTCCTTTGAATTAATTTTTCAATGATAATAGGTATTTTTTTTCATTTCCTACAAAAACAGTTAAAAATTGTGTGTGACATGCTATGGGAAGAAATGAAATTGTAGTTCAGTTACAGTAACAGTTTCTACGCAGTTTAGCCTATTCCACAAACATTCCTGCGAGAAATGGTAAGAACCAGTGTAATGAACATAAAAGAAACTTTGCTCTTGCATGCACTCAACAGAGTAGCGGGAAGTTTGAGCTCTGGAGATTGGGCTCCTGGCTTTGTGGCCTATCCGCAGTCTCCCTTCAATCGCACACACCCTGTGGATAACCCTTATAACTGAACAAGTCACAGCTCGACCACGCTTGACTTACCCAAAATGTTGGTAGCCCTTCTAGCTGAAGGTTATCACCTATAAGGTTGCTCTAGGAAAAAGATGTACAAATCCGAAAAGATACACTTCTGGATCAGGACGAATCACTAAACAATTTCCTTTCGGCTCAGAGCCCCTTATCACTACACACCTAGCCAAAAGATCCAAACGGACTCGGGAGCTCAAGACTGTGTTCCCTGTTAACACTCCCTAGCTTTAAGGCTAAATGCACCGAAAAATACTTGTAGGAAAATTCAATAAATCGCAGCACTACCACGGGGGAATTTACTTTACTGATAACGTCTGAACCAATGGTCCGATTTTCTATCTGTAAACGGCATTTGACGCTTTTTTAAAATAGAA
>BOPP01000014.1:6368665-6381172 GCA_017312745.1 Gryllus bimaculatus | reverse complement strand
TACTTATTTTGGTGCTGCGACGTGGTGGCCACAAATTGTACTAGTGTCGGTACATTTAGCCTTAATGTTGACGTGGGTTTCGGCGAGAAAAAAGATAGCCGGATGAGGTTTTCTGCAGGGCTTTTTTACTCGTATGTGGTAGAGCGAAAGCCCAGTTCGCCTGTGGTCAGCGTGCACGCTCGCACCCCATTTGGTACCAACAATGAAGATACTCAGAGAACTTCAGGAACCGATTGCAATATTCTGCCAATACTGTAGAAGAGATCTCGGTCTCTCCTGTGGGGATAATGCGAGTAGAGAGCAATCACTTCTACAGTCTTGGTAAATCAGAAAATCTCGTTTCTCGAATTAAATCTTTATATTGCAAAGAATGATTGATGTTTCCGGACACGTCATTTGATATGGTCATTAGGTCAGAGGTTAAGGCCCAGAGGCAGAGAGAGACAGGTCATCATCGACCTTATGAACCCAAAGGTTTTTAACGTAGATGTTTTGTGTTTGATGATGGGCGTGGTTGATATTTTTTAATGACAAAAGTCCATCATAAAATTCTATGTGATGATTTTTAAAAACTCATAAATATTCCTCAAACCAAACTGAGTATAAAATAGTCAAATCAAGTTATCGTCAATAAAGAAACCTATATTATATTTTAATTATCGAAACAGATAATCCAAACTTTCATAATTGTCCTGATAATTTTTGACTTTGTTTTGTCCGTTAAACTTCAATTAAAAATTAATAAAAGATATCACTTTCAAATTAAATCTTTCCGCGTAAACTTTAATGATCACTTACGCAGTTTTAAAAACTTCGATGTTTATTAACATCGATGGGTTTAGGTCGATGGTTTATGGATTAGGTATGCCGGGCGTGTCAACTGCTAAGGTCATTAGTCCCGTAAGTGTTGTGTATGTTTTCTTCGAGAGATGGCTATGATCTTCCCCCACTAAATGGTGAGATCTGGCGCCATACCACTGTCGGCTAACGGTGTTTCCGTCAACCAAGTATCTCCCACCAGCGGGACACCGCCCCAAGCGGGACAAGTTCTCAAGTTCCCGACCGGTCTCCCGGCATGTGTAGTTATGTAGTCCATGTGAGCGTGTAAGAAAGATATGAGATTAGGGCAAGGAAGAACAAGGAAAGATCGCGCGCAGTACGTGGCTCGGTTGATTGGGTACTGCTACGGCCTTCGCCTGGTGTTGATCGGAGAAACTACGTTAAACTACCGATCACAGCATATGGCCGCTAGAAATCTCCAGACAGCGACTGAACTCGAACTAGCCAGCGAAAATTCTGAAATCGTCGAGACTCGAACCAAGTATCTCCCGGTCAGAAACACTTCAGTGTCATCCGTTGATGCCCTGAGCCACCTGCCCTGTGATGTTTTACTAACATCGATGTTATAGTTTTGATAATCTATCTTTAGAAACATCATCCCCCCACTCGTGCCACCCACATGTGCGCCGTCCGTTCCTGCGGCCGCCTCTCGGTCGGGTTCACGCACTGGACCCGCTGTGACTGGACGTATGCCGGGTTTGTTAGCGGCTTTCTTACTTTTATTTTGTAAACTGCTACTAACGCCATACCTGATGCCCAGTTCAGCTTTAGAGCAAATCACTCGAATGAACACCAAATTTTAAAAGTTACGGATTTGATTGCAAAGGGTTTTTACGAGAAAATGTACATGGCAGCTCGGTTTTTAGCTGTTACTAAAGCGTTCGAGCGTGTCTGGCACACAGGACTGAAATACCAATTTCTCCATCTAGGCATTCCCAAATATCTTCTAGATATAATTGGAAGTTTCTTTCTAAATAAGTCATTTAATATTAAAATACATGACACTACGTCAGATAAATACAGAATCTCAGCTGGAGTCCCACAAGTTTCTCCACTCTCACCGACTTTGTTCATAATTTACCTTGCCGATTTTCCGGAATTAATGGATGTCGAAATAGCCTTGTTAGCAGATGACACTGCCATCCTCTCACAACATGAAGAACTGATTATGGCCCTGGAAAACATACAAAATGATTTAAATACCTTCATTAAATGGACTGATAAATGGAGAATCCAGATAAACCCAAACAAATCACTAGCTAAAATTTTCTTGTTTAAAAGATTCATAATCCCTTCAGTGTTAACAATCGCTAACAATCCTGTTCTCTGGCTAAACAATAACCAACCCGTGAAATACCTAGGAGTTAAATTAGGTAGGAGATTAACATGGAAGAACCATGGAATTGATATTGCCAACAAAACCTATGCAAAAATGGCCAAACTTTACCCATTAATAAATAAAAACTAAGCATTAAGAATAGAAAACGGATTAACAATTTTTAAATTATAATTCGCCCGTCGCTCACCTATGTGTGCTCAGTGTTGGGAGGCGCTGCAAATACGCATATTAAGAAATTGAAAATAATCCAAAACAAATTTCTAAGACTGGTCCCCAAAGCCCCCTGATTTATTCATAATGCACAAATCCAAAGAGAAACCTTAGCTGCATTAAACTTAACATAAAGAAACTACCGAAAAAAGTTTATTTAAGGCTTGGAGCTTGTCCTAGCAAAAGAACTTTCAACCTTGGCCGTACAGCTTATGCACAGTCCAGGATATTGTCACGCTTTCCAAAAGATCGCTTAAAGCTGCGGCTAGATCTATTTGAACCTTTATGAAATGAATGTCATTGTAGAAAGATTCACGACCAACTTAAATTGAAGAATGTTTCGGATCACGAGATTCGCTTATAGGTAGTATTAAAACATTTCAGCTTAAATATTTACTACGGAACATTATTACATTAACTGAAGATGGTCGTAAATATATCTACAATGGCTTATATTTTAGGGAATTATTTTATGTAACATTTTGTGTATATACAAAATTTTGTTTTATACAACGTATTTAGCAATAAAAAGCTTGCTTTTATACCTTCATGAAATATTTTAAAAGGTAAAATTAATGTTTTCTTTAAAGGGTATTTTCAGTGGATATTTATTCATTGGGGTGAAACCGGAGTAAATTGCTTAGAAGTATCAATTTATTAATGATAACTACCAACATTTTCAAAGTAAATAAAAGCTTGTTTTTAATTTATAAATGGGTAAAAGTAAGCTTGATCAATTCCCGCCATTAATAAGTTTTTCATTGTCACCCCCAATCATTGCAACAAAACTACCTATTACTGGAGCTGTTGCGAAAATATTGCACCGTGTTAATATGCTTCCCAATGTGCGCATTAATTTATAATTTAATTATTTTTTTTATAAAATATGTTGATCTTCAGAGAAAAACATTCATAATAAATCAGATGCCCTTTGCTTCTCTGAATAAGTTTTGATCTTTGTGTCGTAGTCTTAACAATGTCAGAGTAAACCTTGTTCCTTTCTTAAAGTTGTTTCTCATGATATCGGCATCGATTATCTCATATGTAGCCACATGTGATTGAAGATACGGCAAACAAGTTTATTTTGATCAAGATCCGCATGCACGTATATCAAATTCGGATAACTGTGCAATAATCAAATAATCATCATTTGCATTGTCAGTCATTATCATTCTGATTTAAACAAAGATCCTGGAACTTATTTTGCGATACGAATATTCTTTCTTATTATGATAAATTATGAGCGTTTGAAATCAACAAGAAACCACCAATTTTCACAGATCAATATCACGTTTCCTTATCATGACACACTTCGATACACTCGATAAGATTTATGACCAGTTGCCAAACTACACGTCATACCGCAGAGTTTTTTTAGGTACAAGTAAACGTAGTAACCAATACCTTCACTGTTCAAAAGCGAAAAACGTGAAGGGTATTCTTGGCGTCAATGAGGCTTCGCGATACGCGGTTGTTTTGAAATGTGTCTAAGAACGTTAATCGTTCCGAATCTACGATAATCTCGTCGTAAGACATTTTTCTTTGACTTTGGCGCTTGCGTTCATTGAAGGCTCGCATGAGTGTATGTATGTCCCGCGCATCTTAAGAATCAGACTGATTCCAGTGTTACCTGATGTGTTCAGAGGGATTCCGCCATGTTCGTTTCAGTTTCCGCCGAAAATCCGCTGAACGGGTTTTAAATTTCCCGCCTAAATCCACTAAATGTAAAATAAATTATTTTTCCATATTTAAATGTTGTATTAATTTATTCTATTAAAACCAATGATAGAAAATAATGATAGAAAAGGATAAATGCTTATGAATGCATGAAATAGATCAGGACAATTGCTTATTCTTGGTCATAGCCGTCGTTATTGGCGTATTCGAGCCCCAATATTTTAAAATAATAATAAAGGATGCACTTATGTAGACTGAATTGTCTGTCTTTTATTATTATTTTAAAATGTTTCTGCTCGAACACGCTATGTGTCCAGGCCTTAATAGTGAAGATTTGAAATTCCGCTTATTTTCCGCCGCCTTTATTAATTTCCGCTGTTTATTCCACTGTCCGCGAAACTAATTTTTTTTTCGCCGTACGAGTTTAAAATCCGCTGAAAACGGCGGGAATTCCGCCGATATGGCAACACTGACTGATTCACGATGTTACGGATGATACATAACAATACGAATATCATCGGTGCACACGAAAAATGTCAGCTCAGATATTGACTTTGCAAGTGATCGTTTTCCTCTTGAAGTCATTTCATGACCTAAAAGAAAGTGTTATTCTCTATTGAGTCTTGCTTGAAAGTACCTCAATGAAATTTGTACTCATCTACTAAAGTCATAAACGAGTCACAAATAAGTTATTTGAGGTTGTCTGGAAAGTAGCTCATTGTTGTACTGTTTTACGGCAAGAAACTTGTATATTACAGGACAATTGTGTTGAAGGCGTCATGTAATGCATTGTCCTTGATTCAACTGTCACCATCTTTTCACCTTGTAGCTGCTGTCCACGAAGAACCAAGAGGCCTTGCGTTATATTAAAATTGCGTGACTTAATGTTGATGAACTTGTTATAGATCTCATTTGGCAAAGCACACGGCACTTTTACTTGTCACACAAGCCACGACTTCATTTAGCTAATAGCAACTTCCATTCGCCGCACTGGTGCAACGTCAGAAGGAGCACAGGGCATCTTTCGTGTTTCCTTTTGAGCGCTAGGGCGCACCAGTGCAAAGAAGCGCATGTTCCATTCGCACCAGCGCTCTCATTCAGTCGGGGAGCGTTGTACGTGTAAGTACAAGGAGTGTAGGAGTGTGGGCGAGATGTCCGGAGAGTAAGGGCCAGATGATCTCGCGTGATGTAGGCACACGGTCGCCACGACCGGTTTAAATTTTGGCGTCAGGCCATGTGACGGTAATTGTCACGGGACGGAAGTCCGACAGCTAGCATCACGCGTGGCTTTTATTTTTCTGCGGTAAAGCAGGGTACTGGAAGGAAAAGGTTGCCGGAGTGTTTAATATTTGCAATTTATTGTAACTTGTTCATAATCCTTTAATATACTATTTTTATTTTATTATTTGAATTTATTTCTCATTTCACTACGTCACACTAGTTTCCACGTAAAGAAATCACATGTTAATAATGTATGAAATAAGGAGTAATAATTACCAGTTCCAGAAACTGAGCAGCACTGTTGCGGAGCGATGACGTTTTTGTCCTGCACTAGAACGAATGGAAATCGCTATAAGAAACAAACTACTCAGGAAGCTACATAGCAAAGGTTCTATGTCAAAATTTATTGAGTTAGCTTTCAAAACATTCAAAACAAGCATTTGTCAATGGACATTTTATTTGGAACTACAGCAATTGTCAGTGAACTTATATTAAAGAGCTGTTTGACGGTACTTTCCACTCATTTCGTAAAAGAATGGGAGAAACACATTGTTTGAGACACTTCTTACCCCTTCTCACATTTCGCCACTTAAAAAATTCCTATATTTTTTTACATTTCTATCTTTGGATTTTAATGGCAACGACAAAAGTTGTGGCTCTTTCTTCTTCTAATATCGAGCTGAGTTCCCACTATTTCCAAATTATCTTCCATTTCAAGATGCTGATAGAACCTGACATTCTCGTTATAGTTAAAGAAAACAAGAAACAAAACGATCAAGGACGTGGCCTTGCTAACAGAACAATGACCAAGTGATAACCACAATATATTTTATGTCAGTGATAATATTTAATTACAGGAAAACATGCACAAAACGGGTTCCGAATAAAATATTGTACATGACACCACAAAAGTCCTTCGACAGGATTCCTTCCAGTCAACTCTCCAGTCTAGTCATGAAGGTCGACTTTCTTGCCTTATGATGTAAATTACTATTCTTGTGTTTCTATACAATGTTTCTCTACATGTTTTGTGGTCCACAATAATGTTTTTATACTACGATGCATCAAAAAGGAAAATAATAATTATTTTCAGAAGTATATGTAATATATATTAAATGCCATTTTGACTATATAATTCGAAAACGTTGCCTTAACCAACATTGAACAGGCTTCTAGGACAATGACTCCATTTCGTACGGGTTTTTCGTCCAGTTTCCCTTATTCTTTGAACAAATGCTCCTGAAATGGCCCTTTATTTGGGTTCTGAACATTAATGTATCTGTATATTAATGTATGCTTCTGTATCTAGACAGTTTTTCACGTGCTCACATGAAATGCAGTTATTTAAATAATCGTTCTCCATGTTATTGCGGCAATAAGTCGATTCCGTCACGAAGGGCATGATGATTACAAACTGATATCAAAAATATGTAGCTGATTTGCCTTTGCAAATAGTTTTTATTGTATGGGAACGAATATGTTCATAACAACTCTTTCCAAAAATGCTCGTTGCTACCTGCATTCATAATTCAACTTAATGTGTTTACAAGTTACGGCAGAGATTCCAGAGCTCAAGAGACCGTGTGCACTGATTGAACTTCTCACCACAGTATGCCACAGTTTTTAACAATTTTTTGATGTTAAATAAATAAATAATTTAATGTATGTACTATTGTCCGAATTGAAGTACAAATTTCGGCGATCATTTTATCGTACGTGAATATCATAATCTGATAAGAAAATCTATGTTATTTAATGTAGAGCTATGACCGTAAGAAGCCACGTATAATGAACCACTGAATAGTCTCCACCTCAATTTAACTTCATTTATTTGGAAACGAGCCTATTCACCTCAAAATTGCGATTGGTCAGGCTTTGGCATTCCCATGCGACGCAATCCGCTTTTACACTTCCCATCCCTCTTTATCTGAACTTATCACTTTCTGAAACTTCGAAATTCCTTTAAAAAATGTTATTCGCAGAGAATTCTCACGTCAGTAAAACTCGGGATGTCTCATCTCCTAAGAGAACATTGCCAACTGTCTTTGCGCATTAATGTCTGAAATATGAATAGATGATATTGTAACTTAACAGTAACATAATTCAATGCAAGAAATCACCTGAGTTTTTGTAAACTTATCCAGAGGTTTTTGATAATAGTTTCACTAACCCCTGCTAAGAGACCGATTAAAATTTACATATTGGACGTTTACCTGATGCGTTGCATCGTAAAATACAAAATTTTCCAGAACGATCTACTATCAGTATTAGATTACAATCAATAACATCAAGCCAAAGTGGAAGCCACTTAAACCTTTGGGTGTGAATGATAATAAAAATTGATATTCCACCATTATTTGTAATTGTTTAGGTTATGTGTAATTCAATATGCTCCCAATGTGTTACACAAAAAGCTTTGACAAGAAACTTGTTTTTTTTTTATTCAACGAACATTTACAAACTATTTCGAAGTTAAATAATCAGTAAATGCTATAAAGAGAGTTATTAACAATATAAAATTAAATACAAGTAATAAAGTCACCCATTGATACTCTCCTTTGTGTTCTTTACAAATATATAAAAAAATAATTAGAATATTATTGTTGAGGATTATGAAGGTTAATAATATATGAACAATATTATAACAAAATAAGATAAAATCTTAAATGTTAATTATTAGAATTGTGTGGGGATGAAGAGAGGAAATTCTATTGAGACGAGAAGTTTCTTCTTTTTTTTATTCTTCTCGTTCGACCAAAAGTCTTTCGAAGGATTTCAGTTTGACATGTTGACTTTTTTGAGAATTGGGGCATTTCTTGACAAATTGAGGTTAAAACTCTGTGGGTCATTTAATTCATTAGATTTCTTTTAGATTCTATTGAATGTTTATCTTGACGTTTTTAGGATAAACTGTTAGGGTTGCCCTGTCGAACAATAGGGAAATACACGACATTATTATTTTAGGGAGATTTAAGCACATCTTCGGGAAATTGAGATTTGATTCGACTTGGGATGTTTGCTATTCGGGCTATATGGAATTTCAGAGCGGGAGAAGATGAGGGGAGGGAAAAATGAAAATTATTTGCTACTTTTACTTTCCCGTATACGTATGTATATACGGAGTAATATGCGAAGTTTAGTGAATGTTATGTAATGTTGCGGAAAATCGATTTCGAGATTTCAACGGAAATACACCCTGTATGACGGGTGGGATCCTCTGATTCAGAAAAAGAGGTTCTTTTCAAAACGTCCATCCGTCGGTCTGTCCGACTGCCTCTAGTTTGTGAACACCACTAGCGCCTAAACGTACGTACGATGTTTTCCAAATTGAAGAAACCCCTGATCATCTGGCTCGTCTCAAGGCTTTGAGCTTTTTCTGCAAAATTTTGGTAGGGTTAGCACTATGTGCACTCAATACGATGACATAAACGCCATATTGCTCTATTCTTTTGTTTCTTCAAAAATTACAAAAGTTTAATTTTTTAATTCGTCTCCCACGTCGTTAATTTTTACATTAACGGCAATTTGTTAACATTATTTTACATTTGTTCACATCAATTTATTTATGAGTACATGTGCTATAATGTCAGATAAAGTTTCACGCCTTTAATATGCCGATTTTCAGTGATTTGTAAACTCTATTGCATTTGTGACTGGAAGTGCTTGAAATGTCTGTAAATGAAGTAGTTCGAAAACTCAATAGGTATCTGTGAAAAGAGGTTCAAATTTCGAATTTACTGTAGCGCATAACTGACACTTTCTTCAAAACGGCTCCAAAGTTTTCAAAGAAAATTGCCATTTAGAACGTTGTTTTACTGCTTTTTAGTATTCTTAAAATAATATTTCCGTCCGACTATTAGGAACACGAAAAATTAAGAAAATTTCAAAAAAATGTTCTTTTGGCGGTGATAGATGGCAGCTGGCAAGAGTATGTGGCAAGTCCGAATAACTAGCGGAGACCAAAGAAAGTAAAAAACTAATACGGCAAAGTATGTGCCATTCTGCAGCACAACTAGTTACTTTCTCGTATACGTACGTATATACGGATAAAATACGTTCTATAAAAGTATATAATGATGTGCGAAAAAACGGCGAATTTTCAGCAATTCTCATTGCCGGGCTCTCATAACGAAAAATTGGATAAATCCTATTATTAAATTTAGAAAAATCCTCTAACACATGGTGTAGCTAGAATTCTTGTTTTGTGGGTCCTTGATACCGAAAAATCAATTGACGTTAGCCGTCTGTGAACGGCCAAACGTTCGTCCGTCTGTGAATACCAATGGCGCCTAAGCCATACGCATGTTTTTTTTTTTTTTTCCAAATTGAAGAAACCCCTGTCGATTTGGATCGAGTCAAAGTTTGAAATTTTGAAAAACATTCTAAAAAATAGGGGGTACTTTACATGAAACTTCACTGACATTTTCAAAACTATCTCAAAAATGGCACCAAATGTTTTCTTTAAATTTATTGTAAGAATAGAGCAGATTACACTACTAAAGATGATATCGATCCGATTTTCATTGTTAACTCTTAAAGTTTCGAATATTGTAGAAGTCTGATTTTTTTGGCGTGTTCCAACAACTACAAAATTGAAGATAGAAATGTTTCTTTTAAATAACATTTGTTGTCCATAATTAGTTCTTTCATTAAGTCCATGCACTTTTTTTTTTCAGTAGTTTTAACGCAATATTGCGTGCTATAGGTGCAATTTTTAAATATAACAAAAACAATGTTTTTCTTAAAGCGGCTTTAATGTTTTCTTCACACTTTTGGTAGGGATAGTTTTTAATGTATTCTATAAGGCGACATAAACGCCATTTTGCTCTTAGTCCGGGAGACAACAAAAAAAAACCACAAATGACAAGCTCAAAGCTAAAACTTTTTGAGAAGTTAGCCATTGCTGTGAGAAACGCAAGTATGGCGACCTGTAGGTGTCGATGTTGCGTTGCACAATTTTTGAATGTGTCGAAAAAAACTGTATTTTAGTGTATTCTTTGTTGTTGTTTTTAAATTACACAAAGGTAATTTTTACTTTCTCGCCTTATGAATACTTCGTAAAACGAGAAAGTTATGAAATCGTGCGCCAGAAAACGAATTTTCGCCAGAAAAATTATTATTGCCGGGCTCTGGTAACGAAAATGTTGATTAATCATGTTGCAAAATTTAGACAAAAAAACTAACACCTGGTTTAAATATCTTTCACATCTGTAATGAGCACATTTGCAACGATTTGTATACATTATTGAATTTGTTAGTGAATGTGCTTCAAATGATTTCCAATACAGTTTGTCGAAAACTCAAAAGATTTCTGCGAAAAAGAGCTTCAAATTTCGCATTTACACTTGAGCTTAAAGAATTTTTTTAAGTAGCTCTAATTTTTTCAACAAACTCTCATAATAGGACGAGCTTTTACTCTTCTATATTCTTAAAGTAATATTTCGGTTCTTCCATTAGGAAACCGAAAAGTTTCTTGAAAATGTATTTACGGCGGCAATAATTGGCAACTGGCAAGTGTACATGGGGACGCGAAAAGCTAGCTCAGAGTAAAGAAAATAGATAACTATCTAGTACGAGAAAGTTTATGCCATTCTATAGCACCCCTAGTTACTTAAATATATGCGGAGTAATGTATACGATACGGAGTAATATGTAGATACACAGTAATATATAGATACGGAGTAATATAAGCGGGACGTCGCCGGTAGACCTGAGCCCCTTCACGGGCTGTCGCGCCAAGTACATAGTACATACAATAAATATACGTAGTATGGGGAAAGTTATGTAATGATGCGGAAAATCGATTTCGAGATTTCAACGGAAATACACGTTTTAAGGCCTCCTGATACTAAAAAGTGTTTTTTTCAAAATATCCGTCCGTCTGTCCAGGCGCGGATCCACAGAGAGGGAAAACATTTCCCCCTAAAATGTTTCAGTGACTATTAATTTTAACCTGTCACGAAACTTTCAACCAAAAATATGTTCGGATAGCTCCCCATAGCGCCCCCTAAAGTGCTTCAAAAAGTGTTTTACAAAATTTCTCGAAGACCCAAACGTTTTCTGTAAAAATGAGCCCAAAATTGCGAATTTTCAGAAACTCTCAAATGCCATCTTTTCTTAAAACGGCTCAAATCTTTTCTTCAAATATTTTGTTCGGATAACGATAAATGCATTGTTTAAAATGAGATAAAAGTAATTTTGCTGTATTATTTTTTTTTAAATATTACGCAAATGTATTTTTTAAATATCTCTCTCGCTGTTAATATGTACATTTCCAAAGATTTGTACAATTTTTTGCAAATGTGAATAGAAGTTTTAAAATGATTTACAGTCATGTTTTTCGAAAACTCAAAAAATTTCTGTGAAAACGAGATCCAAATTTCGCATTTACATTAACGCCTAAAAGACATTTTCTTAAAATCGGCTCCATATGTTGCACCGAAAATTTTTTATAGGTCGAGGTTTTACTCTTCGTTAATATTCTAAAATTAATATTTAAATTTACCAATAGGAAACAGAAAAAAATCAGAAAGTTTCATGTACGATGTAAAAGTAAAATGTACGTTGGTTGGCGATATATGGTAACTGGCAAGAGGATTGGGCAAGACAGAAAAGCCAGCACAGACTAAAGAAGTTAGAAAACTACTACGAGAATGTCTGTGCTATTCTGTACCACTAATAGCTAATGTACCTTAATTTAATGTTAATTTCTTAGAGGAGTAAGTTCAGCATTTAGTGATTTAATAATTTGTAGCAGTAAACGTTGAAAAATTATCGGGACCGATTCGACATAATAAATTATTCGAAGTTCCTGTATTGCCCATTGTGACGTCATGGATACTCACAGCGACCACAGACACAGAGACCCTAGCTCTGATAGACCTACTATCCCCTGATCGCGGGAGCGATCCAAAACCCGATTGAAGATGGTTTTGATTGTGGCATTCGCCACTCCTACTTTTGAAGCGCGCACAAAGCCTAGCTTCCGTGACCGGATGTCACGCTGGGACACAAAGTCCGTTCTGGCGCACCAACGGCTGGTTTGCCTCGATCGCAGGAGCGATCTTATCCGATTGAGAATCGGCGTGAATCGTGGCACTCAACCACTCTTCACCGCGGAGCACGCACACAGCATCGCTCCCCGTGACCGCAGTCACCCAAGGACATAAAGTCCGCAGGCTTCGTCAACTAATGACTCCAGCCTCGCGAGCCTGGCTCGC
>BOPP01000014.1:6363665-6366165 GCA_017312745.1 Gryllus bimaculatus | reverse complement strand
GGAGTCGTTTCCATTCTACCCTTCTATTCTAACTCTGTCTTCTCGGTCCCCCCTTGTTCCTTCCGTTTCCTTAAGCTGGCGGTAGCTCAAAACCGCTAGGGGAAGGTGACCCTGAAGAAAAAAACCAAGATGGAGGATCTGTCAGGATCGACAGTTACGGTGCAGGAGATCGGAGCCCCAGTACCGGCGGTCGGTGGTGCGCAAGCAGGCCACCGGGCGTCGTCACCCAGCGACTGCAATGCTGGCCAAAAAGGATGGCCAAAAGGAAAACCAAGAAAATAAACGAGATCTACGTATTCTACAGCAGAAAAACGCCATTCCAACCATTGAAAATATAATTCAGTGGAATATCAACGGCTGTATCTCGCATTACTGTGAGCTGAAATTGCTACTGGGCAATCACACACCAATGTGTGTGTGCTTACAAGAAACTCATTTTAAACCAGAAGACCGTTTCAATTTTATCGATGCCTCAATGGCGAAATGGAAAGATCTACAAGACCGTGATCGATCACTACAGACCTCCATTTCTAATTCTAGGCGACTTCAAATGCTCACAGTCCACTATGGGGCTGTTTCTAGACAAATGACTCGGTCGCAGAATCGATGACCTGCTACTAACAAACGAATACGTACTTTTAAACCCAGGAGCAAGCCTCATTTTAATGCTAGAAATGGCTCATTCTCAGCCATAGATTACTCTCATATGTAGTCCAATCTGCAACTCGCTGACGTGGAAACGCACTGCCAGATCTTCATCAGAGTGATCACCTTCCTCTGTTGATATCGTCCAAAACATCCAAAGAACACAGTACACTTTACCAAACGTTGGTCGTACAACCGCCGCAGAGACCTGGTTCCAGCTTCACGCAGACATATACCACCAATAAATGTCAGTGGAAACTCGAGGAAGACGTTACCGATTTCACCAACACTGTCTTATCTTCCGCTGTAAAATAACAATTCCACAGACTAGTGGCCGCTTATCTAGGATTTCCCAGTACCATGGTGGAATACGAGACAAAGAAAGCAATAGGGAGAAAAGGAAAGCCCTCAATAGAGTATAGACGTGCACAACCCAGACAATCTTATTGGTTTTCAAAGCGTCTGCGTGCGCTCGCTCGCAAGAGAAAATACTCCAGCAAAACGATCAAGCGGGAAAAGTACGTAACAACCATAATCTCGGACGACCAATAAGTCACGTAATATGGCAGATAAATCCGGTCAATAGCTGGGAAAAATGTTTTCAGTCAATAACATGGCATTGACCACGAAGGAAACTAATATGCAACCCTGACCGAAAAGCCAATGCATTAGCGACCCAATACTCCAAAAGCCAGTGACACAAAGGTAGCTATCCTAAAGATTTTTCTCGACAAAAAGAAAGAAGAAGAACAATTCTTGACTTTAACAACCAATATAGAATAAGCCATAATAACGCGCTTTTCTCATGGAGAGAAATTGCAAGACGCCATAAAATGCCAGCTGGAGACACGCAGCAGGATTCAACAATATCCCTTACAGCATACTTAGTCGATTACCGAAGAAATACTGTCACTTTTGCTAAGTATATACAATAACAATTGGACACAAAGTTAATTACCCCAAGCCTGGAAAGAACGATATAATTCCAATTTTAAAGGCAGGCAAGGATCCATTAAATCCTGAAAATAATGCGCCGCGTAATCGCTGACATGCTGTCTGGAAAAATATTGGAAAAATTGTCCAACACCCGCTAACATGGTGTCTCGAAAGAAAACAAGTTCCTAAACATACACAGTGCGGTACAGACAATATCACTCTACAATCGACCAGCTAATATATCTGGAAAAAAACGCAATTCATAAGAATACCTTCATCAAAAAAATATGGTTACCGTATTCTTTGACCTGGAGAAAGCTTTCGATAAGACCTGGCGACATACATTCCTGAGACAGCTATATAACTGGCAAATAAGAGGATATCTACCAAAATTCATATCCAGCTTCCATTATAGCCAGATCTTCAAAGTCGCGTTGGGCAGTCTATCTCAGAAAGCCACGTACTAGACAACGTGTACGCCCAGGCTCTCCATTGAGTGGCACCTGTTTATCATAGCGATTAATAACGGGATGTTTGACGGCAATAGAATCGTCTAATAGGAAATGCATGTATGTAATGACATTGCTTATATTTACTCTGCCAAATCCCCTGGGAATGAGTCAATATTTCAAAATGCAAAATGGCCATACATAAAAATTAGTACAGGAACGCAAAAAACGTTGGGTTTCTCATTTACAGCAGCAATAACGAAATTGCGTTCACTTTCAGTCCGGAAAAGAAAAAGTTACAGAATGCCTGAGCTGACGTGAATGGGTTCACTGGCATACAATGAACGGCAAAATTCCTTGGCTTTGATTTTTTGCATCGCACTTTAACATGGAAACAGCATATAGAATATACCTTGCGTAGATGCAAAATCAGCTCTGAATGTAATAAGATGCATTTCCCCATATAAATT
>BOPP01000014.1:6263282-6363640 GCA_017312745.1 Gryllus bimaculatus | reverse complement strand
GGGGAGCAGATAGAGACATCTTACTGCGCCTGTACAAATCCATGGTGATGTCCAAAATAGATTATGGGAGAAGGAGACAATACATTTAACAAACATACATTTGTTTTAAAAAATAATTGGAAGGTGAACAATTCTACAAATATAAATGTAAACACTTAAATTAATTTATAAATTGAACAGTAAATAATTAATAACACATACATTTATTTACGAACACATAAATCTTCTGACTAAAGAACACGTTCTCAGGATCACAACATTCTGTACATTGGTGATAATGATCTCCTCGATCCCCAGTTTATTCAGAGAGAGTTTCAGGACGGTACGTATCACACCTGTTGCTGAGAGGACGATTCGCACAATCTCCATGTCCAATACATGTCACTGCTCCTTAAAAACTTGTGTAAGTTCTTTGTACTTCTGAATTTTCTTTTTGTGTGTTGTGTCGTGGTTGCTGGTATCTAATACTGCTATGTCTATCAGACATACGTTTCTTTTAGATTTTTAGATATATCCCAGAGTATCACATTCAGCCTGTTATGATGGACTGTTCTTTTTGTCAACACGCTTCGGCTTCAGTATAACTTACAGATGTTGTTCCCGATGACATTTTGTGGATATACTTGTAATAGTGTGTATCGTCCTGGATTGCTGTCAAGAATCATTCAGTCTTGGGGTACAGATATCTTATTTTAAGCCACGTGTACGACAAACAGGCGTCGGCATTTGATTTGGCTATTTCTGTGGGATATCTACCATATGGTGCTTTTTGCCTCCTAACTCCTTTTTCTAACTCCTCGGCTTGTGTTGATTGTTCATGTAGCACATGTTTCTGTTTAAGGTTTAGGTGTGTATAGTTCTCATGTACTTGCTGAATTACTCTGTGAAGCTGAGATGACAAGGCTTTCTCATTGAAATACTCTCTCATGTCCGTCATCAGTTTTGGATGGAGCTTACGAATCTTTAAGATACCCCTATCCCCTAGTTTCCTTGTAGTGTTATTCTTTGGATAGAAGTTTTTGGATAGTGGTATTTGAACCGAGTCATTTGGACCCTGATCATCCTCTCCAGTGAGTCCAAATCGGTTCAGGACAATTTTATAATGCTTAATGAATACGTAATCACAGTTATGGCATTTGTAGTATGAATTGCTGTAGTAAGATTAGAAGAGTTGAGGGAGGGAGTATAGTATTCAATCTGTTGGTAAACTCTGTTTTTAATTTTTTTTTCTGACTGTGTATGATTATTTTATTTTGTTGATTTCTCAGATACTTGTAAAACTCATCCATTCCCAATGCTGAGATGATCTCTCTTGATGCAGTCTCGTGTCTGTGCTGTCTGTGAGCTTTCCCTTTTGAATACTTGTCAGTGACCATTCCTCTTTGAATACTTGTCTGTGAGTTTTCCCCTTTGAATACTTGCTTGTGAGCTTTCCCTTTTGAAAACTTGTCTATGAGCTTTCCCCTTTCAATACTTTTGTGATATGAGATAAGTGTGTTCTATAAAACATTTATATAATTCCTGCCGGTAACCTAAATAGACAATTTCGCAACGGGTAGTGCGCTGGAATATCCTTACGATATCTTCATTTATGTCAGTTGTCCATTGTAACCTCCGTCATGACAGGCCTGTCTGAGTGGTCCCAAGTGATGGTCTGGAAACACTGTTGGCAGGTGCAGCTGATTGTTTTTGGATGGTGCGTTTGTCGGCTGCAGTACTTTCGAGTGTCCCGGTGTACGCCCGCCTGTTCAGCGTCACACCGCTGGCGGCTTGCAGGCTGTCACGGCCAGCGCCAGCTCCAGTCGCGCCCTGGCGCTCACCAGGCAGCGGCTCATTTTCCCAGGCCTTGCGACTGTTACTTGTATATCGGCTCTCCATACAGTTGCGTTATATGGGTTGTCATTGCCCTGTTAGCCGTTACTGATACATTAATGACGTTGCCCGTCCCCCACGTGGGATAGATGCTCTTCGCTTGGACGTAGGGCTGGACTTCGAGGGACTTCTTCTTCTTCTTCTTCTTCTTCTTCTTCTTCTTCTTCTTATTATTATTATTATTATTATTATTATTATTATTATTATTATTATTATTGGCGAATAGATGGAAGACGTTGAGCAATGGCCTCAATTTTTCTTTGGGTTCTTGTTTTTCCAATATGTTTGTATTATTGTTATTATTATTATTATTATTATTATTATTATTATTATTACTAGTAGTATTGTTGTTTATATAATAACCTATGATTAGTAATAATCGAAAATAACAGTAAATTGTAGAATAAAAGTCAAATTTCAAAGTTACAAAACTTCATTTACTGTCAGTATTCTCTTCTCATCTTTACCGCCTGCAAACACGGAAAAGCAGTTACAACACAACTTTGAAGTTAAAGACATTTCAGAATAAATTATATCTACTTTAGACGACCTAACTTGTCTACAAACACGAGGATTGGTAAGAACAACTTGTTCGTATGAGCTAACTCGTCGCCAAGGCCAACCAAACTTCGGATTACGTCTGCTAACAAGGAAAAGAAAGCAATCACGTGAAACACATTTGAAGACGACGCGTGGCTTCAGCAAAAACGTCTGTTAAGAACAGTAATCAGTGTTCCAGACGTATATCGTCCACGCAATTCTGCATTCTACGTCATTCTTCTTCCGATCTGCATTTTCTTATTTACACAACAATGGAGGCTGGCGTGATCGAAACATTTTAAGTTAAAAATACCCCCTCCGCACACACAAACATAAAAATAACACCGCATCCACGCACATATACAACTATAATCGGATAGACCAACGTCCCGGCCGTCAGCTGACGCAAACATCGCGATATTTGATGTTTACGAAGCGGGTAAGTGGTGCCACTCCAACGCACTCCAGTTTTTTCAAAACTCCCTGTTGGGCAAGGGCAGCGGCCGGCCATTAGCGCAGACCGCCTTCAGATGCGCAGATTCTGCGTAGGGCGCCGCTCCCGTGGCCGGCGCGTGCTCGGGTCGTGGCGGCGCTTGCGAGATGGGCGTGCAACAGCGGCCGCGCGGCCGGCACAAAAAGGCGCGAAGGAGTACTGGACGAGCGGAAGAGTAAAAAGAATGAGAGATAAACGTTCCTCACGTGGGCAAGGATAAGTGAAATCAGATTAAAAAGTGAGGAATAAAGTGGAAACATCTGCGAGAATATGTATCTGGACAAAGTGTAATGAAGTTCTACGTGAAGTAACAATGAAGGATAGAATGAAAAAAGAGAATTTAATAATAATAATAATAATAATAATAATAATAATAATAACGATAATAACGATAATAAAATATGCAGGAAAGAAGAGTCCGATGGAAAGGTGGAGGAGCCAAAAGGACAGCTGGAATCTTGAAGAATCGCCGGAGTTCATTATTCGAAATTTAACTGTTATTGGTAGAAAAAATCTACAATAGGCCAAGACTCTTAAATATATGAACTCGTCTTCAAGTGCTGAGTTACGTGCGCAGACTAAAACAACTAGGAGTCAACCACATTTCTGAACTTTCTGGACTTTTTTGCATTGAAAGTTTTACTTTTTCGCATTTACTTCATTAAAAGAGAATTTTATGAAATCGCCTGCCGAAAAAGGACGAACTTTCTACAGAAAAACTCTTATTGCTGGACCCTGGTGTCGAAAAGGTCGATAAATCCTGTTCCAGTACATATTAAGTAGTTCCTCTTTCATCTGGTGTTGCCATGATTAGTGGGTCCTTGATACAGAAAAATCGATTAACAGAAAAACGTTTGTCTGTCCTCCGTCTACCCGTCCGTCCGTCCGTCTCACTGTCTGTCCGACTGTGGTCAACGCTAGTACCGAAACCATTTTCTCCAAAAATTGATATTCCAGGATCTGAACGAATGCAAGGCTTTGGGAGATTAAAATTTGTTAGAGTACTTTACACGAAGTCTCAAAAATATTGTAAATATTTTCTGAAAAAAATGGACTAAATTTTTTTCATTAAACTTTGTTCTTCGGTGGCGTATTGGACGCTTACGAGAATGTTGCAGGTCTCGTGTTTGTTTACATACCTGATTTTTCGAAAATTGCAAGAGTGTAATTTTTTGGACGTTTTCCTATAACATCAATATTGAAGATACAGATCGTTCATGAATAAAATGCGCTCATAAAATATCTTGAAATAAAATCATATTCAATGTTGTGCAAAATATAAGCAATTTTTAATTTTTTCTTTATTTTTTGCGAATAAAAGGGACGCTTACAAAACTAGGGCGCTTCTCGTTTTCGTTGAACTCTCTGAATTTTCGGAAATGGCAAATTTGGAAATAATGCGAGAAAGTATGTGCCGTTTCATTAGCAAGTTCACTAGTTTCATTTTTATACGACATATTTTACTAGCAAATGAAAAATATACTAAAAAGATAATTAAATTTTAACTTTAGTAGCCCATTAACAAATACAAAATGTATTGAACTAGTGTATTTTCAGGGTAGCCAGATTTGGGAGCCCGTTTTTTTTGGGGGGGGAGGGGCTCTTTCCCGTGTGTCATAACAAATTCACTAGTTTACTAGGTTTGACAAATTATTTTAAAATTATTTTATTGTGAAAAATATTGTAATTAATTATTCTATGAATGTTTGAATTTTTTTAAATGTTACTTATGCATAATGGTGATCGTTAATTATCTCAAATCTGATGATAGAGCCTAATTGAAACAAAATTTACAACCAGTGGTTCTCCAGAATTGAACGTTTTTGCACTCTATTGTCTCTAATAGCTTTGAATCCATTTGTTAAAATAAATGAAAATAACCTTAAGAGTCTTAAGGCTCCATGCAAATTACCTCCAAAAATTAAAATATTTATACATCAAATTCAAGGGGCCGCGACGTTTTCCCTTTTCCGTTGTGTGGATCGGCGTCTATAAATTTTGGTTTAAATATTGCTTACAAATTAGCCACAAGCGTTGTTCATAGACAGACGGCCAGGTGGACGGAAGGACGGCCAGACTGGCGGACGGACAGACAGATGGATGAAGGACGGAAGGATGATGGACAGACAGCGGACAGTCAGACGGGCGGACCAACGGAATGGACGAATACAATCTATGTCAGTTGCGAAAACGTAAAAATCCCTAATTGTCAGTTTAAGAAGATGAAAAGAAGGGATTGAATAAGATTTCGCAGGTAAAATGTTTTATTATACGTATCGCTATGGCGTTCCCTTGAATACATTCAATGATGGCACACGAGTCCTTGAAAAATGGTTTGTAGAAACGTAGACAGTGGATAGCCAAGTATTTTGATTGATTATTTTGCATTTCTGAACGCCTCAACTGAGGTCACAGTACTCGTAGGCGTAGAACACATGAAATCCGGCGCCGAGCGACATGGTCGACGCGGCCGGCGCAAACGTCTTCATCTGCTGTCTAAAGTTTCCTCACCGAACAATTTCGGGAAGTTGAATAAATATCAATTTCTGCTTCATCGTGACTTACAGAACGACTCGGCAAGCACACGGAAGAGGCAAGGCAAATGCGTCGAATGGCAGGTGTGTAGAAAGACTGGCACAGCGGAAAACAAAAAAAGCACAAGGCAGCAGGGAGGTGGGAGAGCGTTGAGGTCGACCACGGCTGCGCGGTGGGGACGGCAGCGGCGGTGGCGGCTGTGGCCGTGTCGTGGCGGGGGGGGAGGGGGGGGGGGAAGCGGCGGGCAAGCTGAGTGGCGCTGCGGGGCGGCGCGAGACGGACCGCTCGGTGTTTCCCCGTCTCTGTCGCTCGGCGCACGGCCGGCGCTGAATCTCGGTTATCTCGCCGGCTCCGCTTCCCAGCCGCGGGCGGGTCGCTTGGGAAGGGAAGGGCCCTGAGTCAGCGGCGTGGCTATCACGTGCGCCGGGACTGCCTCGCGAACACCCGGCGGCGCGGTGCGGCGCGGAGTGGGCGCGCAAACCCACCGGTGGCAACCGCGAGAGGGCGTCCTGCCGCGGTCACTCACACAAGTCGTGGCGGCCATCGAGCAAGGTCGTTGTGTAGGTGCGTGGTGTTGTGTGCGATCTGTGTTTTTGTGATTTGCAGACGGTTGACACTTTGAATCGGTTTGATCTCACGTGAAAATAACATTACAACGTGATAACAACCGGAAACTTGTGATTTAAAGTTAATTCAACATTATCGTAATCACGGGCGTGTACAGAAATTGTTTAACGTGTATTTTGTTATCACATGATTAAAGTTTCAAAACAAGTCCTTTTTTGGTTTATTAGGGAGAGTGTTCACCATACCATGTTGTAGTTTGTATATTTCATTACAGTTACTAAACGTTTCGTTCGCCCATATGTGTGTTATAGTTCTCAGGAATATTTCAACCTTGTTTATTGTGCATTTCAAAGCCTTCCAATGCAAATACGAAAGAAAATCGATTTAAATTTTACTATTCCGTGTAAGGAAATATTTATGCGATTAAAGTGGATTTAAAATGGCAAGTAGGAATATAACTTTTTTTTTAAACGTGTCCCGTTGTTGTCCAGCCTTTCTTAATACTGATCATTACGAAGATGTACGCTTTGCAATGGAAAACAAGTAATACTGGTTTGGCAAAAAACTTTACAAGAAACGGTACGTAGGAAGAATTCCGTTTCTCCAGTTCCTCTGAGCATTCAAAACGATTAATTGTATTAACGGTTAATTATCGTTCATCAAGAGCCAAAAACTCTCACAATCTAACAAGAAACCTAGTCGACACCAATCGAGTGCCTAGGGATAGTCGGAATCTTGTTAAACTTTCTTGCAGTAAAGTTACTGAACCCTTCATTTCACTCTCTCATTATGTCCCATAGTACTGTTTTTTTTTAAATTTATTTTCTTTTGGATTGAATAATACGAAGACCAGTGTTAAAACACTACATTTGTTATGGTTGCTTAAATCTACTTATAATTAATTTACAATAAACTTGTAACTAATCTTAAAATACTACTTACATTACTACAAGGGTGGTAGAGGTTTCTTTATTCGATAAGAGCCGGAGATGACAGGGAGCGTGGGAGAATTGCTTGACTGCTTTTGGATTGGAATGATGGTTATCGACTGAGACAGTAAAAGTTCTATTGTTGAGGAAGCTGGAAATGATTTGAGTAAGATAATATGGAGGGCCTATTTCTTTTATTTTGTAGTTTAAAGTTTCGTGCAATATTCTATCAAAGACGTGAGAAATGGCGAGAAGATTGTTCTTGTGCGATAGTGATTTTGAAAGACATTTGGATGTTTTCAGTGATTCTGAGTAGTTGGTGATGCGTTGACACTTTTTCGGTGAATTCCATTTGTTCCATTCGTGCGGCCTTTTGTGTTATGGAGGTGGGCTTTCAATTGTTTCCATAATACTGTAATCTTCAGGTTGAGAGGTTGCTTTTTTTGCACAATGTCAGTTTTAGTTTTTCAAAGACTATTGAACGTCTAGGGGCTGGCTTTTTTATGTATTTTTCTTCTAGATTCCCATCACATTTTTATAGTCGTAATTATTAATTGAAAAGACTGAAACAATGAAGTAATACTATTATAAATGTATCGTTAAACGACTTCCATCTTTCGCAAATGTCTTCTTTAATGCCTCTTGTCGTACCCACGCATGTTAATAATCAAGAAAATAAGTTTAGTATTTATATTTACTTCCATTAGCCATTCTTATTAACACATTTTTTGAAGTATTATACGTGTTTGAATTTTGTAAACCATTTTATTTACCATTCTTTACACCAAACATTTTTATTTTTCTATACTTTGCAGAGGTACATTTTACTAGTGTTCGAGAATTTAATTTACAAGTATTGTGTAACGTATTGTGTTATTTTTAATCACTATCATTCAATAATTCTCAATGTCAAAAGACAAAATGTTTCTTGTGTAACCGATTGCACAACGCGGTTCAGGTGTGAGCCAGCGTGGGGGACTTATCCCAGAGGCGAACACTTCGATCGCGCGATTTGGGCGACCGAGTGGCGGCGGTGCAGTCGCGTGTGGCGCCCCGAATCTCGGCTCGCGAAGCCCCTCTGGGCCGCCGCCAGCCCTGAACTGAAAGCTAACGGACCGCGAACCAACTCGCGCGCACTCAAGGGTGGAATTATTTTTGGACGGATTCATGCGCATCTTGCACCTGCGGGTAGGTCTCAGGAAAGCTGCGTCCGCTGGCTTTTGAAAATATTGCTTTCTGAGGATTCATGCGACTTGTGTGATTCCTAACCAGAGCAAATCCACAGCACAAAAATCGTTATATTGAAGACAATGTATTCACACATTTGATACAAACATTTGCCAAATTACTGTTGTAATGCGCGTATTTTCCCTAATTTTATCACGAAGTGTAAAAATATCATTGATTAATATTTCAATTTATATATATAAAGTTCAAAACCAATCAATGTTTGGTTTTCATAAGTTGCTCTGTTACATGTTTAATCAACAAACATCGTTCCAGAGTAATCTAGTTCTGTTACTCGGAGACGAACAAGAAATGTCCACCTACTGTTCACGAGGCTTTTGTGGCCTTGTCACCATAACCAATCTTCGGCATTGTCAAGGTTAAGTTATCTTCGTGGGTAGCGAATCCACAACTGTTAAGTAAACCAAAGTGGACAACTTACAACTAACTTTGCTGCGCACATAGTTTTGTGAACATAAATGTTTAATTAACTTATTATCCATTTCAACCTAAACAATTTTGAATTATTTTCGTTCGATTGATTGATTGTTAGTGATTCAGGGCGCGTAAACTACTAAGGTCATTATTCTCGTGAGTGTAGTGCATGTTTCTTTTCCTCGGGAGGTAGCACTGGTCTTCCCCGCTGGATGACGAGATCCAGTGCCGAATAGACACCGTCGGCTAGTGGTGTTTTCCCACGAGCGAGGCAACGCCTCCACCGGGACTAGCTCACGTCCAGACTCCCGGCATGTGTGGTAAATTTTCGTTCGAACACACTTTCACAGAAACGACTTTACTTTTCACTGAATTGTGTTCATATTGCTGGTAGGCTATTTTATAAAACGTAATATTCTCTAGATCATCTCAAATTATGCGTAGAATATCTCAGTGTGACGGTTAATATCTATAGGTTCAATGTATTATGCCAGTTATAATTCCATTAACATTTTTGAAAGTCATGAAAATTTATGTTATTTAGAATGTCAGTTATTTGGGATTTATTGGAAAATGCGTAATATTTCTTCTTCTCCTTCTTCTTCTTCTTCTTCTTCTTATAATAATAATAATAATAATAATAATAATAATAATAATAATAATTAACATTATTATTATGTATTTTCTTTTCGTCCGTCATTCATGCTGCAAGCGCGCTAATAATAATCGATGTTAATAAAAAATTATTTCTTTCGTGTTACAGTGACTTGATGTGCTTAAGCACTCGCCGTAACTAACGTGTTATCATAGAGAGACATCATAGAGATACGATGGGTTCGCCCTCACATACATTTCTTTCACAGTTGATTAGTGTCTTCAAATTTATGAAATTTCTTATTTGTGAACGACGTAATCAATATTTGACTACGACCGACAAGAGGGAGCTGGAAAGAGGCAATCTGTGTGTATCTCTTTTACACGTATATTTTTCTTACTTGCGGACCAAACGGATTTCAGGGGCCAACCATTTCAAGCTATGGTCATTTTAACGCAATAGAAGAACACCACAATAGCTTTACAATATTGTAAACCATGTGGTGAGCCGCAACAAGTATATCATCATCAAGGAGTTATTCTATTCGTGACAGAATCCCTGCAGCTCATCTTGGTGATGCCTGAGCAACCCGGCACTTCCGCGAACATCGACGTAGAGTTCGTAAAATCTGCTGCAATTAGACGAGCGGTCTTGCGGTAGCCGCTGGCGATTCCGAAGAAAGAGCGGTTCCTTGCACTGACTTGAGGGAAGGTCATTTCCACTAGGGGTTTCCCTAGAGATCGCGATTCGTCGTATTAGAGGGCATACAATATGAAGCCAGTTGGACGTGCTTTAAACAGTTTTGTTACTCTACCTGAACTTAATCACGTTTCATTTGTAGTACATTCCTCTTCAAAACATTGGTGGTGCAGTGGTGCTTTTTCAGTTCTTCTTTGCGATAATCGATGTTTGTTTCATGAAACTTCGACGTGTTGTCTGGTAGAAAATATTATATGATGGAAGAGAGAAATGATAATTTCATCAACGCAGCTGGAACTCTAAAAATTATCCAAAACAATTTCGATCAAAAATTCATCCATTATGCCAGAATAAAACAAAATTACGATTCACCTTCGTAATTGTTTTCAGAAAAAATAGCTTGCCAACTTATCGCAAATTGTAATTTTGTATTTTTCACCATTGGGGTGGTCGGTGAAACGATGTTTATTAGTATTTTTTCACCATCATGCGTTGATAATAGAAAAATTAAATTTCTACAACATTGACAAAATAACGCATTCAAAAGTTTTTTTTTATTTCAAAACTACTATTCATTTATTAATGCCATACATTTTTGGAGAAAAGGTACATTGCTTATAGTTCCAAAGACAAAATCTCAACATGGCCTTCGTCGGTTTTCCTGGTAAGGCACTTGACTAGAGGTGTAATAATGATAATGTCGATGATGATAGTGTGAAGGTGAAGGTGGAAGTGATTTGGTGTGTAATGGGAGAGATGGAATAGGGGATGGGGGGAAAACGAAAATAAAGAAAAAGAAAATAAGTAAACGTACCGTGAACCTGTTTTGTGCACCAGAAAATAGCCTAGGTAAATTAGACCGGAAGAGGTGGCTCAGGGCATCCTGATGCCTCTGCGAAGAAGTCTCTCACCGGGAGATCCTAGGTTCGGGTCCCGACAGTGTCAGAACTTTCATCACTAGCTCGATAGATTGCATTCAGTCGCTGTCTGAAGGAGAATTCAAACGACCGGGAGCTCTGATCGGTAGTTTTCCGTGGTTTCTCCAATCAATGTCACGCGAATGCCGGAGCAGTACTCAAACAAAAGGGCCACGGACCGCGTGCCCTCATTCCTTCATCTTCCTTATCCTATCCTCACCCCTTACTTACACTACACTGCCACATTTGGCGAGAGACCGGTGTGGATCTTAGAGCTTGCCTGACTGGGGCGGTGCCCCGCTGGTCGGAGGCAAGCGGATTGTTGGTGTTGGGGAAAAGCTTTGGGGCTGCCCGGAAGGTCGGCGCGGGACCTCACCATCCAGCGGGGGAAGATCTCCACCACATCCCGTGGGGGAAAATGCACTATACGTATGGAACTAATGACCTTAGCAGTTGACGCTCCCGGAATCACTAATCAATCAATCCAGATAGATTTTGAATTACATCCCCATTTAGAGACGCTACAACTGCACATATTTCCTCGCATTATTAAAAATTGTATTTTTTGAAAATTCAGAGAGTTTGATGAAATTGAGACCTGCACCATTCGTTTAAGAGTAGGCCTACTTGGTCTATTCGTGGAAAAACTTTGAAGAAAAAAAAAATTGTTTTATAAATGCAGTAATTTGCATATTTTTCAAGCCCATTAAGTAAAAAATACTCGTTAAAAAATAGAGCTGAGTTTTTAAAACAAATTTCGTTTAAGATAATCATATTTATATTCAGTTTTGTATTTTTGAGTTCGCAAGAAATGCGTTGAGGGCAATTTTTACTCATATTGACACATACAAAAACAAAATTAAAGAAAAAATTGGAGCCGGTTTTTCGTTTTTAACTGACGAACAGAGAGATATTCTGTTTACAAAGGAGAATTTGCCTACATCCGTTCTTTGTATTCCTGTTCTAATTTTATATTTATGATCAAATCTATTTAAATAATCAGGTTTATTTAGCCATTCCCGAATTTCTCTCCACACAAAGCAACCAGTGTAAGATTTATAGAGGGCACAAAGTCCTATTTCTCCGGTTTTCTAATGATTCCCAATGCGCAGGTATGTTCCTCCAAAATGTATATTTTGCCTAAATTTCCAAAGCGAACCCCTTTCCGTACAAAAAATAAATTTCCGTTCTCGGAACCGACATATTCTTTGCCACGTATTTACAGCAGTGAGGGCAGCAACGCCACTGCGTAGTCAGCTTAGCTTCCGGAGGTCAGCGTAGCGACCCACGGGCGTCCGCGGTTCGGCCCCAGACATTGGATTTTCGCTCAGACAGAGAAGAAAGCACTCTATCCATTCCAGGCTAACAAATTTCTTTTGTTTGAAGAATTCAGTTGTGAGCGACTGATGTTTGATTGTTGGTCCCAGCAAATTTTCTGCCGAGTGCGTGTATGTGTGTGTGTGTGTGTGTGGAGAGAGAGAGAGAGAGAGAGACAGACAGACACAGTGTCAGAGTCAGAGAGACAGAGTGAAAGAGGGAGAGAAACAAAGAGAGAGACAGGGAGAGAGAGGGCACATTAGTAAGCATATGCCATGCGCATACGTGAACGGGAGTGTGGGCGAGCGTGCGTGCATGATGATTTTTATGTTATTAAAAAACATTTCGTGATATGATTAACGAAATATTATTTTTCAATGGCAATACCGGTATAACCTTTACAGACGCCCATACCGGTAAAGACGTCCCATAAAGGTATTTTACCGGTATAAAAGAATAAAGGTATTTGATAGAGATAAAAAATACCGGTATTTTACCGTTTCCTTCCGGTATTCAATACCTTTTCGGTCCTTCGGTGAACGGACGGACAGACTGACAGACAGACTGACGGACAGACTGACGGACAGACTGACGGACAGACTGACGGACAGACTGACGGACAGACTGACGGACAGACTGACGGGCGGGCGGACAGTCAGGCGAACATACCGATAGACTTGCGGACAGATGGGCTGATGGACGGACAGATAGACCGGCGGCGACACGGGCAGAGTGGCACCGACTGACAGTAGACACACGGACTGACAAAGGTACGAAGAGACGGACGGACGGAAGGACGGCGGACGGGCTGACGAACAGACGGACAAGGCGTACAGACACACAGACACACATTTTGCTGTCAATCGATTTTTGATATTAAGAGGCCTCAAAACATGATGTTTGACTACACGTGTTAGAGTTGGTAATTTACTGTTCACTGGAACAAGATTTATTCACTTTTTAATTGACAGGGTTCGGAATGTTGATGTCGATGTCGCCATATTCACGCACACGATCACTACGTACGACGTACTTCGGCATATTTACAATGAACTTCGTACGACGTAAAGGCGTGAAAATTAAAGGTATTCTGACAGTTAAATCACGGAGCACTCCATAAACATTGTTTTCAGTGCAACAAATTAACGTTCTAAGAGAAATCTGAGCTTTACCTTCATAGGAACTTACGACTCAAACGTGCAACGTTCATTCATGAAAGCTGCGTTGCTGGGGACGACGGGCGCGTCGGCGCAGTGCGAGGCACCGCGTGCGCCTGGCGGCCGGCCGGCGTGCCGTCGTTGCCGAGAGTTGGCAAGCGTGTCGGTGTGGGGCGGGCGTCCGGGCACACGGCACGCAAGGGGCGCATGGCCGCGCCGTGCCCGCGCCGGGTGGCGTGGTAGCGCAGGTGCCAGAGGGCGAGGGCGAAGGCGTCTCGCCCCCCCCCCCCCGCCGGCGACGGACGCCCGCCGCGGAATCCGTCCGGACGGAATTGGGATTTCGCGGAGACGCTGCGGATAGCGATGGTGATGGTGGGCAAATACATCGCGCGGTTGGAAAACTGAAAAACCTTTTTCAGGGGCAGGAGGGGAAGAGTTTGCAAGTATGAATTGCAGAACCTAGTTGACCGAGAGTGAGCATTCGTGTTACATTTCATCAATTATAATTGTCACGAAGTTTGTACGAAACAAGCATCCAAATGAACAATTGGGTTTGATATTGCAAGGGATGTGAACTGCTATGATCATTAGTAACGACCGGATTCTCGTATAACTGCAGCTTTTCTTCGCAAACTTGAAATTTAATATCTTGACAGAAATTTGATGAATTTATGAATTTATTAACATTAATTTAATGAAACGAACGTTATTTTAGTACTTGTTTTATTTTGCACAAAATTTTCAATTTTGGGGGTTATATATTGCATGATTTCGATAACGCTAACTTAATTGTGCACATTTTTGGAGTTTACGGGTCTAATTTGCTAGGCTCATAGTTTTATTGCATAAAATATAATCTTTATATTGTTTAGTTGTTTTAATGAACCTTTTTTATTTCTTTTAAGAATAAAGTTTTTATGACATAATCCAGCAGTGCATTCGGGTGGGCTGAGAAACCCCAGTGAGGTTTAATATATATCAATTCCGTATTTTGTCGCCCTATGAATCGAGCGTCTTTACGTTTTATGATTCTAATTGAAAAATTATTCCAGTTTTTGAGTTATTGAAGCAGGGATAAGCGGTGTAACCTTGAACTAGGTCCGCGGCCCTTCATTTCGGCCGCTCAGCCAACTTTGTGTTCGGGGACTATTTTCTCAGTAGGGTCGTACATCCCTTTTGTCAGTCTTCGCTGAATTTATCAACACTAGACTGCATGCGCGAGACACATTTGATCTTACGAAGCTTAGTGGCAAGCTGCACTGCGTTTCAAATTCATCGAATGTCGCGGAACAGGTGTTGCCCTGCGAGAAACGAGAGAGAATGATCGCAGTTTTTGACCACTTTTAGCTGCATGCGGAACGTAGAGTGGGTCTCGGCACACAGACAAGTTTAATTGTAGATCGAAATTTGCCGTCTCAAACACATTTGTTTATAGAAGATTTAATAATATATGTTTATATAATAATTTCTCAGAAAATAATTTGGAAATATATAATTGTAAATTATAATGAAAACAATTGAGAACATGTCTTCTGTAACGTAATTATTTTTAATTTCGGAAGGTATATTTGTATTTTTCAATTTTTGTATTTACTTTTTTGTATCCATATGCTAAATGAATTTTGTGTGCTAATAATATTTAAAACGTCAAATATAGTTTGTTTAAACATTGTGTAAACGTAAAAATAATTAAAACACTAAAATAATAATACTTCATTCACCTATCACATCCAAAATATAATATAAGGTGATAAGTGATTAATTGGGGTTTTGGAATACATAACATAGTTTTGCAAATTTCTAATCTTTTAACTGTATGTTTTTGCAAGTTTTGGTGTTTTTACTGCACGTTTTAGAGTGTTTTACGGCTTGAAAATCTGGTCTATAGTGATTAGTCTCGTTAGTTAAGTAAAAGCACATCGGCTTGCGGCAGATTTCCACCTGCAGGTATCTCTCCCCAAAGGGACACCGCCTCCCGAGAGAAGCTCGCCCGACTGTGTTTCTGACATGTGTAGAATTGGTGGTGACAATCTATTTCTCACCATCTTTCAGGGAAAATTAAAAGTTTGAAATTAAATTATCACAGAAATGAAATACAGAGACTACCTTGGAGAGAAACCAGTAAGTAAATTCAAAAAATAATTTAAAGCAAGGAGACCGACATTTGTCGTCAAATGAAAGCATTTTCAGCGCAGATACTGTAATAAATATAAGTGATAGGAAAAATGAGGCGATGAAGCAGTAAAAGGAGAAATACAGTTGGGAATACAAGTACCGAGGATGAGATACCAAGGTAAAACTCCATCATTCAACTTCACCAGCGTTCAGAATTCCCCTGCAATTGTAGAATGTTCCCATAGTTCAGCCTAGAGAATAGCATCGCAGAGCGCTAAATATCACCGGGCCGGACGAAAAAAATTCTGGTTCCTATGAACTTGTGTAATATTACAAAATTTCCTCTTTCACACTTACTATTGAATATGCCCCATAATTCAAAAGCATTTGCTTCGCCACGCTTCAAATGAAGAGGTTCAGCCAAGTGCGAGTGGCAGTAATATCACTGTAAAAACGGACGAATTTCGACAATCCTTTTATACATACGCGTGTGTGCCTTTAGTACCGTTCTGTGAGCAAGGGCGGGGGCGGGGGAGGGGGAGGGGAAGGGGAAGGGGGGGGGGCGGGCGAGTTTCTCTGTCCTGACCCCGCGCTGGCGCTCGATGAGACATCACGCAGCGGCGCCGTATTTCGAGCGCTGGCCGGGCGCCCACCGCGTCAGCTGGGGCCCCGTGCCCGCACCGCTGCGCCCTGACCGGCGGCGGACGCCCCCCACCCCAGGCGGCAAAGATACTCATTTTGTTACCACGTTGCTGTCGCATTTTATTTACATTTGGCGCCTAACGTGTTACAAACAAGTTCCATTTCAGGAAGAAAGTAGAATGAGAGTCTAAAAATCAGAAGGGTTAAGGTGATTCGTGCCCTACATAAAGCGTATGCCGGTTATCCAGCTTGGAAAGATATCTACACCAGACTCAGTAGTCCCACTTACTGACTAGAGGGGATCACAAGCGCAAAATTCAGTTCAGGACACAGAGAGCAAATGTTGGGAAATTTTTCTTCACAAATAGAACAATAACGGACTGGAATAAGTTGCCTGCGACAGCCATGGAACCCTTTCCTCTAGGTGCACAAAGATTTAAAAGAATATTAACAAAGGACATTTATAAAATTTATTAATTAGTAACTTAAGCTTATTAAAATAGTTATTTTCTTGTTATTATTAGTGTTGTGATAATTACTATTAAATGCATTGCTTTATTAATTATATAATTATATTTTAAGTAGTAGTTGAATGGGAGTGTTGTGACGTGTTGTGAAGTGTAGTGCAATAGGGAAGTTAAAAGAGATGTGAAGTGCAAGTGTAATGAAATGAAGGGCAGTGCACTGCATTTATTAGTTCGTAAAATATCTGTGCAGGACAGTCATAAAATGTAGAGTTAATACTGTTATTGTTATTGTCTTTATTGTTATCATATTATTATTACTACTATTATTATTGTCTTAAAAAGGTTTAAATTTGCATTGCATCAATATTCCTAATTGTAATATGTTAATTTTAGTGTTCTACCACCAGGTTGTATGAACCTACGTGCAGATATAATACCTCTATCTATCTAACAATGAACTCTCCTTGACACACTCGGCCTAATACTCGGGCACTTTTAAGTTTCGTGCTGTCGAGATAGTTCATGTTTTGTCCATAAACAAGTGATCCCAAGTGCAAAGAATAAAAAATACACGAGTAACATTTACATTTCAAATACAGTACTCTGCATCATTGCTAACACGGTGCAGCACTCTCCGGATAAGCGCGCTAAAAATTCTCAAGAAACAAACATTTACAAGACGCCGCCATTCGCTTACATTGTTGAAACTCCAACAGAGCATCCACTGTTTGTATTGCTACGTGTGTATGGAGCAGAAAGTATTTTCGCATCGTCACTAGTTGTTGGTTACCATTTGACTGTCAGTGCATTATTGACAATCTTTTACCGATCATACTATTTAATCTTCTCTACACACAACCACAAAGCGTGCAGTCCCAGCCGACGTGAACCTAACGGAAATGGTGAAAAAATGTGAAAGTGCTCCAAGGCAAATGACACATAATATTTTTCTTGAAATATTTAGTATTCGCAAAGAGATTCTAACGCTCGCATATACTGACAAAACAATTGTTCCATTTCAGGAGTCAAAATCACTGGATGCTGTTAGAATGCTTCGGTCAACATCACTAGTTTTCATCTAATTTGCTCCCAAACAAATGCTAATTTATTATGCTATTTTGCATGCTATTTTGCATGCTATTTTGCTTATGCTATTTTGATGACTTAAGCTTTTTCTAATACTATTTATGGGAGTTTAGTAATTCTTCGACTGTTGCGGTCATTGAGGCCCGTGAGTGATGATCTAAGGAGCAGATGATAGCGATAATGATGATTAACTGAATGAAGTCGGAGTAATATTGGAACGAGAGACCTGGAAAATGGAAGAATCCAGAAAACCTCCTTGACCTACCTCCAATTTTTCTTGTATTGCCCGAAAATAGAAATTCGTAAGACGAAATCGTATGCGCGGTCCATTACATCTCAAATCATTTGGACTTGCTTATTTTTTTACAGTAATTTAAAAATGTTTTTGAGTATAATTTTTAGTTTTTTTTTAATAAAAAATTCTACACACATTCAGTGTAGAGTAAAGTACACATTCAAAGCAAACATTCACATATAAAGTAAACATCACAAATATACGGCACTATATCGTAAGTTACAAGGAAACGTTTCCAGAGCTAAAGTTTTAAAGTTCATTATTCACAAATTATTATATTCCTCCGTTCCAAGGACAATTTAAAATAAATTTCGTTTCATTTTGTTTTGTCTATTTATCTTTTAATCGTTTTTAATTTATCTCTTAGAATCGCGGCATCATGTAGAAATCATGTGCGTCATTTGAACTTTGAAACACGGTTTCTGTTTACTGCAAATCTACATTTCCGTTACATTTCTCTGATAAGAAAACTCGTTTCTCAGCCACGGTTTCTCCGATACCAGATACCATTTCTCCGATATATCCCAACATTGCATTTCCACATTTCAAGAAGAAATAACAGTCTCCAGGACAAGCCATCCCACCTGATAATCATATTTTATATTCGTTTTGTTAAAGTTTTTCTGTAGTCAAAGGGATGAGAACGTCCCTCATTCGTTTGGTTGGGTTGGGCACTAAATTCGGATTTAATTTCTTTATATATATATATATATATATAATATTATATAATATATATATATATATATATATATATATATATATATTGCTTTAAACTGCCTTCAAGAAGCAGTTAGAAGAACTCGTTATTTCAAAACGAGAATAAGAGCAACATGTCCCCACAAATTGCATCCCACATTTATCTTCTTTCAACAACATTCCTCAAAATATAGTTATAAAGTACATATAAACAAGTTTAATGAAAAATATGTTACTATCGCCTTCATATCCATTGAAAATAACATCGTACATAGTAACATCACCTCTTGACTGTCCAAACTGCGTCTTCGAGTAGGTGCTGCTGCGATTCTGACATACCATCGAAGAAACAAGGCTCCGACAACCAAAGCGACTGAAATTGAAATAGGAAAATTTAACCACATTTGAGTCCTGTAACACTTGTCACCGACCGTTTCCACATATTGTGAAACTTGAGTCAATTAAGTGAGTAACGGGTAAATTTTAAATTCAAAAATTGAAGATTTAGTTAGTTTATTAATAGTATCTTCAAATCGATAATGCTGCTAGTTTGTCGACGCAAATAGTTTCTACTTGAAACGGTCGTTTTCTTGTTATCAAATGTTACCGATTAACCCTGTCTAAATTTATTCATAATTTAACTAGGTTAAAAGAGAGGGCATAAAATTTGGAACTGGTGTGGAGCTCAAGAAATGTGCGCAGATGGAACTTGTATCTTAAAAAGATCCTTTTCCATAATTTGTGTAAAGGGTTTAGCGTTTGTGACGATAAATACAGAATAAAACCTTCACAGATGAGTACATCAGAAGTCCGATGCCGACACAAATATGGCAAAACCAGGTAAATGTTCTAAGTTTCATACTAGCGATAAAACTCCTATTAAAACTTTCGGGAAAACAGAACAGCAGAGCGTCGATTAAAAGTTGTAATATTGAGCTGCACGAACTAGACATATAACTAAAGTCTTGTCCAGAATATACGAATACTTGGGAAACTGATTTCCAAAATTTCATAAATTCTCTTCCCTCAGACAGTAAAAATCTTCCGAGGGTGGTACCATCTGGTGCTCCTGTTCGAAACCAGTACAAGCTGTTCTGAGATATGGCAAAAGGATTTGCTTTATGCGCAGATTTCTCACCGGGCGCCGCCTAGCCTCTGCTGCGGTTACGCTTGACAAATGACAACTTCTCTCTCGGGATACGAATAAAGCAGCGGATGTTACGGCTGACCGTAAATTTTTTAACAAGCCGCCCTTCCTTTATGTCTGGGAAGCGCAGCTGGCGTAAACCCACACTTTTACAACGCTACTCATAACTTCTCTTCTTTCTTTTCAACTGTCTAAAATTGTCACATACACATTTTTATATATATAATATATATATATATATATATATATATATATATAATATATATATATATATATATTATATATATATATATTAGTTCCACCCTTCCTCTCCCTCTTTCTCCTTCCCTCTCCCTTTCTCTCTCCGTCTCTTTCTCCCTCTCTGTTCCTGTGTCAGTTCGTCTGACTCTCTCAGTGCATCTCTCTCTGTCTGTCTCTGCCTTTCTCTTTCTTTATCCACATTCATTTTCAGATTCTGCACATCTCTGATCAAGTGGAGGAATATTGAGAAGCACCGGACCAGCAAAAACGTAATAAAATATTCAAAAAGTTATCATTCTGTAGATTACGGTGTGAGAAACGTTTCTTTGAGACCTTCGGCTTTAAAATTTTAGTTTTTAATGAACTAGAACGCTGCTTCGTTTAGGAGTTATTTAACGATATAGATTATTAAAATTCTGACATGTTGTGGGGTTGCATATGCCATGAATATTTAGTTTTCATCTATTCTCTACAACTTCATCAAGCGCAAATTAACAGCACATAAACCTTCTAGGTGAAAGAACTCGTAGATGTACCAACTTTCATGAAGATCGGTCTCTCTCTCTCTCTCTCTCTCTCTCTCTCTCTCTCTCTCTCTCTCTCTCTCTCTCTCTCATTCATATATATATATATATATATATATATATATATATATATAGAGAGAGAGAGAGAGAGAGAGAGACCGATATAATATCTATATAAATAGATAGATAGATAGATACAACGATCGCAAGACCCTAACCTCCAATCGGTACCCATCATCGCCTACTACATGTGAATTACCATCACATGTAACCATTATTTGCCGTCGATTACTAACCACTAGTATCTCTTGTCTCACTCGTTATTTTCAATCATTTGTTGTTTCCATCAATGTCTCGTTATAACTATTTCGTAATCTACTGCCTTCCACTCCCATATTCCCCGTTTATTATCAAGTATTACTGCCATTTTCTAGGCTCATTTACTATTTTTTTTTTAATATAATGCTTCGTATTCGGGTGCGAAGGGTTCGATTTCCATCCGGGGCAAAATTAAAGCCGTAGCTTTATAATTCAGTTCGTCGCAGTTTTTATAGCTGTGTCACGAAAATAACGCAGGTGTGCCCAAAAAGCTAGATACGGTGATGGGAATGCGACATGCTCACCACGTGTCGCCCTTACCCCCAGGCCTAGACCCACGAATTGCAAGGCAAGGCAAGGCAAGGCAAGGCAAGGCAAGGCAAGGCAAGGCAAGGCAAGGCAAGGCAAGGCAAAAGTCGGATTAATCTGACCCTAAATTTCCAAATACATAATACGTTACATGCATATGAATTAGTGAACGATAATGGTGACTAATCGGCAAACCAGTTGCTTGTCTTGCCAGGCAAGAAAGAATCAGTGTATCAGTCTATAGAAGATTTGATTTGCTGTCAACTTCCACACCACACTCACAATGAGAAAATGTCGATGCTTTAGGCAATATAAAAACTCACACTTCTTGATTACTGGATTCTGTTTCTGCAGCTATTGGCGCCACTCATATTGACTTTCCATTCTTCGGTACCATTGTTCACATTTACTCTTCTTAAACTAAATTTCTTCAGAAGATTGCTTTCATTAAACTGCGAGATTTTCATGAAAGATGCACTACAAACAATGCAGAAATTACTTGCGTTAGCTTAAGATATTTTAATGGTGTCCAGTTTAATAGATAGTAAATACAGACAAACATAAGAATTGTTAATATTAAATAAGGAATTTAATCAGATACTTCGACGACTTGCAATGATACTACGATTTTATCACTAATTTATGAAAAAAGCGCTTTGAGATGCTCAGCTGCGGTGGTTGTGCTGTTGGTCGGCCCTCTTTAAATTTCCGTGGGTTCGTGCCAATGTCCCCCGGCAATCCTGGCACGGCTGGCCTCGAAGAACACTCGTGGGAATGACGAAAGGAAGAGGTACCAGACAGTCTACACAAAAAGACTTAGAATATGTGATACATTTATAACTTCACATCTAAACATAAATACATTTGTTTTGGAATTTTTCGATTTCTAATTTCTTAAGTTTTAGTCTCATATAATACCCTGTTTCAACTCAAAGCCAATTCGGAACAACGAACGAATAGAACAAGAGATTGAATCATACTAGCACAGAATCATGACATTTATTTAAACAATTTTCTACAATAAAACTAATTTAAGTTGTTTTAAGTGTCTTGTGAATTCCTTCTACATTTTCGCAAATTGTGGAATAATGCGTTGCATAAACCTCTCTCAAAGACCGGAAGAAACATTCTCTGAGGTCCTGGAAATTGCAGTAATTTATTTGACGACTATTAGATCGTCGTATGTAGCATTGTTCATAACATCCGCTTTCACTGAAAAAGTGGTTCATAATGAAGCAGAACTAATTACAGGGTGATTTTAACAATTGAAGAAGTATCTCTCAGATTGAATAATATTTTATATAACTCTCGTATCTCAAATCACGGAATTTCAAGAAATATATTTTAAAACATGTGTAGGAATCATTATAACGTATATCTGAAATTAATTTTTAAGGTGCTTACTTACGAAACTGCTTAGAAAAGTAAGTTGGTGTTTTGAATACGATTAAAGTAAGGTAATTGATAACTTAATTTAGAGGATACTTTGTAATTGTTGTACCTGCGTACATTGAAAAATAATTTCGCTCAGACATTCCAATATAAATTATGAAATAAATGACTTAAAATTATTCACAAAATCGACATTTTATTTCATCGCATCGGTATCTCTGCAAAGATTTTCTTGAAACCGTATAATGAATTCCACACAACGTAGCATATTAGTAAAAACAGAAATACATATAAACTAGCTGAGTGTGGCGTCTCCAACATTTTAAACGGTTATAAAATTATGTTTATATTTAATTATTTGAAATGTTTTAATTAATCAAGAACAATACAAAAATGGGCTGTTCCACACCGTCAGGTCGAGATGAATCAAATTACTATTTTATATTGCCTCATCTACTTCTTTTTAAAAATAAAATAATAATATATGTGTATGTCTTATACACCTGAAGTCGGATTAATACGGCATTTACCACCTAGCTATATCCCCAGGCGTAAAGACTGTTTTTATTTCTTTCCGCCAGCTGGGAGTGAGGGAGACAAGACGCGAAAATGACATTCGTATCACCATACCTAACTTATATGGACTGCCTGAGCTTTCTATTGTCACACAGCAATACAAACTGAGAAGATTTTTATTGGAAAGCTACAGACTCTTTTTTGTTCCAGCTGGGAATCGAACGCAGACGGTGTCACAGAAAACTAGCACGCAGTCCATAAGACATCTGAGGAGGTATAATAATAATAATAATAATAATAATAATAATAATAATAATAATAATAATAATAATAATATTATTATTATTATTATTATTATAAATGTTATGATTTCTGCGCGCATTGGAAATTAGTAGTATATATGTATTATGCATACTGTAGTTTTGAAAGGTCGTCACTGCTTGGACGAGCTTCTTAAAGGACAGCTGCTCAAAGCGTTCGCTTCCGAGTTTTACGCCAATAAATTTCACGCGAATGTCCCAGCCAGGAGCCGCGCGCCATCCTTCCCCCTAACGTACCCTATCTCCCGCCGGCACCAGAGTCAGGCGGCGGGCTGTTATCACATCCCTATATGCCGTTTGCAGTTAACATTTCCGTCAGGTTACGAAACCTTGGCACTCTTGTTAGGTAAAGCGAATGTAACGAGAACAGGAAGATCGTGCAAGATAAGCTTGTTCACTCTCATCAGATAGAGCTGTATGTTACTTAATAACGACTCAAATGATTGATATTTAAAAAACAGAGAAGTTCCTTGTATCGTTGGCATATTTTGTATGTAGTGACAACTGCTCACATTTTAAATAGAGTTTCTAAACGGAGCGAATCAAAGATTTTTGTGGATATGACCTTCATTTTTTCATACATTTAACTATTTACTGCCGAATAAAAAATAAATTTGTTCAATTCATCCACATCTGTGCACGAACTTTTTGATGACTCAGTGCTAACGCATCGTCCAACAACATCGCATCCACGCAATATTCTACATCGATGCCTGTGCACACACACAAGTTTGGCATGCTACTGCGTCTCAAGCGAGACTGCTGAGGTCAAGTCGACTTTATGGACTTGAGTGCCACGAAGCGGCGGCCAAATTCCGCGAAGTGCGACTTAAAATTTCGAGGAGTGCGCGCCATCACAAGGCGGGTGGGGGAGGGCGGGTGGGGGGGCAGGCGCTTGGCACCTTGAGCGGCGCGAGGTCGCCGCCCCGCCACCGATGTCGCCGCACTGCTTCATTGTGCCTCTTTATCTGACGTTCTGTGTGATGTGCGGGTCTCCGCTGAGCACCCTAATGTTTTGGCCGTACGCACGTATTTTTTTCACTATATCCCAAAATGAATCCATCATATTAGAAAATTGTGTACACCGTTTAGTATTAGAATATTTCTAATTGTAACTCTTGCAATATATTGACCATCTACCGATAGAGTGAACAAATATACAAATCATTGAATTATTTATTACTTCTCATATTTATTTATATTGTTATAATAATAAGAAAAGTTGGTTAAACTTAAATTATAAAAAAATCATAAAATAAATTCATTCTGATAAGTAAAATATGGAAATATTTGTGATTGTTTGCTTGTCACTGAACCGTAGTGTACCGTTTTTGACGCATTCCTATTGCACATCAAAAACTGTGTTATAGTGAAAACAGCCACCAACCACAACCGCCAAAATGACAAAGAGATTTTTTGTGTTACAACAAAACAAGTAACACTTCACCAGTCATTCATTTAAATACCTTCCCCAAGATACATACTTGATTAATTAATTTATTAGTGTGTCCGGGTGTGTCAATTGCTACTGTCCTGTAAGGGTTATGCATGTTTTATCGCTGGAAATGGCTGCTTTATTGCTGGAGAAGAGGCGAAGGAAAGGAAAGATTGCGCGTTTCGTGATCCGTTTTCCACGGTCCTGCAATTTTTTAGGGTCCGCTAACGCCAAGAATTGGTCGAAGAAACCACGGGAAAACCGATCAGAGCAGCCGGCTGCTAGAATTCTTCTGACAGCGACTGAACTCGACCTAGCTATCCAGCTAGGGTCGAAAACCTGCCACCGTCGGGATTCAAACACCAAGACCTCTCGGTGGAAATCTGCAGAGTCATACGAGTATGATAGCTACTTTACCCTTCCTGCATGTTCGTATGTAGTATTTCTTTGCGACAAAGCCTGTGTTTCTAAAGATGGAATACGCAAACTTTGGGTTAGAAATCGCTCCCTTACGTAGAAGAATTCGACTTAAAAGACTATACTCCATTATGTCCCCCATCTACCTACTAACTCCTCAAACATGTCCCAAATTCCTTCACTATTAGTTCACAGACTCGGTAAAATCTCATTGCTAACAATCAGAATAAACTAGAGGTGCTACACAATGGCACAGACTTTCCCGTATAAATTTTATATTTCCCTTGATATCGGCTAGCTTCTCGGACTTGCCACATACTCTTGCCAGCGGCCATCTATCGCCTCCCAAAGTACATTTTTTGGATATTTTCTTAATTTTTCTGTTTCCTAATTACAGAACGAAAATATTATTTTAATATCATTAAATAACAGTAAAACTTCGTCCTAAATGACTTTTTTTTTAGAAATTTCGTAACGTTTTTAAAATACTGGCATTTAAGAACTGTAAATGTAACTGACTGTAAATTCGAAATTTGAAGCTCTTTTTCACAGAAAATTTTTGAGTTTTCGAAAAACTGTATGTAAAGTTTTTTAATAACATTAACGAACAAATACAACTGTGTTTACAAATTGCTGGAAATGTGCATATCAACGGCGGAAGAGATCTTTCAAACCATTTAGATTTGTGTAAGTTTTGAAAAACCAAAAATAATACACCGAAATTAGCATTACCCGTACTAAATGTTTGAAGAAAAATTTAGAGCCACAAAATGGGTTTTCCCACAAAATAGCGTTTCTGAAATGTTCTGAGTTTTCTGCTGAGTGTTTTCTGAGTTTTGATCTACTTTTCAGAGAAAACGGTGGAGTTTTCGAGAAACTTTATCTAACATTATTTAAAGCACTTGCACTCAAATATAATAATGTAAACAAATTGCCGCTAATGTAAGTATTAACGACATGAGAGACTAGTCAAAAAATTACATATTTGTAATTTTTGAAAAAACAACATAATGGAGCAATATTGTGTTTATCAACTCATATTTAAGACAATCCCTACAAAAGGATATTGCACGCACTATTGCGCGAATATGACTAAATTTTTCAAAAAAATGAACATGATCTTAATGAAAGAAATCGCTGTGGAAAACGAATTTTATTTCAAGGAAAAATCTCAATCTTTAATTTTGTAGTTGTTGGGAGACATCGAAAAAATCCATACATTTGATATATTCGAAAATTTAGAGTAAACCGTGAAAATATGACACAAGCCACGTTTATAACAAGAACAAAGGCGAGACTTTGCGCTCTTTATAAATCGTACGTAGGTCAACCGGCTTGGAAGGAAATTCAGATTAGATTAGAAAAACCAAATTATTTCGGCCGAAGCGATCACACCGACAAAATCGAGCAAGGAAACCAAAATTCAAGATCTTGGGAAGTTTCCTTTTGTAACAGAACAATTAGAGATTGGAACTGTTTACATGCAGCAGTTTTCAAAGCTTTTCGCTCTCAGTGTCCGAAGTTTTTAGAAGCAAATTAGAAAAATAATTAAATAAGTATGTGCTGTGGTAGTGCGGTGAAGTGCTGTGAAGTGCTGATCAGGGGTGAATTCAAAGGTAATCCAAAGCAAAAAAAAAATGTAAGTAGTGAAGCGAAGTGAAGTGAAAGTGAAGTGCGGTGAACGTGAATCAATGCTCTTTTCAATGGCTGCTTTTCGTCTTGTTTTAACTGTATTGTACGGTATTGTTATTATATTATTATTATTATTATTATTATTATTATTATTATGTATGATATTATTATTATTATCATTATTATTATAATGTAAGTGTTTGTAATTTGCAATTATTGCCATTAACTGCCACCGGGTCATACCCAATTGCAGTTCTAATAAATGTATGTATGTATAAGTACTTTACTCTATTCTTACACGAAATTTAAGGGAAAAAATTGGAGCCGTTTTTGAGAAAATTTTGAAAATGTGCGAAGGCTTTATGTAAAGTACCCCCAGATTTTAAAAAATGTTTGTCAAAATCTCAAGATTCAACTTGTGATCGACATGGGTTTCTTCCATTTAAAAACAATCCTACACATGGTTTAGGCGCTAGTGTTGTTCACATTCACTAGACAAACGCACGGACGGACAGACAGACAAAAAACACTTTTTCGGTATCAGGGGACCCCAAAACGTTGAAATCTCGAAATAGATTTTCCGCAGCTTTACGTACCTTTCCCTATACTACGTATATTACTCCGAGTACTATACGTGTAGGCACGTATGCGGGAAAGTAATGTGTCCTTGTCACATTTTCTCCGAACGTGATCCCGACTGGAGAATCACAACCTCCGGGTACCTCAACCATTGTTTTAAGTTTCAACTTTAAGTTTAAGTTAGCTATTGCGCCATCTACCATATGTATAGTTAAGTTATATTGAGCTAAGTAATTACTAGAGCCCGGAAGTTTAGCAAAATGTATTTTCATTATTGTTACTTTTTCATGACTTTTGACAAAAGAAATCACTTATTTGTTCTTCTGGTGTTACTTTAGTAGATTTTCATTTTGCCTTTTTTAGCTTCTGATGCCTATTTTAGCCATCTTCTCATAAGAATGATGCCTATTTTTGCATTTTCTTCCTCTTAGGTCAATATTTTGCTTTTTATACTCCTGGTCTCAATATCAATCAAGCTGGACCTGTAAGCCTGCACAACACGAAAGCATGGTCGTATTTAGTGTTTCTATGAAAGGAGCGCTGTGTTAAAAATCTAAATGAAACTAGTGATGCTTTGGCATTAGCACAGCACGTACTTTGTCGCCCGTATTTTCATGCAAAAGGCAACTCAAATTTTCGAAGAATTGTTCATGACCTTATTTGGAAATCTATCTTTAAGGAACAGATTTTGTAAAGGGAAAAATCTCTATCTTTAATATTTTAGTTGTAGAAAGATGTCGAAGACAATTTTGAACTTTTGCAATTGTCGAAAAATCAGGGGTTTTAAGGAGCATGCGACCTGCACCATTCTCTTAAACGTCCTTCACACTATCCCACAACAAAATTAAATAAAAAACAATGGAGCCATTTTTTTCTAAAATTTGGAAAATGTCCCAGGTGTGTCATGTAAAGTACCCCCCAAAATTAGAATATAGGTTACAAATAGAAGAGGCCTCTACGCCAGTCAGATCGATTGGGGAATATCAATTTTGGAGAAAATCGGCCGAACGGTTTAACCGCTAGCGTTTTTCTCGGACGGACGGACAGACAGACGTTTTGTAGTCATTCGATTTTTAGGCATTAAGGACCCACAAAACATACATGCTGGCTGTACACAAAACATGTATGCTGGATTTGAAATCGCATTTCTTACTTCAATCTACTTGCTTCTCACTGTTTAAAGTACACGCACAAGCAGGTGCACTTACAGACCCGCACATTAATGCTCAGTCGACTCAAGATATAATTTTTCAGTCATAGCATTCTGGGTCTCGGTTTACACGAATAAACATTAATGTAAATATATTATTTCATCACCGGATAGATCAGTGAAAACTAACTCTCAATATCATTAATGAAAACACTTCGAATTAAAACGTAATTTACGAGGTTACAATTTGAATTGTAATGAAAACGACGGTTTGCGTAAGTTTTCTTTGTGTTAATGTTTGCAGTTATTGAAATCAGCTATTATATGCTCCCAAAGATAGAGGGATCATCGTTGGTGATATCTTCGTAGCAACGCCGAAAGCACAAATTCACGTTCCCGTTGGATATTACGGGAACATTACGTCACGCTGTAGAGGCACAGAAGGAGCGGCGCCGGGATATTGGTGCTGTCGCGATAACGAAACACCGCCTTTTCGAGTGGTCCCTTATCGCACACCTCGACGCATTCGGTGCGGGTCGTTCGATTGGCCGCCATGAATCCTCGACCTGAAGACCCTGGGTTTGTTTTTCTGGGTCTACATCGAGATCTCGCTAACTGGTAAACGCGATTTTTACCATCGGTACCGAATCACTGGGGGCGGAGTATTGCGTTAAACTTTGTGTTCCACTGCGATAAGCACGAAGGATATATGAGCAAGTACTCTGACATCTGTGTTTGCATCAGCAAATGCAAGGCATTGTAGAGAATTGTTAGTAGGAACTTGGCGGCGGGGTACAGAAGGGACGAGGGCAGTAAAGGAGGGCAGAGCACAAGAAATTTCCCACGCAACACCGGCTTTCTTATCTAACAGCGTGTTCAGTTTTCAGTCAATAAAATATTATGATTATGTCGTGGCCATGTTTATATCTATGTATTCGAAATTAATACACTATATATATATATATATATAGAGAGAGAGAGAGAGAGAGAGAGCGCTTGATATCAAAATGACGTATATGGAATGGAAAGCATTCAAATTCAGTTTCACAGTTGAAGTTATGATTCGCTTTTCGGATTCCGTATTATATATATGACTTACGGGAAGTATAATATGATACATTATTGTGTTTCCAGCATGATGGAAAAAGCGCGTTACGAATACATTGATACCCCAAACTAGAAAACAAACGAAAAAGGAGATGCGCCATTTTGAAAAACGCACAGGCTTCAACTGCTTCCTAATGTGCGCGCCTGCGGACGCCTCGTCAGAGTCTACTCCCTCTCCAGCCCCGCGCCGCGCCGCGCGGAAGAGAGCTGGCTGGCGCAGGCGGCACGCGGAACTGGGCGGCAGCCACGGCGGCGGCGGCGGAGGCGGCGGCCAGACCTTCGGCTCAGGCAAACACCTCCGCGGGCGGCGCTCGGCGCCTGTCGCAAGCTTCCGGGCGGCCGCCGCGTCCAAATAACAACAACACGCCGCCGTGCGCACGCCGCCCCGGCCGGCGCTTCCCGATATAGAAGAATTTTCTTACGGATGAGATAAAGTGACAGTTCGCGAAACAAGTGAACATCACGTGTACTTCAGAGAAGTATCCCTCCGCCGCGTCAGCTGCTTAGTTACGCACCTTCGTAGTGTTCCAAAGCTTTGCACTTCCTAATTTCAATTATTTCTCGTGGCGCACTACATTTTCGTCGGACGAGGAAATCACAGCAGGGAGCGTCTAGACTATTTCCAAGTTAGCCAACTGCCAACGAACGAATGGAGGAAGGAGAGTCTATTAAGTTCAAGGACACAACGGACACAGAATCAGTTGTGTTGCCAGCACTAGCTGTCAAATCATCCCATCCTTAAGAAAATTCTTCTATACCCCGAGGGCCCTGCGGCCGGGCAAGTGGGCGGGGTCTACCCGCGAGAAGGGCTCCCCAGGGTATTGAATTGAACCGAATTAACGCCTTATTTTACGTGGCGAGACTGAGGCCATGAGGCCTCTTCCGCCTGACCACACAAATTTCGTTACGCTCCTTTCAACCACTAGCGAAGAAAGGAGAGGCGAGAAACAGGAGATTTTAATTTAGCTCAGAGGCGTCATTTAGGCTTGAGGATCTTTCACATACAGTAAATCTACTAACATGGGACAGACGGCTTTACTTCCCCTCCGAAGGATGGCGTACGAAGGATTTTTTCGCACTTGAAAATCCACGGCTTCAATCGCGTTTGAACCCGTCAACTTAACAAGGGTATAACAGTCCGATACGTCGACCGTTACACCATCGCACAGTGTATTGGTGCGGGCGGAGACTGCGGCGCACGGGGCGTTCTTGACCGTTCTACACGCGTGCATACATGCACACAAGGGGAAAATAAAAAAGCGAACTTTAGAGATTGGTGCAAATTGAGATATCTTCTAAATTCGGCAATGAGGAAAATGGTGTGAGAAAAAAGCAGCAGAGGTGGAAAGGGGGACGTAAAGGGTACGCGTTGTGGTGGTTGTGGTGTTTTTTCCCCCACAGGCGTATACCAACTGCAGACGGCGGTCAACTTTTACAAAACACGTTACCTCAAAAAGGCAGACCCATATTCCACCCCGTACTGCTTTCCTCCTTTGGATGAGGTTTGATTTCGGTTTTCGATGTTCTGATTAGAATCAAATTGACCGATTATCATTTATTCGCTTCTGTCTGTTTTCAAGAAACATTTGCATCAATTTTTAACGGCATTGCCAACGTTGAAAACCACCACTTACAAGTTTGTGGAAAGAAAACACGAAATAATCTATCAGCAGCTTCTTTCTTCCTCGCTGACTTAACATACACAATTCCGAAGATTCTGTCATGTTTACCTGGTAGGAGGTTTTCTCTGGATTGGTGCCAGAACATCTATATACTTGTATGTAAAAAACCTACAATTTTCACTCCCTCTGAAACATCAGATGAACAAAGCGGGATGAAGTCGGGCTCTGTATTCTCAGGTAACGAAAAGTGAAAGGGGATTAGCTGGGAAGCGATAGTGAGAGAAAACTGACCGACATGCAATTTAACGATTTCCTGTTGCATGATTCACTGCCTTTTTGGATCGGCGATAGCATTTGTCAAGAATGTAGGTGTTTGTTCTTTGAGTGCAACCGACTCTTTCTAAATGAAACTGCGAGAAATAAACTCTGCTGTGAAGTGCTTCATAGTTCCACTTACGGGTCTTGATGACACGATGTTAAGTCGTCTCTTGAGTATGTGCCACTTTCAATGGTAGAACAAATGATAGAAGTGTTCACGTGTGAATTCTAGTGTACCTATGACTAACACGTGTCCTTTTGTAGTACTCTAGACGGGCTACAAACAATTTTTAATACGATAGAACCTGTGGAACTCACAATTCTCCACTGGAGCGATCATATTCTTCAAGGTTTCATTAACGAGGAAGTTCCAAAAAAGGATTATTTTATACGAAAGCTCGCATCTTAATAGTTCAAAATTTTTTTTCCGAAACAGCAAACCACTTATTCTTTTGAATAAAAATTCAAAAATAGATTCATAAACCTTTGAAATATAATCACCACGTGTATAATCATACGTATATACTTAATATCACTACCCCCTTGAATTCGTGAAGAAACTTTTTAGAGCCGAGGCAAAAAGCGATGTCACACAAAAATTGCCTTGTTTAATTTTTAAATTAATGAATCTGTGCCCACAAATGGCAAGTTTCTTCCCTGAAACTATTTTTTTCGATACAAGCGTGTGGTCATACTAAAAGTGATCTGTTCATTTGTACTATCCACCTCGTGCCTTATCAGTAAACAATCACCCGAAGGATCACAAAGAACGTGGCAGAGTGGAAATTAAAAATTGAAAATGCTAGGACCAAGTGTTCGTAAAGCGCGGGAGCCAAGAACAATGATGCGAAAAGAAAAACAATGTGACAAAGAAAAGGTGAGGTACAATTAAGTGTTACGTCAAGTAGTTCAGGAAATTGGTAAATGAACAATACCTTCTGGGCAGGAAGCACAGGGAGAATCTAAGCTGCAATTCAGAACACTCGGCTAAGACAGAGGAAATATATGGGTGATATACATATTATGGAAGCTAAGAGAATATATTGTTCTTATGTAGTGCATTATATGATTCGGAGAATAGGAAAGTTAATCGGAAGGGCGATAAGAACAGTAAATGATAAACTAGTTGTTTTTTTTATAATATATCTTTATTAGTGAACGAATATACATAGTTCAGTATTATTTATACTACATCATATGTATTTTTTATGACTTATATTTAACTTAAATGCTAATCTTACAACTAAATCTAACTGCACATGAATAGGAAACATAGAGCACCTATGTGATTAATTGACTTCTGAAAATATGCTGAGGAATGAATCTAATGGATATCTATTTTTTATTCTTGTTGGGAGCTGGTAGGTGGTGGCTAGGCCGTAGTGGGTGGCTTGGGTTATTGTGTTTATTTTGGAGAAGAAATTGTTAGATAGGAGCGCGATATGGTAAAGTATAGGAGGTAAATTAAATTCTTTATGCAGTTGAATGTTTGAGATGAACCAGGGTGCATGAGTGGCAAGTCTGAGAAAAATTATTTTGGATGATCTGTAATTTATTAATATTAGTTTTTGAGGCATTGATCCAGATAGGGCATGCATAAAGCATTAGGGGTCTAATTATTGATTTATAGATGGTGATGGCATTGTTTAATGAGAGCTTACTATTGCGATTTAAGAGTGGCTTTAGTTGAATTAATTTTATTTTGGCTTGCTGTGCTTTTACTGTTATGTGATTTTTCCAATTTAGTCTGGTATCAAGATTCAGTCCTAGGTATTTAACAGATTCATTGTGTGAGATCCATGGAATTGCTAGTGCTGCTAAAACAGTCGCACGTACTTTCAAGCAACATTACGCGAAAAGTACTCAAATTTTCGAAATATTGTACATAGCCTTATTTCAAAATCTGTCTTTAACAAACAGATTTAATTAAAGGATAATAACTCGTTGGAAGACGCTGAAAATATTTTGAACTTATGATACAATTTAAATAAAAATCAGTTTTCAACGAAAATGAAACCAGAACCATTCTTTTAGAAGTCCTTCACACTCTTCAATAACAAAATCTAATAAAAAAGGATGGAGTCGTTTTTATGAAAATTTTGAAAATACGTAAAGTACTCCCCAAAATTAAAAATTTGTTTTGCAAATCATGGGGCCGTGACATCTGCCAGATTGATTGGGAGATATTAATTTTAGAGTAAATCGGCTGAACAGTTTAGCCGCTAGCGACACAAACGGACTGATGGACTAACGGACTAACGGACTGACGGACGGACGGACGGACTGGCGGACGGACTGGCGGACGGACTGGCGGACGGACTGGCGGACGGACTGGCGGACGACTGGCGGACGACTGGCGGACGGACTGGCGACAGGATGGCGGACGAACTGGCGGACGGGACTGCGACGGACTGGCGGGACGGCACTGGCGGAACGGACTGACGGACGGACGGACGGACGGACGGGCGGACGGACGGACGGACGGACGGACGGACGGACTGACTGACGGACTGACAGACGATTTACCGTTATTCCAGTTTTCGGTATCAAGGACCTACAAATCATGGATTCTAGCTTTTCCACGTGTTAGAGAATTTTTTTCTAAATTTAGTAACTAGATTTATCCAGTTTTTTGTTACCAGGATCCTGTAATAAGAGTCTTCTGACGAAAATTCGCCATTTTTTGTCCAGCCTTGCATAAATCTCTCTCTACTACGTAAGCGGTAGCAAGATAGTAAAAAAGTGTTATGGAAGTCTTTAGTTGCAAGATATTATGATTTTTCAGCAAAAAATGTCAAATATCATTCTCATCAACACCACTCGTTGTATAAATGTTGCTTCATTAATTAAAAAAGGCAAGAATAAATCTATGTTAGGAAAAAAGAGAAGTGGAAAAAATTGGGTGTAAATCAAATGTGTAATTCACAAGGAAATACAACTCTTTTTTTATGAATTGACATATTGGCCTGATTACTACTTTATACTCGTATAAGGCTTCTAATTAAACCACAGTTCATGACTTTCCCGCAACGTGACAATCATTTTGAAAATCCTATGATGAAATTCTCGTAATTCGTCAATCCTTAACTGTAGTTTGTTATTTTCAAAATAATGTTTTCAGTTTTATGCATATTGGGTTTTTACAGAAACTCTTCTCCGCCGATTTTATGGAAAATTGAAATATGGAAAAGTAATCTTTCTGTTGTGTCGTATTGTTACATATTATATTGCCCTCATGTCTCAAACATTTCAACCCAACAGCTTTTTATTTTACTTGGTAGGCTATTTATTATGATTACATATTAAATTAAATTACAGGAGAAGGATTATATATTTCGAAGGATTAGATTAAATTAGAGGATCAAATTAGGATCAGATTAGAAGGATTGGATTAGAAGGATCAGATTAGATTACAAGGATTACAGATTTAATTATTTCATGAGCTGTAACTGTCACAAATATGTGTTTTGTTTTATGACTGATATTTTAAAAATATATATTTATAGTTATTGAAAAATATATTTATAATTATTAATATATATATATATATAATTTATAATTAAAAAGCCTTTTAGTAATGCTTACTATAAATCCACCAATCATTAAGCGTGTTGTCCATTTCAACTACAAACGAAAATTTTACCCTTTTACCATAAAATTTTATTTTTTGAATTGTGTCAGTATGGGAACCCATGAATAATACGTGGCTAGGCCGAAGTCATTTAATCATTGCAAAACCTACACAATTAAGGACTAATCCCGGCTTTCCCAACGAGCACTCTGAAAGTAGTGGGTTGGAGAATGCTCGGAGGGAGTATTAGTAACACGAAGACAAGTCAAGCCGCGTGGTAGAGTGGAATGTGATCTTTACCCCTATGAGTGGAAGAACAGTTTGAGACAAACCCACAAGTTAGAGACGAGCCGGGGCATGCCCCTCCGCGAATCTAGTCTTCCCAGAACAGATCTGAACGCGAGCAGTGAGCTTGGCCCCGGAGGCATGTGTCTGCTGGAAGCAGAGAATAGCGCCACTTATATTGGACATGCTCCTAATGCACAAGTCGAAAGCGTATTAAATGTTGGCTGCATTAAAGAGTACATAAATAAACTATCGAAAATTTTTTATTTAAGGTTTGAAGCTTGTCCTGGCAAAAGAACTTTCAACCTTGGCCGTACAGCTTATGCACTATGCAGAATATGGTGCATATTTTCCAAAAAATCGCTTAAAGTCACCGTGAATCGCTTGTGCTAATGTTATAAACAATATATGGGATTGTAATAACTGTATATATGTGTTATTTACAAGTGTGGTATTTTTACTCAAGGCATATTTTGGTGTATTTTTGTGTATCTTTGTATATTGTATATTTTTGTATATTTAATTAGTAGGTATAGTTTTGAATATTTTTGTATTAAGGAAAAAAGAGTTCAAGTAAGTATACTTGGGCTCTGATGTAAATGGAAGAGACTGTTAATCCTCATGTAATGTATGTATCGTAAATAATAACTCCCAAAAGGCCGATGGGCCGAATGGGCAAGAAATAAGTTTTTTTTAAAATATGCTAAATCTAAGCTATCAACCTCGTCCCCCGCCCCTCGAAGTCTCGTCGTCGCAAGATAAATGCGGAAATTTTGGTACGGCAAAAGAAGATGAGGGGAAGATTTCTGTTAAAACGAAAACATTTGAACCCTAATTTCTTGTAAGCTTAGAATTAAAGGTGGTACGGATATTGCTTTGATTGGTGCATCATTGTATGTTTTCTCCTTCGGGAGGTTACGATACACGCAGAATTAACTGAAGTATTTTCGTTTTCGGTAATAATGTACTTTTCCCAATTAATGACACATTTATTTAGAATTTGTCTACTTTCCGCGAGTTTAACTATCTATAAATAATACCTAACCCGAAACTCGTAAAGCCTTCATTTGTAGTCCCCTATTCACACGCACTTCACTTTCCAAGCTTTCGAAGCCTCGAAGCCGAAAAGATTTTTACGGAATGTGGATCTTCATTTATTTTCTTCACGGGCACAGAGCGCACAAAACATGATTCGTCTGAATGAACGTCGCAGTCGTCTTCTTTCTTGTTTCCCCTCCAAGAAAGACTGTGGACATAGAAACAGCCTTTCTTTAAAAAAATGAATTGCTCAACATAGACATTCATTCAAACTAAGATTATATATAGTGAATAGCTTTCATAGTGAATTGCGGCTAAACTAAAGTACTTCAGAAAATATCGAGAATACCCAGAAACTCCAAACGGGGCATTATTGATATGTGTGGAATGACTGATGCATTAGAGTGGCAATAATAATAATAATAATAATAATAATAATAAGTATACAACTAATGTTTGTTTCACCTGCAATACATCTGAATTATGACACCAATTATTGATCCATTCAGTCGTTTCCGATCATCCTCGGGCCACTAAAACAAACAGTTCGTGGAGACGAAACTCGTTTTCAAACCTTTTCACGGCTGTAACCTTCAAGTCGATTACCATTCGAGGAAGAGCGCGAGCGCGGACAGCGATTCGTTGGCACTCTCACGGAGTCCAAGGAGCGACTCCCCTCGCGCGCACACGCCCGGAAGAGAATCTGCCTGCCTGCCCAATTCCCACGTGCAGCAGAAAGCCACGGGCCGCTGCTCGAGGCGCTGCCTTCGACCTACTTTGCTCCATTATTCACGCGCACACACGCACACCGCACCGCGTCGACGCGCAAACAACGCAAGACGCCGCGCCCGCAATAAAATTGACCTCGATGCCGGAAATGTTGGTGCGGGTCGCTTCGCACGAACGGTGACCTTGAGGGCGCGACCGGGCGATGGAGCGAATCTCCTGCCAGAGAGAGCCTTGTGCCTTATGCGTTCTGCTCGTGGGTAGATGAAACCAGAGTACTGCGAATGAATCGTTAGTCTGCGGGAGTTCTTTTCAGTGGACTTTGTTTACATCTGTCACTCGTATAGCCCATGCACTGTCGATGAAACGTAACTTATTTTTAATGCAGGAGAACGGAATTACAGGTCCTACGTCGAGCCGTTTATTCCCCGACTGAAGAAAGCGTTTTATTCCACATTCGGATTATCTTCTGATTTATCTTTATGACATTTTGATAAGTAAAAACGGACTATATTTTATTATATTAAATACTTAAGTAATTACCGATTTTTACATGTGTCACATTTTCTGTGCGCCGAAGACATAAAACAAATTATAAAATTAGTTTTTTGCCTTGGTCATTAGAATATATTGATTGATTTCTCTGCGGTATTTTCAATGTACTAACCGTATCCATTTTAACGAAGAAAATGCCATATTGTACAGATACTGTCTGAGATAAATGAAGATGTAAGAGGATTCTACTTACAATGTATACATTATGACTAGAGGCACTATTTTCTCGTGTAGGTTTTTTTCGGAAATCATAATCAGCGTTATGTCGTTTATTTTACTTCGAAAATCAGTGTTAAGAAACATCCACTTGTTTTGAATTTGACAGTACGAAAGGAAACAAAAAGTACAGTGTTTAATTATAGCGGCCAAATAATGTTATAAATCTGGAGTCGTTTGTAGAAAAAAGGGAATGGCTGAGAATCAATGACGGTGACATATTTGTTCAACCCCAAAAACTTACGAGATCCTCCGACTTTTCGTATTAGCAGAGTATCTTGGAAATATCCATTTTGTTAAGTCTTTGTAATGGATTTAGCAGATATTTCGCATTAATCCGAAAATATGCCAATTTCGTTGTATAAGTACTGAATTTCTGAATTTAAACAATTCAATTCGTCAAAAAAAAAACAGGAAAAACGATGAAGCTCTTTTCGCTTTAACATCAACACCAAAATCTCCTTTGCTTATGGGCATTTTCTCTCCGCATTTAAGAGAGACATTAGATTCCTGCATTCAGAAGTAGATATAAGAGAATTTTAATACTAGACGCTTTTCCCCTAGTGTAAGAGTGAGAAATCAAATGGCAAATGTTCCAATGCGGTGTGCCGAATGACTCATTGGGTTTACTTTCAAGCACAAGGTATTAGAAGCACTTTCCGTCCGCGAAAATACCCTTCCATAAATAACTCAGCTCATCTGTGAAATGTGGAAATATTTTCTCTTTCCTTGTATTGTGAAAGACCCTCAGGTATGGTGGACTCGAGAGCTAATGCATGCCAATGTAGTCGTGTTCTGAATAGCAGAAACTGTGAGCTGCCCAGTATTCAACACGTTAAAATAAAAGCTGTTGGTGTTGTGTATTTTGTACTGCGCTTTGCACCACGACAATTCTTTCCATGGTGATGATATTGACGATTGTCGTTTAGTAAACAACGCTTCGTTTGCGAGGAAGGAAAACGAAGGATCTCAGTGTGGGATTTTTAATATTTCCAATAGTGATAGCTCCAAAAGGAAGATCATTTTAATACAAACCTATAGGTACTACAACCGCATATACTTTTTAGCATTATTCCTTCATTTACAATTTTCTAAAATATGACCTACCTCATTATTTTAAGCTTCCCTTTTTCTATTCGTGCGAAAATAATTGAAGAAATGAAAAGAATTTGGAACAGTTTGTGAGAAAATGGTTTATTGCCAGTTTCATGCACAAAATAGGCGATAAATACCCATTTTTTAAAATCATTATAAAAAATTATCATTTTTAAAGAGTACATTTTTAGAACAGATTTTGCTTCTCGCAATACTTCCTATCTTTAATTCTGTAGTTTTGATATGATAAATGTTTGCAATTTTCGAAAATACAGAACTTCAGCTGCATTTTACGTTTTCGGGTACAGCAGAAAACTGATGATGATGATGGCTAAGCCATCGAAAGCTGCTTTTTTTAATATTGTTGGCAATGACGACGCATATAATTATTTCATTAGAAATGCCAACGATAACTCACCACGACACCTATATAATGAGCAAGTCCAAATAGCTATTCAAATGGAAATAATTGACCTCAAAGATGATACAATGCAGGAAAAATTCCAAAAAAGAAATTTGATTGAATTCTAAAAATCATGGATCTTTAACCAAAATATTACAAACTTTTCCAGAAGTTTTTTGGCAGTATTTGGTACAAGTGATAGATGTGCTCCTCGACAATAAATTATGTGAAGTCTAAGTACAGATGTAATTCAAGTGATGGACATTTGAGAGACGTTTTAATAATTGGAGAACAAATTGTTAGAATCTAAAAACAATTTCATTGCTCTCATTGAGGTACGTTTTAAAATTATTTATCATTCCTGTGTTTTAGAAAATAATGGCCTGTAATTATTTTGAAATTTTCCAAGTATATCCCTCAATGTGTATTAATTATTATAAATATTATGTCCAGAATTGTGTGTACGTATCCATACGTGTATTAAAAATTAATTCGTGAATTGTTAATTGTTTTTTTGTTTTCTAATTAAAATATAACTTAACAAATAAGCGATCAATGTTATCCACTTGTGAAATTTAAAGTTTAACCCAGTAAACTCTTAAAAACTCCCTATCCGGCCCCTTGTAGAAGAAAGTTTAGAGCTGCCGGCCTAGGACAATCAAACCAACAAAAAAAAGTTTGCATCTTAGCGGAATATATTCTCTCAAAACACTTCAAGTGAATTAGGATGAATCAGTAATGACAACAATATTAAGGATCTGTCGATGAATGTAGCGCATAAAAATTTCTAATCAGAATACGACGTGTGTTTTGTAACACTCCGGAATATTTTCCTTGACGGGAGCATGGATATTTCAAATTACTTGGAAAAGTAGAAGAAAAAAAGATTTTCAAAAGGCTGTAGACGGGTAAAACAAAACAGATTGTAGTGAAGAAAGTTTCCCTCTAACTTGGGCACAATACATTTACTTCATACATATTAAGGCGGCTCCACAGATTCATTGTTCGGCGAGTATCAAGCAACTGCTCGCCGAACCCCAAGTAGTGTGGATGAGTTCCTCGCCATTTGCCAAGTGACGGACATTCGGTGCTCGCCCTCCCCACCGCGTGTCGGTCTTTAGGACACATCAAAGGATGCAAACATTCGCCGAACACATCAGCTGCTCGGGATTGGGCGAGCAGCAGCTCGCTGCTCGGCGAATGTCAAATATGTGGAGCGGCCTTTATGTAGTAGACACGAGGAGAACCCCTTCAAAAATCCAAACTCAAAGAAGGAAAGAATACTCAGCGTATGTCAAATGTGTGGAGCGGACCTTTATGTAGTAGACACGAGGAGAACCCCTTCAAAAATCCAAACTCAAAGAATGCAAGAATGCCTGGATTAGAGAACATCCTCAACAAAATACAATGGAAATCTTTTATTTAAAGAGTCAAGAAATAACTCACGTTTTAACATCATATTTATATAAATGCGTGGTATGCAAATGATCGGTGGGCAAGCGAAAGGCGCTAGCGGAGAGAAAGGAACAGACAGAACGGAAGCAGCGGACGGAACGGGTGGAGTTGTTTAATGAAAGGCAACGGTGAGTTTCTCGATCTAGTAGTGGAAACTATTTTTAAATTGGCCGAAAAGTAAAAATATACGAAATTACCCTTGTATGTAGCTGTTTGGTTTATCGTATCTCCCTATTGATGGAGGTAATGCTAGGCAATATTGCATATCTTACCATTCTGATAATTCGAATAATTTACTATAATATTGGCGGCCTTGGTAACGCAGAAGCTTGGGAGCTGCGTTCATGTAATCGAGGAACCCTGCAATGAGGTGCCGCGTAAGGCAAGGGGGATTTCACCATGCGATTGCGGAGTGATTGACTACTCACCCCTCCTGGAGTTCCATCTAATGTCATCCCACCCATTACCATTCACATCGATATTCATCACAACTCTCGTTCACCAAGACGATGTTAACGGATGCGGAGATAAATTCAAGGGGTAGCGATCAGATTTGATTGAAATACTAGCAGATTTGCGGAATTTGGAAGAAAATGTACTTATAGTTTGGAAATGAAAGTCATCGAATTTTACGAACAAGAAACGACTTTCATTTGCGATTCACAAATACGCATCCTGCAAGTGTACCTCATAAATGTTCGTTCCAACTGGGATAGGAAAACATACTTGGCATTTAGCAATACCTAGAAGAGTAATGAGGTTCAAAGAAAGAATTAAAAGAAGGCAAAGAGTATGTTTGATCAGTCATCAAGCGCAGAGTGCATTTCTAGCCGCCAGAAACGACCTTTCATCAAGTCGACCTGGAGGCCAATCAGGTTAGCGACCCCATTTCTAGTCAAAAGACGACCACACACCATTATGCAGCTCGGATTCTTTGAAAGCGCTACTCTTTCTGCGGCTGGCGCGGCGGGAAGCGGTGGCCAGTGGGACCTCAAGGCGGCCACGCCACTGGGCTATTTCGGCCCCGCGCCCCCGCGCGCCAGGCCACCCCTCGCGCGTCAGGGATAATTTTAGCTCCGACGGCGGCGGTGGCGACGGCGGCGGTGGCGGCAGCGTTGGCTTTGGCGTTGGCGGCGGCTGCAGAGACGTGGGCGGCGGAGACGGGGGGGCGGGGGGCGCTGATGGCGGCGGTAGGGCTGGCGGCGGTTGCGGTGGTGCCGGCGGCGGCAGTGGCGGTAGTGACGGTGGCGGTGGCGGTGTAGGCCGGTGGCGGTGGCGTGGCGGTGGCGCGTGGCGGTAGCCGTGGTGGTAGCGGTGGCGGTAGCGGTGGCGGTGGCGGTGGCGGTGGCGGTGGCGGTGGGAGGCGGCGGCGGAGGCGATGGCGGCGGTGGGAGGTAGCGGCAGCAGCGGAGTAGCAGCGCCGGCGAGGCGGCTGCGGCGTTGGCGGTGACGACGGAAGCGCGGACGGAGGCGGTGGCGGCGGCGGTGGCGGCGGGGACGCCTCGTGTTCTCCTGTTTCCCCTGGCGGATGCCGGACGCAGAGAATCCGCGCTCGTGACGTCGGCGCCGGCGTTCAGTTGTGCACCCAGCTTCTTGGACGTTCTACAGCGCCTCCGCGAAGACACACTGCAATATGCACACGAAGCCTTCAGAGGTTCTGAATCGTATCAAGGAGAAGGCAGCTGAAGGGGGCAATGAAGTGAGAGCGGAGGAACGGCGGGAGAGATCAATAGACAGGGGAAAATAATGGAAGGGAGAAAGGGGCTGAGTGTAAGCCAGTTAGAAGAAAGGAAACGAAGGAAGAATCGAGGAAGAGAAAAAAACAACAACAGAAAGTAAGGGAAAAGAAGGGAGTCGGAGAGAAAGGGGAAGAAGGGAAAACAATGTGGGGAAGGAACAGAAAGGTAGAGACAGGGAGGAGGAGAAAGGCGAGAAATGAGAGAGAATGGGTTTGCTGGGTACTGAGTTGACGTTCCATCACACCAAGCTCTCTACATACTCAACCATAAACGATAGGATAAAGTTAGAATATTACTTCATATTGTTCCTGGACTGTGCTAGCTGTCACATCTAATTCAGCAACTAATTTTCATGCGGATTGAAGTACACACAAAGGGTTGCAGGTGCATGTGTTACGGATGACTTTTCTTTGTGTTCAAATACTTGATAACGATTTCAGTTTCCATGAGAGGCCTTGGTGCTTACGTGCGTCGCAATTTCAAATGAGGGCGTTCATCTCTGCGCTGCCTTTCACGCCCCTGCTCCACGGCCGCCTGGGAATCTTCGTGAAACGCAACACGCACAAATGCATGGAGAGGGGTCTTTGTCCGTGGCACGGCTCACGCGGCCCAGCGCTTAGCGCGCCTTCCCACGTCGTGACGGCGCGCGTCCGTCAAGCAGCAGAGCCCTTCCGTCGGCCGCACCGCCGCCCGTCGTGGAAGGGGGTTGGGTCTGGAGGGGTAGGTTTCGCCGACTCTCCGGCGACGACGAACAAAGGGACCGGAGCAGGTAGAACGCTGCGGCCGCGGCGCAGTGGGAACGCTCCCATTTAAAGCTGTGCTCTGCTAGCGGTGGCGCGTGGCCCCTCCACCGCTTCGCGTAGCTGGAGTTCGGAGTCGGCTGCCGCAGCAGCCGCCACCCGCTGCACGTGGGAAGGCCTCCATTCAAACCAATGCTCTGCTACGCGCCGCGCTGCTGCGAAGCGCGCTGCGGCCGCGCCGTGGGAAAGGGCCCTAAGTGCTGCTTACCACAGCTCAGTTGCGCGTTCCGCGAAGTGCAGTGCAGCTACCCCCAGCCAGCGGCTCGGCCGTAAGTGCACCGCGCGGCCCCGCTCGTGGTCTGCCAGCGGTGGTGCGTACGCCCTCCTCCGCTTCGCTGCTTGCTGCAGCAGCGCCCGTCCGCTGCACGTGGGAAGGTCTCCATTCAAACCAATGCTGTGCTACGCGCCGCGGCGCTCGGAAGCGCACCGCCGTTGCGACGTGGGAAGGGGCTTCCGCTTCCAATAGGTCTGGCGTTCGTGGCATTCGCCGACCAGGAAATTAGGATGAGTGAAGAAGTTTCCTACTTCAGATAGACGGTTTGAATACTTTTCGATAAATAAACGTGAACGGTAATTTGAGATAATTAAGTGATGCATTCTGACGAAAAAGTAATACAATATTTCAGCAGCTTTAAGTTTGAGATTTAAAATTTAAACTAAGGTTTCTGATTGCAAATTTTCTTGAAAATGGAATTGTCAAAATATATGGTTACACGTAGGGTCTGATGTTGTTGAGTGATCATTTACTAATTGATTTATTGTTTTAGAAAGGTACTAAGTGACATCTTATGTATTGCTTATGCATATGATTTGATAAGAAAGGGAGTTTTCTTTATAAACACATGAAATGTAACGTTAGGTACTAAGAAACATTTAAATATATTATTGTAACCATGCGTGGCTCAAATTCCATTAATTTTTAAAATACGAAATTCTTCCGACTTAATTTTTAGTCTTTCACCATGACATTTCACTAAGTCCTGTTGGTTTTCTTTCATTTTATTAGGCTTAATAATTCACATGAAGATTGGAATATTTAATAAAAGGACATCAGTAATTAACCAATCAAGACAGAGTAGCAAAAACCGAAAACAAAAACAACAACATATGTAGGCAATAATTTATAATAATCGAAAGTACATTATTTAGATCCACAAGTTTTTTTTTGTTTTTTTTTTAAATTATAGACATTAATGCCTTACTGCATTAACAAGTTGTAGTGCTACAATACAACAAATACTTTTTCGAATAATTGATATAATGCTCCCAATTTCATCCTATTAATATATAACCGTTCGTTATTCTCGCAGGTAGAAAAAATGTAACCTTCATCAATTTCTTCTTTAAAATGAACACTTTTAAACACACTGAGATATCTTTCTAGCCCCCCTCCCTGAATGTCGGACTCTAACTGCTAATTCACAGATGACAGACGGAGATCGCCTGAGGGAAACTGTGAACTCAATGTGAATTCAGAATTCAAGTTTTGTGGGACTGTGATATAGTAAAATTGATTTAATAGAAATCTGTCCATCTGTTTGTCCGTCAAAACGTTAATATTTATATCACGGGAGTATATATATTTGATATATTCGTGAGAAAAATTCTCGGAAGTGATTTCTTCTCAAAAAGTCAAAACTTTTTGTGAAAATGAGCTCAAAATTGATCAATTTCAGAAACGTTTAAATGACATTTTCTCAAAATGGCTCTAATGATGATAATCAAAAGTTGCTTATAGAACCAGGTTTTAGTCTTCTATAATATTCTTAAATTCATAAATTATTAAATTAAAGGGTGAAGCAAAGCCAAAAAGCCAGTCCAGATTACGTAGAAGGAAACTAACTCAACTATGAAAGACTGTACCATTCTGTAGCATTGTTAGTTTCGATTTAAATGTTTTTAAATACTTCTGGGAATACTTCAGTCTTGCGAACAGAAAGAAGACTCACAGGGTTTTGTGAAGAGTGCGTCTTAAAAATCAAGCAAGACAGACATTCTTCTTAACGTTTGTATGTACTACAAACATGGGGGTTAAGTAATATTTCAAAGCAAAATGTACGATTTTCCAACTCATTCCCACGGTATCTACAAAATAACATAATTGCATACAAAAATTGTCCTAAAAAACTATTGACGTCCAAAGACATTCGTAAGACATGAGATTATTGACTCAGAGATCATGCGCAAGCAAGAGTTGTAAAAGCTGATAATGTTGCTGATTAAAACATACAAAACAATGATATAAACAGCTGTTACAAACTGAAATTATCTACATTTTGTTTTAAATTATCTTATGGCCTCGGATATAAGAACTTCCTTCTTATGACGCAAATTAGCATAGAACACAAAACAAAGATTTGATACGACAATTGCTTTAAAGTCCAGTCAGCATTGTTCCACTAACAAACAGCTGCATTTAAACTTTGTCGCATACTACTTATACTTTAGGGGGCTATAAAAAATATAAAGTATAAAGAAAGTTATGTAACGCCGAGGAAAATATATTTCCAGACGTGTCCCACCAATTATAGATCACCCCCATAATTTCTAAACGGTTCAGGATATCGGAATGCAGTTTTCGCTGAACAATGCGTAATTATGGGGGAAAGTAACATGCCGTAGACAAATTGTGTATAATATTTTTAGATTTAGCCGGAACTCAAACCCGCGACCCTTCGGTCAGAGATCGCTACGACACAACTGCCTTGGCGATCACGGTCATCCGGACCGGCAAAACAATGGCTTGTTTAAGCCATTACACACTGAACTCATTCTTGTAAGTTTGAAAATGACCTTTTCTCACTAGCAAGAAATAGACATAAATAGACGAATGCAATGATGTAACATATGTTAATGCTTTGATAGTATTTTGAGTAGAAAATTATGTTTTCCGTCATGTGATTTTAATTTAAATATACAAGATTTCCTGTAGCAACCCTTTCAACTGTCTCCTTATGGAAAGGTTGCCTTCGGGGCGTCGATACTTTTACGAGGAGAGGGGAGAGGCCGCGAAGGTTATGTTCCCCAAAAGCGACAGTTGCGACGGCAGCTACAGGAAAAATTGCAAATATAATTTCAAATTTCCAGTCAGAAAGTATAATTTTATGCACAAAATACTATCAAAATATTAACATAGGTTACATCATTGCATTCCTCTTTTGATGTTCTGTTTATTGCTAGTGAGACAAATATTTGGTTCCATTTTAAATCAAAGATGATTATATTTGTCGAAAACTAAAAATATTTCAAACAATATCCCTACACCATATCATCCCCATAATTCCACTGTATGTCGATATCAGGAACCGTTTAGAAGTTATAATGGCTCATAGTTGGTGGGACTTATAGTTGGAGATGACATATGTAGGTATGTAGGACCGTTGAAGAATGGACTGAAATGGATTTACAGATGAGTAATTGAGGTGTAAAAATCTTTAGAACTGCCTTATAGTATTATCAATTTCTTTTCGCGTTGGAGCCTGAGAGGCATAGGTTTCAGTAAAAGGTTTTTTCCGCTTTCGTCGCATTATCTATCACATTGGGGACATTTTAGAAACTGAAGGCGCGCTGAAGAACTCCGGAGGTCATTTGCCTACCCGGAAATGTTACAGTAGAACGTCGGTCACCGCAGAGGGCAACGGAACTGCACCGCGCTGCCATTCATGAATATATCCTGCTCCAATTCTATTTTTCGTGTAGTAATTCTAATATTTTTGGTAGTAGCTGAATATGTATGAATTCCATCCTGCATTAATTCACTCTTTATATTATTGAGTTTTCTATGCTGTGAAAGGGCTCACGTGAATATTCGAAAAAGCCATTTTGCATCATTGAAATGTACTTGTCAAACACAATATTACAGAATATTACAATACATACAGAATGAAAGTCGTTTTTGTCATATTTTTGGAATTAAATAATATTTCAGAGATATGGCATCAATGAACGCCTGTTGATGAACTATTTTTGGCTTCCACCCATACTCGATTTTGTTAATGAAGGGAACTGCAGACTTTCCTAAAACGCTTCCAACAAACAACTTTTCTGGCAGCCTAGCTCAAACGGGCTTTAGGTTATGTTGGAGAGATTTTTTTTCCTTCGCATTAAAAGTTGTTTTCGATAAAATTGATTCTTTAATGTGACATAGCTGAAGTGCCTTCCAATTACCAGACCAATTTGTTTGCAATTCCGTGGGGGACTACTCGCAACTATTTGAATTGTGTCGAAGCTCCAAGAGTCCAGTCGATACGTCTGACTGTCGAGTTTACCGTGCACTCGCCGTGACACGAGATTACCGTGCACTCGCACGGTAAATGACAGACTCGCGCCTCACGCTTTTGTGATGACGCCTCACCGAACAGCGAGTACCCGGAGCCTCTAACGGCTGGCGATGTCGTATGCGATATTTGGGCCGTGTGTGATTCAGGATTGTCGTAATTCCTATTCCAACTCCTTGAATACACGCTTGTATACTACACCATTTCAGTGTGTAAATGAATACATGGAAGAAAAAATATTTTGAGATGTTTAAACATTCTAATTAAATTTGGCGGTCGTACTTAGTTCTATTTCACAACTCCAACAATCTTGCAAAAATGCTTTATGACTGATAACCACATTCTGTGGCTCGAATTCTAAAGATGTGACAGAAATACACATATTAACATTCGTAAAATAACATTGCAACGAAACATTTTGGAAACTTTAAGTAACCTAAATTATTAATGACGTATTTTGTTACTAAAAGTTAACAAATGGATAGGAAAATAGTATTTGAGTTTTACGTCATAGTGTACACAAGTTCACAACATTATTATTTATTTCATTAATAGAATGTTTCTCGCCATTTTCTTTCTTAATCAGATTTTTTTTGTTGCGAATTGGCCAGCTAGGACCAGGCGGACATTCACCTGCATATCGAGGACCAGATACATTTATCCCGTGGCTTGTTCACTCGTATGTAACTCATTTGGAGGGGGGGGGGATCAGCATTCTATGCTGAATCCATTTTTTATCCCCCGAGGTTGCTATTTACACTGGACAGAAGACTTACATGGAAAACACATATAAAGAATAAAAGAAAAGAATTAGATCTCAAAACTATCAGATTAAACTGGCTTTTAGGAAAAAACTCATCCTTAAGCATCGCAAACAAAATTCTTCTGTATAAAGCATTACTAAAACCTGTCTGGACATATGGAATACAACTTTGGGGAGCAGCTCAAAATTCAAATATTGAAATATTACAACGCTTCCAATCTAAAAGCTTAAGAAAATTTGTAAACGCTCCTTGGTACGTAACGAACGCCACAATACACCGAGACTTACAAATGTCAACAATAAAAGAAGAAATTAACAAGACCAGCGCAAAATACTTACAACGACTACATAACCATCAAAACATTCTTGCCATTAACTTACTAGACAATAGTGACACTACCAGACGACTTAAACGATATCATACTTTAGACCTGACATATCGACTATAAATTGTTGTATTATTTTCTGTTTTATTATTATATATGCTTATCATCTTATATTTTTAGTATGTTAGTTTAGTTATCAAATGTTTAGTGTGTGTTAATCTGAAAAAAAAAATGTAATGTTAGGAGTCCGGTCAATGGACCTTACTCCTCTCATGTTATTAAAAAAATTGTATGCATTTTTGCCAAATGTTTGTATTCAAACAAATTGCAAAATAAAATATTATTAAAAAAAGAGGTTGCTATTTCTGGGGGCATGGGATTTGGAATTATGATAATTATAATGAAGGGTGAATTGACGACACAAACATATAGACATACCCAAACACCCCATGCTCGAGGCGGGATTCCAACCGCGGTCCTTCCGTCCGAGAACGCCACGGCCCTACTGCCTAAGCGATCTCAGCTATTAGGATCGGCTTTCTTAAGCTGTTTATAATAATAATAATAATTGTTATAATTATTATTAGTTTTATTATCATCATCAATATCTCATAAGCAAAGGTGAGAAAATTGTTGTGTTGTGTAAGGGAGTGTATTTAATGATTTGAGAAGTGTAAGAGAGGTTTGGAGACAAGAAAAATTGATGTTACCGTTGTAATTCAAGATAAGCAGATGCATATTTGATATGCATATGCATGTTTGTATGAATAATAAGTGCGAATGCGTGTTTGCATAAGTTCCATTGTCAATGTATTTCGCCACCTGCAAAATGAATAAGTATTAAGTATCTAAACGATCAGTGACAACGTATTAATTCATGGAATAAAAAAATCTTGTGTAGTTTAAGTTGCTTGAAAACACATCTTTCTAAGGCCGAAGCTGTGAGCATGGTACCCCTTTAGTTCGTTTTTACGTAGAGAAGCGAAAATGTCGGAAGCGGAGAAATTAATTACAAACGGAGTGCATGAATAGTACAGTATTCTTATTCACTTTTTTCGAATCCATAATTTCTGCGGCAAGCGGCATCAGAACTTTACGCTGAACGGAAGCCTTCGATCCTCTTTCAAATAACTCACTAATTCAGTAACAACTTCTAAAAAGTTAAAATAATTTTGTTTTAAATCACTTGATTAGATAATATTTTCCTGTTTTAGTGTGAAAAAAAGAAGTATTTCCACAAGTGTTAAAAAATGTAAAAATATTTCAGTATTACATAAATCTAATGGAATTACCCCTATGTAACGCTGTCTCACCCCCCTCTTTAGCGTTAGTAATTTATGGACGGCTCCGACTTTGATATTACTTTCTCGCACTTACTAACGTAAGAAGAGAGAGTATTAAAAATCGTGCGCCGGAAAAAGGCGAATTTTCGACACAAAGCTCTTATTACCGGGCCCTGGTAAGGAAAACGTTGATAAACCCAGTTGCTAAATTTAGAGAAAAATATCCTCTATCACATGTTCTAGCTAGAATCCATGTTTTGTGCGTCCTTCGTACCGAAAAATCGATTGACGGCCAAACGTCTGTCAGTCCGTCTGAGCACAACGCTAGCGCATAGCCGATTTTCTCCAAAATTGATATTCCACAATCGTTCTAGCTGATGTCGCGGACACTGGAATTTGAAACCTTTATTTTAATTTTGGGTAGTATTTTACATGAAACCCTTGGGACATTTTAAAAATTTTCAAAAAAAAAGGCTCCAAATGTTTGGATTAAATTTTGGTGTTGAATAGTGCAAAGTAAGAGAATGGCGCAGGTCTCATTTTCATTGACATCCCCGATTTTTCGAAAAATGAAAATAAATAAATAAATAAAATAAAACTACAAAACTGGAGATAATTATTTTTGTCTCAAAGTCTAATGTACAAAACTAGCTCTTTAAAAAATATTATGTACAATTTATTTGAAAAACGAGTAGTTTTTGAGTTATTTGCAATTCAAATGTACGAAATGTTTGTCTAAAAACCGCTCCAAATTGTTTCTTGAAATTTTCTCCACGTATGTAATACGGAACAGTAAGAAGTAAGGTGCTGGTCTAATTTTCGGGTATTGCTGATATTTTCGAAAATTGCAAAAAAAAAAAAATCAAAACTACAAAATTGAAAGGATAGATTTTTGAGTCAGACAAAGTTTGTTGTACAAAATTAGATCTTCAAAAAAAGTAATGAACAATTTTTTGAGAAAACGAGTAGTTTTGTGTAATTCCTGCTTAAAATTAATGAAATATATTTAGATTTCACACTAACTACGGGCCACGATGTAACCTTTACCTATCAAAGGGTTGACAGACACCATAACGCTTCATTCAAATCACGCGGGCAGAACTCGACTTATATAATACTCTTAGAGAGTTGATTTGTAGTGTCTGTGCCAAACTACGCGGTAGGGAAGAGGCCAGAGAGGTGAGGAGAACAAGGCAGGCGGCCATCATTGTCGGATTGTGATATGGTGGATGAATAATATTGGATCGTACCTGCAAGTAAACGTAAAAATTGGGGTACCGCTTAAAAATAGAGGTATGTAGGTGCAGGTATTTAACGAGAAGCGAATATGAATATAAAGAATAAATAGGTTAATGGACATCATAAATAACGAAACTTTTTTTCGTTTCAGCTTTTGTTCTTTCTTCCATTCTTTTAATACTTTGAAGTATTAATTTACTTCTAAAAGTTTGATATTTTCAACATTATGGTTCAGTTCTATCTGAAGTGGTGGATTTGGTAAAATCGTGTCGCCATATCCAGGGTGAAGAACAGGAACGACACCAGAGAACGAACAGTCAAAGAAAAGGTTGTACCCAAAATTTACTTGTGACCGTGTAAATATTTAATTGTGTGTGTTTGTTTGTGCGTGTTTTTCATTGTTTGTGTGTGTGTGTTTCTGTATGTGTTTTTGTTTGTGTTTTTGTTTGTGTGTTTGTTTGTGTGTGTGTGTTTGTTTGTGTGTGTGTTTGTTTGTGTGTGTGTTTGTTTGTGTGTGTGTTTGTTTGTGTGTGTGTTTGCTTGTGTGTGTTCGTGTGTATGCGTGTGTTTGTGTGTGTGTGCGCGTGTGTTTGTGTGTGTACGTGTGTGTGTAGATTGTATCATTGGATTTGTTAATTTGTCATTTTTTCCCTTCAAGAGAGAAGAGCCAAACTTTATTCTCGATGGTCTTTGTTATTGTAAAAAGTGTATATTTTGTTTTGTTGTTTAAGAACATATTTTGGTTTGGAAATTTTCTGTATATGTGTGTAATTATATATATATATATATATATATATATATATATATATATATATATATATATGTATTATGTTGATTATGAACAGGTCACAGTTGTGAACTCCTAACATTTAAGAGAAAGGTAAATGGTTAGATCAGTTTCAACGAGAAAATTGAATCAATGATGTGACAAATAATTAATTTACTTTTAATTAAATTTCCTATTGAAAATGCCAATATTAATTCTATATTTTCATCCTCGCACAAAATTAGCTAGTGTGTGTTCGCGGAAGGCATGTGTGTCTAGTGAAAAAGGTTAATGTGTCCCCCCACGAAGGACATGGTGGGTACCCGGCGTGGATATCCAAAATAAGCATCCCCTGAAAGATGAAAAGACCCCGAATCATAAATAATAAATTGATATAAGAAATGACATGTGCACTCATTGAAACAAAATCAGTATTCAATTTTTGGCACTAATAAAGATAAAGAAATAGATTTTTTATTAATATTTGAGCATAATGACAAAATGTAATGCATTTTTATTTCAAAAAGAGACAGATGCATCTTCATAACATACTAATGAATTAAAATATATCATATTAAGACTTAAATACTACAAATGTTTCCAAAAAGTATTTTGAACGTTCAGTTTTCGAGGGAATAGAGGATAGTCCGAAATTGTTTGTACCCACAGCAAAAAGGCTGTAATAACTAAAATTATAACGAACCCTAATGATAAATTGCAACGTATTTTGAACACAGATCATCAGAAACAGTATTAATGATATTCAGCTTCGTGTACGAATTACATTATATTCAAAACAAACGATAATCGATGGGTCTCTGAGGCCCTCTTGATGATGCTACGGTTTTAAAAACTTTTTTTCAGTTAATTTATATTCTGGATGGAATTACAAAGTTCAGTTGATGTTCAACTTTACATTTGTATTTGCTAGTTTACAATCTAAATTTTATTTACTACCCACACTAACCTAAATCTAAGCTCTTTCTAAATCTAACTCACAGAGCACCTCAATTGATTTATTCTGAATTGCTGAATATGTTCAAGAATGCATGTAACGTATCTGTTTCATTATGCGAATATGACGTTTTGCATATATACCAAGTTTGATATTTCTGCTTTGATAGATCAATTGCATGTTCGAGTAGACGTTATTGGTGATATGGTGAGTGATTGGTTGAATGTTTAATTCGGTCTGTAGTGGCTTGTTGGAGATGGACGCTAAGGTTACTGGAACAACTGCCTTTGTGACTGCGCGTTGTGGAAAGGTAGCAGCGCGTGAGGGTTTGAATGAAAGGTGGCTAGGGCTCCCCGCGAGAGCCGAGCTGTTAAGTCACCGCGCTGGCCTTCCTGATAACGGCGCGGCGCGGCGCGGCGCGGCGCGGCGCCGCGTCGCGTGTGATGGTGGGTGTTGGGTGGTGGGCGGAGGGGGCGGGGGAGAACTGACCTTCGTTGCGGCCGCCACCGCCACCGCGATAAGCGATTCCCGTAACCTTCCCCTTCCTCTGCTAGTACAGCATTACGCGCTGAACGTAAAAACGTAAATGACCTCTCGGGGCAAGCAAGGCATGCGGAAGGGAAAAGCGAACGTGGAAACCCTCCATCCTTTGTATTATTTTGCATATTATATCTTTACTTGAAATTTTCTGGTTTAATTTTCAATTATTTACTTATGTTATTTGTGTCATTGTATTATTTTAATACCTATGTATTATTTATAAATGTAATTGCCGAAAGGAACTTTAACCGTTTAAATCGCTTAAGCATTTTCTTGGGGCGGAGGCACATACGTTACACCTGCTCCGCCCTTCATTTATGCGTCTCATTCGTACAGGTTTCGAGCTGAGAATTGGACTCGATGCAAATACGCTTCATTCAAGCCAGTGGACGATTATTCTAGCTCAGGGCTTAACCCACTGGGGTCAATGAAATTTTGAAAGGGGCTAGTGATGATCAGGGTAGTCGAGTGGGGATCGGTAGCCGAATATAAAACGGCGACTAATCGGTGTAATCAAGATTCCATTAATTCAAATAATATATTAACGAAATTGATAATTTAGTAAATGTTTTCTCGTACAAAAATTAAACTATAAATTCGCTCCTTCGTATCCACTGTTCATCCTTAGGAGTGGGGGCGTAGAGGGGATGGTGTGACCCGTGCACCGCACAAAGGCCCCTGTTAAGCCCCCTCGCTAACGGGAAACAAAAGGAACTCCTTATTTTCTCCATTGCGCCATCCTTATTTGTACCAATTACGTTTAAAGTTTTTTTTTCACGTTTAATAATAGCAGAGAGAGGTTCCATTTCTTTTTCTGCTCCCGGACGTCCGGCAACAAAACTCAAACTCATATTTGTAATTTGAATTTCATTAAATTCAATTCAAGCACCGAACTTCACCACGGCTAAGGACTAAAATATTTAGTATAATTTAAGTATGTATTCACCATGTTACTCCATTGCTCGAGAAAATATTCTCTAGAATAAACAGGCGAGATATGTTTTGGTCTCGCTAAACATTTGGAAGCCATTGCCCAAGCAGATTAGCACAAGCAGATTAGCAAATCAGCTACTTAGAAGCAGAAGCGTTTCGATATTTACGTAAATATTGGCGTAGGAAATTGGTGTTTTTAAGGTATGTGCAATTCTTTTGTAGTATGATTATATACGCTGTTTATTATAAAGAAACATGCAAGATGGTCGATAGAGGAATAATTCTTTTATAAGGGAATCGATAGTAATTATTTTATTAGAGGTTGTGAATCCCTGTTCTATCCAAGCAAGCCAGTGGATAGGTTCTAAAACGTTGAGTATCGCTGATGAAATGGGTTCTTCCACTAACCGTTTTGGCTGGAGCGCCTGCTGTTAATGTATCGGAAATGTTAGTTCACTGCAGTGGCGGCTCGTGCTTCGGTTGCACAACCCCCTGATAATCGAAAAATATTTTGTAATATGTTAGAAATATGGAGTCTCGTTTTAATGACAGTCAATATTTGTGATATTGAAGCAATATCGATGTATGTGAAAAAAAAATTCTAAACCAAAGAGCGCCTAACTGGCGCTGTCTCCAGCGTCTGGTGTCCTCCCAGGTATTGCACAACGGTCTTGGCTCTTGCTTTTTTTACTGAGTTAACTACAGTTACTGTTCGGCCCTACGTTTTAAAGTCTTTCATTTGAGGGTCTTCGGTGCGGCAACTGATGCATGGGGGGTTTGGTCGCCGATCTATCTTTGATTTTTTAAATGGAAGTATATAGTTTCCCTCCCAGACTCCTCTCTCCACGAGACAGTGTCGACGCCGGAAATGCCACCTTCCCCGTAGGCGAAAGTTGCAAAGGATTCTACAAGAAATACTATCCGTTTAATTCAAAATCACATGTCAAAAAGTCTAATTTTATATTCGTAGGTATTAAAATACTAACATTCGGAACATCATTTTATTCCTCTTTTCATGATCTATTTATTGCTAGCGAGAAAAATATATAGTTGTATTTAAAAAAAATCGAAGATTAATTTTTCGAAAACTAAAAATATTTTGTAGACAGTTTCTCAGCCGCGTGTTACTTGCTCCATGATTCCGCATTGTTCGGCGAAAACTGCATTTCGATATTCTGAATCGTTTAAAAGTTATGGGGGTTGTTCATAGTTGGTGGAACATTTTGTACATGGCGGAATGAGAAAAATAAAAGGTGGTACCACATCGCCAACACAAGTTAGTAAACGGTTGTAAAATGAACCCGAATCATTTCTAAATGTTACTCGCGGATCATGCTCCCAAATATGATTTGGCAGAAACAAGTGACAGAATAATCGTTCAAATAACGAATCAGGGTGTAAGGGACAATGTACCGACAAGAACATGCGCAATTCAAAGGCAGGAAATCAAAGTCCGGTGTTTTGAGCAAAAAAGGACACCAAAATAAATTCAAGAAATGATAAAAGAATGTAAAGAGCGTTAAACGTAGGTGAATTGGCGCTTCGCCTTCATTTGGTGAATCGCAACTCTCGATAAAGTCGTAATTTAGAATATTAGTCTCCTAATCATTGCCTATTGCATTTCGCACTAAAACTCATGATATACATCGCAACAAATATTTGCACAAGTAGCCATTACACATAATAAAAAGTAAAAAAACCCATTAAAATGTGATCACGAAAAGAACTGGCTCAGGACCAACAAAACAAATATCACATAGGCCAAGATGAGCAAGAACTAGGAACAAATGCATGCAAGATAATACAGAACCAATTTAAATATCACTCTACCAATTCAGTGTTTTGTTTTATCGTAATTTTAAACAAGTACGCAAGTAAAACAGAAAAATATTGACATAAATACCTGATCAGTTTTCGCGTATTGCAACACATCACATTGAGACAATGTCAGTTGCCCCCGTTTTCCTGTTTCTGATCGTTGGAATCAAATGCGAGCGGTGACGGTTTGACATAATACGTGAACGACCCAGACTAGCTGTTACGCGAGCGTCCGGTGCTCGTTCGCCATTGGGAAACGCGAACGCGTCGGTGGGGCCTGCCGGGGGCGGCGGCGGGGGCGGGATTCACTCGGATACGCATTAGGGCGAATGACGCATGAGGCGTCGGAGCAAGCAACTCCCGGAAGCACGCGAGGGTGCGATTTCTCTCCCGCCGCTCCGCGTCGCCTACCCACCGCTTCGTGCAACAGGCAGGTCACACTCCGCCCGCACGAGAGCTGCTCGCGCGCCTGTGGAGCTCCTGCGAACACATAATTTCCCCTGACTGCGCTCGCATTCCCCTTCCACATTCAGAAAGGGGTGGACACGCCAAAGCTGAGGCGGTGCGTGCTTTGAAATAGTGGCTACATATTGAAAATATTAAGCAAACTCGAGAACTACGACACTATCTTGTAGTGCCTTGCCTTTTACCAAGGAGGTTTGGGTTCGGTTCTCGGACAATCTCATGTGAAATTTTTTCCTACAGAACAAGCTTGACTCTGTCCTTGGGGCTAGTACAATTCCCATCAAGTGTCCAAAACCTTAACTCTGTCATAAGTCCTTCCCAAATAAAAAAAATTAAAAAAGGCTGCCATCCAACTGCTTTGAATATCCGCTTACGGGGATCACCAAGGATAGAACACGATATATGTGTTACTACTAGTACGAAAATACATTTGCCAGATTTGTTATATAAAACAATCCACATTATAATATTTTCTTTTCTAATTACATTATTATTTTATTTTAAAATTCTGCCTTGTATAAAAGTTTTTGACAAAGGGTACGAATATTTCAACGAATTCTTTCTTTCGTGATTTGTTTTTTTCAAAATTATTCAGTTATTTGTTGTATGAGTATATACCAGTACGTGAAATAAATGAACAAGTCTCTAAACGTTAATAATTTTCGCTAATGAACGGACAGCGCTTTTGACAGACGAGAATTAAGACGCGCATTGACCTCCTAGCCTGAACCTACATAGTAAATGTAATTATTGCTCTCTTACAATTACAAAATCAAGGGACGTTCTATTCAGGATGTTTAATTTTAATCTGAATTGAAGATTTGAAATCTGACTGATGTACACATTTAATTGATCGTTCCTTTACTTTAGTAGAGGAAAATGAAATTAATATAGTTAATTTTGGAGCAACTTCTCCAAAAGATTGCCTTGTGAGCAGTATCCAGTAACGTACCCCCACTCCGAAGTGTTTGTACCACCTTTACTTTTAAAAATCGCGCCAATTGCTCTGAACGCACTGCCTGTGAACTTTAGAAAGCTAGTAACCTTGACCAACACAGACCTTGACCTACCTGTCAAACATGATTCGAATTTTTTGTTAAAGAAAAATATCCCAATGAAAATGTGTAGTGTTTATATTAAATAATATATCAGCAGTTATTACTTTATTACTCCTTTATTTCACAAGAATGTCAGAGCATTCCTGCTCAAGACATAGCTTGTTTGTACAAATATACAGAGCTGCTACAATGAAGAGCTTTCTCATGTAGTGTTTTAAACAACCTTCGTGTAGTCGTCCATTAATGGCGATTATCGAAATATCTTCACTTCTTTGGTCCTTTATCTGCCTCACTGAAAACTCAAAAACTTTGTGGCGTTTCTAGTCGTGTTCAGTAAAGCGGTCGTAAGTAAAACCTTTCGTAACTGCAGAGATTTTCCAGCCTTCTGCCAATCCTTCGTGATTACACCATTTGTCGATATCATACTATCACAGGTGCTATTTTCAATCTCTGCAATCTGTACATATCTTACAATTCAACAGCTAGTGACTGGCATTTTTGTTTTTCTCCGCAACAGTTGACACTAGGTTGTCTGTAGAAAATGCAACATCAATAATTTATCATGGTTGTTATCGCCATTTTATCATACAACACTATGTCTGGTCTGTTTACTTTGACCGTCATGTCTGTTATAATTGAGCTGTCCCACAATATTCGTGCTAGATGATTACTGATTACCGACTTCTTTCCCAGGCTTACATTTATAATACGGCTGCTCTTGTTGTACTCGTACTAGTTGGTATCTCTTAGCGAGTACCTGATAAATTACTTTACCTACATTATTATGACGCTGCAAGTATTCAGTTTATGCCAAAAATGGACATCCATTGCATATATGTTGGGTTGATTCATGGCAACTTTTACATAATTGGCATTTGTTATCAATATTTTGGTCCATAACATTTTTATTTGGCTCTGATTGTAATAACTTGATTTTGTATGGAAAAGAATAATCTCTGTTTATGCATAACGACCCGCTGATATTTGGATGAAAGCAAATTGCTTTATGAAGTGGAGGATCACTGACAGAAAATAGAGACGTAATTTCTCTTTCTACTGGTGACATAGTACTCCTAAATTGAGTAGTACCCTGCTTCAATTTTTTCGAGTTTCAAGCTCTGTATTGAATTAAGTAGATAATTAAGTCGATGATTGGTAAACGACGTTCTCAATTTCCTATCAAAAGCTTGTCAAAAGGTAACTGGACTATTGAATAGTTTCCTCTCCTGTGGGGTTAAGTCGCCTGTATTACGTGATTTCATTTCTGATATGGAGTCATCGGCAATAACATATAATCACATAAAGACAATTAAAGCAGCGGAAATGAGCTAGATACAACTAGGTGTTTACACAATGGAACCCAAGGAAAATCGAGGAGGTTACGTCGGTATTGCAAGATAAAAATGAATGATAAAATTTAGATTCATATAATCTTATAAATTAATGGTTTACGTATCCTGTTACAAACTCTTGAGGATAAACCCCAAGGTCGAAGAAATCGGTAGACCAAAATTGGGCTGGAACAACCTCTACACATGGAATTCGTGCACACGGACCAAAATCAAAACGACCTATACCACGCTGCATTAGATGTCGATGTCATTCTATTTTTTGTCAGTATATAGAACATTTTACAGAACAGATAATATTAATAATTAATATGTAAAAATATTTATGGAAATTAACATTTTCAGTTTTCTAACGAAGTATTTCATTGAAGAAATATACGAAAAAGTAAAAGTGCCAAAACCAGCTGAGCAAACGTACAGCACGAAAGATGGTGACACTGATGTAATAGAACAATGTGAAAATGTTTTTATAAATATTAAGAGGACGTAATTGATGCGCAATGTGAAGATTTTCTTGTTAGGATTAATAATCTGTTAGCGTGGTGTGCTTATCAATTCACGTTTGAATTTAGAGAAATAGCATGATAAAAAAGTTGCAGAGTTAATAAATACAAGAATATTGTGTAAAATCTAAGGAAATGCCTTAAAACATTCTTCCCCAACAAATGGATTCATAGTATGGAGACCCGGATAATGCCCGTGGTATCGCCAGGGCCACTCCCCCCCCCCTACACACATACACCCAAACACACGCAGACACCCAAATTAACCATCTCCCCTTTCCCCTGTGTGGTCTGTCTCTGAAATCGCGATTTATATTGCTCCTTCAAGGCGAATGCGAAATGTGTTCGCAGTATAATTCAAAAGAGGAAAATGGAAATTCTTCAGGCGAAACCAGGAGAAAAGAAGAAAGCATTTGTTGACTAGAAATAATTATCCTTTTGCGAATACTACCCGATAATTAATAATACGAAAACAAGGCAGAGGTATTGCCCAGAAGATTGGGAGGACAGTTTGAGACAAGCGCGTTGTTTAGACGAACGATGGAGACATCACCCCCACGAAGGTAGTATTCCCAGAACTGGGCTGCACTTGATGGGTCTGGCCCTGGAGGAAGAAATCATTCAATTTATTCTATTTTAGTTGAACGAAGTAAGAAGATAGTGATTATTGGAAACTATAAGTTTTATTTTCGCAATTTTAAGGGGTGATTTTCAACAACGGTAGTGCGTTTAGAGGCAACGTTTGAAACACTGATGGTTCGTCGGGCTCTTTTTTTGTATACTCATAAGGAAATACAAAAACAAAGCAATCGGGCGACCTCCTCGCAAAACCTCAATAGCATCTGGAGCGCAATGAGCCTCCTTGCAATTAAATCCTTCCCTCTTTTCCGACACGGACGCAATACAAGGAGGCGAGATCGCGGAATGCTATTGTATTACATCCCTGTGTGTAACCCCATACGTGTACCCGCTGCTGCCCTGGATGGTGGCCCAAGGAACACCGCTTCGGGCTCACCTGCCTTAAAGTCATAAGAAATCCACAAAGCTACGCCAACACTACCCTGACTTACGTACTAACGACGTCCCGTCTACGCATTCACTGCTTGTCCAACCTCGGACGCAAGAGCTGCTGGCAAACGCGCGCCTAACGGTGGTGGGAGCAGCGCGCAGTTGGTGTCATGACGCTCGGCGGCAGCGAAGTTCCCGCGGCCCTCAGGCCTCCATCCTCTAACGGAGGCGCCGTCGTGGGGAAGCCCGGTGTCAAGCCCCCACCAAAAATAAGAGTGCTGGTTGGTTTGCATTCGGCTACCATAAACTCGTCTCGAAAAATCTACTCTGAGTCTTATTGCGGCTACAGTAGTTAAATCTTTGTACTACAACAGTATCAAAGACACTTTTCAACCTATTTTCTTAATATATCACAATTTACAGCAGTTCCAAGGCATTGGCTGCATGGATTTTATTCACTGTAATTATCAGTGAAAGAAAACCTAATATTAAATAATGAAGGAATACTACGTTTTTATTACTTGAAATAAATGCACTGTATAAAGAATTAATTTCAACACAAAATTACCAACTTTAATTACCTCTGCGAAACCATATTCAGTTAAATTTAAATTCCTCAATAAAACCGAAATAATTTTCTCAATTTCAGTTTCAATATGTAACTGCTATCATTATATTTCGTAATACGTTTGTTGCGATTACTTCAGAAATTATTAATACCACAGTATATTAATCACCATGATTCGCTGAATTGGGCTTTTATTTGTTTTTATAATATTTTATTAAACATTAATAATTTGAAGTGAAGTAACACTTTCTTCAATCATAATCTTATTGGATCTTTCAGAAATCAGAGTTTTCTCCCTTTCTTCTTCTTCCTACTATTATTTTTATTTTTATTATTATTATTTTTATTATTATTATTATTTTTATTATTATTATTATTTTTATTATTATTATTTTTATTATTATTATTATTTTTATTATTATTATTATTATTATTGCTTACATTATTGATATTATCATCATACTGCTCCACAATTATTACCCTTCATTGCATATTATTTTCTGTGCGGGCATGTTTTATCCCACAGAATTTTCCCTGTGGTATATTTTTTCCTTAATTACCAAAGGTGACCGACGTACGTCATATGTTCACTTGACTCCATTGTCCTAGGAGCGCCAACATTTGCAATGCTTATCATTATGTTCGCAATTGCATTGACACTTTGCCACCACCTTCGTCGGCGACATGCCAGCAACAAAGGGCACGACAAGAAAAACTTGCGAGAGAAGGTTGAGACATCATGCCTAAAATATAAAACGCTTCAAAACTAGTTGCAACATAACCTACTTTATCGTATTATACGGAGCAGGTACGTAAAACTATCATACAAATTTCATATAACTGGACCTGAGTAAATATTTTGCACATTTCAGTTTTCTTTCTGCAGCCAGCCGCCAGTGTTTCCAACTACCAAAAATGTTTGTCCGGAATGGGATTTGAAGTTTCCAACGTGCTAAACCCTCCACAGAAATGACTGACAGTCAATTCAGTCCCAGAAATATGCTTAAAAAATACATATCTTTAAAATTCTTTGTAGTTTTTGAAAGTTTAAAAGTTACAAAGAAAATGTTACCTTTCACAGAAATGTGTTTGTGATTCTGACGTGTCTTTGTGAAAAGTTTTGGCGCTATTAAAAAAAAAATCTATAAGCATGTTTGGAAACTTGTCACGATTACTATCAAAATTATGCAAAAACTGCTAATATTTCAAAAAACCTCTGTGCTATGATTAAAATATTTGGCAGGATTAATTTTAATATTTGAATGGGTTTGCATTCAGAATCTTCAGCTTCAATGTGAATGGTTTGAAAAAAATGAATTATTGGAATTTTCGAAATTTTATTTTTTAATGCATATTTATTCCAAGAAAAAAGGGAGCCGTTAGGAGGAAATTTTGAAAAACGTCTCAGTAGGGGCTACATGTAAAATACTTTCAAAAATTCAAAAGAACGAAGAAAATAATTTCAAAATAACTGTTTCAATATCGTAGGCCTTGTGTTTGAACTGATCGATCAACAAATATTCATTTCGGGTAAAAGATGGGTATGACATAGGGAGAAGTGTTATTCAAGGACAGATGGGTGAGCGGACAGACATTTTGAAAAATAACACTAGATAAATAAATTTTAGGTATATCGTACTCGAAACCTGTAATTCCGTCAACATGTCGGCATCCATTTTTTGCACCATTACATTTCTCTATACGTCGTTTAAAAGAAGTATTCGAGAAAGTAAGTGTCTTGTATCTGAATAGTTTAAATTTATAATATAAATTAAACTTTCCGTGCACTGATCAATGCTTTGAAAAATCTCGTTTTTCTAAATGATCACTCCCAGTTTGGCCAAAGGTACTAGCTTTCAATATTGCATATTTTATCAGGTAACAATTATATTATGGAAAAATATAAATCCATCCTACGCTCTTCTCCAAACAAACAACAGGCAGGTCCAATGATCGCCCGAAATAAGAGGCGACTTCAATCGGACAAAATTTCGAAGACTGACTAGTCAGCCGCAATTTCTGCCTTAAACCACGCAGCAAGTTATGTTCGGCTTTTTGAAACTAATTTTAAATCGACTTCATTAATCGTTAAATTTTTTCTACCCATAGTTATTTTGTGCTCATTGCAACATAATTTGCATTTGCGTGCGGATTTCTCGGCAGTTCTGAGAAGCAGCGCGTGCAGCCAATGGTCGACGCCGAGGAGAGATAGTCACGTGAGCCAGGCGTTGCGTCGCGTCTCCGGTTCGCATTTATTCTCCGCCCCCGGCCCCCCGGCTTTTGAATGTTGCAAAATGTTTGCATTTCAAAACTACGGAATTGAAGAGAGAAATGTTTGCGTTAGACAAAGCCTAACGTAAAAAACGTTGTAAAAAATCTATTTAAAAAAGTGTACAATTTGTACAAAATGTACAATTTGTTGAAAAAACGATTGGTTTTCGCGTAATTTGTACTTGAAATTAATTTTAAAAAACTTTTCAAAAGTTTGAATGTTACAAAAACAAAACCTCCGCGCGGACTACCGCGAGCGCGATCAGCTGTGTGGCAGCCCCGTTGCGTCAGGCGGCCTTCCCCAGGCAGTTGTTCTTGGCGCGCCACCGCGTCAACTGCCGCCCCCACCTCCCACGCCTAGCCAGCCCCGGCACCACCTCCATCCCATGGTGCCCACAGAGGGGGGCAGCTGGGGCAACTTGCTCCAGGCGCCGCCTTAATAACGACCGTAAATTATTTTCATTCGAAACATGTAAAAAAATGTATTTGATTCTAATTGAAAATAACACATTTAAAATTTGTATTAGAAAACTGATGATGATGGCTCTACCATCGAAAGCTGCTATTTTAATAAATAATATTGTTGGCATTGACGACAGTTATTATTATTATTATTATTATTATTATTATTATTATTATTATTATTATTATTATTATTATTATATTTCATTGACAGCTTTAATTTATTTCTGTAGCATGGCCAGATGGTTTCTGTTTACGCATTGGAGGGTGAGGGTGGGAATAAGAGAGAAACTTTTGTTTGAAAACGGGTCCCGGGCCACGTGTTATCTTTGAGCACCCTTGCCAACCCCTTCACCACAGCCTCAGCCTGTCCCCGCCCCCGCCATTGCTGCCTCCCACGCTCTCACCGTCGCTGCCATCACCAACAATCGCCGTTGCTGCTTCTGTCGCCACTGCAGCTGCACCCGCTATAAACGCCATTATCAAATTCGGAAACTCCATTAAGGTCTCCATCATTATAATCTTCGTTGTTCGAATTCGAATAAAAAATCCGTTTATGTAACCAACGGTACAGGCTGTAGGATACATATTAATGGGTGCTGAGTTTCATCATGTTCGTATAAGAGTCTTAGATTCCACTGGACCTCGGTAAGCACAGTTCATAGGCACCCTATTTGTGAAACCTTGAATAATTAGCACCTGGATTGTTCAGTTTCCTCCTAATCAATACAGTATTCAAATTCTACATTTCACAAGGGTATGAGAAGGAAAAGCTTTGGAATGCCTCGCATCCTGACATTTCCTCAAAGCCAGAAGATAAGCACTCTAAAGCTTACATCCAGTCAGCGATGCATGATAATTCTTCTGGTTTTTTGGTTACTTACATGTAGACATATTTCACATAACACATCTAATATTTTAGTCACCTTTAAATATTACTACTCTACTTTCACATAACCCATCTCATATTTTAGTCATCTTTAAATATTATTACTCTACTGATCATTGCGTTCCCAAATACCTTATATTTATAGTTCTTAAGAGTAATGTACCTCTTGAGATACAAGTTGATCGATGCTCGTAAAATAATTCGTTATCTTCTCATTCGTCCTTCGAGCATTGATATGTTTACATTCGTTGTCTAATATGGGAAATTGCCATTACGAGATGTATTGAGAAAAGGTCAGATTATACCCAACAGGTCCCTAAGTAGAAAAATGTTCGAAGATGCTAAAACTGTCCTTTCATTACCTTCGAAATACGGAGACTATTTTGTAAGAAGCAGACGTTTCATTAAAATGTAAAATTTCTCGAAAATCCTACAAAAATGCCAAATAAAGGAACATTAAAAAACGAAAAAATGATCATTTTCGGCCACGATACTCGAGTTACATTTAATTTGGACGTAAAGCTTCTAATTGCAAATGTGTTATAAATCTGCAATTGTAGAAATCTGATTTTATTGAGAGCATTATTGAATAGTTCTTGACGTGAGAAATAACTATCTGGAGAATATTAAAGATATAGAGCTTATTACATACTCCTGGCATTATGTCTAAATTTCCAATGTTCAAAAACTCAGTGTGTTCAATGAAAGTGAGACCCACGCCATTCTTTTAAGGACCCCTTCTTCCATTCGTGGAAAAAATTTGAAGCGACTTTGAAAAACAGTTTTTATAAATTAATTTCAAGTACAAATTACGCGAAAACCGCTCGTTTCATCAACAAATTGTATATGGCCTTTTTAAATATTTTTACGTTTTTAACGTTAGACTTGTCTAACGCAAATATTTATCTTCAATTTCGTAGTTTCGAAATGCAAAAATTTTCCAAATTAAAAAATTCCAAGAGTTCGCCAAAAATGGACCTTTCACCGTGTTTTTTTCTATCTTTTGATGCATACGAAGAGAAAATTAAAAGAAACAACTTTTAACGGTTTTTGAGAAAAAGTTGTTAAAAAATAAAAATTACCTATATTTCGCGCGAAATTTCATGAAAACTACTCACATTTTCGAAAAATTGAACATGATCTTATTTTAATATCTGTCTTTAGAGAACAGATTTGTCTTTAAAGAAGCGGTAAGGGAAAAATGTCTATCTTCAATATTGTAGATGGAGAAAGACGCCTCCCAAAATTTTGCACTTTTATAATTTTCGAAAAATCAGGGGTTTTAATTAATACGAGACATACATCATTCTCATACGCGATCTTTTTCGCTATCCAATGACAAAGATTAATCTAAAATTTTGGCGCCTTTTTTTTAAAAAAAAATTGAAAATGTTTTGAGGGTTCATGTAAAGTACCTTCAAAAATCAAAATATCCGTTTGAAACTCCTAAAGTTCATTGAGATCGATCGGAGACCATAGGAGGCCATGGAGGAAATAGGCTGAACGGTTTAGGCGCTAGTGATGAGTGACGGTCTGACGGTCTGCTATTTTGCCGTCAATCGATCTCTCGGTATCAGAAACTCACAGAAAATTCGCCGCTTTCCAGCGCAAAATTATTTTTTCTTCTTACATTCGTGAGGGCGATAAAGTAAAAATGCTTACAAGAAGGTGAAGCCTAGACAGTACTGTTAACGTTTGCAACTCATCGGAGGAGAAGGTTGTCGAAACTTTAAAATATTGCAAATATTCCGTAAAAATGTGCAAGTAACGGTAGTGGTCATAAAACAGAAAAATGTAATGGGTGGTTTCGTCGACCTCCCGTCCGGTGACCCGCCTCGAAAACCGGTCCAGCTAAAACTGCTGTGTCATGTCGTGAGGGTTAGTGAAATCTCTCTACTTACATTTAAAGAGAACTCTTGAGTTCATATGTTACGGGAGTGGTCAGTTTGAAGCACAAGCAGCTTATGGATACATTTTTTTCCCTAGAAATACATATGAAAAGATCCTTTCTTCCTTCAGATCCGTTAATTGATTTAATTCCCTCTCGGTATCCTAGAATTATATTTGTCTCTCTCAAAATGTATACAGTTTTAAGTTAAGAAACACGTCGCACATACATTCGCAAAACAAAGTTTTTCCCAATCTTTTTGAAATATGCTTTTGGGTTATAAAGTGGATGCTCAAAAATATAAAATGTGAACACGCTAATTTCGTTTGAAGACATACACAATAGAACCCCTCTAATCCAAACCCCGCAAATTCGAAATTTCGGATAATCGGAACAAAATTAGTGATAGAGAAAAATAAACAAAATAAATAAAATGAATGTTGTGGTGTAAATAAAGGATTTTATAATTACTGTAGTACTGAACAACTAATTATTGAAACAAGTCGCAACAAACGATTGAGGAACTGGTAACAACGGTAGCACATGTTTATGTAGAAGTAATTATCACTTAGAGGAACTTACAAAATCGGTAATCTTATTTTGTCGTAAGGAACTAAAAGTGCTTGATTATGCGATGTGACGATGTGATCGCAGTTGTCATTTTCTCACATCGCACGCTACGTTGTATTGGGTGTGATGATCCTGTAGATGTATTTTTTCGGATAATCCGAACATTTCCGAATCCGATTACATCACACCTCATTTAGTTCGGAATATCGGGGTTCTACTGTAATTTTAACATTTAGATAGTGATCATCAATGAATAAATATCATGAAAGGTTCTGAAACGGTCTGGTTTCAAAAGTTTGTGTATTTGGAGGTGTGTGCAAGCACTCAATTTAAAAGTGAAATCTGTCTTGTAAAATATTGTTCTGTCATTTATATGACTTGAGTGGTTCCTTGTTATCTTTCTTATCAGCACTTCACAAAAGAAGATCATAAATTGTTGTCACAATCTCATTTATAAATACAGGGCTTTCCACAGAAATGAAATACCATGGATTTAACCCTTCACATCCTAGCTTTAGATTTTTTAAACACCAATACATTTTTTTATATGTATTGGTGTTTAATTAATAATTAAATTCACAAAACTACCAGCCACTATCAACCCGTTCATTCATTTATTTTTTAATTCATTAACCTTGAATGCTCAGAACGATACGCTCAAAAATTCAAAAGCAGACTCCCCAGACTTTTATGATGTTGAGGGCAGAGAGTAATTCCCATAGAATACACTCCAACATGTTAGAACTAAACAGGAGTCACGCATAAAATTAAAAAAAAAAATTCTGCTTCCAACCAGCCTCAGCTTCCACTACTGACTTGCTCTCTTAGTTGAGGATCTTCCAAATTTCTTATCATTTCGATATTTTTGGCGTTTATCTTTCAAATATATCTGTATCTGACTTTTTAATCTTTATATTCTTCATGATCCAGTTCATTTAATTTTAATTTTTTACTGTCAAGCAAATCAATAAATGAACACCCAGAAACAAAAGGAAATGTTGACTTTAAGACCCGATTTAGACCAACAAGCGCTTGCAGATCCATCGAATTATAGACATATAATTTCAAAAATTCAGAATACTAATATATAATAAAACGTAAGCAATTCGCATAAATTAATAAAAACTAAGTTTAATAAAAGTCTATAATTATACATTACTTAATTGTATGCGTATCGTAAGGTAGGTTCCCCTCTAGCGCAACTGGTTCTGGCTTTGATTTCGAGTAGGCACTCGAGTTTTTGTATTAGTTTTGCATAGAGACATTTGTCGGTAAAAGAATTCATACACAACAAAAACGAACTAGGTTTCGAAATATAGTGAGCGAACTCCAGCACTTTGCAGCAGGCACTATTGTTTGAACACGTTTTATAGTAAATCGTTTTATAGTACATGATCATAGTTGTTATTGCAGCTTCTAGTAGTAATGACAACAAAATCATTTTTTTATTTAGATAATTTTACTACCCTCGTATATATTACAAAAAAGGAAAGATCCATAATCTTACATGAATGAATTGTCTCTTAATTCGGTAGAGATTCGTACTGCTTGGACAAATATGAGTTGTCGGCAGCATCAACAACAATCACCACCCACAACCCTTATACAATTAGTCTCTCGAGATTTACCGTACACTCAGTCACGGCCAGCTCACGCAGTCTCTGCCGTTCTCGGCGCTCCCGACGACTGCCGGGCCCGTGTGAAAGATCGTAAACAGAAAGAGGGATTTCCCTCCAGAACGGCCTTTTTCCCCCAAAGAACTCATGAAATGCACATTTTGAATGAACAAAGCTATCATCAAATGAAAATTTATTCCCCAAATATCATACATGATGCATTCAATATCGCCAAGAAATGAATAAAGTAGTGTACTTTTATTAACAGGCGAAATTCAGAACATTGTTGCAGCTAGTTTCAGTGGAAGACAGAAAATTGGAATTCCCCAGTCGCCGTGCCCGTGCGCCGCACTGTGGATAAGTGTAAGCGGGTCGAGCGATGCCAGAGAGTATAATAACTCGTTACTGTGCGAAGGCAAACCGAAAGCTCTACGCCAAAGCACAGGGTCGCGCGGTCAAATGTAAATGCAGAAAAAGAGCTTAGGAGAATGAATAGTACAGTCCGTGGGAGAGCATTCGTCCGGCGTTCTTTGAATTCAAAACGATTTCATATACGCGATATTGCAACAATATCTTAAATATTGAATGTCATTAAATGTAACTTGTACACTCATAACGTATTATAAGAATTTTTCGATTATCTGGGGGTGACGCAACCGTGCAACCCAAGCACGAGTTGCCACTAAAGTCAACCTAATTTTTTTTTGTTGGCAGAAATGCTACTCGTGCAATAATTTTTTGTGAATTCAACACTTATGTGAAATCAATAGTCTTTTCGTACAAGAGTGGGGAAACGTGGACAGGAAACGTGTTCTTCAAAATTAGATCTTTAAGTAACATCGTGTACATTTTGTATTGAAAATATGAGCAGTTTCGTCAGGGAGAGGTGGTTTAGTGCATCAACTGATTTCACTGCAGTGCCACAGACCGGGAGGTCCTAGGTTAAAGTCCCGACAGTGGTAAGATTTTCAACTCTAACTTGTCATCTAGGTCGAATTTAGTCGCTGTCTGGAGGGGAGGCCAGCTGCTCTGATCGGTAGTTTTCCGTGATAGAACCCATAGAAACATCAGGAGAATGCCGGAGCAGTTCCCTAACACACGGATCGCGCGCGAACTTTCCTTCCTCTTCCTTGTCCTATCCTCATCTCTTACTTACGTTCACTTACACTAACATGCACTTAACTACCACACATACCGGGAGATCGGTCGGGAGTTTAGAACTTGTCCCGACTGGAGCGTGTCTGGTGGAAGATACCTGGTTGAGGGAAACCCCGCCAATCGACGGTAGGTCGGCCCCGGATATAGCCATCCAGCGGGGGAAGATGATAGAGAAATGAGAAAAACACATGCACTACACTTAGTGACTAATGACCTCGGTAGTTGACGCGTCCGGAATCACTAACAACCAACCAATCATGAGCAGTTTCGGGTTATTTTCGAAATTGCAAATTCGAATTTTCCGTCCTTGTTTTGCTGGGATCTTTCAGGAGTTATCACGTAATAAGACAATGGAAAGGCAGCTCGCTTCAGCAACACGACAGTTTAAATTCTCCAAATAACTTCTCATTGTTATGCGTGAACGAGTTTGGGATTGTCGAATTTGTGTTGATGTATTTCTTGAAGTGAATCAATTGTTTACGCCTAATGCGCTACGATTGGTAATACGTTTTACAGGTGACGGTTGAAATGTGTTAATATGGAGAGGATTATTATGATTTTACGTATTCATTACTGATAAGAGAAAGTACGTGTTGGAGCACCACTAGTTCACTGAATGCTCTGCAACAAATGTTAAAAAGACCCAGAGCACTCCCTGGAAAGAAAATCGCAATGGCGAGTCGTTGGAAGAACCAAAACAAAACCTACAAACACAACGACGCGAACCCAACAAGAGGAAATCAAACTTCCCAAGCCCAGTGCACTGCCGATATCCCGTGTCTGGCGAGGGCAGGGGCAGGGGGGAAGGAGCATGGCGCGTTGAGCAATAGAGAGGGGGGCCGCGGGTCAGCTGAGGCAAACGCGCACGCGACAGCCTGCCCTGCCCTGCCCTGCCTGACGCGCCGCGCCGCGAACGCTGATAGCGCTGGGCTATCTGCCGCCTGATAACTAATTAACGGCGGGCGAGGGCGCGGGGGAGGGGGTCGGGACGGCTGAAGGGACATGTTAGGTGGCGGGAGTGACGTCAGGAATACTGGGTGAGGTGGGGCGGTTCGATGGGACGGGTCAGGAGTGGAGGGGGGGAGGGAATGATCACAGGGGTGTTGGGCGAGGCGGACGGCAGGAACGTGAAGCGGGAGCGTGAAGCGGGAACGTGAAGCGGGAACGTGAAGCGGGAACGTGAAGCGGGAACGTGAAGCGGGAACGTGAAGCGGGTACGTGAAGCGGGTACGTGAAGCGGGTACGTGAAGCGGGTACGTGAAGCGGGAAGACTGCTTTGCAAAATGTCCTAGGAGCACGAATTCGGAGACTGGTGTTGGATTAGGGTGACCGGAGCCATGACACAAGGAACCTAGTTTACCTGGCTGGCGCCAACAAGAGAAACCTTCTAATTTCTAAGAATAAGCAAATAAATATATTTTTTTAATCAAGTCTCTTGATTCATTCAAGATAACATAATATGCAATTTGACATGAAATTGACAAATCATGTGACACAAATTTATGACATGTATACCTTTTAATGATACCTAGGTGTAACCTCTGAGTATTCTTTTAGGCTGATTTCGTTTTATTCATTTAGTTCTCTATGTTATTACATTACTCGAAGCTCAGAGGCCTGCAACTCTGCTGATGACGAAATAGGAACCAGCGAGAGGGTGACAGTGACATGTCGACAAGAAACGAAAGAAAAGTTGAAGAATTTCAGGCAGCTACAGGATCTTTGTGGCGTCTCAGAAAAGGGGATTAAGCTTGAGTGTCCTTGCTTTCAGAGGGTAGATGGTGATAAAATAGAAAAGAAAAGGGTGTGTTTAAGACCAGAATGATTCATGTTGCTGATTGTGGGTGGTGAGAAATAGGGAGATGGCAGAGGTGACGGTGACGGTGTCGGTGACGGTGAGGGTGAGGGATAAGGGACTGGGGAACAAAACGGGTCAGGGGTGTTGTGTGAAGTAGAGACGGCAACGGTTAGGCAATTTAGAGATACGGGAGGAGGTAGATGAAGGAAATGAAAGGAAGGCGATAACGGAAGATCAGCATCAGCAGTGGTAGAAACGATGGAATTGGGGAATTTCTCGGCCCTTCTCAGGCGAATGTTAAAGATCATAAATTCTCGGCTATCCGTCACTGCCCTGAGGAAGCCTGCGACATGTCAGGCGAAACGTCGGCACCCCAGCCAACGACGCGGCGTCTCCCGGATAGCCGAGAATTTATGGATTCGAGCCGCGGAAGCTTACGTGTACAATGTTAAAGATCGTCACGTGGAGGGGCCATCTTCGATAGGGAAAACAGAATGATGGAACAGGGGACTCAGAGCGGTGGCGAGCTTGCGTTACTTGGCGGGGTGGAATGGGAGGGTGGAATGGGGAGGGGGGAATGGCGGCATGGCGGGGTTGCAGGGTGGAGAGGTGGCGGGTGACCGGTTGCGGCGACGGCTGAGTCACTGGAATTCGTAGCTGTGGATGGGGCGGTGGCGGCCAAGCAATATCTCCGCCGCTCCGCCCGCCCGCACGCGGTGCAGCTGTTATCATCACGCTCCCATCACGCCGACCTCCCAGTCTCCTCCAACGGGCCACATCCACCGTGCCAGCGCAATGGTGTTGAACTCTGATCACCCAGCTCACAAAATGCGCAGTCCGCCAACGGAAATTATCCAGCCAAAAATAATATTTAGATCCTTGTAAACGTTCAATGAATATTTTAACTCTACTAGATTTCCAATATATTGTTATATTTATTATCTTTATAATGCATTATATTTTGATTAATTGAAACATACGAGTTTGTTTTTCCAAGGTAAAAGAATAGAAAGTAGTAAAAATATAAGGATATTAACTTGCCAAATGAAAGCAAAAATCCAGGAAAGTATTAACTCTCCACAAAACACAAAATCCCAATCTTAAATTAAATGAAACGAGCTCTATTATAAAAGAAGTATCGACAAAATCAAGTAGATTCACGACACACATCATCATAAAATATAAGACTGTTATGAGGCTAAACATATTTCAGTTAACTTGCGATACGATTTCATCTTTTTTTTAAATATTCGTTTTGTTCTAATTAAACTTTCCCAGTCTGAAAGGAGTAGAGCACAAATGCAATAATGCAAATCGCTAGTTCATTTTGTTCACTGCGTCAAAGGAAAATTAGCCCTGCTGAGTCACAGCTTCCAGGAAAAAGGGACAAGCATTTCGGTGCATTTCACGATGAGGTGGGGGGGGGGAGGGAAGTGAGAAGTGCGTCATTTCGTGTGTGGACCCAAGGGTGCGGTGCGACAGGAGGATGCAAATATGAACATTCCCGTTTTTCAGAAACGAGCAACCTCTCACCCCGGAAACAAACACATCACAGCCATTCTTTGTTTATGATGTCATCTTGTATCCTCTTAGGTAACGTGTTGTGGGCAATACTGAATGACGCTTTTGCAAAACATGTTTCACAGCGTAAATACTAAAACGGGAAAATGTAATATTTTGTGATTGGCTTATACAAAAAACGTTAATAGAATCCATTACCTTACAACTGGTTCACATCAGTGTGTGAGAGCACACAATATCAAATTGTATCATTTCTGACTTCAGCTATTGTTGGAGTAAATAAATATGTTATTATTATAGCAGCTGAAAGACACACGAAAATACTACATATGTAATATAATTCTGGTAAGTAATTTATAACTATGCCCATAAAGTTTTAAATACAATACATATTTAATACAAATTAACCAATTGGTTCAACAAACTCAACTTAGCCGAATCCCGTCTAGGGCATGGATGATCGTGTGTGTTTGTGTTGTCCTTGCGTGTCGTGCTCCCCCTACAGTTACCCTAATGTAAAACAAAGTGGTCGCTACATGACCGTAAGTGTAAAAAGTGATAAAAAATCACTTGTTTGGTGCCCAGTCAACCGACTCTTACTATACCGCATAGCACATACTAGAGAGAAAGTATTGTAATGCTGCAAAACAATAGATGATATTTTGATGGAAATACCTGTTGTGCGGGTCTGATACTAAAAAGAATTTGTTTTAAAATCAAATCATTTTTTTTCTGTTCGTCCCTCCGGGGACAACACATACTTGAGATTTTCATGCAACTGCGTGGCCTGGTTCATCTTGTCGGTGTAGCGGTTTCTCGAATTTGAAGCGGATATTTTAATTTTTTGACTAGCGAACAAGAGCCCCTATGACATTTACAAGATTTTCTCAAAATGACATTCTTTTTCTTTAAATTGTTTGAATAGAGAAAAAGTACGATCAATGAAATGCCCAAGTTCCGAATTTTAATTCAATATCTGTAATTGCAAAAGTTTTTACTACTTTTGGGATCCCTTTCTACAACTTCATTATTAAAAATACATATTTGTTTTCTGAAAAAAATATCTTTTTCAAAATTAAATCTTTAAATATTATCGGGTCGATTTTTTTCAAAATGCGAGTAGTTTTCGGATAAATTTGAATGAATTTGTAGCAATATAAAAGCATACGAAATCAAGATTTATCCTTCCCTCCCTCTTCAAACAGTTTCAAATATTTCTTCACGTTTTTTGCTGGAATAGAGCAAAGTTTGCTTAGTAACACGAAGGTTCGGTTTTCAATGAAAGTTTAGAAATCGAAACTTACACCAGTTCAATTTATTTTCTAACCAATCAATTCGTTATCAAAAATTCAATATTGAACCTAGAGATTTCTTTCTTATGCAGCCTAATGCTCAATATTAAACCTTTTTATCACTTTTTTTTCACGTACTCTTTTTTTCAAAGTACCTGTTAGTAATAACATATTTTCAGTTTTCAAATGATGACTTGATTTCAAACGAAGTTGTTTTATGTTGTTAGTAGAAATAAAGTTGCAATATTAGGTTATCGCATACTCATCAATACCATTAATTCGTGTAAGAACGTGCTGCACTATTAGTTTTTATGTCGATTTGAGCTTCACTTGCATTACTCGACACCTTTTGAGAAATCGCGAAACCATGCCTGAGAATGGGGGGGCAACTGAATTGGGGCGAATCACGTTTCCACCGCCACCATCGCCAGCGTTCCGTGTGCGACGCCGTCGTCACTTCGGCCGGCTCTTCAGAGCCTTCCATGCTTCTTGCACGTGGCGATACCACTGGCGGACGCATGCCAATTCTTAGACGATCGCGTGCACACGTGGCGAAAGGATTTGTGATATATTTTCATTTAAAATCGATTATGTTCGCTTTAGCCGTTAAAGGTTTTTTTTAATGTATATTTTATCCACTAAAGGATTTCAAAAAGTCTGTACACATTTCCGTATTTTACCCAGTTTTCTTTTCATACAAAGCCAATAAATTTTATACGCCAAAGAAAATAATATTCTAAATAGAAACCTACTGAAGGATTCTGAAAAATCAACTGATGGATTCGAGTCTGTACTGGCGCGACAGCCCGCGTACGGGCAGCGTCCGGCCTTGCGGCCATGGGTTACGGGGTACATGTGGTTAGCACAAAGACATCCCTACGCCGGACCCGAGTGGTTTAGCTAGTGTCAAAAAGCCTACTAACACAGTCGGGACTCGAACTGTACCACCTCCCGTGTTTGTCGTTCGACATCAATAGAACCTATTAACGCCCACTGTGCATATTAGAGTTTATTTTTTACTTAATTTTAATTATTGTTCAAATATACAATATTAAATAGAGGTTAATTTGAGTCTGTTTGAAATGTTTTCCTATTCCTCGCCCTTAATTACTTTCATAAGAGAACATATAATAGCATCACTCAACTGTTTATATATTTTTCTTATAGCCGCGTACCTCTCGATCCAGAGGTTATGCAGTACATAATGAGCTCCGTACCGCAGGAAAGAACAATCAATAACGTACCTGTGAGAAAATTACGCATTTTCTAAATCATCCTCTGAAAAGAGAATGGAGCTCACTTTGGAAGCCAACATGGAACGGCGAGTCTCTTTTGTGGTTGATCCGAGGTTGTTTATTCCCTGATCCTGAAAAAGTAAAGAAGAGACCCTTTTGCGCCTTCTACGCAAAACGCCTGTTCCGGAGGAGCGAACCAACCCTTCCGGGAGGGGGAATGAAGGCGAAGGTGTCCCCTTCCACTGCCTCTGTGCGGAGACTTAACAGCCCGTTGACCAGGGGCGCCCGTCGAAGACTCAAAGCGACTATTACCATGGCTATTGAAGCCCAGTGGGGGCAGACCTATCTCTCCTCGTGTTTTTGGCGAATTTAGCCACTGCAAACGTTCACTCTGTGCAAGAAATCTTCCCTGATCTTAAAATATATGCTTTCATATTGTTTTGTTATTTAAACATATTAAAAAGTATATTTTCTTTAGACATGAAACAAGTTACGATATTTTTTTTTTTTTTCACCGAGTAAATTATGTAGATTTGAAAATGGAATAGGGAAGGGCCAAATACAACTTCGAGCAGTCAGCCTCATGTAGTAGTGTTTGTTGATTTCAACAATGGATGTTCTTGAGTGACACGGGAAACTTGATTAATTTTTGGCCAAGTAACAACTATTTGAAATCGTAGTTTAAGTATGAGTTCAATTTGTCAAACACTGCAAATTTAATAGTGCGCTATATTATTTCGTAATCAACTGTTTCATTCATGCAATAGTTCTTGAAAGAAATGCTCATATATTTTGAAACATTTCGTCGTAACTAATGTTATTAAGTTTTGAATAGTAAATTCTACCTAAGAAATTATATAAAACATATACTAATATATTTTAAATATAATAAAATGAAGTTATTGAATTAATGAGACATTTTCTCAAGTGTTGGTAATATTTAAAGTCTAGCAAGTTCTTAAAATGCATGCAACCTTATAAAATATGATTATTTGTTCCACAATTATGTACTTTTTATGTCCAGCTACTTCAGACCAAAACTTTTAGATTATTTTTACACTCCTTGAACTTCGATAACTTTGTTAGGCTATGCTTCCTGTTATGGAAGTTCTTAAATCTTTGTCCTCAAGCGTGCAAAAACTATGTGTGTTAAATATTCTTTACTATTTACAAAGAAATTATAAGTGGAAACCATTCTTCCATTTGCATAGATACATGAAAATTAGCAAATTTAAGCAAAATCAGCTTATTTGAAATAACATATAGGTTTTGTAAATTTGACACACTATGAAATCCTCATATTGCTGTAGTGGAATCTTAAATCGGTCCTATTAGGTGTTACGCTCGCCATCAGTATTCGCATTACTTGAACAATGACAAATCACTTGGACATAGTAATTTGTGTCTGAATCAATTATGTACTGGTACTATATTATATGGTATGGTATTGAACTATATTATAGTACATGTTTCATGCAATCATCTTTAATAATATGTCATGGAATTAAATCAGAATAATTCATAAGAGTACAGTGTAATATATCTCATTCTTCCAGCAGTGTTTATGATTGCGGTTTGAATAAACTTTATTTTTTATACATCCTTGAGAAGGTCATTTACCTAAACATTGACGTGAACGGTAAAATGACGTGAGAACTTCCTTGTGCATTGTTCATTATGTAAGAACATCCATTCACATCAATTGTAGATCGCGTTTCTTAAGCTACTTCATCTGAAAGTTCAATTATCTTCAATATTTTCATTTGTAAACGACGGCAATTTTTCCCGAAGAATCGTCGGCCGCTCTCCGCCCGCGCGAACTCCCGCTTCGCTTCGTGTGGGAGAATCTCTGCAGCCAATAGGAAAGCCGCATTGTGGTGTGACGTCGGGGCTCGGGAGTACGCTGTCCAAAGTCCACGGCTGCCAAACTTGCAAAATTATTTTCTTTGTGAAATTTGATAGAAAAAATTAGTTAAAATGTGTTTTTAAAATTATTATACTTCATTTATTTATACTTTATAATGAAACAGCAGTTTTATAAACCTTTACCTGGATGCATGTGCTTCGTTCGTGAAGCAATCGATACGGTAGCGCACAGTGGCGTGCAAGGTCGCTCGCTGTAACTTCCCGAGCCCCACCGTCAGGACTGCTCGATCCGATATAAGCGCCGGAGCGGCTGCGAGAAGCACCATTCGCTCGCATCACATCGCCTCGTTAGCGTTGTGACGGCCTTACGAGTTTCTTTAACCGTGTGTGTGATATTCTCTAGAGTGATTGTTCAGGAATGCTCAGTGATCTTACTAGCAACGTGTACAGCGACAGCATTGCATTCAACATGGAAAACAGGTAAGCAAAGGCATCTAAACTAGCTGTCTTACGATTGTGACTGCTCGTATGCGGGGTGCCTGATGTATGGAGACCGTTGCGGTTGGGGTGTGTCGAAACGGGCTGGGCGCAGAGTTGAGAGGTGGCGTGAGGTGCTGCGAGTGGGGCGCAGGCTTTCTTTTTGCAACCGGTTGAGGGACGAACGCCAGTATAACGGTGACTGCCCATCGGGTAGGGTAGTGTTGTGTTGTGCTTCACGTGTCTTGCATGTCCTTCTTAATTTTTAACTTTGAGGTAACTTTTTCGTAATTTTTAAACATTTTAAAACAATTGCTTCTTGTCATTATTAGTAAAAAATCACTTGCTCGCCGGATCAAAATTGGGTTATTTGTTTATAAACACATAGGGTTGTCATGTTTATATTGCTATCATTTGATAAACAATTGAAACGTGTTCATTGTACGGAAAAAAATATTTTTAAGACCAATACATTACTGCATCTGTTGTTTTTAACGCATGTTCATAAACTAAAAAGGCTTAAGTGGATATCAAAATTCTGGTCGTGCCAGCTACTATTGAAAATGTAACCACAAGTTATTGTGATTCCTTTCGGCAATGTTATCATGTGTGAAATATTTCAATAATGTTCACACCTCCATCGATGTGGTTCCCAGGTTCGAAAATTACTTGTTTCTGGAAATTTCTGCAAAGCTCGGTAATACAAACGATGTAATTAGTGAAATGTTCTTAACTTTAAATTGTGATAATTTTCATGTAGACGCTCGTGAATCTTCCTAATGCAGTAATACATGGTTTTCATTAGTTTCTCTTGTGAAATAATATTCATTGTAAATTTGTTTTTTTTATAAATAACAAAACTAACCAACATGGGAGTACATGTAATCGAGAGTTGAATGGCAGGCTACGTACCTCATCCCACCCCCCTCCGCCGGAGGGGAAGGGGAGGGTCTTCGCCTATCGCCCGCATCGAGGTGGGGCGGCGCCCAGCAACCGTGGCTGGGGATGGGGGGGGGAGAGGCTGCGTATGTGCAGGGGATAAGAATAGATCTCTTCCCCTCTGTCCATTTCTTCTCCCACTGTCCCATTCGAGAGGGTTATATACCAGTCTAATGAGACCCGCCCTTGCACTTGTCTACAGGAACAGCCTGAGGAGAATCGCCCGCCACGACGACACGGAGTTCTCCAATCAAAGCATCATGAACGCGATGGAGAAATTCGTGAAGGCCGTCAACGACATGGACGAGACGATCTTGGTGCCATGCCGGCTGATGGACCTGAAGGTGGGCGACGACGCGGACACCGTGCCTGTTAAGACTCCCCAACACTGTAAGAACAGCGTTCGCGCCATGGGTCAATCTGATCTCTTCAATCTCTACACCATCATCAACTCTGTCAAAAATGAACTTCTATGGGGACAAAACGACGACAGTGACGAGCCAGATGACATTCCCGCCCCAAGCGTCACCGCCATCAAGAGCTCCGGTATGGTGACGGTCTCGTCTTCGTCCTCCATCGCGTCCCAGCACGGCAGCAGTACAACTACAAAGGGCCACGCACGCCGCCCTTCCACGGTCTCCGTGGCGTCCACCAACTCGGCCGCTTCCATCTCCGACTCAGATTCCGATAACGGCATCGAGAACGACTCTGGCATCGAAGGCGAGGAAGTGTCCCAGGCGCCCGACTACACCCAGCAGGTCGCTGCCAGCTTCCGGCGGCATCTGTGCGGGCTCCACCGCTCTCTCCGGCAGCTGACGGACGCTGCCGACTACCTCACCACCCGGTATCAGAACGACATTGGAGGTGCTGTGTGATGCGTGGAGTCTGTGGACTCGGCTGTGTGCGCTGAAACCAAAGCATCGGCCACACCCTTTGGACCCTGAGGGTGGCGCCAACCGCGCTGGACGTTACTGAATCTACTTCGTTCGTGTGATATAGCCATGAGAAAACCCCTTTCTAACTGCTTCAGATGCAAACGTCAACCTAAATAAAAAAATAATAAATCAAGGAATTACGTTTTTTCTCTCGAAATATAAAGACTGAATGCAGTGAGATGGGGGTTTTCTATTGCGAATAAAACAAAACTGAATCTTACGTGAATGTGTATGTAATGAAAGAATGTTAAGGTGAAAGAGAGCGCATGACTTTACACGAAGGGGTTTTATAGTATACTACGTATATGTAGATTGGCCCACATGTTCGCCAACAGTTCCAAACAAATTTGATTGTCAAATACAATTTTAAGTAAATCAGCTTGTCTTCATAAATGAAACCTGTCTTCTGCTCTTTGGAAGTAGATTTGTATGAGGGGGCAGGTAGCATGCAAAGTGCAATTGCTTTGTAATATTTACAGTAATTTTCTTCTGGGCTGCCTTGCCTTATGCTCTGCAGAGCTGCTTCCTCAATTTTAGAGTTCATTTTATATCTCTTTCTTAATACTAATCTGTTGGTTCTCTTGTGATCCAATCTATTTGGATGTAGAGTATCTCTACGTCAATTCATATCATTCAATCGAGTCTGCAGGTGTATGCCTGCCTTGGCCATGTGTGTAGCTATTTGGGCAATGCATATGAGCCAGTAATTTATATTCCTGTGTTCACTTGTTAATGTGTATGTTCACATCAATTTCTTATGGAAAAATTGAAGATATATGCTGTTCCTGCAGATTGTCTATTAATTTTTGCTCAAATGGTTTCCGTAATATTCAGCTTTCCCAAAACCTAAACTGTTCCTTCACTTTGGTCAGCCAACCATTTTGTGCACAATCAGGTTGCATGAATTAAATTTTCCTTTGGCAGGTGATTAATTTTTCTGTACAAAAGATGTGGCATGTATATTGTTTTAAAGTCTGTTCCTGCACACTGTACATTCTATTTTTGTGATGTCGCTGTGTATGTTCTCATTTGTTGTTATATATTTGTACATGACTAGCACATTGCATTTGATTAAAAGGTTTATTTGTGTAATAAATTAACGAAAGTTTACGCACATGATTCCCATTATTTTAATTTCCGGAAAATGACCTCCCTTGTCATTCCTCTTTTTTCCTTCACTTAATAACAGAAAATAGAACTTTGTTTATTATTTGGGAAAGGTAAATAAAAACAATAACTAAACATATAGATTGAAAAGAATGCTCATTGTCTTCTAAATAGATTTCTGCCGTTTTCTCTTCCCCCTTAGAATGAGTGAAGGTAATTTTTGACAGTGTTGCAAGATTCTTCAAATCTTTCAATTGTCTTCACCATCTTGAGTAGTTGAGTAAAAAACACTCCCAAAAGTATGCCTTCTGCATTCCATCCTTTCAGATATGCAAGTTTAGTGTTCAAAAATATATTACCAACAAGAATTCTCAAACTTAATAAGGACTAAAAGGCACAATTACTTTCAGATTTTTATTAGATACTATCAGTGATATTTGTATAGAAGCAAGTGCATAATATTTTGTAATCAATTAAATTTGATAGTTCCTAGAATAAATTATAATAGTATTGGTACTAGTGAAAAGTCCTTGAAAATACGTTATCAAAGCATCTTCTGTCATTAATCAGTTAGTACCTTTGGTACTAATTTACATTTTATTTACATTTTTGATATTTCCAGCCTTTGTCTACGAAATCTCTGACAAAGCTGAAATAACCAATTGCTTTTAATAATTTTCTTGGTGGGAGGAATCAGTTGGTTACAACAAATTAGTGCTGACTTTGTAATAATTGAACCCTGCAATCAGAAACTACAAGAGTGTATGAAAAAAAATTTTTTTTTCAATAATCTCTTCCTTATTAATCAGCCAAGGTTTATTTCCTGGTCAAAGTAAAAAAAAAACATACATGCAATCACCTTAAATGTCTATGATTATTGAAGAAATATGAACTAATGTCATTAAATACATTAATTCACTTTTGGGAAAGTTGATTATTCTGGGATGTTATTTTCCTATATCCTTTAAATTCAAAGGGAGATTTAATTCATATTTCAATTTATCCGAAATCAGTTTTGGATTGCTTGTCAATTTTGATTCTTAAGATATAAAAGTTAATCTTTATTATACAAATTTTTCATTCAATGATCTATAACAAATTATTATTGACATAGATAACATCATTTATTTCACCTGTAAATTGTGACAACCACATCATATCATTATTTTGTTAGTTTTGTAATAGTTCAATTTTAAAAAATTAACTGAGAGGAACTCCCAAAAATTAACAGGAGTATGACAGTTACTCAATATCCGACTCCCTTCATTTAAACTTTTGTATTTCCAAGGCTTTTGTGGTTCCTGAATATTAAGATACAAATATAAAACCCATTGGGGGTGGACTGGTTCATTGGTCCCAAGCCTGTCCCTCTGTAGGCTGAAGATTTGTATTCACAAAAAAAGATTTTACTAATTTTTTGTTAAGAAAGTCATATAACATCTCAATTAAATTTCTAATAAATAACTATAAATCAACATATTAAAGAAAATTAATTCAGTGTAAACGAAAATTTCTTTATAAGAAAACGAAGTTGGCTGGAAGTTACACCTGCAGTCCTGGTTGCACTCCAACCGAATTTGGATTACACTCCTACCTCTCCTGGTTGCGGTATTGACATAATGTAATATAATATTAAAGAAAAACAATTAATGCTAGAAGCTCGTCAAATATGCTTGGACAAAAACATCAGTTTTAAACATCTTAACATTCATTACTTGATATTAGAGGATTTGGTCAATTTTGCGTCAGAAATAAATTATAGGAAGCATAACAGCCTGCTCTCAAGTTATTTTCTTTTATCTAAAGTCTTATCGCCATACCCTGAGAGCCAAAGCATAAAATCTAGCATATTCCCAATTAGTATTATTTTAGAAAGAAATGGTAAAAGCTTGAATTCACTGCATTAGGGGCACAACCAGTGTGTTTCTTGATAGAGTTATGTTGAAATTATTGTCGATTTCTTAAGGTGTACACTCCAGTGGCGGCACGCGAACTAATGTTCAGGGTAGTCAAAACAGATTACTGAACGGCGGAGAACCCCGCGATGGGGCATGGGCCATGCCCCATCTCAATTAAGTTTTGTAATTTTATCAGTCACTTGCGTCTTTGCCCCCTGTTAACATGCAACCCTACAGATTTGTTAAGTACACTTGTCCCTACCTGTGTATCCCTACCTTAACATCCTTAGCATAGGGTTACCATACGTCCTCTTTTCCTCCGACATGTCCTTTTTTTTGAAGTAAGAAAAACTGTTCGGGTGGATTCACAAGAAACGACGAAATGTCCCCTTTTTTTATTGGAAAGGGAGTACTACTTTTAAATGCAACCTAGACGTATGCTATACGAAAAATACTGCGCTTTTTTTCAACTTTTTCGAATTCCTGACATAACATTTCATTGTTGTAAAAGCAAATAGCATTTACCTTCAACTGAATCCCGCTTAACAAGCATCAAAATCCGTAGATGTTATTTCTACTTTTACGTCCTTTTCTCGACGAAATGTGACAGTGCTGCCATCAGCTGCTACAACATATTGTACACAGTTGTTCATGGCGATGCTGGTTATACATTCCGTGCTCTATAGTGTTAATACTATTCTGCTGGCGTGTGGAGTTTATACTGAAGTTCAAAGCGTTTGTTGCAAGGTTCAAAGCAAAGTTTAAATTGCTGAGGGAGATTTCATCATCTACCAAAATACTTCTGGTATAAAAGACAAAAAGAAAGTGATAATGAAGTAGGCCTATTGTGTGATTGTGAAAATGATGGCAATGATGGAAGTATTTACTTTGTCGGTAGCAAGCATTTTGCCTTCACGAAAAATAAATTATTATATCAAATAAATTAATATGAAGTGTTCTCTTTTTTATAAGAGATGCCCTCTTTTTCCGTAATGGACATATGGTAACCTTAGCAACGGAAATAAACAACCATCGATTCATCGGACGTTAAATGTTTATTAAGAAAAAACTGGCGATGTTTTGTACAAATCAGAATCAAACAATTCAGAATAAAATTAACTATATTAGTTTTTGGGATAATTATTGTTAATTGTAATATTAATAGCGCAATAAATAGTGTGTATTAGGCAAATTAACCTCATTTTCCACTTATTCAACCAAATGAAACGCGTCTCAGGTAATCGCAATCATTGACGATCTGAAGGTGTAGCCACTTGAAGTCGACGCGTCATCTGCATCGAACTTCATTTCTTTAAGTATTTTTTTAGGTTTAGGAGAATTATTTGCATCCATCTTTTCTCAGATCACGGTATACGAATATTGTTTAAATAGATACAACGCAAGCAACACCCCACCATATCGTAGTAACGTGCCGCAGCAACAGAACATACCACGAAATATTACAGTGTTATTACTGCCTCGTCCAAATTAAGAATCTCGGCTCCGCTACGCTACGCCTCGATGTTTTGCTTCTGGCCTCTGCGGTAATAACACTCATAACATTTTTAGGTATGATAATAGCTATTATTCAATTTATTCAATACAATTATCTCATTGATATAATCACATTCCAAAGCATTATTTTCATGAAGCGCACGCAGACCTGATTTCAAGATTTTCAGATTCTAAAGGAGTGTTGCCCTGACAATAATTCAGAAATCAGAATCAATTTTTTCCCTAGCTTTTAAGATTCACTGAATTACATACGTGATCTTTTGACATTCTATGTCTTTGTTTAGCTTTTGGTAAATTTTTCATATCAATATATGCATCTCTTTTGCAAATACTCTCTTTAATCGGTAATAAAACTCATGGGCTATAATGAAGCTTAACTTTACCTGTTAGCCATTTGTGTAAATCATCCCACCAAGGATTGGATTTTCTTGCATTTTTCTCGCCTGCACGATTTACAGCCGTACTCTACATAGGTCGACCATTGTCCAAAGTTTATTTCTTGTCTACATCGTTCAGACGGTTAAATAATGTACGTAGTTGTTCATTCACTGTATTTGTCATAATATTAACGAAAATTAATTAGACGTAAAATTGACGAAACGTAAAATGAATTAAATATAAAAAAATCAAATAACTTCTGCAGCATACTAATTTAAACGAAAAAAGAAATACTTCCAAAATAATCATCACTTTCTCCGCATGTTAACTCTACCACAAAACAGTAAACAAACGGGCTACGCGGCTAACATGTTAGTGGAAATCGATGTCTTGCGTGCGGGCAGTCAGCCAGAGATTCTACTGGCTAACGCACGACGGGCATGTGTCAAGCGCGGACATAGCGTACAGTCAATGAAATCTTTTTCCATTTTATTTTCTATTCTATGAAATCTCTAATTTTTCGAAAACTGAAAAAGTGCATTTTTTGACGTCTTCCTACAACTACAATATTGAAGATAGAAATTTTTCCCTTCATGAAATCTGTTCTTTAAGGAGATGTTGAAAAAAGGTCATGATCAATATTTCGAAAATATGAGTAGTTTTTCATGAAATTTTGTGCGAAATAATGGCTTTTTTAACTCTTTTAAACCTTATTATTATTATTATTATTATTATTATTATTATTATTATTATTATTTATTGCCAGATATAAGGCCCCAAATCGAACCCTTGATCGTTCCTGACCCCCTTCAAAACTTCATTGACTCGCAGGGTTCGATACCGATCCCAGTGGGAACCCGTTATGGTTTAAAGTTATCTTCATCAAAAGAAACTCTCTGACAAGAGCTTTAACAAAGGATCCACCGCAGAGATCACCATCTCGGTCTGAGACCGTTAGCCACTTGTACATTGGTGCTCGGCTTCAGTCGTGGCTTCAATCGGGCGTTTGTTAATGGTCGTGTTTGAGCTATCCCCTTTTCTCCTTTCTAGGCCAGGCAGATTCCACTGCCTCATTCCAAACCCATCTTTGTTCGTAACAAGGTAGGAAATGGTCTCGAGTTGGACGTCGCATCTCCACTCGTAAGTGGCCAATTTGGCGCAAGGTATCCCTGTCTTAGAGGGACACGAAGTATCAAATATCACAGTCGGTGTTGGGCTTTCCTGGACAACTTTGGATCAATGAATGATGGTGAGAATAGTTTCATGGGAAATGCTCAAGCTTTCCGGAGTCTTTAACTCTACAATAAGTAAAACAACTCGCGGAATTAGAATCCACAACTCCCGGTTATGCTAGCAATTGTCTCGTCTGACGCCTCCCTCACTTTGGATTACAACAATATTTACCAACCATTACCAATTATTGTTGACATCGTAAATTATTATAGTATTACAATTAATTGTAATATTATCCCCATTCCATATTAAACTGTTTTTGATAAGCATTACTTTTTAAGCAACTTTTTATACTAGTGTTTCGATAGTTCCCTATCCCTTGGAGTCGAAAACTATTGTCTTGTTTGGGCACCAAAAAACATCCCATCGACATAGTTGCCTTCGCGATGTCGTATGTGGCCATTGCTGAAACACAGTAGCCGCTTCCACCGCCTCCATCTCCACCTTCGCCTACCCCGTCCCCTCCGCTGGGGCTCCTCTAGAAATTCCGCATGCACGCAGTGGGAGGCGAAGACGTTGACAAGGCAACCACGCGCCGTGCACGCTCGCTGTGTACATATTACGTACCGGCGCGCTTCGGACGCTTGCTCAAGTACTGTTTTGAAGGCGGCGGTGGAATCGGCGGTGATGGAAGTAGCGCCACGGACACCTTGAGCCAAGTCAGTGCCGTGGCAAACAGTGCAGTGAAGTGAAGTGCGAATGAATGGGAAGAATGAATGGTTATGTATATAATGAAACTAGTATGAATGATGTGTGAGTGTAGAAAAAAAATATTTACCAACCTATATAAAAAAATTTACGTAGAATATATAACATAGTATTACAAAAATGATTTTAGTGTAAGTTAGTAACGCCAAAGTGCAAGTAAGTTAACTTTAGGTCTAGATTGTAAATTAGTTGTAAGAAAAAGCCCCGCCTCTAGCTGCTTAAGCCGCAAGGCAGCAGCATAATGTATAAACATTTATAGATAATAAATTCCCCTTCTTCACAGGGTTACTGTGGAGGGGACAAAGGAAAATGATGGAAGTAGAGGTGACGAACACCGAGGCAGGTTTGGCAGTGGCAGTGATGGTGGTGGCGGCGTTGGTGGTGGTGATGATGTAGTTCGTGATAGTTGCGTAATATGGGGTGGATGAGAAATGCGAATTATTTCTAATGATATTAATATTGCGGTATTAGTGTTGGAGGTGAGAATAGTTATATTGATAAAGGTGCGGAGGTGTTAGTGGCAGAACGTAATGGTATTGGGATGGTTCTGGTGGTTTAGCCAATACCCTCCAATACCATACGTGTAGGTGGTAGTAGTGGAAACAGTGGTGTTGGGGGGGGGGTTCTACAGGTAATTAGTGTTTGAGTAAGTTGGGGGGGGGTTACAGGTAATAATAATGTTATTGTGATGGTTATGATTGTGGTAGAGGCAAGTCGTAATTGCAATGGCGCCGGCTACGACACCCTGGCCAGGTAATTATAAACTGAGAACAATAAAAACGCACGCACCTCAAAAGCACGTGTCCCAGCAAAATTACCCACCAAGCAGGTTACACAGGATGTTGGGGGAAATTGTATGAACGTTCGTGGCTTTATTTGTTAATACGAGCAATACAAGAGAGGCCTTGTTGAGTGCGGGGAGTCGAGTTGAGGATAAAAATGCTGCTGGAAGAAGTGGCAATCTTCTTCTGACCAAGGTTCTCCCCTTGAAAACTTCGGAAGAAGCCCAATAGCCCTACGCAATAATATATTTTATTTCCGTAAATACATTCAATTCTTTATTTTCCCGTTTTTAAGCTGTTAGTATGAAGAACTGATAATGAAAACGGGAAGAAGCCTTCCAAACCATTTGGCAATTATGTAAATGGTCAAACAAAATCAATAGTTGTATTATTAAAGTTATACTTCCATTCTCATTGTTTCGTATTTTCGTATGCAGTGTATAAACAGTTAAAAGGAAACGGGCACCGAAAGGGGCCCAGAAATGTAGTTGCCCACTGATTGATCACATTATCACCACTGATTACTCGTAAACTAGTAATGCAACAGAATGGCACAGACTTTCCCGTATTAATTTTCTATTCCCTTTCGTCTCGCCTAGCTACTCTCATGCCACATACTCTTTTGACTCTATGCGAAATACTCTTTTGACATTTTTCTTAATTTTTCTGTTTCCTAACAGTAGGACGGACATATTATTTTAAGAATATTAAAGAACAGTAAAACCTTGCCCTAAATGGCAATTTTCTTTGAAATATTTGGACACGTTTGCTCGCCGGAGCCGTATGAGTGTCCTTAGTCGAAATGACTACGGCAGGGTAATGTTTCCTCCCCCCGCAAGGGAGAAGTGAAAAAGTCATTATATGATGATGATGGTGATTATAATAATAATAATAATAATAATAATATATAATATATATAATATATTATTATTATTATTATTATTATTATTATTATTATTATTGTATTTCAAAAGTTTATTTCTCTTAAAATCAGAAAATCGATTTCTGGAAGCATAATATAAATCTCTCCTACTCCATATATGGTACGTACACGTCTGAGAACTTAAAAGGGCATCTGGAAGGATGTGTCTCTGGCAGAGGTAAATTACTACTTTCCCAGCAAGGGACGTGGGACGTTCTCGAAGGGAAGAACGATCCCTGTCGGGCAACGGGGTTGGGGGGTGGGGGAGCGAATTGCGCCAGGCACCGTGGGCAGGCGCTGGTAGGCGAGGGAGTTCCAGAAGCCCTTGGTAATGAGACGCCCCGAAGCCCTTCGGGTCCCGGTTGCGTTGCTCCTCGAATCTGCAGTTGGCCAACGATTCTTGGGACGAGTTGAATGCGACGAGACGGGGGTGCTGGGTATTTCGTTTTCGGGTGGCTTCTTTCTACGAGTCTTTTGCTCAACACTCGAGACCTCTCGATTACTTAATTGGAGAAAATAACATACAACACCAATTGAGACTAGTACTTGCACTACAGCTGTGTATACTTTCTCGCATTGCAACTTTTTCAGTTTTCGAAAATCCAGAGAGTTCAATGAAAAACCTACGCCATTTCCCTCTGATTTCTTTGCTTTATCCAAGGAATTACTCTTCATTTTGGGGCCCTGATATCGAAAAAGCAGATGAATATTGTTTCTATACTAAATTTTCACAGAAATGGCTTTAACTTTTTTTATTGAAATTTTTCCTCCGTTAGATTACAGAACCCTTAAGAAATAACACGAGCAGACGGCTGGCTGTTAGTGCAGAATACCCGAGGGAGTAGGCGATGTGCAGGTCTGATGTAGATGAATAATACTTTTAGAGACACAAGAATGGGAATGTAAAACATATTGCTTGATTCCGTGCAGTAGAACTGATACAGCTACCATTCTGCATAAAGGAACCAACACAAAAATGTGTATCATGCCAGTATTAGGAAATGTTTGAGATGTCATTTCTGCATAAAATACTATAACTGCCATTTAATATGGTGTTAGTTGAAGTAATCTCTACATACATATTTTTAATTGTGGATTTTTATTAGTAATTAAATTTAAGTCAATTTTTCTCAGTTCGGTTTCTTTGTTGCTTGATTCCTTTCCTAATGTGGTCCAATTGAAAGGCCACGATTTATGCCAAATTTTAAAGTATGGATGTTAGGTGAAACCCCAGCCTTGGTATAACGCATATAAAGCCGCACATCACCTAAGCCCCTGTACCACCAGATTGGCCATTACATGTACTGACTGTTTAATTAATGTTGTAAATTAACGAAAATAAAAACAAAACGTGTTGGTTGCTGATTCACATGGAAATAGAATAGCCATTACGATTGTAGTGCTTTTCAGTAAGAGGCTAAAGGAAGATTCTTTTCATGTGGACATTTTCACAAGGACTTTCAGTATTCAATCGAATATTTACTTTTTGACGTTTTGGATAAGATGGCTTCTACGAATTCTCTGTTGTGAGAAATTAATCCTAGTCGAATTGTTTGGCACACAATCAAGGAAAGAATATTAATAGCCACCGGTTTTTATAAAAATATTTTTAAACATATTTAACTTTTAAAACAGATTTAATTTTAGAAATTATATATAAACTGTTTTAACATACAAATTTTCATTAATGTTTTGTGGATATTCCGAACAGTTTAGCGAATTCAAATTTGCGAACCAACTGGCTTAGGTAACCGAAAGATTCTAATTGCCTTCCATTTTTCATTAAATATCTTAAACGTTTTTCTAAAGAATCCAATTTCTTTGAATTTTAAAATTTCTCACGCGTGAGGCGTTCGTTGTTCTCAATAACATCCATTATGCGCAATTGAACCGTCGTGAAATTAACTAGTTGTATTGATTGATCATTGGTATTAATTAAAATTGTAAGAACTTATTACGTTTAAGCACATATGTATACAACAAGAGATTATTTACAAAATTTAAACTTATCAGAATTGTTATTAAAGAGACTTGTTTTCAAGCATACAACTTCAAAACAATAGATTTCTTTTCTTCATATTTTGAGTTGCGAATATTTCTAGGGCGATGTTTGTATCCGAGCAAGAGTCAGTGTTAAATTCTATGTCTATTCTATTATGAAATATGCAATTAAAGAGGAAATAATTATAATTATGCCTAAGAATAAAATGAAATTTATTATGGTATTTAACAGCTTCATTTGTTTGTATGTAATAAATTCGAAAACCGTAAACATTTTTTTACATTGGAGCGAAAATAATGGACGTAACTTGTGTCACGACATCATCATCCGAAGTGCAATTTATATACGAGTACTCTATAAATTGAGATGTATAATTTGCTGTAATATTCACATGAATTATGGGCAGGTGGAAATAATTTCAGCAGCTGATTACAAATATGTTGACCACAAGAATAATCTAACGATCTTTGGCCTTGTGTGAACACATAGTTTTTCCTTTAACTCTTTTGGCTGCCTCATCAAAGCTCATTAGAATGATGTCGAATAATTTGTTTTGAAGGCACCGTCCATTTAACTATTTAAGTGTTAAGTAATTCTCGTGAAGTTAATATTTCTATGTTTCTGAGCAATTACACCAATTCTGGAATTCTCCGCAATCGGTTACACAGCAACTGTATCCTCTCTGGAGCATGGAAAGTTCTTTACTGTAATGGCTTCACGCGCCTTCACTGGGAGAATATTACTCGTATACGGCTAGGGGAATGTGGTCTGTTTCGTGGATGTTCTGGAAACACATCATGGAATCACAGTTATCTTCCTTTATGCTAACAAAGGTTATACATTGATTCAATGATGATTAGTGATTCCGGGCGCGTCATCTACTAAGGTCATTAGTCCCGTAAGTGTAGTGCATCCGTCGTCCTCGAGATGTGGTGGTATTCTCCCCCCTCTAGACGGTGAGATTCGGCGCTGACCGACCGTCGGCTAACGGGATTCCCCCAACCAGTGTGTAAGGGGGGATGATTGGACAAGGAAGAGGAAGGTAAAATCGCGCGCGGTCCTTTACCCGTTTCTTAAGGTACTGCTCCGGCATTCGCCTGGTATTGGTAAAACACAGAAAACTACCGATCAGATCATTTGGCCGCTAGGTGATAGGATACTTGAAACACGATTCCAAATTCCAAGAGGACATCTAGCTGTGCTAACTGCTAGTAGATGCATTTTATGACATTCTTCATAGGATTTTAGATACATGTAACAAAAATAATTACATAATAATTGCAGGAGATCTAACGCCCAAGTAGGAAAACAGATAATTCTAAATGTTGTTGGGTGCTTTGGAGAAGAAATTATCAATAGAAATATATATCTTTATACACCCGTTAACTCATGCTATTTTATGCACAGGAATATTTTCAAAGCAGCAAAAATTAAGCCACTTTTTTTTAGAAAAAGGAACAAAAATGAAATTCAAAATTACAAACCAATTTCTCTTTTGTCAGGTTTCTCAAAAATATTAGAGAGGCTTTTCTATACGGGAATGGAAACTTTTCTCAGGAAAAACGAAGCGTTTTCAGACTCACAACACTGGTTTAGAAAATCAAAATCTACGGAAACTGCCGTGTTGTTTCATCATTGGACCAAAATTAAGCACCCATTGGAATATGTTTAGATCTTTCGAAAGCGTTTGACGTTATTGACATCTTACTATCAAAATTATCGTCTTATGGAATTCGTGGTATCGCCCTAGATTGGATAACCTCGTACCTTAAACATCGTTCCCAAAGACTTGAAACACCGTACTGGCTCGAAAGGACATTATTTACTTATCTATCCAATTATTTACCAATTGAATATGGGGTCCCGCAGGGCTCGATCTTTGGTCCTATCCACTTTCTGTTATACGTAAACGATATGCCCTCGTCTATTAAAACCGGAAAAACGGTTCTGTTTACCAATGACACGAATATTCTTTGCAAAAAAGAAACAATAAATAGTACGATTTTAGAAGTTTCAAATTGGTTTTGCATAACAAGTTAATAGTTAACGAAGGAAAAACAGTTTCAATGCATTTTTGAATTTAAAATCAGCAATCGCATGCTCCATTGAAATCGCATGCTCCATGGTCTCTCAAGTCGGTCAAACCTCAAATGAAATGTACATAACAGAGTTGAACACTAAATTACGTTCATTATCTCACGTATTCAGAATTCTTTCAAATTCTGTCAGACTTCATGCAGCTCGCTGCGTGTATTTTGCAAATGTACATTCCCGCCTGAGATAAGGCATAATATTTTGGAGAAACTGATCATGAGTACTCAGACCTTTAGATTGCAAAAGAAAATTATTCGAATAATGAAAAAATGTCATCCGTATGACCCCTGCAAACCTCTCTTCAGTGAGCTAGGAATCTTTCCACTTCCTTGCCTATTTATTTATGAATCTGTAATATTTGTCAAAAGTGACTTACTTAACGGTGGGAACATATTTTCATGCAATACTTATATTTATAATTACAACACACGTCGTAAAAATCACGTTCATCAAGTATCAGTACCAACAGCTCATTATCAGAAATCCACATACAATACATGTACGTTACTTTACAACGCATTGCCAGATGGCATTAAACAATGGAAGTCGGTTCACAAATTTAAGTTAAAAGTAAAATATTTTCTGCTGCATACCGTTTCTATACAATTAGAGACTATACTGATTATCAAAAAGAAAAATAATGTTTATTTTAACAAAACAGTGATAAATATTGAATTAGTTTACAGTTCTATTGTATTTTTTTAAAAGACTTAATATGTTTGTAACAAATAATGTACTTCAGCTTCCGGGTCAATGACCCCCATCTCGATCAGGTTTTTACCCAGTTTCCCTGATAAATTGAGTAAATGCTGAGATGGCCCCTTGTTTTGCTTCTGGACGTAAAAGTATCTTCACTATGCTCACGTTTTGGTGAACTCTCCTTTTGCTTGTAATGATAGTAGAGTGAATGTAATGGGAGTAGAGTGAATGTAATGGGAGTAGAGTGAAGGGCGAATTTCTATTTTGTTAGCAATGCAGAAAAATGATACTTGCGTTCGTGAAAATAAGTTTTCTATAACTCGGAAACGAACATGTCAATTTTTTGGGCCATTTCGACAACCCATTAATGGGCAAATTCGTGAATTAGCCAGATTCGGACATTAGCTGTAACATTTCCGTGAACAAGGGTCCTCAAATGCAAGGCCTACCTAGTATGTGTCACTGCATGTTTGCAAGATTCCTTCCCCTTGATGCATTGAATCACATTGTAAGCCACGTGCGATTGATAGACCGAGCAATAAAATCCGAGTGATACTGCGTCGAGCGACCTTGAGCGAAGGTGCCCCAGTGAAATGAGTTGCGCCGAGCTGCAAAGGTTGGGCGAGGGCGCCAGCGCCGGGGCGCGCGCCCTCTCGCATAGCAACTGCGGCGCCGGACGTCACCGTGACTGGCAGGCCCCGCGCCGCGTCGCGCCGCGCCGCGCCGAGCCGGCCTCGTTCTCACCTTCGCCTTCCGCCCATTCTATTCAACGAGCGCGCCCCTCGCCCCCTCCCCCCACCCGCCGCGCACGCACCTGCAGCCGCGGCCGGGGGCGAGTGCAAATGGGCCGCATTCCTTTGCGCCGGCCATCTCGCCCGAGACGCGTGGGGTGCAGCGACGGTGATTTTAAAAGAGTCGCATTGTGCAGGAGGACGGTTTTTATCTGAGCGGAACTGTTTACTTCGAAGGCAAAGACAATTTTTTTTTCTCTGCATACCAGTGATCTTGAACTATGTGAAGTGTTTATTATTAACAACTGACTACTTTCTAATCTTTTCTTCACATAACTGGAAAATTATTTTTTTGGAGTGACACTTTTCTTGTGCCCCTCAATCCTGCGATTTGGTACATTGACTCAGCAAAATGAGGGATGGGGGCAAAGAACACTATTAAGAACAATGTCCTTAAGCGGATTCGTCAACCGATTAATTTCATCTCCTTCATCTTCCGTCGTGATTTACTTTTTGGCCAGTTTGCCGGACGGATAAAAGAAGATAAATAAAATGGAATTTGTATTGGGGTGAACAGTTCGGCAGATTTCCGTATGTGAAGCATAGATCTCCCGAATCTAGCCATGATCTTCCGAATGATAGAGGACACACTATAACGTTAATTATAAGCAAATATGAAAATTGTATTTTGCTGCTAACTCATTGGCGTAGTAGGTTTGTTTACTTAAATATAATATCATCTAAACAACGGAAGCCGTGATCCATTTGACCGTACCTGCAGTCAGTGGCGATTCCAGATTGTATTTCAAGGGGGGGGGGGCAATTTCAGTTCAATTACCCAAAGTATTTTTTGTTAGAAAAAAATAAACTAGTGGTGCTACAGAATCTCCCGTATTTGCGTAATTTTTTAAATAACAAAAAAAAAAGAACTCGAAATGAACTTTTTGTCATAACAAAGAATACAATTAGCACTATCCGTTCGAAAAGTTTGAAGAAAAAATTTGGAGCCATTTGTGAGAAAATGGCGATTGAACGTTTCTGAAAATACGGAATTTTGAGCTCTTTTTCACAGAAAACGGTAGAGTTTTTGAGAAGCCTGATATGACATTATTTAAAGCACATATACTTATAAATATGATAATGTGAGCAACTTGCCGTTAATATAAATATTAACGTCGTGAGAGAAGTTACAAAATTACATTTTTGTAATTTTTGAAAACACATAAGTATAGGTAATATGAAGTTTATGTCATCTTATAGAGTGCATTTAGTACTATTCGTTTGAGAACATCAAACAAAAAGTTTGGAGCCGTTTTTGAGAATATCTTGTTTTTGTATTTTTTTAAATTGCACATGTTGCTCGCAATATTGCATAATATTCTATAACTACCATATTTTTTTAAATACACGAATTTAATGAACGAACTCATCATGTAGAACAAATTTTAATTGAAGGAAAAATCTCTAATCTTCAATTTTGAAGTGGTAGGAAGAGGCCGAAAAATTTTCAAACTTTCCCAATTTTCGATAATTCAGAGTTAACCGTGAACATCGGACCTATGCAACCGTCATAACCACATTTTACACATTATTGCTACAAAAAAATTATCAAAACATTTGGAGACAGGTTTGAGAACATTCTGAAAATGCCGCAGGGACTTCATGTAAATACTCCCAAAAATTAATGACTGTTTTTCAAAATTCCAGAGTTTCGACTTAGGACAGATCAACAGGTCTTTCTTCAATTTGAAAAAATTCTTCGTATGGTTTAGGCGCTAGTGCAGTTCACATACATCATATCGACGGACAGAGGGACAGCGAGGCAGACGGACGGACGGACGTTTTGAAAAAGAAAGAAAAAAAAAGAAAAAAAAAACAACACTTTTTCGGTATCAAGAGATTCTAAAACGTGTATTTCTGTAGAAATCTCGAAATCGATTTTCTGCAGCATTACATAACTTTCTCTATACTACGTATATTACTCCGTATATACGTACGTATACGGGAAAGCCAACAATTCTACGACTGTCACGAACGAAATCTGGAAGCTTCAGATTTTCGTCTGATCACACGTTGTTTGTCGGTTCCCTGAAAGTTAGTTTGGGTTGCAAGCCAGGTCAGAAGTGGCCCTCGCTCAGAGAAAAGAACTTCCCGTACAAAAGCGAGTAACGGACTTGTCGAGGAGGGGAAGGGAAGGCACATTCAGTTGTTCGCCGAGTTGGAAACACGAGATTCGGTGAAAATTTGGCATCCCTGTGCGCCTTCGGAAGATTGCAAAAACACGAGACAAGCGGACAAAGGTGGGTGATACTGTCGTTTACCTCAAACATGTTCCGTCTCCTTAATTTATCGTCTCTTGAACACAGTCGAAACTGAACAAAAAATACGCAGAATTTTTATGAGTGCCGAGGCAAATGCCAATGCAATGCGTCAACCGAGTATCTGGTTATCATTCTGACAGAAGAAATAAAGTCTGGCATCGCTGAGACGTCGATCACCAATCGAATGCCTGCAGATCGTTCTCTTGTTATTTATGTTGTCTCCTACTATCTATCAAGTTTTTTCATTAGCATTTTTCATTACCATATTTTACATAAGCATGTTCACAGAGTACTCTTCATCAGAAATTCTGCGAGAATGACGTCTGATTTTCAGATCAGTGCATTACTTAACCTCACTGGAAAAATGAGGAACAATTGACCCGGAAAATATGACAAGTCACTCTCAAAATAATTTGAAAATTGGAACTTATTTTTTGCAATTATGGATTATAAATTTGAAAATGTAATAATGTATTCGTAAAATGGCTTTACATTTCATAATAAGCAATTTTCAATGAAAGTGTTCAATCTTAAAAATGTAAAATATCTTGCTATTCATTTTCTTATTTTTCTTATCTTCTTTTCCTAGAGTTTTCCTGCTTAATAAGGCACAATTCCTAGAGTTTCCGTTACTGCTTTCTATAAGGCATTTCCCAGACCATGCACTAAACAGGTGCTTGACACACGTGCGAACTCCTCGGTTTTGGGGGTACGTACGACGTCACACAACACAACAAATTGAACGGAGAATTCATATTCATGGCGGGATTCAAATTCAGGACCTTCCGAACAAAGGATCTATTCAACCTCGGTCATTTGGGGCAGTATACTGTGACGTCATGGAACTCACAGCGACCACAGACACAGAGCTTTCATATAACAAATATATTTATTAACAAAGAAAACAAAACAAATATATACACTTAATAATCTACTTACACCCTAGCTCTGATAGACCTACTATCCCCTGATCGCAGGAGCGATCCAAACCCGATTGAAGATGGTTTTGATTGTGGCATTCGCCACTCCTACTTTTGAAGCGCGCACAAAGCCTAGCTTCCGTGACCGGATGTCACGCTGGGACACAAAGTCCGTTCTGGCGCACCAACGGCTGGTTTGCCTCGATCGCAGGAGCGATCTTATTCGATTGAGAATCGGCGTGAATCGTGGCACTCAACCACTCTTCACCGCGGAGCACGCACACAGCATCGCTCCCCCGTGACCGCAGTCACCCAAGGACCTAAAGTCCGCAGGCTTCGTCAACTAGTGACTCGAGCCTCGCGAGCCTGGCTCGCATATGCACCGTCGTGGCGCCACGTTTTGTGCACACGCACGAGGTTCTCCCACTGTCTCCAGAACCCACCCACTGGGTCTGTACACTCTGTTATATAGGCGAGGCCCACGTGACCTCCTACGTCACGCCACCCCCTCGCTTGTTATAACAGTGAAAAGCTTCTATAAGCCGGAAACTCCCAAAGCCTTGTGTCTCCCGTTTCCGCGTTCTTCCCTTTACGGAAAAAACCTACTTCCTGTGGCTAGGCTAATCCTCTCCCAAGCGTCCCCAAATAGATGCCATGAGGCACGCTGGCTAATACGTTACAATACTTACTTGTAGTACATGCCCTCCTCCCGATAAAACGTACGAAATTATCATTGGGTTATATTAATATAATTAGGGGTGTTAACTCCACAAATTGTGAGTGTACTCCAGTGTGAGAAGCTGAACCTTCAAACCACATCGGTATAACAGACGATCTACTACCGTGGCTTTTGGGGATCGTTTATAATAATTTATCTCTTTATTTCTGAGAGTGCATTTTGACCCAAAAGTAATATAATAAAAATAAGTTTTTAGTGTAATCCAGTACTCAATGAACTCGCCAAAGCAAATATCTTAGTTACACACTCTTTATAAAAATTCATTTGCTTTAATGCAAAAGTATAAAACACCTTTTTTCGCGAAAATATTCTCTAGGAAAAAAGTGTTAAACCACAGTTCTAGAATACCTGGTTCTCACACATCTAAAGAGTTTGATAACATTAAAGGCATCGACCATTATTGAAATAATTTTGCATATTTGGCAAAAATATGTAAATGGAGCTATAGGAAAGTATTAACTTGCCGATATATAATGCACACTGTATTTGGAAACATGATTGAAAATCTATCGTTTGTTTCCAGAAGAGAAACCAATGAACTGGGCAGAGAAGAATAGGTTTAAAAATAACGTATTTGATTACTGGAAGGAGCTTAACCAAATTGATCTTTATAACAATAATTATATATTAGAACTTGTACATCTCTGTAATATGCCCACAGAGCTAATAATACATACATATATACATAATACATACATTACATACGCATACGAAAATAATATTAAAAAATATCAAGAAAAACTAGTGTACTACAACAAACAGCACATGCAATCTCAAATGTTTAGTAACTTTCGCACTTTTTGAAAATTCAGAGAGTTCAATGAAAATGGCACCTGAGCCATTTTTATAAGCGTCCCGCATTATCCGAGAAAAAAATTTACGAAAAAAACTGGAGCCACTTCGACAAAATTTTGTTTTATTTTTTTCATACAACATAATGATAAAATTACTCATATTTTGAAAAAAAATAAAAAAAACCGTGAACTTATTTAAAGATCAAATTTTGAAGACTAGTTTTATTAAGAAAAGATCATCAATTTCATCTATCTATAGTAATACGTTGGAAGATGTCGACAAAAATTTTTACTTTTGAAATTTTCGAATATTGACAGAAGTCAACGAAATTAGAATCTGTGCTTTTTTATCGGCTAGCCACACTCTGTTCTAGGGGGAAAAGAAAGAAAATTGTGAAATCGTTTTTGAAAAATATTTGAAAAGTATCCTCCAAAATTTATAGAAAACGTTTCAAATTCGTAGGATTTCGAGTGGTGCCAGATCAATAGAGGAACATTAATTTGAAAAAAAATTCCAGGAATGGTTAAAGAGCTGTTGTTGTTTACAGACGGAGAGGCAGACAGACGGACGAAAAAACAAGTCAAACGGACAATCGAAATCTCAAAAGTTTTGAGTAAAAATATTCTTAAAATTGCGTATTTTCCGAAACGCTCCAATACCATTTTCTCAAAAATGGCTCCAAATTTTGAATTTAAATGTTTTGTTCAGATAGAGCTAAATTCACGGAATGATATGGCATCAATCTCATTTTGATGTAATCTTTTGATTTTTCAAAAATTACACTATGTATTTTTTAATATCACTCCCGTCGGCAAAAATCACATTACAGTATTTCTTTATTTATTATTGGATTTGTGAGTTACAACTACTACAATGGTTTCTCATGAATTTTCTCGAAAACTCCTTTCTAAGAATATAAGCTCTTAATAAGGCAATTTTAAAACGTTCTGAAAGACATTTTCCGAAGTAAAGAGTTACAGGAGCCGAGAAGTAGAAGCTACAAATAGGGTAGGGCCAACACCGGAAAGCTGGCCCAGACTAAAGAGATTAGGAAAGCAACTACCCGAGTAAGTTTGTGCCATTCTATAACACCACTAGTGTGCTTAGGCAGTCGATGTGTTATGAAATAGTATTATTAGTAATTTAATAGTAATTTCTTTAGTCTGGGCCAGCTTTCCAGTGTTGGCCCTACCCTGTTGTACCCTGAAACATTTGGAGCCATATATCTAATATATACGTACAATTTTGAAGCA
>BOPP01000014.1:6223220-6263257 GCA_017312745.1 Gryllus bimaculatus | reverse complement strand
TACTTGACTCGGTTTTGCCTTTTCATATTTCCCCTCTCGTAATTCCCTTTCATAAGAGAAACAATAACATCATTGCAACTGTTTATTTTTCCTCGTAAACACGATCCTCCGATTCAGGTTAAAGGTTATTCAGTGCATACCGGGCTCCGTATCTGAAGGCAGATAATACAACTAGAACGTATCAGTAAAAAATAAACACAATTCTTATTTGCTAATTTGGATGAATGTCACTTGCTTAAAATAATGCGGGGATTCGACCAATAATATTATAGCAAAAACACTTTTTTAATTTGAAATATACGTATGATAAACACGGAACATACTTTTTCCAAATTGAAATCATGGCGAAGACAGAATTGGCGATTAGGGAAGGGGTGGGTGAATGACGGCGGTGGGCCGGGGCGGTTGATTGGCGGAGGGGGGGCGAGGGGTCGTGTCGCGGCGGGGCGGCGGGGGCGGCGGGGCGGCGGGCGGCGGGCGGGGGGCGGCGGGGCGGCGAGCGAGTGAACGGCGCGTGGACAGCGGACGGGTCGGATCCTTTTATCTAGCGAGGACTCAGTGACCCGCGGGTGGCTCAACACCAGAACTGGATATCTCCGGGAAAAGAAGCTGCTCCGGACTTATCGTTCCGCCCCGAACAGTGCCTCTTGCTCAACCTCCCCGGCGCAACACAACAATACATCCACTTCTTTTTTGCCATAAGGAGCGTGGTGGAACCGCGACCGGCAAGTAAGCGGTTGGAAGACAATCTTTCCCAATGGACGGACTGCATGCGGTCATAGTTCGGAATAATTATTATCATATGCTCAAAACAATGGTGGGAAGCAACTGTGGAATGCTGCTTCCTCTGGATGTTCATAAAACGTAAATTTAAAATTTGATTTTTGCTTCAAATTGTACGTATATTATTAAGATTATATGGCTGCCAAATGTTTCAGGGTAGCAACAGGGTAGGGCCAACAGACGGAAAGCTGGCCCGACTAAAGAATAATTACTATTAATTTACTAAATAATACTATTTCATAAACATCGACTGCCTAAGCACACTAGTGGTGTTAGAAGGCACTAAACCTTTCTCGGGTAAGCTACTTTCTAATCTCTTTAGTCTGGGCCAGCTTTCGGTGTTGGCCTAGCTATTCCTAGCTTCTACTTTGCGGCTGCCTGTTACACTCTTTTTTCACATTAAAAAAATAATTGGAGCCATTTGGAAGCCATACTTCGGAAAATGTCTTCGAGAACGTTTTGAAATTGCCTTATTAAGAGCTCAGTATTCCTTAGAAAGGAGTTTTCGAGAAAATTCATGAGAAACATTGTAGTAGTTGTAACTCACACAATCCAATAATAATAAAGAAATACTGTAATGTGATTTTGCCGACGGGAGTGATATTTAAAAAAATACATAGTGAATTTTTGAAATCAAAAGATTAACATGCAAAAATGAGATTATGCCATACATTTCCGTGCAGTTTAGCTCTATCTCGAACAAGAACATTTAGAACTTCAAGAATTGGAGCCGTTTTTGAGAAAATGTATTGGAGCGTTTCGGAAAATACGCAATTTTTAAGAATATTTTTCAAAACTCAAAACTGTTGAGGATTTCGATTGCCGTTTGACTTGTTTTTTTCGTCCGACTGTCTGCTCTCTCGTCTGTAAACAACAAACAGCTCTTTAAAACCCATTTTCCTGGAAGTTTTTTTCCAAATTAAAATGTTCCTCTATGTGATCTGACCCCACTCGACTCTTACGAGATTTGAAACGATTTCTAATAAATTTTGGAGGATACTTTTAAAATATTTTTCAAAAACGATTCACACTTTTCTTTCTTTTTCCCCTAGAACAGAGTGTGGCTAGCGATAAAAAAGCTACAGATTCTAAATTTCGTTGACTTCTGTCAATATTCGAAATTTCAAAAGTTTAAAATTTTGTCGACAATCTTCCAACGTAATTATCGAATAGATAATGAAATTGGATGATCTTTTCTAAGAAAACTAGTCTTCCTAAAAATTGAATCTTTTAAATAAGTTTCAACGATTTTTTTTCTCTTCAAAATATGAGTAATTTAATCATTATGTTTTGTATGAAAAAAATAAAACAGAAAGTTTTGTCGAAGTGGCCCAATTTTTTTCTTAAGATTTTTGTCTCTCGGATAATGCGGAACGTTTATTAAAAATGGCTCAGGGCGCATTTTCGATTGAACTCCTGAATTCAAAAAGTGCGAGAAGTTACTGAAACATTTGAGATTGCATGTGCTGTTTGTTGTAGTGACACTAGTTTTTTCTTGATATTTTTTAGTATTATTCCGTGTGCCGCATGTAATGGTATTTATTATGTATATAGTAGTGTATTATTAAGCTCTGTGGCTATGAAGAGATGTAGAAGTTTTAATACATAATTATTGTTTATAAAAGATCAGTTTGGTTAAGCTCCTTCAGAATCAAAATACGTTATTTTTTAAACCTATTCTTCTCTGCCCATTCATTGGTTGCTCTTGGAAAACGATAGATTTTCAATCATGTTTCCAAATACACTGTGCCAGTTATATATCGCTAAGTTAATTATACTTCCTATAGCTCCAATTTACGATATTTTTGCAAATATGGCCAAAATACTTCCAATAATGGTCGATGCTTTAATTTTTATCAAACTCTTTAGATGTGTGAGAACCAGTATTCTAGAACTGTGTTTTAAAATTTCTTTCCTAGAGAATTTTTCGCGAAACAAGGTGTTCTTATACTTTGCATTAAAGCAAATATATTTTTATAAAGAGTGTGTAACTAAGATATTTGTTTTGGCGGGTTTCATTGAGTACTCGTATTACAACTAAAAACTTATTTTTATTATATTACTTTTGGGTCAAAATGCACTCTAAAGAAATAAAGAGATAATTATTATAGAACGATCCCAAAAGTCACGGTAGTAGAGTCGTCTGTTATAACCGATGTTGGTTGAAAGGTCCGAGATTTCTCACACTGGAGTACACTCCAATGTTGTGGAGTTAACACCCCTAATTATATTAATATAACCCAATGATAATTTCGTACGTTTTAATCGTGGGGGGGGCATGTACTACAAGTAAGTATACTGCCCCAAATGATCCCGAGGTTGAAATAGATCCTTTGTTTCGGAAGGTTCCCGAATTGAATGCCCGCCATGAATATGAATTCTCCGTTCAAGTTGTTGTGACGTCGTACGTAACCCCCAAAACCCGAGGAGTTCGCACGTGTCAAGCACCCTGTTTTAGTCATGGTCTGGGAAATGCTTATAGAAAGCCAGTAACGGAAACTCTAGGATTGTGGCTTATTAGCAGGAAAACTCTAGGAAAAAGAAGATAAACGAAAAATAAGATAAATGAATAGCAAGATTATTTTACATTTTTAAGATTGAACACTTTCATTGAAAAATTTCTTATTAATGAAATGTAAAGCCATTTTACGAATATACTTATCACAATTTACAAATCTTATAATCATAATTGCCAAAAAATAAGTATTACGTTCCAATTTCCAAGATTAAATTTGCAGAGTGACTTGGTCATATTTTCGGGTCAATTTGTTCCATTTTTCCATGAGGTTAAGTAATGCACTGATCGAAAATCAGAGTCATCCTCGGCAGAATTTTGACTGAGAGTACGTCTGTACACATGCTATGTACAATATGGTAATGAAAAATGCTAATGAAAAAACTTGATAGATCGTAGGAGCAAGCATAAATAACAAGAGAACGATCTGCAGGCATTTCGACTGGCTATCGAACGTCTCAGCGATACCCGGACTTTATTTCTCTGTCCGTAGATAACCAGATTACCTCGGTTGACGGCATTTGTCATTGGCATTTGCGTCGCACTATCATAAAAAATTCTGCGTATTTTTTGGTTCCGTTCGACTGTGGTTCAAAGAGACGGATAATTAAGGAGACGCAACATGTTTTTGAGTAAATCGACAGTAATCACCCACCTTGTCGCGTAGTCTCGTGTTTTGCAATCTCCGAAGGCGCACAGGAGATAAAAAATTTTTCACCGAATCTCGTGTTTCAACTTCGGCGAAACAACTGAAATGTTGCCTTCCCTCCCTCCTCGACAATCCGTTACTGCTTTGTCCGGGAAGTTCTTTCCTCTGACGAGGGCGCTTCTGACCTACTGCAACCCAAACTAACTTTTCAGGGAACCGACAAACAAGTGTGAACAAACGAAAAATCTCTGAAGCTCCCAGATTCGTTTCGTGACAGTCGTACAATGTCGGCTTTCCCGTATATGTACGTATAATACGGAGTAATATACGTAGTAATATGAGGAAAGTTATATAATGGCTGCAGAAAATCGATTTCGAGATTTCTACAGAAATACAACCTTTAGACTCTCTTGATACGAAAAAGTTTTTTTTTTCAAACGTCCGTCCGTCCGTCCGTCCGTCTGCCCTGTCTCTCATGTCCGTCGGATCGGATGTAATGTGAACTGCACTATGCGCCTATAACCAGTGAAGAATTTTTTTCCAATTTGAAGAAAGAACTGTTGATCTGTCCTAACGTCGAAACTCTCGCAATTTTGGAAAAACATTGCATTTTCCAAAATGTTCTCAACCTGTCTCCAAATTTTTCTGATAAAATTTTTTTGTAGCAATAATGTGGTAAAATGTTTTATGAAGGTGTTGCTGATAGGTCCGATGTTTCACGGTTAACTTCTGCCCTTACACACGACACCATCCATGGGAAAGTCTGAAATATTTTTTTCGGCCTCTTCTACCACTTCAAATTGAAGATAGAGAGTTTTCTCTTCAAATAAAATTTTGTTCTACAATGATGAGTTCTTTCATTAATTTGTGTATTTTAAAAAAATATGGTAGTTAGAGAATATATGCAATGTTGCGAGCAACATGTCAATTGGCATCCGCCTGAGGAAGGTCGAGAATGCGATGCGAAACGTCGGCCCTTCGCCATGGACGCGGCGCTCACCCGGACAGCCACGTAATGTACTATTGGCATTTGTGAGTAAAAGTGCTTCAAATGCTATATATGAAGTTTTTCGAAAACTCAATAATTTTTCTTTGGAAAAGAGCTTCAAATGGTTCGAATTTACAGTGCGCTTAAGCGCTGATTTTCTTTAAAATGGGCTCGAAGAAATTTTTTCTAAGAAAAATTGCCATTTAGGACGGTGATTTTAACTGTTATTTAATATTTTTAAAATAATATATGTTCTGACAATTAGAGAAACCAAAAAAGTAAGGAAATTAAAAAAATGTTTTGGGTGGCGATAGTTTGGCAGCTGTGGCAAGAGTTCTTGCAGCTAGCCTGAGGCCCAAGGAACTAGAAAGACTAAATACGGGATATTCTGTGCCATTCTGTAGCACACTAGTTTATTTTTTCTAAACAAAAAATAGTTTAAGGAATTGAAGCGAAATTGCCCCCCCCCTTGAAATACAATCTGGGAAATCGCCACCTAACGGTCAAATTGGATCACGTCTTCCGTTGTTTTTAAGATGATATTATATAAAAATATATAAATATGTATATGTAAACAAACAAATTGATTTAATGAGTTAGCAGCAAATTAGCAATTTTGTATATTGTATATAAATTAACGTTATAAGTGTGTCCCTGTGATTAACTTCGGAAGATCATGGCTAGATTTCGGGATCTGAATGAATTGAATTGAATTGAATGAAGATCTATGCTTCACATAGGGAAAGCTGCCGAACTGTTCAACCCAATGCACATCCATTCGATTCTCTTCTTTTATTCTTCGGCAAGACTGACCAAAAGTAATCACGACGGAAGATGAGGAGAGAATGAACTTAATCGGTAGACGAATCCGCTTAAGGACATTGTTCTTGAACAGTGATTCTCTGGCCCCCATCCTTCATTTTGGCTGAGTCATATGGTACTAATACGCAGGATCGTACGTGGCACAAGAAACCTGTCACTTCCCAAAAAATGAATTTTCCAGTTATTGAAGAAAAGATGAAGAATGTAAGTCAGTTGTTAATCAACAATTTTATCAATGTGTAGTCTGACAATTAATTTTCATCCGTTACTAGGAAATCTTCTGAATATTTCATTTTTACTAGAACCAAGATCCCGCGCATCAGATATTTTTAAACTTACTATTTCATTACATTTTCGAGCTCCGAATATCCCCAAAACGTTACAACTTTATCAAAGAAGTAAATTTTGTTTGGTACGTCGTTTAAAACTTCCTCTCTCGATAAAACTGCATATTTCGTGGGTTCATATGTCATTAGAACTCTGTCATTAGAACTTTTATAGCGCCCTTGGTGCATAAATAACTATTATTATTGTATGCTTTTTTGGTTTAATTTATATAATATACGTTAAATATTTTTTATGTTTTCAACGAGAGTTCTTGATGGGAGCCCATCGTAGGAGTATTCCAGTTGGGTTTAAGTTTTACAGAGGCTAAATTAATTCGTACGACGAGAAGATGGAATATTAGAGACGTTTTTGGCTAGTGCGGTAATATAATTGTTAACGGTGATCAATTTTCAGTTATCTGTGGAGAATCAGCTTCTTTCTAACTTCACACTAGGAATAAGCCAAGAAGAAGAGAATTGAATAACTGTTTAATAAAATTATCTCCATAAGTTGCATATACTACTTTTTAAATATTTTAACGATCAATCTTGAATTAATAAATTGGTTGAATCAATCAAAAAGTTTTCATTTAATGATTTACATGCCAATATCATTTAATGGGAATAAAAAGATGGATTAATAAACATATTTTAGCCAATATAACAAAATGTTTTAGAAACATGCCAGTACTCTTTTAGAAACACACCAGGTTTTATAAAAATAGTTTGGTTTTAAAGACAATGATTGGATTTTCATGAACACGTGTGGTAACAATTGGAATTTTTTCTCTCAACACTCTTAAACGTAAATTTTCCAAAGTATTATATAGTCGAAGACAGTCGTGACAAAAGAGCGTTGTGATTGCCTACGTTGGCTGTTTTCCATGTCTTTCAGAAATTAGACGTGTCAGTTACTTCATCTATTACATTACATTTTTAACAGCATTCATTACTCACGTAATTGCCTATTTTCCAGACAAGGAAAGAAACATTGACCGAGAGAACCATTTACGGTCGGAATTTCTCTTGGGCTTGCTCAAAATTGTCCGGTTTTCGTAAAGCAATATAATGGTCATTGTACTATTTTCATTTTTTCCTTATTATAATCGGAGTTATTTTTCCTTTTCCAGAAACACAGATTTCATGGCAACTCTGACGACATAAGCCCCGCCGTAAAATACAGTTTTTATGCGTTTTCTTTCATTTCTTTGCTAGAATTATCGCCGCGTGAAACGGTGATGTCAATTACGTGAAATTGCAACGTGAAAATCAGTCTCTCTCTCTCTCTCTCTCTCTCTCTCTCTCTCTCTCTCTCTCTGTCTCTCTGTCTCTCTTTGTCTCTCTGTCTTTCTGTCTCTCTCAGTCTCTCTCTGTCTCTGTCTCTCTCTGTGTCTCTCTATCTCTCTCTGTCTCTCTCTGCCTCTCTCTCTGTTTCTCTCTGTCTCTCTCTGTCTCTCTCTGTCTCTTTCTGTCTCTCTCTGTCTCTCTCTGTCTCTCTCTGTCTCTGTCTCTGTCTGTCTGTCTCTGTCTGTCTGTCTCTGTCTGTCTGTCTCTGTCTGTCTGTCTGTCTCTCTCTCTCTCTCTCTCTCTCTCTCGCTCTCTCTCTCTCTCTACCTTGCCCTTCTAACAGCTGCAATCGCCTTTGTCTCTCGCAGTGGTAGTCTCGTCATTTTCAGCTGTTGAGTGTCACTTTCAACTTACTGAGAAATTGGCAACTTAAAAACATTAAATATTTATTATCTACAACAGAAAACATTAATGTAATATGGAATTAAATGATACTATTGTACACATTAGTAAATTACAATTTAAGGCAAGAAAGATAATGTTTGTAAGAGTATCTTTTCTCACATTTCCTCCGCCATTTCTTTTACTGCTTTAGAGCTAAAATTAAGTATATTCCGGCCGATGCAAACAAGCGACAAACTGTATAAAGTTATGATATCACTCATTTCATGCTACAAGGATTCGGAAGAAATAATAAGTCAACAACAACCAATAATAATAATAATAATAATAATAATAATAATAATAATAATAATAATAATAATAATAATAATACGTTTTAAAATCAACCATGAGTTATTTCCAAATCTACTGAAACAAATGCTGAAACAAGTGTTGACTAAAGGAAGTCAGAAAATATTTTGTTTCCTGAAAGTACTTTACTCGAGCAAAAGTGATTTGGCATTGGTATATTGTTCTATCCTTCAGCAATTCTCTTCAGGTTAGGTCAAGAAAACATTTTGTAATTTTTGAAAATTCAAAGATTTAAGTGTAGTTGAATCACTTGTGCCAATTAATTCAACGCAAAAAATGTTCAAAAAGTTAAAAGAAAACATTTAGAATCACTTTGGAGTGTTTTTTATTGTCTTACAAAAAATTAAAGTGAAAACGAATATTGTTTTGAAAAAAAAAGTATACAGAATTGATTATACTCGTATTATCAGATTAGCTCAGAACCTGCATTGCCACTGACTCTGTAACACCTCTGGCTGGAAGGGTGTAGGGTTTTAGTATCTACGATAGCAGATTTTTGACACAAGCTTTAAAGCTAGTTCTGGATGAGAATCCTAGAGACTGACAGCTCCGACGATCGGTAGTTTTCCAACATTTCTCCGATCAATACCAGGCGAATGGGGGCGCAGTACCGTATGAAACGGGCCGTAGAGCAGAAGTAGTGAGCTCCGCCGTTGATAACTGGACAATCTCAGAGGTTACAGAGGCTGACTCGGGCAACTCTTGCCCTTAAAGTGTGTTCATTGTCGAACCAAAAACTTTTTTTTTAAAAAAAGGGGAAAAAAGTACTATAAGAAGAAGAAAAAGCTATAATGTATAGTTACTACCCATATGATTATTTTTATTTAAAGAATGAATAGTTAACGGTTACGCTAAATATCACTCTTCCAACATCCTACACATTAAATGGTCTACGCGTTTTAACGATCTAAAGGCTGTCACGTAAATGAAGTTGGAAATTTATTCACTAAACGCATGCGGCGTGGGCTGCTCGGGCCACGCAAGCCACTGGGGCGCAGCGCAAACGGGTGATTGTGGCGAGACTCACTGGCGCCTTGTCGACTCAGCAGCTCACAAGAAAGTCCATTCCTGTAGTCGCCAAGAACAGACCTGGCACTCCCTGTGACGCAGTGGATTTGCGCATGATTTGGTGTATGACCCGCACTTCAGTACGAATGACACGTGACCCGAGCTCATATAACTCCCATGGCCCCCTAGGAACGGCCTCACCTTAGCTCTTGGCTTCTTGTCAGCATGTGCGACCTGTCACAGACCACGCCACAATAAATTGATTTTCTGATGACCGCTGCAGTAACAAGGGTACTGTGGAAAATTATATTATTTCACTATAACTTTTCTTAGAGCCTTCAGTCCCAATTAAATGGCCAGGATTAATGTATGATCTTACTGTTATAATAACTAGGTTATGTCTAGTGTGTGCATCTCAATCAAACGACAAGACCAGGGCCCTCTACCGTGGTAAAATCCCGCTCCTCTCATTTGCAAGTAGCCCAGCTCCCCATCATCAATTAGCCAGACTTGAGGCTGGACGAAAAAAAGTTACAGCGCTGTTCTCTTGCAATCCGCAGTAAGACCGCAACGGTGGCAATGGGTTGCATGGAGCGTTTCCTGACCTTCAGAAGCGGGCACGCGACAACAAGCGGCCAGCGACGTCCCGGAACGTGAAAAATGCCACGCAGCAACAAACAAACGCACTGAATCATGCGTGTTAAATACCTCAGTCGAAACAAAACGCTTCCCTGAAGGTCGAGTTAATCCAACAGGTTTAACTGTGAATGGAAAGGCATGTAGAAAACTAGCAGAGCTGCAACACCACGTACTTTCTCGCTAAGTAATTTTTTAAGCGCCCTTTGCTCTATCCAAGAGAAAAAATAAACAAAACAAAATTGCACACATTTTTGAGAAAAACAATCGAGAAAAAATAAATTGCCTTTATTGCAGGCAAGAATTTCGCGAAAACTACTGTTTAAAACCTTTCAAGAAATATTTTCACAATCCATTATTTTTTGTTCGTATGGAATGTATTTGTATTCTCAATATATTGATGTATTTTCTTTCTAGCAATCCGCAAACTTTGATTAAAATTAGCCCACTTAGGTTTTTTCTCTTAAAAATACAATTTAAATGTAACACGCAAGAAAAATGAAAAAACTGAGTACCATAAATTTGTACCAACTTTTATTTATTTAACTTTAAATTTATATTACCCCCGTACGATGCCCTGGGCAACAACGCGGCGATGGATTTTTGTGAAGTTCGTTGTTGAATTCGATAAGGTACGGTAAGTGTGTTTTATTTACTTCTAAGAATTCCGACTCATTGTTGGTACATGATGTAGCTGTATGAAGTGGTTGTAATTGTCGAAACCTTGTTGATATTTGCTTAAAAAATTTAGTTATCGTACCTAATTTTCTATGATTTGTAATGAGTTGTTCAAAAAATGATGACTGAGATGTGTTAATTCAGACAGAAATTGCGGTAAAAATATAATTACGTAACTGTTACTGCGGGCGAGAAAGTATGTGCTGTTTTGCATAACTATTTCTATTGAGCATGTAGGACGTGCCAACATTACACAACACATGAAAAAGCAGAAGAAGAACTAAAACAACAACAAGAAGGAGGAGGAGGAGAAGACGAAGAAGAAGAAGAAGAAGAAGAAGAAGATGATGATGATGATGATGATGATGATGATGATAATGATAATGATGAAGAAGAAGCATAAGTTGGCAGTTTCTGCAAGAACTTCCAATATTATAACTTCCTTTGTAAGTAGGAATGGACAACAAATTGAAGAAAATAAACGCATCGCTGCTTGGGAAGGTCTGTTTGCATTTCGTAATGCAAAATACAACCATTATTTCCAATTCAGTGGACGGCGTATCTCATCAGAGAGGTATTTGAGAAGAAATTCACATATTCCAGAACTAATTGCGAATCGATTTTAGTGAACTCTTTTATCGCCAAATGGAATGTATGAAGTGCACAAAGAATTTGAAGAAGCGCAGTATGTATTAGTGATGCTTGATTCATCCAAACATAAATGCGTAAAATTAGTGCCGAATACTACCAGAAGCGATCAGTGCAAAGTTACCTGTTTTCAAAACGTTGGTGGAGAAACTACAGATTTATTAGCTAATCATATTCTGGATGTCTTAAAGAAACATTATTTAGATGATAAGACGATCGCGTTTGGCGCAGATAACTGTAACACTAACTTTGGTGGGTGCAAGAGGACCGGAACAAACAATATTTTTTTCTAAATGGAACAGTGTACTCAAAATGAATATCCAAGGCCTTGGTTGTGCAGCTCATGTGGAACACAATGGTGTACAAATAAGTGCATACATTCTTCCAAACGATATACAAACAGTAACGAATAAAATAATTCAACATTTCCAAATTTATACTGCACGTGTAAAGGAATTGACATTATTTTGTGATTTTGTTGATACTGAGTATAAACAGATTGTGTGTACTGTTAAAGCAAGATGGTTCCAAAATCCTATTTCATGTTTCAGGATACATGTCTTATGGGTATATTACTAAAACGATTTTTTGAACCCACAGTCACTTCTTTGGCTTCATTTCTTACAAAGCCAGCTGAAAATGTTTCCTCTTTCAATCTGAAACTTGAAAAGAACCAACATTTTAGCTGAAGAATTAGAATTACTTGCAGAAAACGTCAATGACAGGAAATGTAAGTTTAAATCTTCAATTGTTTCTGCAGTTTTAACTCACTTAAAAAATCAGGGTCTTTTCGCCCTATCAAAATATGATATTATTACCAATTTATTTGATGACACCTCTTTACTTTCCCGAATACACACATATATATGGAGTACTATACATAGTATAGGGAAAGTTATGTACGCTGCGCAACAAAAAGCGCATTTTCGGCAGGAAAAATTCATAGCCGGGCACTGATAACGAAAGAGTGGATAAATCCAATTGCTAAATTAAGAAAAAATCTAACGCGTGGTGTAGCCGGAATCCCTATTTTGTGGGTTCCTGATCCCGAAAAACTAATTCACGGTAAAATGTCCGTCCATCTACAATGATCTATCTACAACTATCTGCAATCGACTACTTGTATCAGTCTGTGTGTAACACCACTAGCGTCTAAATCAACTACTGTTTCCAAAATCAGCAATCGACCTGGCTCCACTCAAGGTGCTGAGATTTTGTAACATTATCTTTAAAATTTGGGGGTACTTTACATGAAGCCCCCCAGACATTTTCAAAATTTTCTCAAAAACGGCTCCAAATATTTCCTTTTAATTTCTGTGCGATTTGTTCACAAAATTATATTTATGAGTACAAGTGCTTTAATTAACGCCAGATACAGTTTCTCGGAAACTCAACAGTTTTCTTTTAAAATTAGCTCAAAATTCCACATTTTCAGAAAGAGGTAATGTACAGATAGATAAAAAAGTGATGTCTTCTACACTCGTAAACAAAGAGACAATCCATGTAAAAACATAGAGGTGGTTGTGAGTTTTGCTCTGCCAGTACCAGGCACAAAAATGTGGTGGAAAGTATTTTCAATTGTAAACTGCCTTCGAATTGATGAAAAAACCACACCTTTTTACTACCAAAAACTATTCACGCAACTGTAATTTTAAAAACTCTTTTCAAGTTATGAACTGTTAGAAATTCTTTAACCTGTTATTAAGTAATTCAAAACTCTTGCTAGATATAAAAGAGAAGTGCAAAGATCATAGAGAAGTTCCTGTTTCAGAAGCCACAAGGTGATTTCCAGCAGGTTGTTCATAAGTTGGTTATTAAAATACAACTTTTGATTATAAAAAGTCATTTTTATTTTTGTCTAGGTGAAGCAGTGCAGTCACATATGAAACATTTTCTCTGTAAGCTCATGTTTTGTTTTGTCCTGTTTTTACTTTCTCGCTACGGAGTAGAGAGAAAGGTATGGAATGCTGTGCGAAAAAACTGAAAATTTTAGGCAGAAAAACTCTAAATACAGGGCGCTGGTAACAAAAAAGTGGACTAATCGCTCTGACTTATGTCGCGGCCCCTTGAATTTGAAACCGATATTTTAATCTTAGGATGTACTTTACATGAAACCTCTTAGATATTTTCAAAATTTAAAAAAATAGCTCAATCGTTTTTGATTAATTTTTTATTGTTGGATAGTGTGACTAACGTTTAAGAGTATGATGCAGGTATCATGCTCGTTAAAAATCTTGATTTTTCGAAAATTTTAAAAGTACAATTTTTTTCGAAGTTTTCCTTCGACTGAAATATTAAAGAGATACATTTTCCCTTAACGAAATCTATTCCTTAAATGTGGATTTTAAAATATCTTGTTCAATTTTTCGAAACTTTGAGTACTTTTCGCGTAATTTTGCGAGAAAATACAGGCGTGAAAGTACGAGCTGTTTTAGCACAACTAGGTTTTCTTCTATCCTGTGGTATGTCATAAAAATCTGGTCACCCAATATTAAAGGTAGTTATGATTGTTAATGATGATGTCTTGAAATGAAATTCAAAACTGTCTTTTGCTTAATATATTGATATTTATTGCTAGATGTTCTTACATTGAAATGTACTTGACGACTGAGCTCAATCTGAACTCGGAACAAAAGACACTCGCCAAAGATGGCGCTATTGGATCAGTTTTCCAGTATTACCAACATAAATATCAAAATGCTCTATGATTACTAACAATGATCACTAATCACTAATCACTTTATATAGGAGGGGGATTGATCAGTTTAAACTCATCGATATGTGAATTTGAAGGTTTATAATAATTTAACAGGAAATATAAGTAGAGCTTGTAACTAAGTTTAAAAATTTTCTTAGAAGCTGCTCTATTACAGTGTGTTTAATCTTTTTCTACACAAAACTTTTTAACTACGAAAATTCTAGACTGTCATTGGTGGATGGCGTGTTTAAAGCAAAGAATAGGGAAAAAAAGATCAAGGAATTTAAATTTATTTTATTGCTCTTAAGCGATAAGTTAGGGTTCATGCATGATGTGTTTACAACAAAAAAAGGAAATATATGTATGGCTATGTGTGGGTTTTACAACGATAATAATTACATCTAAAGAAAAAAGTAATTGAAAAATGAAAATTTTGACTATTAAAATACTAAATATCAACCAATCATATTATATGCGTGTATCACTGCATTGAGTTCCAGAAACTTCTATGACATTTACCACTTTCTTTATTTTTGTTGAATACTTATAAAGCAATTTACACTGCGACATAGATGCCGCTGAGCCCCAAGGCTGTATCTATTTTCCCAGGAGAAAGAATGGTGATTTAAAGAAAAATTAACCCCATTACATATAAAGTAGAACGGGAAATGTCTCTTCCATAATTAATATTGTCTAATTGCTATGTTAATTTAAAAAAATGCAGAAATATGAGCAGGGGACCGTGCTTGAAATTTGCAAAGGAGGAAACTAGTATATGAGCATTAGTATATGAACATAAGTATATAAATATGTGAACACTAGTATATGAGTATTTCATTCGTTGGGGCTAGAACAGTCATAAACTGCATATTGTGAGCTTTGTTCGAAGTAATTTGAATTATTGAAGAGAAATGGGGCAGAAGGCTGAAATGATTGTGATACGCCTTCCATTTTCAGGTTTTTATACGCAACAGCGTGGGTTCTACAAGAAAAACTCCCCTAACTTGTAGCTCTGCTATGAACTAAATGTTAAAAAATATTAATATTCTACAACTTGTTATATACTGAAGAGCTAAAAAATGGTACAGCAATGCGTATTGAAATAAAGTGATCTGGAACCAATCAGAATACGGCGCTCCGGTCGGCAACTATATAAGACAACCAGGGTCTGGCACAGTTGTTAGATCGGTTACTGTTGCTACAATGACAGGTTATCACTATTAAAGTGAATTTGAACGTGGTGTTATAATGGGCGCAACAGAGATGGGGCAGAGCATCTCCGAGGTCGAGATGAAATTTGGGTTTTCCCGTGCAACCATTCCACGAGTGTACCGTGAATATCGGGATTCCGGTAAAACATCAAACCTCCGGCAATGCTGCGGTAGCATAAACATCGTGCAAAAACGGGACCGACGACGACTGAGGAGGATTATTACACGTGACAGAAGTGCAATCCTTCTGCAAATTACTGCAGATTTCAATGCTGAGCCATCAACAAGTCAGCGTGCAAACCACCCAACGAGAAATTATCGATATGTTTCGGAGCCGAAGGCCTACTCGTGTACCCTTGATTATTGCACGACACAAAGTTTCCGCATCGCCTGGGTCCGCCAACACCAACATTGGGCTGTTGATGACTGGAAATATGTTGCCTGGTCTTACGAGTCTCGTTTCACAATGTTTCGAGCGGATAAACGTGTACAAGTACGGCGTGCAACCTCATGAATCCATGGTCAACAGGGGACTGTTCAAGCTGGTGGAGGCTGTGTGATGGTTAGGTTCGTGTGCAGTTGGAATGATATGGGGCTGGGACTGATATGTCTCTGATAGGACTATGTCAGGTGACACATACGTAAGCATCCTGTCTGATCACCTGCACCATTCAGCCATTGTGCATCCCGACGGACTTGGACAATTCCAACAAGACAATGCGACAGCCCACACGTCCAGAATTGAACAGTGGCTCAAGAACACTCTTCTGAATTTAAACACTTCTACTGACCACCAAAATCCCCCGACATGAACATTATTGAACATATCTCGGATGCCTTGCAACGTGCTTGCAGATATCTCTACCCTCTCGTACTCTTACGAGTTTATGGACACCCCTGCAGTATTTATGGTGTCAATTACTTCTAGCACTACTTCAGACATTAGTCCAGTCCACGCCACGTCGCGTTTCGGCACTTCTGCGTGCTCGCGGAGGCCATTTACGATATTAGGCAGGAGTACCAGTTTTTTGACTCTTCAGTATAAATATGACTTGTACAGTAGTTTTACTTTGGACGTCATTCAGTTTTATAATGGAGGTTTTGAAATGGATTTTATAATGGAGGTTTTCATCGTACTTGTACAGTACTTTTACTTTGGACGTCATTCAGTTTTATAATGGAGGTTTTCTAACAAAAATACACAATGCAAATGTAAACATTCAGTGCATTTTCGCGATGGAACTGTAAATTATATAAGGTTTAGTCATGTTAGTGGCATTACTAGGTACGGACGACCTCGTCCACCATTAGCGAATATATGATAAACTCACATAATGAAGTTGGTAAGTGGTCACTGGGAAACCTGGTTACGAATGGTATCTCTGGCTCATAGGCTGATTCAATCATTGAATTGGTCAGTATGTTACCGTATAGAGCAATAGTCCTGACTGTACGTACGTACATAATCTGGCGGGGTATGAAAAAAAAATTCATTGATCTGTTAATTTTGTTGCGTCATACGATTTTTTTTCTTTTTGCTTTGCAACGACGCTTTGAGATGAAACATGTTAGTGTGAAGTAATCAGAACACATAGGCAATAATTATTTTTACAATGAAGTCATTTTTGTTCTTAGTCTTTAATTTAATTCTTTTTAGCCAATAAAGTCTTTATAGCATAAAAAATTCGAGATACGTTTCTTCACAATAAACTTTACTCTATGTACTAGCATTCCTTTACTAGCGACACCAGTGAGTTGTGTGTAGTCACAGTTTCGTACATAGTCCATGATAGGAAAATACGTTTCAATTCGTTGATGCCAGAAAGGTAAAAGAAAAACTGCAAAATTTAGTAAAGTCTATTGAAGAACCGACTTGAAATTAATATTTAATTAAAAATAAATTGGAGTATATTTTTTCCTAAACGGCTAAAAATCCAAAGAATTTCCAAAAAATTCCGGAGAGAACCATGTTCTGCCTGTCTCGAAAGGGCTCTCGGGTTAGGCGATCACCTCAAGTTATAGAGTTACTGCAATGAAAGAACACAAAAGTATTCAAGGACTAAAAATCATGCCAACCCCAGAAGTGCACCACGACACTGCATACGTTAAATAGAGCATGGAGAGAATGATGAGTATATGTTATCGAAATATCGGAATATTCGATTGCCTTGTCAGTGAACGCAGAAATATATCAAGATAACATACCTACTGTATAACTGACTCTTCTCAGTAAAATAGGAAAGAGATACGAATTCTGAAAACTAATTATTACTAATCAAGTGATATTTTAAAGGAAGTACAATAATTAATAATTAAGCAAACGAGAAGGTAAATTAACAATGTGCACATAATTTCTCGTATTAGTTATAACGATCACGTACTTAATATGCAACTTTTTTCCCACTAACATTCAGCCATTTCTTGAGAAAACCTATTAAGTAAACTATGCGCGGAACATTAAAAAAACAATAAAAACACTTAGATATTTGAATATTCAGAAGAGACAAAGAAAATGTAGCTTGTGCAATACAATTCACTGTATTGCTATATACTTATATCACTTTATTCATTGTTACTGAAAGTTTTTGGAAAAAAGCTGGATCGCCTCTGAGAAAATCTTGCTTCAGTATTTTTTACATGTTTAGGATTTTTTCTGATAAACGAGACTATAGTAATCATAAATATCTACTGTTCAGATGTTGAAATCCTAGAACGAAAACTGTTGAAATAACATGTTCCATATGTGGAGAGAAAGAAATGCCTAAACAGTATTTGAGTAAAACTCCGAGTATGCTTACATGCGGTTCAGTCACTCGAGGCTAGGCTACTTCCCGTGCACCAACAGAGACGTATGAAGTGCCACTCGACGCATCTCGGTCACCTGATGGGAAACTGATAATTTGTCCAGCAAAACAATAAACAAATGCAGTAGTTTTCAAGAAAATTTTTGAAATGTACAGGAGATGTAAAGTACACCCAAAAATTAAAATATCTTAATGATCTCCAGAACGGTGCAACTATATTTTACTCATGACGTATTTACCAAGTTTATATCGTTTTACAATATGTAATTTGTATTTTATGTTTTAAAACACTTCTCATCTTATTTTATGCCAAGGAAAATACTAAATCAGCGTTAACAACTTAGCCAACAACGTCAGTCAAGAGTAAAGTTGAAATGACCCGGATTCTCCAGTACTCTGTAGAATTATCACACTACACCAACAATATTGGCTTTCTCCTCTCCGGTAAAAGGTCGAATTTCCGCGTGCGGAATCGAAGTCCAAAGGGCGGGAAGATGATTCCGCCACAACTTGCGATATTTTCATCAGCCACCACGCTCTCCCTCTTCTCTCCCCGCCCCTCGCCCTCCCTCCCCCGCCAGCTGCAACTGCCGACATGCCTCATGCCCCCGAGAGAAGTTGCTATTACTGAAGACTCCCCATAATGAGATAGATTATGTAATTCGGTCGGTAGTGGTCGAGTGAGTTGTCGGAATTCCATGGACAAACTTCCGGTGTTTCCAGAGCTTCTAAGGATTCCTTCCCGTCTTATTTCGCACGAAGGTGATAGGTATTACGCCATTCCACATGGAGGTATAGAAACTTGTACAAAAACTGGCGATGTGCAAAACTAGAAAGCAGGTCAGTCAATTCATTAATTGCACTTAATTTGCGACTATTCACTGATTTACAAGTTTGCGGCATTTGCTGCACAAATGATTGTTTAATATTCGACATACAAATAATGTAGTTTGATTTTTGAAAATCCTCTCCAAGATATAAAGGCCGTAAATGATTTTGTTAGATATTGACTTTATTAATGAAGAAACTATAAGAGAGGTGAAAAATGCGATTACGGTTTGACATTTACTATACAACATTGCGAAACCCATTAAATGTTTTGTGTTATAATATTGCAACTAAAGTATCAAACAGAAACCAAATCCAAAACTGAACTGGAAACCATTCAAACCCGTTAGTTCAACCGCTTAAAAAAGTAGTGCCGAAATTAAAATGAAAATTATTCTCTCATCAAATATATTGCAGGAATTGGAACTCAACGAAAGTTACGTGTTCGCATATCGTAAAAAATAGACATAAGTTTCTCAGGTAGTATACATTTCGTTATTATTTTTTTCTTTCTTAGGCACTGTACGCGAGTTTTCGACGAATTGAAGTGAGGATTTTTCTCTCGATAAAATGTATTCATCAGAAACATATTTTCAAATAAGTTCATGTTAAATTCTTCGAAAATATGAGTATTTATTGCCTAATTTTCTTGAAAGATATGCACTTTTAAAACCATTTTAAATATTTTTTTCTAAAACACTGTACTATTTTTTTCTTTTTTTCTTGTATAAAGAAAAGAATGATAAATAAAATTCTATTGGTGTCATTTTCGGCGCACTCTGTATTTTTGAAAATTACAAACAAAAAATTATTATTATTTATATATAATTATTATTATTATGTTAACAAAAAAGAAATTATCTTCAATGTGAAAACGTATGAAGCATTTAGCATTACGTGTTCAAACAAGGACTAATACGTAATTCATGTTAAAACGAGCATATTTGAAGAACACTAAAATACTATGGTATTTAATAATCACTATTATATACTTTTCAATTTATATTGAATTGAAATTTATATTGGTTACTGGTTTGTAAAATGTACATGACAAACAAACCGTCCTAATAATTATATTATTACTAACTTTTAATTATTTTACTTTTTCGCTTATTACTTATGCAAACTATTAAATGCTAAAATACGAATCGGATATGTACGTGAAAACACTGAATACGTAGCTTGGGTACACTGAATTCAATGCCAGAAACATATATTCATTTAAACTTTTGAATAAATAAATCTCTTTGTCACACTTCCTGTTTTACGAGATAAAGTGGTATTTGAAGTGTAAGTAAGGAATAAATTAATAAATAGTATTACTTAACGACAACGTAATATTACGCGACAGCATGTGCTTTTGCAGATCCCTGAGTTTTGATTTTAAATGATTGATGTTTTTAATGGTTTTGCTATGTACGGGGAAGAAAGCATTACGAGTAAATATAAGTTTACCGAAGTTCTAGAGGATTATCAAAAAGTTTTAAATTATGTGATAAAAATATAGGAAAATTGTGGGTAACTGTTTCAAAATTGAAACGGAAAGATTTGGTTATCAAAACCCGAAATCCAAATCGAAATACTTTTTTGGTCGAAACCAATGTGGAAACAGAACGAAATTTAAAAACGGTTGCATTCATTGTTTTCAACTAATTATTTTGGTTTAGAAACAGTAAATTTTGCAAATTAAAAAAATAATTAATTTACCATTTGATATTGCAATTCATAAGTCTTCTATAATTTTCCCCTCCAATTATTTGCCTTGAAGTTAAATTTTTAAACATGTCCTTGAGAGAACCTTGTGTTGTTTCACTGTCAAACAAAATGGACAGTAGAGCAGAAGATAGATGGCAACATAATAGCAATAGGTCACGCTACATTGATCCAAGCTCCAAGAAAAAGTGTGAGGGGAAGTAAGAACAGGCATGTAACTACAGCTGAGGAAGAAAATGGAAAATTTAGCGAAAAAAGTAAAAATAATCATGAAATTTGAACTGCAATGTAGTTTAAATAATACAGAAAGAACTCAGCATATTGCTTCTTTCAAAATGCTTGCTGTTTTCTACAGCTGTGAACATGATCCAGAGGTTAATGCGTTTGCAACGACAGGTAAGAATAAATACACACACTACCAAACAGTTTAGATTACACTTTCTTTGCGCAGCTAAGATTTTAACGTTTGTTTCTAAACGATGTAAATGTAGTTAAGCGCGAATTAATGAAACAATACAATGTTGTGTAGAAACAATAAAGTGTTTCGAGGTAGTTCGTTTTCTTTGGACAAAATACTTATTAGAAAAGTGAAAATAAAAATCAGACATTCACGTTCTCAAAATTCTTTGCCCAAGATATTAATATTTTTCTTAGGCAATTTGCTTTAGACTGTGAGATTTCTAGCTGATGATTGAAACTTCGCATTTCAGTCCAACATGTAGTAGTATATAAAACTCCTCTCCGGAATCTGATTTAATGGCAATAGAACGTTGGATGTTCAAAAATCAACTATCTCTTCTGCCTTAAATCGACCTCTGAAATCGGTCGCCTTCCTACTCCCTCTCCGCAGACTAGAAGACAAGACCACTTTCGCGCCGCTTAGAAGCTGGTAGTCGAGCAGATTGTGAACAATCACTTTCTATCACGTCTTTTAAGCTCGTTGTTTTAATCACTTTACGCTCAGGATCGTAAAATAAGATGAAGCAATCACGGACAAACGTGAAGGTAATGCATCTGGAAATTTATTTGTTTAAATTTGTTTTGTTTGATTGACGCGACGAATGATGTACTCGTATGTGCTGTGTTTGTTTTTACGAAATGCTTTCCCGCAGCTGAAAACTATATTCGTTCTAAAACTCCAGACATTGCGTCCATTTTACAACTCTGGCGTAATTCAGTAATTTACGAAATTATTTTGACAAAATTTCCTAGTTCGCAAACTGATCTACAATTTTCTCGTGGGTTCTAAAATTACGGGATTGGATTTATTGTTTTTGAACCAAAATATTTTAATCACTTATATTACTGATTTTCGACCATTTATTAATTTACCGATAACATGACTAATATACAATGATTGTGAACGACAAAATTTGTGGGTAAAAGAAGAATTACCAAGTAGCGTAGTAGTTTACAGTTTCTAGAGAAGGCGTTGCATACTTTTGACTAAACACGATTATCAAACAATATATTCTCACGTGTACTATTATTACTTACAATATAAAAGTATTTCTACAATAGTTGAACACAATAGTGTAGACGCACAGTAATTCTTAAAAATATTTGATTAATAGTGATATGAATTTTTTGTTAACTGAATCAAGGTTTAACTAGTGATGTTGTAAAATAGCACAGTCTTTCCCGTACTAGTTTTATATTTTCTTTGGTCTCGGTTAGCTATACACACTTGTCACCACTCGTGTCAGCTGCCATCTATCGCCGCCCAAAGTACATTTTTGTGAAATTTTCTTAATTTTTCAGCTTCCTAATCGTAGAACGGAAATATTATGTCAAGAATTTTAAAGAAAAATAAAACGTCGTCCAAGTGGCAATTTTCTTTGAAAAAGTTTGACCTGTTTTTAAGAAATTGGCGTCTATTTGCTTCTGTAAATGCGAAATTTGAACCTTTCACAGAAAACTATTGAGTGTTAAAAAAACTTCATTTGAAGAACATTAACTCACCAATACAATAGTGTTTACAAATTGCTGTAAATGTGACAGCGTGAGAGTTCTTTCAAAAAGATTACATTTGTGTAATTTTTCAAAAAACAAAAAATACCCCGAAATGAAAATTACGTCTTATTAAACAGGGCACATAGTACTTTCCGTTCGAAACATTAAAAAAAGTTGGAGCTGTTTTTGAAAAAACTCAAAAATGTTCTGTGATAAAGAGTTTCAAATTTCGAATTTACAGAAGCGCTTAAGCGTCATTTTCTGGAAAACGGTAGCAAATTTTTCAAAGAAAATGGCAATTTACAACGAGATTTGTAGATTTTTTTTAACATTCATAAAATAATATTTCCGCTCTATTATTAGAAAAGTGAAAAATTTTGAAAAGGTCAAAAAATGTAGTTTTGGCGGTGGTAGTGTGCGCGAAAACCTGTGCCATTTTGTTGCACCACTAGTTTGTTCTTAAAGTGCGTTTGCAAATTCGTATATGAATTTATGATTAAATAAATAATTTGACTTAATCGTGTTGGTAATCGTATGTACACAGACTTCAGAGGTATCAATAAATTATATTAATATCTATTTCCCAATGGCGAGTTAAGAATTAATAGTGAAATCCAATTAAATATTTACTGAATGTTTTGAATGTCTGTAGTCACATACATGAATAAAGCCTAGCGGTTTATATGCTCCAGTTTGTTTTCTTTCAACGTTAAATAATGGTGAGCTGCCGTCATAACGAGGCCAGGGTTTGCCCGACAGTTGTGTCACAGGCTCTGCTCTTCCGCAGCGTGACGGGCTGGCCGCGCGCCGCCTTCCTTGTGTGTGCGAGAGGTTGCGTCGGGGCGAGTCGATATGGCTTCGTCCTTGCGATTGCGCGCGCCCGCCGCCTTCGACCGTCGGTTGCCGACGCCCTCGCGACACGAAGGCGTTCGCACGAGGGGACGCGCTCGGGGCAAGTTCGACCGATTTCCTCAGCAATCCGAAGCGGAGGTTTTCGCTTTGTTCTCTTCAATGGCACTATAGGTCCTGGTATGACAGGTCCCCCTGTGTTTTCGTTGGACATCGTACAGTAGCTATTGCTTTTTCGTGAATAAATGTTTTTCAGATTTGATTGTATACAATTATTAGACACCTTAAAATATTTTAATACGTATGTGTAAAGAGTTTTCTTATATAAGAATAGGTAAAAAGAAGTAATCTTCTGAAAAAATGTATTTAGACTAAATACATTTTTGTGGAAGTTTTGTTTTTAATCTACATATATGAATGTCCACAAGGGTTCTGCGGTTTGTAGATGAAAAGGGAAACTGAATCCTCTCTGCTTTAAAATCATCAAAATATGGATTTTAATTTCAGATTTAAATGCTAACTCTGATTTCAATTACAAACCTAAATTATTCATTTGTCACATATTTTTAATAGAAAGGCAAGGGTGCAATTGTTCAGATTTATCACTAGTAATACAATTTTACATTCTAATCATAAATAGGTTAAACAATATGGTGAAAGAATAAATTGTACACAACATTATGGGAGTGATGACGGTGGAATGAGAGGCAAGAGAAATGGGAAAATTTGAAATCGTTTTGTACATTGTATATTTCACGGGGTTGATAGCCCACAATCACGATGATTACTACGGTTTTTGACTTAGTATCGAAAAGTACCTAATACTTTATTTCGTCAAGAACGCCACTGTGATAAGTGGTAATTCTATGCAATGTGGCATTTTTTGAAATTACACATTGACAACAGCAATTGATATAAAAAGTGTATATGAGATTTAGAGCCAAGAGAGAAAGACTTTTCCCTGTGGCGAAATATATTTTTCAACATTCTCCTTTCGAAACTTTAAAGGTCGTACAGTAAACGCTTCTATTATATCGAATTCTTCTCTGGTTTGCAATTACGTAATGCTCGTAAATTACCCTCGCTTTACCGTTTCATGGAATTTCAACGTAATTAACGCTACGCCGATAGACCAAATTATTCATAAACGGATTGGATAATATAGAAGATACGTCAAAGGAATGAGACAATTCCCTCGACAACGGGCTAAGAACGATTAGTATTTCAATAAAATTAGAATTTCAATAAAACATCGTGCAAATCGTACCGATAACGTCTAATATTTCAATAAATTTGGTATTTCAATAAAATATGTCGGAACTCGTACCGATAACGTCTAATATTTCAATAAATTTAGTATTTCGATAAAATATGTCGTAACTCGTACCGATAACGTCCAATATTTCAATAAATTTAGTATTTCGATAAAATATGTAGGAAATCGTACCGATAATGTCCAATATTTCAATAAATTTGGTATTTCGACAAAATATGTAGGGAATCGTACCGATAACGTCCAATATTTCAATAAATTGAGTATTTGTATAAAACATCGCGTAACTCAGCTGTGGAGAGGGCTCGCGCGGGTTCTGGGCGTTGGAAGTTTCGTGCGATCGCGTGCTGAGGGAGGGGAGCGAGAGACCACTGGCGCCGCACGCGGCTTCATTGCGGTCGAGGAAACCTCACACGAAAGCGAAGGGGAGCGTGGGCGGAGCGGAGCGGGAAGTACGGGAGGGAGGGTTACGCAGTGACGCGGTTGCGGAGAGCACTTCCAATCGACACGTCATCTCGATAGTTGGCAGGAACGTTGCCCAAACACACCCAAGTCAGAAATGTTTGCGGAACAACACTAGGTGCAGCGGGTCGATTATCGCGAGCAAATTTGAGAATTTTTTTGTGATAATTTTTTGCGCGGTTTTCGATCCTGATTATCTGGTACGAGTAGTTGGTAAGATATGTTATTCAAGAATTATCAAATTTTGTTCACAAATTTACAGTACGTTTGTGAATGAAACAAGTACATGTTAATATCTAATTACATTCGCTCTTCACAAGCTACCTTTCGATTATAGAAAAAAAGCAATCAAGTTTACAGGTAAGACATTTGCAATAAATCTGCTTTGATACATCGTAGATTCTGAATTATGATGTGTGAAGTAACTATTCATTTTTATAGGCTTAGCAATTACTCGATGAGTGTACAGATATAATCTAGGTCTATTATCCATTCGAGCAATTGCATCCAGGAAGAGAGGTTACGAGAGCGAAATCCGCCCTTTGATCAGCGGCAACGTTCGCTCCCATTTCATTAGCGTCGGAGTGGCCTGTGCAACTGTTATTACAGGAGACCCAAGATTATACGATGAAAGGAAGTCTTCAACACGTAAAAACCGATATCGCAGAATGTAAATACTATCGATTTTTTTAAAATAAAAGCTCTTGCATATAGAAGCGTTACCTCACGGATTCAAAACTCGTCGGCAAGTCTAGACAAACTTTGGGGTTTGCGGAAGAGGCAAATGAAATACCGTAAAAATGTTAACAGGCGTCTGCTAGGAAAAAGAAAAAGTACGAAATCAAGATTAAAATTTTCGTAACTTGTTCCTGGGAGACAAAGGTAGGCAAGAAACCTTCTCGGCTCATCATAATTCCTACTATTATATTTAATACAAGCTTCCGGGCTCCGCCTGCGACATAAGCGTGATATAACATAGAATGTACAGGTTTTCTTCCATTTCCTTCTCTTTTTATTACCTATGACGCTTGCACCTGCCTTGCGAACAACAATGAGCACAAGAAAAGTTCCACCCGTTGTAGTGGTGGAACTGTTATCCCAGCTAAATGCCTGACCTTCAATTAGACTCGCGCGCATGTGGGTAAGAACCGTCTTCACGTTCCGCCCACCAGGAACGCAAACATTGTACATAGTAGGTAGGGGTATTTGTTGAAAACGGGCCAAGAGATAAACTATAGTGCAATGCGCAACTGTTACATTCAAAAGCAAGACCAATTTAGACAATTAGAATTTTTTTTGAAAAATCAGGGACACTTCCCATAAAAATAGATGAATTGTGGGCACCTATAAGCGAGTTATCCTCCATTCTGACGAGGTCTTCCCCCTTTGCGGGATTCTTGTACGGCTCTATTATTATTATTATTATTATTATTATTATTATTATTATTATTATTATTATTATTATTATTATTTACTCGAATTATTATTACTTGAAATAAATAACAATTCACTTTTTGTATTATTTGCTAGTATAAAGTATTTATATGTTCATTTACATACATAGAATTGGTTCTTTTTATTTAGTATATTTTGTTGGCCACACGCAATAAAACAATGCAAGTTTTGCGTGTGGGTAGCCACATAAAATATTTAGATACCCGGCGTAGGCAGAATAATGATTTATCATAATCATTAAGCAGGAAAGAAATGAAATGAATTCTATCTGTAGTGTGAAATGAAAGTAATTTTATTTGCCTACTCGCCGCGGTCCACCATTCAAATTTACTTCAGTCCTTCAACGATCAGATAAATATACTACATTGTTATGTGTATTTTTAAATGCCGGTATACTGAACTGACAAACTTCAGATCAATGCTCGAAAGAAATCTGTGTTTGCAAGCGATTGCAAGGATCTGCGAGTGCTCAATATTTTTTAATTCTGTGAATTTTCGTTGAAAAAACTATTCTTGGTTATTTGTAATAATGAAGCAGAGGACTGTATTGACGTTTAGAATAAATAAGAATGGAAGAAATAAAGTTGAATCAAAATTATAATCATCAGGCGATAATGTTTTTTCAGTGCGACTTTACATATCATTAAATTTCTTCAATGCCAAGATAATTATTTTCACAAAGATCTCTACAAGACTTTGGCTTGCATCATTTTCTACCCAATATGCATTGGGTACAATTTTACATTGGAATAAATGAGCATGAATTAACCTAGATGGCAGAAGAAGAATAAATTTCGGCTTTATTGACAACATCGTACTCTTCGCCACCTCACCTAAAACATTGAAAGCAATGCTTCTAGTACTTAACGAAAAATGCATATGGGTAGGACTTCAAATTTACATCACAAAAACTAAAATTATGACAAACAACCTACCGGAACCAATCACATTAGAAAGAAAGAAAGTACAAAATGTAGATGAATACTAATACCTGGGACAATACACACTAAAAACGAATTGCATCGAGAAATAAAACACAGAACAACGGTGGCATGGAAGATATTGTGGAATCTCTCTTTTATTTTACTTAACAAAAAGATAAGTCTATCATTATAACCCAAGATCATGGACACTTGCGTACTCCCTGCTCTAATATAGGAATCACAAACATGGTCGCTAACTGAAACTGAACGCCAATGGAAAATGAAACCCAACATTTGAATATTACACTTAGATACTAAATAAAAAGCTGTATATTAAGAGTCAAAATAAAAATAAAATATGTCGTCCCACAAGCAGAACTACAAAAATGGCGCTGGGGAGGACACGTAGCCCGACTTAACCAAGGAAGATGTGCATACGCCGCAACAATATAGAACCCAAGAACGGGATGGAGGAATCAAGACAGACAAAGACTGAGATGGGCAGACGAATTCAAGAACGAAGCAGGCAACACCTGGACACGTGCAGCTCGCGATAGACCCACCTGGAAGTACCCCGAATCACGGAGGGCCCATATCACTACTGTAAATGACCGCTAGGTTTGAAGACGTGATACAGGGAGGCAACAACCAAGAAAAGGTGATACATTCGAGTAAGAGGTAATATCTTCGAGCAGTCAAGAGAAGCATGAACGAAGTGTGGAAAGAACTTACACGTAAGTCTATACATCAAAAAAGTGTAGAGTAATACTAAATCAAAATGGTAAGAAAGAACTAAGAGGTACAGTAATAAAAACATCGACAACTAATACTGAGTAAAACGACAGCCCAATCTGCGTGAGTTTATCGGCAATGTTAATAAAGGTTTAGAAGTTGTTAAAAGTGTTAAATGAGTTAGGAAGAGAAAGAAAGAAAAAATGGTAAGAAGTGTACAGTGTTAAGAAAGCTTAGAAAAGAAAGAAACACAATAACTGAAAGTGACTAATATACATCAAAGTACAATAATTGTAAGAACTATTATTATTATCCAACCACCCACCCTGCCTTCAGGAGGCCTTTGCCGTTAACGGGATTAAATCAGGCTAATAATAATTTTCTACGCAGAAATAATTGCTCTATTTGCGTATTCCATTATTGAGAATATGCAGTACACATAAGAAACATTCTTTCCCTATTCATAATCCGATATCCTCATGTCGAGGTACTCAAGGGAAGCAACCGACGCCTGCAGGCCCTTCCGTGGGGAACGATTCAGTCCGCGACCTCGACCACGCCCACTAGCCGGGCAGGTAGTGCGCGCGAAATCTCGGAGTCGAGGGCCGTACGTCCTGCCTGCCCTCTGCCCGGGGCCCAAGGTCCGCGCGCCCTGACCCACCGCACAGCGCGGCGCAGCGGCGGCGGCGGCGGCGGAGTTCCCCGCCCCGCGGCCCCCGCTCCCCTCCCCCACCCCTTCCCCTCACCACGATCGCCGAGGCCGCAGACGGCGTGCGGCCGGCGCAGACGGCGTGCTCCGGCAGCGAGCGGGCGCGCACGCGCAGTGGGGTCGCTCTGCTGCTTGGGGGCCACGCAGCTCGCGCGCTCTGCTCGGCGCGCTGTAGTCGGCCGGCCTCGCGCCGCGCGCCGTACTCGGAGCGGGGAGCCGTGACGGAGGAGAATTTTTGGATCTTGTTGGATTTTATTTCGTGGAGGCTACGCCAGCTTGATATCATTCTAATGTAACCCCATTTTTGGGAAAACGTTTAACAAAAAAGTAGTTTAGATAGTTAAAAATTCTTGCACTATTAATTGATTGTGTTGTGGTGGGTTGGCAGTCTTTGAAGAGAATCGGTGGAGAAGGAAGAAAGTACTAGTTGAGGGTGGTGGGCGGTCTGGGTCAAGTACTTAATTTCACTCTTGGTCATGGCACTTCCAAGAGGTTTGTAATCCGTTATTCCCGTGCGTGGGTATCAAGGGAAAGATTAACATAACGCCCTAATACAATTCCTGTTATCGAACGGTGCAACGCCGCAGCCTCAGAAAATGTAAGGGAATCCGCAAAAATAATAATGTTAAATGTCAAACACGAACAATTTTCAACAATCTATTCAATTTATTCACATTTATTACATTCACAATCTATTTAATATTTTCACATTTATTCAAAAATGAACCAAATGCACAAATTGTAAAAATGAAACCAAACTGGTTTATACCACTCTGGTGGAACTGCTCCCTTTTTGTGCCGTTTACTTTGTGTTTTTCAAGAAAGTTTTCCGGAGAGTTCAGTTTACTTCGAGGTAAGATTAAATAACAACAATAACAACTTCGGCCATTAAAATCAATTGTATCATTCTAAAAAAAATTAAACATTTATAAGCACTTTTATAATAGGACGTTTTATTACAATAGGACAATTACAATTTTACACTTCTAAATAAATGAACACTTTTAAATAGGGCGCTAGATTATAATACAAAATTGCTCTTTTTTTAAGTTTACCTGTTGTTTTGTGCTGTTGTTATTGAGCTCTAGTTCTAGAAACCATAAAAACATTACATTAAACTCTATAAGCTTTCTTGGTGTAAATGTGGCTTTATACTCCGAATAAAGAACTCAGGCGGAGGATGTTGAGAATAGAAGTAGAAAATAGGAATTAAAAAATAACGTTTATCTGTCGAGGATCCGCTTTATGAACGGTTATTGATCGGCCTCTTAATTGGGGAAGAGATTTGGAATGGAAGCACCAAGCAGTCTCATTAATTATAGGCCCTTAGTGTTATGTTAACTTAAACTTATACAAAATGACATGTTCTTTAAAATCGTAATTCAGATATTATATCAGACTTACTGCAGTTACAAATTGGAACTAACAGTCGATTCAATTAACAATATATCTTTGAAAACAAATGATATAACGATGACCCTCCCTAAGCAAACACATTTTAAAGAAAAAAACTGTGTAAGACATGTTTATGAATGCAATGCGATTATTTATTAATACAATGACAATTCTTTGTTAATTTGACTAGATCGCGACAGAGAGACTTAGTTCCATTCAATCGTGCTCGTGAACGTTGACGCTAGAGTTGCCATATCAAACACTTTATTTCGTTTAATGAATATTTCATTTCTAGAAGACTTCATCTTATTAACAGTCGAAAATTGTCTGAAGAAAATTAAAGCAATCGCATTAACACCGCTGTAGATACGCTAACTTTCTTTGTTCCGTTAAAACGACCGTCCAGTGCTCATCAAACGAAGATAACGACGGCCATTCTAGAAACTGAAAGAACCGCAATTCGAAGCGTCATCAGATGACAAGAGGGCATTGAATTCCACGATGTGCAAACAGTATTCACTCTTCGCTGCAGTAGAGTAGAGAGCAAGATTAATCTCTTGTTACAACCACCGTTAAACTTTTGATTACAGCTAGCAGCTGAAAAATCTAAAATTACAGTTAAAAGAAGTTCACTAAAGGTTTGTGTGTAAAACTAAGTTTAAATCTGGCATAATGTCTCATTTATACTCATTCTGAATTAACAAGAAGGAAATATTATTAGTGATTTTTTGTGACATTCAAAGAAACACAAATGAATATTTCATGAGAATAAATAAATAAAAATGAATATATTTAAATAAGTACTTTTAGAAAAGTACTTACAACCAGAAGAAAATTTAGAAACGTCAGTGTCAATTACACGGTAATTACACTGTAGTATATTATCATGCTTTTAAAATTCCTGAGAGCAATCCTGAAACTTTATTCAGAAATTTAATCAGAAAAATGTTCAACGATATAGCGTTTATCATATCATTCCTTCAGAACATTCCTAAACTAGCGGACTGGAGAACTGAACTGTGCGCGGCGACTGATTTACGACTGACGAGTGTAAATGGCACCAGTCATTAGGTTACGCAAGGAAAATTGGTCGCTGCTCGCCCACTTGGGCATGCCCTTCTTCTGCTTTCGCCTCCGTCACTTTAACGAGGTCTATAAGAGGTGGGTGGCGTGGGCATAGGTCACGACTGCAACAACTAGACGAATAACTTACTCCAACTGCTCATTGCATGCTTAGGGTTCTGTTAATTACAAAAAACAACCACACATTTTCTCATATTTTGGCTTTGGAGGTACCAATGTATTTTCTGGGTTTTGGGTTTCGGCATTTCTGTAAGCCAAGGTCTCGTCCGTGCAATTGCAGAATTAAATGTTAATATTATTTTCGTGCGATCTCCAAGTCTGTTTGAAGTTGTCTGTCCCTGTAATATGCGACCGGAAAATCTCTCTGACTCATGAAGTTAAGTGGCATTTCACACAGCATAAAACGGAACCTGTCTTCCAAAATTGTTCTTTTTTCATGCCCTGCAGGGGGGGGAACTTTATAAAATAGAATTCTTGTGAAGTTTGTTACAATTGGCAGAGAGACGCGAGATATTCTTAATGGAATGATTGCGTCTCCAAGTCTGTTTGAAGTTGTCTGTCGCGTGATATGCGATTTAGTCGTCGCTGCCGCACAGTGAAGGAGAGGGCTTCAGCTGCCAGCGTGGAATTCAATCACTTTCTTTTCAAATATACATGTTTCGAATCAAATATACATAAATTTGAATTAATTACATTGGTTTGCAGAAATGCTGTTCTCCCGGTTTGAGTTTTCTCACAAAAAATGCTTGTATTACAGGTTTTATTACTCTTCTTATAACTACTGTTAATTATTATTGAAATATACATATTCCCTATAATTATAATAAATATAATAATAATAATTCTTATTATTATTATTACAACTATCTTCATCACTTTGGAATTATAAATAGGTGGAATTAAACAATACTTATTGTTTCGTGTTTAATCATAGATACGGAAATATAGTTTTGTAGAAGTATTCTAATTTTAAATTTCTAGCCAAAATATATTGACATGATTCTTGAATTACAAATACGTAAGGCCCTATATAAAAAAATATTTTCAATAGTTGTTAGGAATGAATTGCTTGTTACCAAACTATGTACCTACGTTAGTCTGGGAAGTGCTTTGAAGAAAAAATTAAAGGAATTCACCGATATTTAGTTAGTCTCAACTGCATACATTTCATTCTTCTCAAACATAAAAATGGAATCTAAGAAGTGTAAGTAATACGCTGACAGAAAGAGAGATAGAGAGGGAAGAGCTCGGGAAGAGCGAAAAGGTCAGGGTCTTGGGTGGCAGGAGCTCGCTTGTTATGTTCTGGGGTATTCCGCTCGATTTCATGAAGGGGAGGGCCCTCTCCTCACCCACTCGCCTCTTCTCTGTCCTGAATGGCAGACAGGCGGAGTGGGGGTGGCGTTTGGCACGAGCATTTCCGAAGGTTACGACTAACAATGACAAAACATTCACTAATGTTTGATGGGCAGGGGCAGATGTTCCGAATGAAGGAGAGGTAAACTCACCATGTATTTGCTCATGTCTTACCAAAACGAAGGGGAGATCTGCGTTGTCCGTATTATTTGTTATTTTCATTTGACTACAAAAGATACGAGACAGTGCGTTTCCTTGCTAAACACCCACAAATGCCTTAATGTGCCCTCATACGTTCGCTAAGATAATTCATTCATGGTATGGAATCATTAACATTTTTACTTTTTCACACATTACTTACGTAGTTGAAGTAGTACACTTATATCGAAGAAAATATTCCAATTTCGCGGCCACAACTGTGATATTTCGACAAAATATATTAGTATTTACATTTTTATATTAATATTAATATTTACATTTTAATATTATTATTTACATTTTTTTTCTCAGAAATGGTTCCAAATTTGGGGATTAAATCTTTTTATCAGTTAGAGAAAAAAAAGCTTACAAAAATGGCGCGCGTATCAATTTTGTTGAATTCTGAATTTTTGAAAATAGCAAATTGTAAAGATGAATTTTAAAATTGTAAAAGTTTTTAAATATTTTCGAAATCTTTCTAAAACTTTTTCTAATATTTAAGACAAAGATTTTTCTTAATGTAATCTGTTCTTGAAAGAAAGGTCTTTAAATTCGGTCTTGTACAATTTTTTGAAAATAAAGGCAATTAAAAAACAATCTCTGTTGAAATTTTTGTAAGTTTTGGATCGCCGAAAATGCGATGATTAATCTTTAAAAGAGTGAGTTGTCGCATAATTTGAGTTTGATAAAGATTTTTACAAGTGAGTTTGAGGTATGGTAATATGTACACAAATTGCGGTATTTTTATAATATTGCCTCAGCGTTTCTACTAGGAGAAAGTATGATGTTGCACCTCTAGTGACAATTGTTTACCGAAGATTTGAACGGCATAAATTATATTGGAGTAATCTATCCTCTGATAGTGGGTTTTATCCTGGCTTCTTTATAATAATAATAATATAATAATAATAATAATAATAATAATAATAATAATAATAATAATAATAATAATAAACATTAATATATTTCCCCGCACTGGGCATATCAATCTATTAAGAATTTATCGGCGGCCTTTATTTGTATAAAAATTAGAAACACATTTTTCTTTTATTTATTTCATTATCCTACTATTCTACAAGACGCCCTAATTTTCACTATCATGAGAGTACTGGTACTGGTCGAGGTGTGGGTACTTATAGTTGGGTATTTATATGTATGACTCCTGATGACGAAATATTTATGTACACGGGATTACTTACTCTGTCGTGGATTCGGGATTTCTCCTGGTCGTCCTCTGATAGAAATATACTTACAATATGCTGATCAAATACAATGCAGTGTTGCATTGTAGTGTGTAAATACGTACATACATAATATTCCCCCGTTTACGTTTTCATCACCACAATAACAACAATTGAAGAACATACCCTTTTTTAGAATTACTGTAATTATAAACAAAGGTGTTCATTTTCTATTAAATAAATCATCCCCTATCTTTACATGCTTAGCCAATTACAATTTATACATCTTAAAAATTATAAACACAACTTGATTTTTATACATTATTATTATTATTATTATTATTATTATTATTATTATTTTGCTAACAACATGTCCCCTCATTGCTACTTTCCTCTATGATACAGATGCCTGAAGCTTGGCCGTTCGACGTTACATTTCATTTCCATATCCTGAAACGTACAATTAATCACATCAATCGAGTTTTCCAAATACGTAATTTTTTCTTTCTTCCCCTCAAAACTTGCGTCTATTTTTACTTCGCCATATTTAAACTATTTCCGTACTGAAAACATCTTTCCTCCGCGAGCGTTCCATATGCACGTACTTCGAGTTTTCTTGTTTTCTTGTTCGTCTTGTTTTCTGTGCGAAATCTTTTCCAAACACATTTCTTCCTGCCTCTGTACGCGCATTTACATCGTAACTATTTTTAACTACTTAGCAATGTAACTGTCCACTGCCCCGAGGAAGCCTGCGACATGTCAGGCGAAACGTCGGCCTCCCAACCAACGACGCGGCGTCTCCCAGATAGCCGAGAATTTATCGCGAATGTCGGACCAAAGCTCCGTCGGAGCAAAGCAGCCAAAAGAAAGAAGAAGATGCATAAAAGAAGAGAGGATAATAATAATAATAATAATAAAATAATAATAATAATAATAAAAATAATAATAATAATAATAATAATAAGAAGAAGAAGAAGAAGAAGAAGAAGAAGAAGAAGAAGAAGAAGAAGAAGAAGAAGAAGAAAAGAAGTGTGAATATTTCTGGGATTTCCTTTTGCTTCTGCTGCCGATTGGCCCTTCCGCAGGCCTGAGAGCCGCTTGCAGGCGAGGCAGGCAGCCAGGCAGGCAGGGTGGTCGGGCGGCGGGCGGGGGCAGGGGCGCGGCCTCTGCATGCAGGCCACGGCCTCAAGGCGCATCCGCCTGCATTACGGCAATTGCGAGCGGACGAGCCTCAAGCCCACTTAATGGCATTTGCTCCATTACGCAATCCGCACCGCTCAGATCTCGCCGCTGCCGTCACGCACGCGACACAGGAAGGGGGGTAACGAGGCGTTTCCATCGTTGCACAGGCCTTCGTACCAGGTCCCGCTTAATCATGGGAAGCCGGGATGCTCTGTTAAGAAGACTTAAGTGACCTCAAGTAATACAGTCATGAGCGGGCTGTCCAATGGTAAAAAAGAAATGATCGTTCAACCAATCCCAGTTGCCCAACAGCAAGAAATTACCAAATTTTCTCGTCGGTGTAATTCTTACTATGATGCTGCATGCACCTGTTTTTCTTTCATTGCTCAAATATACTTGCTCTGTGAAACTATACATTGCATTCTTTTGTGAAAATGAACACTGGAAATATTAAAGCCATTACATCGTTTCGGTGAAACTTAAAGAGCAGAAATAGATGAGAAAATTGGCAATTCAAGGGCCAAAATAGTAAAGGAAAACGAAGAAAGGGTTTGAAAATTTCTCCAGGGATTCTGGTGGGATATAAATTTTGAACTTTAATAACAAATACCAAAAAATGAAGAGCTGTCAAATATATTTACAATATAAACTTCCTAATAATTATACTACAAACGGATTATGTAAATATGTAATCTTCCATCTATCTGACATTATTAAACATGATCTTTAATGTTAAGCAGTTGCTAAGGTATTTATTGCGGTTTTTATTGATATCAGGACTAAAGGGGAACTCACAATAAAATACAAAAAAGCAACTAAACGCTAAAAGGTCCAATAGTATTGTACTTGTTATTTAACTCAGTTATTAATGAAAGCACTTAAGAAACTTACTGAGGACTAGTTTTTTTTCTCTTTTCCAAAGAAGGTTATTGGACATTTTTAAAATTAAAAACCGGTTAAAACCGGACAAAAATGAACGAAAAAGAAGTGAACCAAAACGAATAAAACATATTTTCAGTTGATATAATTAGTTAGAGCTTTTCGGTTAATTCCATCCGAATATTGTGTCGTAGGCGTGTCCGCGAATTTGAAACTCAACAATAAATTAAAGGAAAATGGTTTTAAAATGTGTTGTATATGACATGTTGTTTCACTGAACTTTATTCGTCGCAACAAGTACAGTATCTACGCGTTTTCTTGCTCTGACCTACCCTTTCGTCTTCGAGAGCTCCACGAAAACTGCTTCTTGGTAACTAATATTTTTCTCAATGGCAGGCCGTTTTGTCGACACTAAAAATCTTTTGGGATGATGGATTTTTTTAGTTTGTTTTGAGTTTTAAAAGAAAATTATGCACTGTAATTCCGATTTTTATATATTTAGTTGCTAGACTTGCAACTAAAAATTATCTTTAGCTAGCAATTATGAACGTACTTGTTTATTCTATCATACAAACTTTTCTTGTTCAAACAAATATCGTTGACTGATCATTCACACAACATCACGTATGTTTTGATGTTGGAAATATTCCTTCTTGTAGCCAAATCTAATTTCTTGTCATAATATTGTTCCACACGGATTCCCATCATAACCACATTATACATCGGTGAATACATACATTGGGAATGAGTTTTTAAACTTTGGCCATCCACATCATTGTTAAGTCATACAATAATTATTGGTCGTAGTGATGTCGTTTCTTTGCAGATAGCAGTTTGTAGGTGGTCAAATTTCGAAACTCTATTCGCAGTGTTTGCATTCATCGATATATTCCGAGGCCGCCACAGGAATTCGTTAACAAAGATTATATGACAAGGTATTACGAGTAGAATTAGCAAATGATGAACACGAGAATGGACGTAGCAGTGGAATGAAGACTGAGTAACAGAAATCCCCCACAAAAAACTGCCTCGAAGGTGTTTCCTACCCAAATAAGTTGACCGGGAGCGATCGACATTTGATAATTAATTACAGTTCAATGAAGCCGTTCTGAACTAAAGTTTAACCCGCGTGATAACAATTGAATTTTCAAACTGGATTAATCTGCCTTGTGATATCTAGTTTACACGAGTCTTAATGCATTAACGGTTGTGTCATTACATTACAAGAAATCTAGCGATTATACAGTACATAGTTCATGTTTGTAAAATGTTGTTTCTGCAAAGTCGAGACCATCTGTAAAATGAGAAACAGAAATATGAGTTGAGAAATGATAAATCAGGGCATAGTGTTGTGATCAATACATCATTGTATGGTCACGGGTCAAAAGTGAACAAAAAGAGTTGATCAACATCCAGTTTTGTGATTTAAGGTCGAGATGCTCGTTATAGATACAAAGTATGAGATTGAACTTTACCATAGGATTTTGGGAGGAAAGTTGTAATGAAGTGAAACTGAAATTCTCAAATGTTGTTGCACTATATGTTTTCAACTCATTTAAATATACATTGAAGAAATTAATTGTATGTTACGAAATAGTTCCTCTCTTATATGTTTGTGAAAATGGTTGCATGATTCGTTCTTCAAAACCTCCAAGGAATGGTTAGCTTCACCAACCGTCGGTGTTTCATAATTTTCTTCCCGAAATTTTAAAAGTTGCAACGTATTTCTTCCTAGTCACCAATCAACGACGTTCTAACGCAGGTGTTAAAACACACTTGTAAAAATCCAGCGACCAATTTATCATTCCACATAGAATACAAACATACCAAAGATCTATAAAAGTATACGTATGATCGACCAGAATTAGTTTCTCAGAAAAATAATAGAAATTAAATGACCCCTTTTCAAGTGGCATCTTTATTTCAAAATCACAAAATATCAAGAATTCTTTAGAAAACCCTGAGTATTTAATTTTCTTGCTATGTATTAAGCTTGCAGAAATATCAAGTTTTAGGAAGCTTAGTATAGCGTCCAGACCTTTCTACGACCAATTTCTTTCAGATTCACTCTTGGCTATCGACCATCATGTGGCTGTACAAGTAATACAGCGCGCCAGGAAAATCTCTCCGCACTGAGCCAAATCAGGGCTTCCAATCATAAATTGCATTTATGTTGGTGGCAATCAGATCACTGGGAAACAAATGAAGGAGACAACACTTCCAGCATCTATTATGATTGTGGTGAATACGCAAATTACGTTTTCAAGCTGCGGCTCGTGCTACCAACATAATCTCTGTGGCACTCTCACCAGCAAGGTACCACTGCGTAGAGACTTTCCTTACAGTACATAGTTCTGTACTAAGCTAACAAGGAAACGTGTTACAGTATCATGGATCTGGTATACTCTAACGGTTCTTTTTTTTCGGTGTACTATATTATTCGCACAGCACATACGTGAACTGTTCAGTGCTTCAGACTGACCGGAACGGCCGCGGCCGTCGTGCGTGAGCTCAGCCGCTCAGCGTTCCAATGGCGGCGCGCGACGCGCCCCCCCCCCTCCCGGGCAAGGGCCGACGGCCCGGCCAGCAGCGCCGACCTTGCCCTCAAAATCGCCACGTTGCGGATCGCTCCACCGGGAGCCATTACGTGCGACCGGCCGCCCACAGTGGGCGCGACGAAGGAAGGCGAAGAAGACAACGCGGCAAGGGCGGATTCAAAGCCATGACCTTTCTTGAAAATGTACAGGATTAAAAAGGTGTTAAAATAATTATCATTAAGTGTCAATTTGAAAATTTATAATAAATAAATTTTAACATATATTTTAATAAAATTAACTACGAGTGTAACAATTTGTAAAATATATCAATAGTCTATTTTAAATGTTAACGTCAAAATTAAATTCTAGTAACAATAGTAGAAATATTTTTAAAATATCGTTCATATAGTTTATTTTCAAGTCATTAATAAATTAAAATAAACAAATTGAACGTAATTTATAAAATAAATTATTATAATCATCAGTAGGTTTATTTTTTTTAAGATCTCTCATCTTCAATGTTTTCTAGAACTCCTCTTTGACAATGTAAGATCGGCAAAACTTGTTTTCTGTTATTTCGAAGGTCACATTTAACTAAATAAAGAAAAAAAACAAATGTATGTAAATAAAAACAAAACATTATATATGCCTTACATATTTTCAATAACATTTTTCAACGTATCTGGTTACATTCAAATTTATTTTGTATCATGAATTGTCATGACCGAAGGTTTTATCACGCCATTACATTCCAAATGGCTTCATCCCCATCACGTTTTTTCTATATTATTTTCTTTATTGGTTTTATCAATATTTAATTTCCATAACTTCGCGTTTCAATTGTCGAATTGCACTATTTTTATCACAATTTCATTCGTAAAACACTGACTTACTTCAAGGAACGTATTTTCTGGAAGTAGGAACATCTATTTCATTTTGATTGTTTATATTTATTACTATTTGTATTATTGTATTTGTACTATTTTTCATAAATAGTGGGATTACGATTATAATTGTTTAAACAATTTATTAATATTTTGGTAGTGGTTTTAGTGGTATTATTATAATTTTTCGTTTTAACCTGTCTCCTTTTCGTCTCACGTCAACTTGTTTTCATGGTTCGGGCCCAGTGCGCCGCGACGTGCGGCTTTCGGTTTTCGGCCGCGTCCACCTGGGCGCCGAAGGGGGCCGCGAGAGCCCGCCGCGCCGACCAATAGGCGCAGCCGCCCGGGCCGCGCCACCGGAAGCCTCAGCGGCCCGCGCTAATGGGCACAATGGCCGACGGCCGCCCCGCCGGCGCCCCGCCGCCCCCCGCCGCCCCCCCGCCCGCCGCCCCGCCGCGGGGCCGCTGATCGCTACTCGGTGGCGCGGCCAGGCGCTGCGCCTATTGGTCGGCGCGGCGGCTCTCGCTGCCCCCTTCGGCCGCCCAGGGGACCGCCGAAACCGAAGCCGGCACGCCGCCCACTGGGCCCGAACCATGAAAACAAGTTGACGTAATACGAAAAGACAGGTTAAAACGAAAGAAT
>BOPP01000014.1:6201627-6223052 GCA_017312745.1 Gryllus bimaculatus | reverse complement strand
GCCGCCGCTCGTCCACGAGGGCAGTGCACCCGCGCGCCGAGGGGAGGGGGAGAAGGTGCCGAGATGCTTCGCATTGATCACTTAATTCGCACTCAGCGGCCACTTAAGAGGTCGTCCGTTGGCTTGGTCGCGCCACTACGGGATAGGGATGTCATAGAGAGTGGGATGTTTTACTAGGAATTGTCTTGTGTTGAGGTCGCGGAAACAACAGTTCTTTAAATAGCCAAGTTCTTCCTTTTATTAAGTATTTCTCAGGGCTGTAATATAAAAAGTGCAATTTTATGTACCGACAGAACATAAGAAACATTTAAACACATGAAAATATTACTTGCTGATTATAGGATTAAAAAGGCTGGCGATTAAAATTGGCCACTACCTAAAATAGTAATTTTCGTTGCAGCCCTGAGAAGGTTTCAGAAAAGCCGGAGTCGGATGAGTATGCGCAGGGCAACCATGCAGCAATTCTGACAGGGAGGACGTAGAGCTCGAGTTGCGACGTTGGTGGATATTTGACACTAGCTACATAGATTGGATTCAGCCGCTCTCTAAAAAATTCCAGCTGCTGGCAGCTCTGATCGGTATATTCCGTGGTTTCTCCGATCAACACCAATCGAATGCCGGAAGAGTACTTTAACAAACAGGCGAGGCACCGTGCGTGTTCATTCCTTCCTCATTCTTGTCTCCTCACCCGTTAAACACACATACACACACACACACACATACATACACATGTACACACACACATACTTACATGCACCACACTACCACACGTGTCTCGGCTCGGGCGGTGCGACGTTGACGCATACCTTGTGGAGGAACCCCCGCAAGCCGCAAGGCGGTGCCGGAACCCTCGTCCTTGCTGAGGAGGAAGGAACCCGTCACCTCCAGCAATAGAGCTTGCCCTTCACGACGGAACTAATGGCCATAAAAGTTGACGCGAACACTAACTAATCAATCAACCAGAAGCCCTGGTAATTTAAATACGTTTTTGGTGTGCTAAAATCATGAGAATTCCTAAAAAAAATTAAGAATCAAGGTCGAAAATGATAGTTCTCTTGGGTGTGAGTTGGTTGCAGTGATTATGAAATGCAAAGAAAGAGGAAAATGCATGCTTTGTGGCGTCCGTTGGTTGCAAGCGTGTGTGCGCCGATTGAAACAAATATGAGGAAACGTTACAGATTTCTTGTATTTTCTGCTGACCAAATTAGACTAATTGCAATGGAGTTCAGCATGCAGAAAAAAAACATCGTTGAACTTTGAACACAAGAACACTTGGTAAAATAATTTTTTTAAACTAACATGAATGCTTTTAAATGTAAAAATGTGATAGGTTCTGCGTTGAGAAATTGAAGAGGAAACTGATAAAAACAGGGCAACTGTCATTTTGGAATTCGCTCTTTATGGACTTGCGTAGGATTTTATATTATAACCCGAATTAACGTCTTAAATGAAAATTATCCTCTTGTTGTAGTGAAGTAATATTCTTAAAACATTTAACTAGTGGATCATAAACCGTGCAGTTGGAAAGTGTAACTCTTAATCTTGAAATCATTGGTAAGAGTAAGCACTTAATTATCCCTTAATTCACCTAGAACCTAAAACCGAAACGTACACATTTCAAAGACAGTAGTACGTAACGTACTAGGGAAATTCCAGTCTCCTACGACATACGAACGTACGCACGGAGGAACTAGTGGTACCACAGAATGGCACAGACTTTCCTGTATTTAGTTTTCTATTTCCTTTGGTCTGGGCTAGGTATTCGAACTTGCCACGTACTTGCCTGCTACCATCTATCACCGCCCGAAGTGCATTTAAAAAAATATTTTCATTTTTCAATGTTTTTTCAGTTTCTTAATAGTAGAACGGAAATATCATTTTAAGAATATTAAAGAACAGTTAAAACTCGTCCTAGATGGCAATTTTCTTTGAACAATTTGGAGCCACTTTTAAGAAAATAGCAATAGAAAATAGCGCCACAGTTAATTCGAAATTTGAAGCTCTTTTCCAAAGAAAATTTTTGAGTTTTCGAAAAACTTCATGCGAAGTCATTTGACGCACTTCTACTCACAAATACAATAGTGTTTACAAATTGCTGGAAATGTGCATATTAAGAAAGGCTTGAGAGATCTTTTTCTAGAAACTACATTTGTGTAATATTTGAAAAAACAAAAAATACCCTGAAATGAACTTTACGTCATATTAAAGAGTGCAATTAGCACTATCCTTTTGAAAGTTTAAAGAAAAATTTGAGCCGTTTTTGAGAAAATACGTTTGAGCGTTTCTGATATTGCGAAATTTTGTGCTAATCAGAAAACGGTTGAGTTTTCGAGAGGCTTTATCTGACATTACTTAAAGCATGTACTCATTAATATAATAATGTGAACTAATTGCCGCTAATGTGTTGACGACGCGAGAAACACGTCAAAAAATTATATTTTTGTAATTTGTGAAAAAAGTAAATAATAGAGCAATATGATATTTATGCCACTTCATAGAGTGCATATAGCACAATCCCCACCAAAGTTTAAACAAAAAAATTGGAACCGTTTTTGAGAAAAACTTGTTTTTGTAATTTTTTAAAATTGCACAAATTGCACTATTGTGTGAAAACTAATTAACTTTTCAAAAAATGTACATGACCTTAATAAAAGCACAAATTGTAGACAACAAATGTAATTTGAACTTCTGAAAATTCGGAGTTAACTGTGAAAATCGGACCTATGCCACCTTTATAAGTGTGTTTTACTCTATTCCCTTAAGAAATTTAAAGAAAAATTTGCAGCCGTTTTTGAGAAAATGTTGAAAATGTCCCAGGGGATTCATGAAAAGTACCCCGAAAAAGTAATGAATGATTTTCAAAGTCGCAGAGCTTCGACTCAGGCCAGATGAACAGGAGTTACTTCAATTTGGAAAAAAATCCTACGAATGGTTCAGGCGCTAGTTTTGTTTACATACACCGGACGGACGAACGTTTTGATAAAAACAACACATTTTCAATATCAGGGGACCTCAAAACGTGTATTTCCGTTGAAATCTCGAAACCAATTTTCCGCAGTATTACATAACACACTACGTATATTACTCCGTATATACGAACGTATACGGGAAAGTAAAGAATCACTACGTAGAATATTAATCGTTTTTTGAAGTATGTTATGTTAGTGATGTACTTGCGGTTTGGTTAACGAGATAGAAACTGACCTCTCGTTAGAATCGTCAGGCATGCCAACTAGCAAATCATTTGAACTTTTCAGTGAGAGGGAATATCAATTAATATTTTAATATTTAAACCAAATACTACTAACCAATGCACATTGTACTATTTTCTCAGTTCCAAGATTACAAAAAAATCTAATGATTGAGAAAGAATGAGAAAATAACAAATCCCTACTACAGTTGCTATCTGTACGTGGCCGTCCCATTTGCCTATGGTCAACACAGAGGAACATCTTGCGCTAGCGTATTGCGTGAGCCAACAGCTGTGAGAGTGACAAGACTGGCAGATTCATCGTCGTTGTGGGGGAGGCGATCAGTCTGTGATGTAATGAGGCTGCGCCAATCAGCGGAGCTGTGAGGCCCCGCTGCAGAGCAAAACGAGCAACGCGACGAGGCACTTGGCGGTCGCTGCGACTAGGGATGGAGCAGATGGCGGCCCCGATGACCCACGGAGATCAGGGAAGGGCAGCGAGACGCGGGAAGAGGGGGGTGATTATATATCGCTAGCTTGGTTACACTGAGACAATTCAGGGTCAAGTGCTTTGAGCTTTTTTTTCCTTTTTTTTTCTTTTTCCACATACACATTGAAGGAGAATATTTTGAAATAAACATAACATTCAAATAAAAAAAATACCACTTGATTTATAGATTTCAATATTCAAAACAAGTTGATGGTAGTTCATGACATACGAGTAATACGAGAAACTCACACGAGAAATGATACAAATGAACTGCTAATTTCTCTGCAATTTACTCCCCGCGTAAGTCTGTAATAAAGCAATTTATGTCAAAGGAAAGTTAACCAGATGTTTGATAACGCGGTGTTCAGTGAATCGCGACTCTTGGAGCTCAGAAAATAGTAATTCACGTTCTCCTAACTTTTACTTCTCCTTAACTTAACTGATGTGAAAATTACTCGAAAGGAGAATTTGCGCGACTAATCGGGAAAAGCTCTTAGAAATTATCCAAGAGCATAATATTGTATTTTGAACTTCTGAAACAGCGATATATTTTACTAACAGAAAGCATAATTGAATTTACAAAATTGATTTATCTTCTTCATATTCCTGATGCGGTCAGAAAAGACAATGTGCCTATCCTTTTCATGAGCAGATTAATAACCTCTGTGCAGATGTCCAATCCCTGGACATGGAGATTTTCCCTTGTTCGTAAGAGTTGAATCTAAAGAATACTACTCTTCGCAGTTCGAATTTAATATACCACGCATAACATGATGACGAATGTGTGTGTGTAATATGAATGGAACAGTGGTGTCCGATGGGTTGCGAATTAGGAAGGGCAGCATAAATGTCTGAACTGTCTCATACCTCTTGAAAATATTTCTTGAACGAGGAAAATTATACCAATTACACAATCGATTTGCTCCCATCGGGATTTTTATCCTTGTCTAAGACAACTTTCACGTTCATGACGAAGGCACAATTCAGCTCACAAGAAAATAAGATAGAAAAAATATTCCCATCAAACAAAACAAATCAGGTGAAAGGTTCGGTGAGCTTAGTTATTAGATGCCGACTCTACCGAACAAAAACCTAATAGCAGCACGCTGCTGCCACCCAAAACTCAGTACCCCCACTCTCCTTCAAGCTTCCATTGCCTTGCATTCATAACTCATTAACGATGCCGTAGATGATCCAATAAAAATGCCTTGTTTTCGCACTCATGCTATTACTTGTTACGTAAAGGCTTATTGAATACCCAGGACCCGACAGAATATCGACCAATAACTTCTCTGCCTAGGCTATACAAAATTATAACATCGTGTTTAGCTAAGAAATGGCTAGTCATTGCGAACAAAATGACATCATTGCCCCTCCACAAAAAGGCTGCAACAGAGGATAAAAGTTCTGTAAAAACAATTAATTATTAACTCAGTTGTGTGTGACCAAGTGTATGCCAACTATCGAAATATATGTAAGGCTTACATTGATTATAAGAAGGCTTTTAACTCGGTATCACACAGCTGGCTACTGCAGGTCCTCAAAATATACAAAATAGACACAAAAATAGTCAACTTTCTGACTCATGTTATGTCAACAAGGTACACAAGAATGACTCTGAACACTCCAAAGGAATCTATTGAAACAGATGAGACTGCTATTTAGCGAGGTATATTCCAAGGTGACGCGATGAGTACGCTAAGTTTGTCTTGGCGATGAACCCGTATTCCAATATCCTGAATGCTACTGGATACGGCTATGCCATTGTAACGTCGTGTGTAGTGATCTACACCACAAGGAAACAGACACGAGTGAGTATATACATGTTTTATTTACACACTGTACATATTTACAACTCTCACTCTAAGGCGGTTTGCCAGAGCTACCACTGCAGCCCTCCTCTCCCTACATGCGCCTTGCGGCGACGCCTACGACCAGCCGGCAAGGCCGCGTCGCAGATTGGCACCTGATGTGCCCCGGCAGATTGACGATCTGCCCGAATGTGTTTGAAGACACATCACCCTGTCCGAACTCGTCGAACAACCACGTGCCCTCGGCACTCCGCACCAACCTGAGCGGACAAAGTTTTTGCGGTCTAGCCACGAGGAAACCAGAAAACGTTACCACCGTCTCGCCACGGCGTCTTTATAGGTCCAGGTCACCTGACCTCCTACGTCACTACTCCCCACCCCCGCGCGGTGGAAAGCCTTTCCCTGGCGCTGCCTGGCCCGCGGACCATTTCCTTTCGGAAAGTCCCTTCTTTGTTCTATCTTTAGATCCCCCAGCCCTCTACCTTGCACTCGGCTTGCTGCTGCCAAGCCGTGACGCTACACCATCAAGAATGGAACACAAAAACATATCTATTAAACCATCTCTCGTACATGGATAATTTGAAGTTGTAAGCTGCAACAAATATGCAATTAGAACACCTCCTGCGAATTGTTGCAACGTTCTCAAGGGATATATGTATGGAATTTGGAATGGACAGTTGTCGGACAATTAAAATTGTGAGAGGTAAAATTGAAGATCATAGATTCCAGCTAGAAAACGGACAGCTTATAAGAGCAATGCTTTTAGATGAAACCTACAAGTACTTACGTGTCAAACAAGCTAGATGTGTAGATAATGCAATGGTTAAAGATGAATTGTCAAGTGTTTGCAAGAAGAATTAGACACGTTCAGAAGGCATCACTCAATAGCAGGAATATGATCAAAGCAATCACAACATATGCTGTCTCTGTGCTCTCTTGGGGTTATAAAATATATTACAACGAAAATCGAAGGCTTCGAAAGAAAACTTTCATCCAAAATCAGCAGGCGCAAGAATAACGTTGCCACGACATTTGAGTGTTCAACATGTTGCGGGCATAGGCAACCAACAGTCACAACATATAAAATCACTTCGACAATACGTTCACAAGGAAGCCGAAACACCTAAACTACATCGCGCCGTCTGTTTAGCAGATGAATCCACGCCGTTGTAGTTAAGTCATCAAGAATGCACGGGAAATAATTATACAGAAAAGCAAAAACTAGAAACATGGGTGAGGAAGTCTCTGCATGAAAGGCATGTATACACAATTAGTCAAGATTACATCGACATGAATGCGTCGAACTACTGGCTAATAGGTCAGATGTTCCCAGCGACCGAAGGCATTACAAGATCAAGTCATACCCACCAGACACTATCTGAAATCAATAGCAAGAGATCGTGGGATACAAGATGACAGATGTCGATATGAATGCGAGGCACAGGAAAACATCTACCAGAGTTCATCTGGATGCACATATTTCTCGGGATGTGATTACAAACAACGCTATGATGCAGTTGGAAAGATCCTGCATCAAGAGATTGCTTACAAACACCAGTTTATAGAATGCAAGGTACCTACGATAAATACGCCCCTAACAATGTTCTCGAAAATGATGAATGCATTTTTTATTGGAGCAGAACAATTCTCACAGACCAGACAGACCCTTAAAACCGGCCTGATTTGGTGTTAGTAGACAAAACGAAAAGGCAAGCCTACCTGATAGACATAGCCATTCCAAACACGAAAAATCTTCAAGAGAAATTAATTCCGGACTGAAATCCAGAAAGTTTCAAGTGAAGACAGTGGTGTGTAGCACAGTTTCCCGTTGAGCTAATCGATTTCGTGAAGATCGTGTGAAAAAAAACGACAACCCAATACCGGGACAAATCAACGACGAACAAAGTGTGAAATTTGTGGCAGATGTTAATGAAAAAGATCTTCGTGCGACATTCGAAAAAAATCTCTGATGCCACAGGAATTTCAATAATGTCAATATTTAGAATAATTTCAAATGATAGATACCGAAAAAGCCCAAAACCCGACCTCTGCTCGACCACTCTGGGTCACTCATTCTCCACGACAATGCTCACCGACACACTGGCCAAGTGGGAACAGAAAAGTTACATGAATGTGGTTGGGAAGTGTTATTACATACACCCTGCAGGGTAGACATGAGCCCAGCACACTGACTAATTCCCAAAATTCAAAAAACCTCTGAATCGTTTTTTATGAACTTTTGAACTTGACCTTGAAGAACTTTCTGCTGCCGGTACCCGAGCTATTTGTCTGATGAACAAAGAATGGGTATTTGATGGAAATCTAAAGCTTCCTAGTCGTTCGGACGCAGTAAATTAGAAGAATGGAGTCAATGCATTCTTGGCTATCCGGTATGAGCCCCGTCTCGGTGAATTGTGCCATCTTGCTGTGACCTTCTTCAGAGCTATACTGCTGCGGCCCTGTATATTGTGACGTCATGGATACTCACAGCGACCACAGACACAGAGCTTTCATATAACAAATATATTTATAACCCAAAGGAAAACAAAACAATATAATACCACTTAATTAATCGACTTACACCCTAGCTCTGAGAGACCTACTTCCCCTGATCGCGGATGCATCCAAACCGATTGTTGAAGGAATGGTTTTGATTGTGGCAATTCGCCACGCTACTTTTGAAGCGCGCAACAAAAGCCTGCTCCCGTGACCGGAATGTCACGCTGGGACACAAAGTCCGTCGACGCACAACGGCTTAGTTTGCCTCCGACGCAGGAGCGATCTTATCCGATGAGAATTCGCGGCGTGAATCTGGCACTCAACCACTCTTCACCTCGGAGCACGCACACAAGCATCGCTCCCCGTTGACCGCAGTTCACCCAAGGACAATAAAAGTTCCTCCGCAGGCTTCGTCAACTAATGACTCCAGCCTCGCGAAGCAGGGCTCGCTATGCACCGTTCCCGTGGCGCCAAGTTTTGGTGCACACGCACGAGGTTCGCCCCACCGTCTCCAGAACCCACCCACTGGCTCTGTACACTCTTTATATAGCCGAGGCCCCACGTGACCTTACACGTCACGCCACCCCCTCGCTTGTTATAACAGTGAAAAGCTTCTATAAGCCGGAAGAGCACCCAAAGCCTTGTGTCTCCCGTTCCGCTTCTTGTCTTTACGGAAGAACCCCTTCGTCCTGTGGCGAGGCTAATCCTCTACCAAGCCGTCCCCCAAATAATGCCACGAGCACGCTGGCTAATACGTTACAATATATATCTAACGCCACTTTGGGGTCTGCCCCAGGGACAGAGGAAAGTTCCAAACAGGCGGCGGTTTAATTAGTTTTGCAACTATGCTGTATTGATATTATAGCCAAGCGGAAGCACATAGTTTTTGACAACGCCGTACGCTCGCAACATTGCCGTTGCTCGCTTCTTGGTTGAATTGCAAATTTCTAATACTAGCGAGGTGGGTAGTAGCGCAGAAAATGCACTTCAATAACGCGAGAAAGTATGTGCTTTGTGCACTACAGGTTGGAAATATTCTTTGGTGCGATTTAATACAACTACTTTAAGTAGCATTTCAATATGCATCATCAGCCGTTTCAGGTAGCAGCGTCAAATATAATTGGAGATTAATGTTCATAAGTCGGATTCTTTATTACAGACTTCTTCATTGTGAGTAGATTTTCTTTTTGAGTTGGAAAACTTAATTTGGTTAATTTGGAAGCACTTTCTTGATAATTCACGTAGTGGTATTTGTAAGCTTCTCATGGACGTATTTTTGGGGCGCGAGAATTAGGTCTTGTTGCGTTTTGAAGCTGAAGTGATTTGTTGGTCAGAAACATTACTTCTGCTCGATATTGAGGATTTACTGATACTGGTTGTGAATATTAATAACAGACTGAATTACTGTTTTGATTTAAGTTGTGTTGCTTCGTAATAGGGGATTGTTCACCACCTTTAAAGCTTGCAGAAATTGAAGGGTCTCACAAGAGGCCGTTGTTGTCCATTATTCACTGAAGGCTCTAGCATACTTGAACGAGTATCGGTCATTCACGGCTCACTGCCGCTTGGGGCGGCTGCTCGAAAAACAGTCAATCTATGCGCGGACTAGGGCGCCCGTTAAATTGAACTCAGCGTTAGTTTGTAACTCTCGTTATTATTTTTTGAAACAAAAATAAAGGTATAAATATTTCCAATTCCTATCCCTCATTTTCACACTGTTCTACTAGTTTTCTGAACACGAGGGGATGGAAATAAATATACAGAAAACTGAGGTATATGGTGGTGGGAGGTAGTGCCATGATTTAGACACTAGTATAGGAATTAAATTAAAGGTAAAACACAATATAAGTATTTGGAGAGTCACACTAACATCAGATGCGTAGAGACGAACAGGATTTGAAAATTAAAAATTAAGAGGAAAAAATAGCCACAAGACCAGTTGAATCCAGCGCTATGGAACTCAATTATTCAATGAAGACAAAGAAACGCATATATAGCTCCTCATAGAGGTACCACACTTCTATGGGGCAGAAGTCTGGACACAATCAAAAAAAATTGAAAGATAAATGTCATCACCCACAGAAAATGATTGTTCTGGCAAAGATGTTGTATTCTTTCTCTGTTAGTAAAATAAGAAATGATGAAATAAGAAATGAAATGAAAGTGCAAACAAACCTTAACGAGACGATCGAAATGAAACAAACTAAAATGGTTATGGACATATGAAGGTTGAAATCGGATAGACTTTCGTCAAAAGTTTGGAGTGTAACCAAATCGAAGAAGAAAATCAGGGAAGAACGAGAAGAACATGGAACGTGGCAATAAACTGAAGCCACGGAAAAAAAGAGAAATGGAGAAACGATGTATGGGATTATTAAAGAGGCATGGAAATTGGGATGAGGAAAACGGCCAAGGCTGTAAAAAACCGCTAAATAGATAGAAATATTTCAATTAGTATTATTTGTGTTGAAGAGGTGTCTTCTTAAGTGCCTAGGTATGCAATAGCACTACTCTTTTTATGCAACTGCGCATACCCTGGAAATTTTGAGAAAGATGAAACTGCTGAATTTCGAGGTCAACTCTTTTGACTAACTACAGCGATTATGTGCAAAATCAGACTGTAAATATGTAAAACATTTAAGTGTTCTGGCAAATAATATAGTTAAATACTCCATAACCAAACGCTGTCTTCACACAGGGAAAATCTCCTCTTCCTTGTACACGCAATGACCAAACCAAATAAAATAGATAAGTGTTCCTCACATTAAATAAAAGAAGTCATGAATAGAAAGGCAATGTGAAGAGAGACTTCTAAGACGTTTTGCAAACACACTTCGAGGAAACTCCGCTACAGTATGTGGGAAAATTTAGAATCTCTTTAAAAAATGGCTGATGCAACTTACTGTACGAAGTCTATGCTTGCGAAATAAGAGTTAATTTTGGTTTGAAATTCAATATAAATTGTCAACTTTGTCCTCGTAATGGAATTTCCAGCCTGAAAAGACGTGCGTCGTTTAATTTCTCGAAATGTCATAAAATGACGAAGCTTGTTTTGGCTTATTTCGTTTCAAGTCTTCGAAATATAAATATGTAATGTAAAATGTCCAGTGTTTACATAAACGTTTCACAACATTTGTTTCAAACTTTGGTAAGAGGTGTCTCAAAGTCCATTTTATCAAATTTTTTATTAATGAATGAAGACATTTTATTTCAAGAGTTTTCGCAAATATTATGTAGTTTTATTACAAAAAGAAATATTCATTTTTCATATTTATCTCTGCCATTTTATCATTATTCAATGAGAGGAAATTATTTCTGATGAAAACTGCTTTTTTTGCTCTTAACTCCATCTCGGTAAGAATTCATTTTCTCACTGACTCCAAAATATTTCTTTTATGGTGGTCTTCCTCGAATGCTTTAAAATAAGCTTGTTTATGATTTGTTGCGACCCGAGGCCGCTAGGCCGAGCAAAATAAAATCACTTTTACCACGTGTGTCATATATTACTTTTAGACTGCCCTACTGACTGTCCTTTTATTTTTATTCTAATATATAAATTGCTTAATGATACAATAAGTACAGTGGCAGCTGATGTGGTCGCACCAAAGTATTTTGTTTCCTTTCTTGCATTCACAGACTTACATGAACACTTGAACATGGTCTCACTTTAAGCACCAGTGCTAAAAATTGAACGTGTAGCATCCTATGCATGCCCTGAAACGCTTTTACTAGCGGATGCCTAAAAATTGGTGTTAAATACTCATGCATACTATTTGCAGTCCAATTTCTATACCTTGACAAACTAGATTAAACAACACCTCTAGTTTCTGGAGCATTGTAATCGACGGAACTACGAACTAACTAGACGTGAACGGGGAAGGCTTATTAAAGGAAATGAGTAATGTTTGAGATTTGGATCAAAATAAAAGTGTACTGAAACATTTTAAAATAATATTTGGATATGTCGAACAATGTTTTTACGCCTTTTCGTTGCTAGCCAGCTCTGATGAGGGTCTCTATACAATTGAAAGCGATTATGTAATTAAACTACTCGTAATAATATACCTTGACATTACTAGAATCTTGATTAATAATATCGAAGACACCACTTCTGGGGGTACAGGTCAATCTCCTATCGAGAACATATTCTTCGGCGTCGTTTACTTGCTGAACTGGAGTCTAAGCAGCGGAAAGATTCCGCGGTGTACAATAACAGAGCAACGTCCTTGCAGCTGGCGTGAGAGAGAGCGCGATAAACCCGTTCCTTCAGTGGAAACGTTGCGGACTAGCCAAGAAGCCTCTGAAATAGGACATTTTACAAATCTCAAAACATTCCTGTAGACTGAGGAGGCAACCATTACAAGCAACTATTTCCTTATTCCCCGGTGTCAGTGTGCAGAAATTAAATTAAATGTGTGGAAACAGATCTCCAGATATGACGAACGATTTAATTTTCCTTGTTCACTCGCACTCCAGTTAATAGTATGCTAAAACAAATTGTAACAATTAGAGATAGGATTCCCATGAAAATGCGTCTTATTTAAGCTTCGTAGAGATTTCAAACTGTGTAAATACATGTTTCATGAGTCTTAAAAAATGCATACTTTTTCCGTACATGATTTGGGAGTTTTTTGGAAAAATTTGTGCATAATGAATGTTTAGACGTTTTTCCTTTCTTGCGCTTAACAAGGAACGTCTTAAGATGAGAAATTTATGTAATGTTGAGCGGAAAAATGGAGAATTTTTGGCAAAAAAACTCTTATTACATGGCCCTGGTAACGAAGTGGATAAATCCAGTTCCTAATTTAGAAAAAATACTAATACGCGGAGTAGCCAGAATCCTTGATACCAAATAATCGATTGACGGCAAAACGTCTCTCCGTCTGTGAACAAAGCGGCTAAACAGTTCACCCGATTTTCTCCAAAATTGATACCGCAATCGATCTGATTGAGGTCGCACCCCTTTGAATTTGAAATTGATATTTTCATTTTGGGGGATACTTTACATGAAGCTCCTGGAACAATTTAAATTTTAAAAAATGGCGCCATAGATTTTGATTAATTTTTGTTGGTGAATAGTCTGAAGGACGTTTAAGAGAATCGTGCAGATTTCATGTTTGTTGAAAACTCCGATTTTTCGAAAATTGAAACAATTCGAACTTTTCCGGCTAAACTAAAATATTACTACTATTGCTAATATTGCTACAACTAAAATATTAAAGATAGAGATTTTTACCTTAATAAAATCTGTTCCTTAAAGATAGGTTTTGAAATAAGATCAGATACAATTTTTCGAAAATTTTAGTATTTTTTCGCGTGATTTAGCGCGAAATATTGGCATTTTTTAATGTCTGTTGAAACATTATTATATTCAAAAACGTCTCCATGGTTATTCATGAAATTTTGTTGGTGAATAATCTGAAGGACGTTTAAGAAAATGGTGCAGGTCTCATGTAGGCTAAAATCTCGAAAACTGAAAAAATTCAAACTTTTATCGGCGTCTTCCTACAACTAAAATTATGAATATAATTTGTTTCGTAATGAAATGTGTTTACTAATATTATAACTGACGTGTATTAAATAGTCTGTTGATCTTGATAGCAAGCATTTTTTTGGGTGCTTATTGTTATACAACACATTTTAACCTTCCGGTACACGGTTGGATTTGTGACGCAAGTACACGTGCGGGGGAGGGGGAATCGAATGACGGCAAAAGTCTGTCTATCTGTCCATACGTCTATCTGTCTGTACGTCCGTCAGTAAACAACGTTAGCCGCTAAACCGTATTTTTTTGTCAAACTTCAGATTCCCAGCACCCCAAAAACCGCAAGGCAGCCAAAAAACAGAACTCCATCACAACTTGTGTTAGAGCATTCTCCTTTGAGGAGGTAACGGTTGAACTAATAACGGAAGATTTAAATTACATTAAAACACCCCGGGTATAATATAAATTACTTTGCGCATATCTTAGAGCCAATAAGTGAAATATTCAATGAAACGAAGAGGTCACTGTATTACTAAATTTCAATGCGTGCAGAAACTAAAAGAGAATTACGCAGCTTATGAGGGGGTTCTATGGTTTTGTTCCTTCGCAAGAACTCGGGAAAAGTACTAAGCCATCTGTTTCACTAAATTCCATTGCTAAAAGAAACTTGAAGTCTATTGAGTCTTCTACCATGTGACACGTACATAGGGTTTCGTTAGATCCATGATTGAAAATGTAAATATTGGGTTTTGTTATTTCGCTATTTTCATAATGCGCCTATCAACTGAATTCTCTTACCAGTTCGTCAATATTTGTAACACAATTGTCCTGCGGCAGCAAAGTTCCAAGGAAGAGACCGTCTACTATGAAATACACTGGCCAACAAAAAAAAATTTGAATGTTTCTTTCACTTTATCATAGTTAGATATTACTTATTTGGGGTTCAGAAAGACGAATATGACAAAGAAAATGCTTTGTTAGCTCTTGTTTCTGTGATATTCCAAAGAGAGAAATATTTAATTTTAACAGATTAAGAGAAAACTATAAATTTTAATAATATATGCCAACAACATTGAAAGTTCACTAGAATATTGTTAAATGACCGTTACATTTAAAGAGTTGTAAATGGATGCAAAATCTCCTGATTGATAGGTTTGAAGAGAACTATGTGGTGGCTTCGTGAGATCATGGCGCGGAAATAAGAGTTTTTGTGTCGAAAAGTCGCCGATTTCCGACGTACGATTACAATACTTTCTCTTCTTACGTTAGTAAGTGCGAAAAAGTAAAAATACTTGACTTTCCTGAATAATAAAATGCCTAATTAAATCCTTTTGTCATCAGTTTTAAATGCTAGAAACTTAACTTTTTATGTCTAATGGTTTTTAAATGCTTGATTTATTTACTTTGCAAGGTATTTTAAGTGCCTAAAACGTCATTTTTCATGCCCAAGAGTGTCTAATTTCATAATATTTTTACCTATTTTAGGTGCCCAAATAATTATGATTTATATCTCAAAATCCGATATCTACTCATGAGACAGTATGGCCTCAAGGAGGTCACAGCTCGCCATGCCATTAACGTGTTGCGTTTATGAAATAACAACTTTGTTGATATTCATGATATGTGAATAACTGTTGTACTGTGTATTAGAATATGCCATACTATGTTATTGAATTGAATCGATGCCTTATTTTATGTGGCGAGACTCAGGCCATCAGGCTCGCTCTTCCGTCTGACCTCGCAAATTTCGCTGCGCTCCTTTCACTAACTAGCAGAGAAAGGAGGTATTTCTTGGGCGACGATTTGAATTTAGCTCAGAGGCGTCATTTAGGCTTCAGGGTCTTTTACATGCAAGTAAATCTACTAACATGGGACAGCCGACTTTACTCCGTAGGAAGGCGTGTGAAGGATTTTTGAGCCTTAAAAATCCATGGCTTCGATCGGGTTTGAACCCGCTAATTTGGGTTTATACGCTAACCGTTACACCATCGCCGCCGTTAAAATGTTATTGCACTTTTCCTGAAACTGTTAAAGTATTGAACATGTTAATATGTTGTACTAGAGTATTTTATTTGTTTTTCTTGAGCTGTGTGATTTTGTTCAGCAGACTTTTTGCGTTTTTGGTGTTGAAGTTGGTTTTGGTGTTGAAGCCCAACAGATTAGTGCACGAGCAATTAAAAAATCCAAATGTATTTTCAATTCCCTTTAAATTTAATATGTAAAATGTGCGCAAGTTGCTTGTAAGAGAACTTTATTAGCCAATACTACCTTAATCTCCTCTCTCATTTTATTACATCCAGAGAAGTAGTCTAAAAATTTTCATTTCATCTACTGTAATGTTTTACGTAATCATTTCTGCCGATGCTAAATTATCACAAGATACGAGGTTTCCTAAAGGACCCCCCGATGGCGGAAGGATTTTCGACACTAGGTGCTTAGCTAGGTCGAATACAGTCGCTGCCTGGAGAATTCTGGCGGCCGGCAGCTCTGATGTTTGATCCCTGAGCCTGCTCTGATGATGCTCTGAGCTTTCCATAGTTTCTCCGATGAACACCAGCCGAATTCCGAAGCAGTACCCTACACTGTCAGAAATGTCTGCATTACTTTTTATGTAAGTGCACATGAAAGTAATTATCATGTATGCACATTAAATTTAATGTACACGTACAGTATGTTTAAAGTACGTGTACATTAAATTTAGTGTACCTATACATTAAATTTACTGTACCTGTACATTAAATTTAATGAACATGTTCTTTAAATTTAATGAACATGTTCTTTAAATTTAATGTGCGTTCATGATAATTTCTTTCATATACTGTTACTTTAAAAGTAATGCAGAAATTTCTGACTGCTTTTTACTGCTTCAAGAGCAAATTCTTCTACTCCTAACACGACATGGCATTTTGCTACTAGTATTAATAGAACTCTTATATACCCTTGGTGCATAAATAATCATTAACTTGTACACCAAATATTACTAAATTATTTTTTCCAAGAATTTCGTTTTATTATTTGTTTATCGAATATGTAAGAATGAATACATACTTTACTTTTATTAATAAACAAAATGTATTTTATTCAAAAATACAAAACTCTCAGCACTAGAGAAAAAATAGTTCCTTCCCAGGAACAACACTAGAAACCATCTGTTACATAATGAAGTAGGAAGAGAAAACATAATTGTATTGACATGCTTTAAGCATTATGGATACCATGTACGACGAGACAAGAAGTTTCGAAAGACGTTGAAGGTAGATTTCGTACTCATAACCGTAAATACAAGATGACATGTGTCTCTTAGAATGAAAAGTTTGTCAGTATCCAACTAAACAAAAATTTAAACGAAGCCTCTGTCCATTAGATGCATGTTCATATCACAAGTTACTCTGATTTGTGCCTCTGATACAAAATTGGCGAAAGCCCCAAAATTATCAGTTTATAAGAGGAACAACGGGAAGAGAATAGTGAAAAATAGTGAAAAACATCAATGCAGGAGAATTACAAGAATGGAAAATGGACAATGAATGAAGGAAAATTTACGAATTTAAAGAAAGGAATTTAAAGAATACAATAATTTTTTTTCCTACCCGTTCGGCCCTTCAGGCCTTTCGGGGGGTTTTATTGACAAAGCATACATCACATGAAGAACATAACAGTTACATCACGGCACAAGTACACTTACTTGAGATTATATTTTAATCTCTATACAGTTGCTATTTACATTTCATACAAAAATATAACTTTGAGCAAAAATTCCACACTTGTGAAAAATACCTATATACAGTTATTTCAATCATATATAATGTTTATAACATTATCATCTGCAATTCATGTTGACTTTTGGCGATCTTTTGAAAAGCGTGACAATATTCTGGATGGTGCATAAGTGGTACGGCCAAGGTTGAAAGTTCTTTTGCTAGGACAAGCTTCATGTCTTAAAATCGAGTAGTTTATTTATGTACACATTCTTTTCATAAGGTATTTTATATTCTCATTAACAATGAAACTATTTGCCGAAAATATGCAATATTCTTTGTAGAATTTTAATAATTTATTCTTATTGTGTTTAGTTTCATGATCCCATTAATATGTTGTGGTATGACACGACTTTAAATGAAGTTGAAATAACAATCTTATTTCAATACATATTGTATATAACAAATCGATATTTTCGATCCATATATAATACAAAAATATATGAAAATGCGTAAGGATGAAATACAAAGTTCCGAAAAAAATTGCAACAGTTTTCTTAATATTTGGAATATGTTTCGTATCTCTAAGTACAAAGATCCCTTTTCAGTTCGCTCCCAGACACCGTAGAGGGAACACCTCCGTTTGTGCCTCCTCTTGTCGTGTTCACGAGTGCAGTGTTATCAGTTGTGTATTAGTGTTTTTGTCACACCAAATAGGAATCAATACAAATCTAATCTCACATCTATTTAAAGTCAGCCTAACACGGCTGACAATTAATCATAATGTTCTCCAATGTAAACAACAACTTAACCAAACTTTCGATGGACCCAGCTCCTGAAAATCAAGCAAAGAAGACTTACGCTAACGCTACTGTGAGTGATGTATTTCCTACCAAAGACCAAGGAGTGATCATAGAAGCCCACGAAGGTATTTCAATAAAATAATATATTACTAAACTCGCTACAATAATTAACCCCAATGACATTAGATTCGTGTCGCGCATATCTAATAACAGAGTTTGTGTATTTCTAAACACTAATAACACTAAGAGAAACAGCAGAGTACGTGACTAGCAAACTACCTACGTTAACCATCAAGAATCCATAAACTGAAGTTAGAACTTAATAAATGAGCCTTAATAGGTAATAATTTCTAATGTTTGCCCTGTGATTGAAGTTATCAACAGAATTTTTCAAAACATAGATATCCATATAAAGTCCCCAATATCTCATTATTAGAGCTGGTATTCCTGAACCAGGATTTACACATATTATGACTTTTAGGAGACAGGTGTTTATAACAACTGAAAGACTGTTAGCAATCTTCCAGAATCAACCACTTATTGTTATGATGGTACCCAATATAGATTTTCTTTTCTACAATGATATGACATGCTGCTTATGTAAACCAGATCTGGTCATTCTAGCTAACCAGTGTAATAACAATCTATCCAACATCTGCAACAGAATATGACTTAGCAAAATGGAAAAATCTTGGAAATGAATTACTAATAATTCATTGAATTTACTGCAACCACAAAGCCAAAAGAAGAAATCTTGCAGTAAAATGGAGAGTAATTTTCCCCTCTGTTCCTAAGAGAACCATGAATCTCAGAATCTTCATCCCAGATGTTCTGAAAGTAATAAGATAGATAGACCAATTTGGATTTAGTAGTAAGCCAAACTAAAAAAAAAAAGATAATTGGCAAGAATCAAATCATATTAGTACTCATGTAAGAACACCCCAAAGTCACTAGATGAACTTCTTGATCCATTAAAGGGCAAAGTAGAAATCACTCCAATTGATTACCCCCTCACATAACCAAATTGAAAAATTTCTTGACAAATCTTCAGGAGCCCAAACACAACAATAATTAGCCCAGTGAATTTTCACTGATATTCCATCTATTTTCAAAATAATGTTCTGAATCTTATCCATTATTTACAGAAAGGTTAATTAAAAGATAACATTTACAAGTATTATCAATAAGTTGAAGATGTTGCACAAGAACAAAGATGATTTGGATGCAGATACATCTGACAATAATAACTAGAAGATGATTATCTTACAATGGAATTGTAATGGATTCTAATGCCCATCTGCCAATCCCTGAAACTATTAGATTTAAAGTTCATGCTTCCTGAGATTAACTACGTTTACAGGAAACCAAACTTTAAAGACAATCATTCTGGTAAACTACCCGGATATACTACATCTTTTGTAATAGGAATTTACTGCTTCAAAATCTTCTGGTGGTGTAGTATCCTTGTTAAAAATTTGATATTTTATGTTGCGATGATATTCCTCTCAAAACTTTTCTTGAAGCCGTGATGTAAAGGTTAAAATATTATTTCCCACATTAATGTGTGTGATATTTATATCCCCCATAGGCAGGACTTTGATGTCATATCAACTTGACACTATTCTCCTTCAGTGCCCAAACCCCTTTCATAATTGTAGGAGATTTTAACAGTCAGTAATGGTCAGATAACTGTCAGATTTTAACAGTCATGGGATCTACTATTATCAGGACAGAAGAGGTAAAATCATGAAGATTGGTTAGATAATTTCATAATGATCTTACCATTATTAAATACAGTCTGGTCACCCACTTACTGTAAGTAAGGAATAAAGCAACCATTGATATTGTTTTCGCCTCAATGACATTGCAACTGAATTACATGTCTACAACAACACTATATTGATAGTGACTACTATCCAATGTATTAGTGCCAATTTCACCACCCTATATTTCCGACCTATTAGTCATGTTGTGGTACCCCGTGGTACTCAAATTAAATCAAATATCAAAAAGGTGGAAAAATAATAGTAGTAGAGATGAAATTAATTACGTAAAACGTCTAGCCACATTTATTTTATACCTAATAAATAAATTACGGGAAAGCAATTAGTCATAAAATCAATCTAAGTGAAATGTGACTCCCAACGAGGCAAATGAAGAAAATTTAAATCTTAAATAATCCTATACGAAGCGATGTGAGTGCTCTCGAATGCGAGGCGTGGAGCATACATATAACATTATATATAATGCCAGGAAAGAACCACAAGTACCAATCGCTCTTTGAACGTAAGATTCCAATATTAGACGGACATCCTCCCACCGCATTTTATCGTGAACATTACCGAAGTTGGGAAAGTTTAGCGGCACTGTGCAGCCCGCACCAAATAAGTACTTATTCCTCATGTTTTTCTTTCTAACTTCATCTCTGCGATCAATGTCTATATGCAACTTAACAAACTAAGTGTTAAAAACACATATACTTTCTCTCTCTTAGTAATGGTACGTAATTCTATGTATACCGCATTCTCTCACAGAATAAAACGCTATCTCAATCATAGTTTTTGTTAAACACTTGGCACCTGCTCACTATCTGGCCACCTCGCCATTCCAGGTCGACGACAAATATAGCTGAGTTTCATACAGCTTAAATATAATTCCCAACAATTAGACGCCAATTCATCGGAAGCTAAGAGATGCCGTCTCGCTAGACGCAAATACTATGCCAACATCCTAATCTGACATTTTTCATTAACTACGCAATATGTTATTCTTTAACACCGACGTTGTCGCTACAACACTTTCTCCACTTGATTCAGGATCCAAACCTAGTCCATTTATTCAGCAGTGCGAAATATCGTTTGAATGCACATTGCAACAGTGAGAATCTCACTCGCGAAGCCATGTATTTATCAGCGTGCGAAACATCTGGAACAATTCGAAACTTGTTATGTTTAACGTCTGAGATTGTGTTAATTATACTTCATTTAATTAGGTCGCATGAACTTCCAGTATCATTAGCTAAACCACAATTCAAAAACAATGATAACAATGCACGTACTACAAGTATATTATACCTAATATCATTTACAAGCTAAACACTTAAAGACACAATCTCTTTCAAAAAAAGAAGTAACATTACATGACCGACCATTAACCAATACTTCATATACAATAGCAAACGACATAGCAAAATCAGAATAACATATAGTGCACTTTACAATACATTATTTGACATTAACATTTTATAATATGCGCTGCTTAACAGATACAGTCTTTGATTATAGCATACGATACAGTTAATTCCTTGAAAAATTATAAGACATTCAGTGTGATTTGTTCTAAAAAAATTTCCCTGGTGGATAGTAAGAATACAAATCCTCAGGATATTTCAAATTGGTTCGCACTAATAACAAATAATAGTTAATGAAAAGGAAAACTGTTTTCAATGA